>CM038671.1:536698119-537898119 GCA_021605145.1 Aegilops bicornis | reverse complement strand
TGGCCTTCACTACAAAGTTGGTTAGCCAACAAACTGCCTAAAGGTCGCAGGTATTTTATATTTCCATATTTGGTTGTCTTTTACAACCTTGGTTACAAACCTTGGTCATATATATATATATATATATATATATATATATATATATATATATATATATATATATATATATATATATATATATATATATATATATTTGGGCATCATAACCCGCCCGGTGGTAAACCGCCAGGGCGTTTTAAGATTCTTATTTGCAGGAACAGCTTGCATAAATGGCTATGAGTTGTGAATATCATATCTTAAGCATGTCGGATTAAGCAAGCATCAGTCGCAGATAAATATGCACAAAGGCATACCAGACCAAGTATTTTAACTAGCCTATTACAAGGCGTTTCAAGTGCCCAAAAAGATAATTGTTTTCTCGAATGCATGTCGCAGCATGTAGAAGACTAAACCGGCCTCCGGTAAGATTGGTCACCAGCTTGGCCGGACGGTTGTTGATCATCTCGCGCCGGTTCAACTTCCTCTTCTCTACCCAGTGGCTGGAAATCAACAGTTGCCCAGTCGATCCCAGTTAGGGCTTGGAATAAAGCTTCATCACTTATCAGCGTGGACGGTTCAATGTCAGGGGCATAAGTGTGCTTACGGATTGGCGGGATAAGATTTTGCGCTTCTGGAATTGGTGCCGCAACCCGTCTGTTCTTATCATCGTAACTCGCTTGATAGTATGAAAGATCTGCCTCTTCAACCAGTTGACATGCCAGTGGGCATACTTCCCGGTTTATGAGTCGGAGATCTTCATTGCCAAACTCTGTGCCGTCTTCCTTCAAGCTAGGATAACCTTGGGCCGCTTCCACTGGATCAAAGTCAGGTACCCATGCTTTTGCCCGAGTTAGAGCGGCCAAAGCACCTGTTCTAGCGGCAGACTTTTTAAGCTCATTTACCCGGGCAGGAAGCATAGATAACCTTTCTAAGGTATCCTTGATTAAGGTGGGAGGAGGATTGTTGTGTGAAGAAGTAAAGATTATCCGTTGTGCACCGGTATACAGCTACTCTATCAGAGTATAGGCCGCTTTCAACTTCTTCTGAACATCAGATCCCAAGTGGCTAATACGAGTTCCTGTATCATTACAAGGATTAGTAAACCGGCAAATGCATAAAGGATATGTGGAAAGCCTAAGTCAAGGATGTTTACCGAAAACAACAACAGTCATGGCATGAATTTGCCGCTTTACGCTGGTCAGTTCGTCAACCACCGGTTTAAGTGCTGCTTCTGCGTTCTCAGCTCTTTTTATCAAAGCGGATTTTTCAGTCTCCCAATCCGCCCGTTCTTTGTTGAAGCCTTCTGTCGGTGTACTAGAGTAGGGGTACCCTAGTATCCCGAACTCGTGCCTGAGCGATCCCAACACCAGCAGCAAGGCTTGCTTGGTGATCGCCAAGGTCCTCCGCGGCTCCATTAGAGCCATTCAAGAACAAAGTATTCAAGCCAAAGAGACAAGACCCCGGCAAGAGGAGCTTGCCGGGAAGGCCAACCAGGGCACATGGAAGACAAGGCCCCGACAAGAGGAGCTTGCCGGGAAGTCCCGGTGAGCGACAAGCTTCCGGACGCGACAAGGCAACAACCGCGGCAAGGCATTTGCCGCGGCAGATTACCACTCCGTTCCTCCGCTCCAGCTCATCCAACAACGTGTCGCCATGGGACCTTTCCAGGCGCGCGTGGCAAGAGGCTGTGCAACCAGCGGGGCGCGGTGGCAAGCGGTGCTGACAAGATCGCCATCGTGGCGAACGGTGGCGCCCCTGACGGTCCCTTTTTGCACTGTTTAGTCGACTTAGACGGTCATTTAATGCTTTTGTCCCCTGCCGTCAGGGTTAGGTAGGATACACTATACAAGTAGCTGTACCAACCGCAACTCATTTTCCTTTTTTGCCCTTGTCTACGTTGCCACCTATCGGTGACCCCTTGAGCATATAAAAGGAGGCCCATGCGCAACGTAGAGGGGGGTGGACTCATTCGAAACCAGAGACACTCACGCTAGGTCTTGTAGCTCTCAGCGCTCCCTAGCAAGAACACAATATAATCAGACAAGCAGCAGTAGGAGTATTATCTCTCTGGAGAGCTCGAAGCCGGTAAACTACTTCGTGTGCCGCCTCGATCTGCTCTTCAGGCAACCTCCGCTCCCCACCGAACCGAAAGGGGCTCGGTCCGCCCGGTCCCATAGGTGTTCGTGGGTCTGATCAACTTCCCGACATCTTTGGCGCGCCCGGTAGAAGTCGAGGCTGTGTGAACCTGATCCGGCGTTCACACGAGCAACATCTTCATCATCTTCTTCAACATGCCACCGAAGAAGAAGGCTTCGGCGGCAGCGGAGCCGTCCACGTCAATCCCACCACCACCGGAGCAGATGGGTGGTGGGGTAGACACTGGTGGAAGAACGGACGTCGGCGAGGGAGCCCATGATGCTGCCAAGTCCAAGGACAAGGCCGCGCAGACCTCGGCGTCCGTACACGCACCGCGCCCATCTCAGGAGGCGCGGGACCGACAGCGTCATGGTATTCATAGTACCATACGCTCGTTGGATCAAGATCGAGCTGGTGGATCCCGAGGCCCTCAAGACCAGCTTGCCCGCCGACATCTTTGGCGCGGCGAAACGCGATGCGCTGGGCGGGATATCGCTCCTTCTAACATAGTTAGAAGTCCGAGCATATCCGCTCCTCGCACCGTTCGCCATCGCCACCCACCACTCCAGCAGAAGCTTTGGCGAGAGCTCAACTGCTCCTAGATTACCCTCCAACAGCCGACAAGGTCGATGAATGGAGGGCCACCATTCAGAGTCTCATCGGCTTTGCCAACGGCGACACTCCGAGGCAACCGACTGCATCGCAGCTGCGGCAAGGCGACAAGGCATGAGCCGGTGGCGACGAAACCTGTGGGGGTGCAACCACCATGCACTCTCCACCCCGGAGGCCAAGATCGCCGACTCGCCGGATCCACCTCGACAGCGACTCCACCGCGTCATCAGATCCGCGAGCTCGTCGCGATCAACGCCAAGTTCTTCACGAACGACAGCAAGAAGACGTTCGAACACGCATCGAGCGCCAAAGAGAAGCGCGACGTCAATCCGACCAGCGCGCTGGGCCCTCTGTCGATATGCATGCGCCAGGGGAACCAGGCGACTTGCCGTACGTGGTAGGTTGCCCTGCGTTCACTCGTGAGCTGCGGCAATTCCAGTGGCCCAGCAAGAAGAATTTCAAGCCAGATGTACCAGAGAAGTACGACGGCAAGACGCATCCGTCGGAGTTCCTCAGCACCTACACCATTGCGGTGCAAGCTGCTGGGGGGCAAGACGACAAGATTCTGGCCAACTACTTCCCATTGGTACTCAAGCCCAATGTCAGATCTTGGCTCATGCACTTGCCGGACAACTCCATATCCTCTTGGGCGGATCTATGCCATCAGTTTGTCGGCGCCTTCACAGGCGGCCACAAGCCTCATGGCCAAGAGAGCGACCTTCATCTGCTCGCCCAGAAGGAAGGAGATCCCCTGAACAAGTTCATTCAGAGATTCAGCCGTGTACAGCACAACATCCCAAATGTCCACCCTGCCGCAGTAATCAGCGCGTTTCATCAGAACGTGAGGAACCGCAGGATGCGGGAGGAGATGGCGATGTACAAGATCAAAGACGTCAGTGAGCTATATGCTCTGGCCGACAAGTGTGCGCGTGCTGAAGAAGGGAGGAGACTCCTCGGAGAGAATATGGAAGCAGCAGGATCTGACAGTGAGGGGTCCGCTCCGGCAAAGAAAAGCCGGTGGCGGAGCAACAGAAAGAAGAAAGGCAGAGATGTGCTAGTTGTGGAGCAGTCCGGCAACGGAGGTGGCGCCAAGAAAGCCAAAGTTGGTAGCTCCGGCAAGGAGGTTGCCGTGGACACCAACTGCCAGGCTGTGGCGGTCGCCGACAAGCAGGACGGCTCCAACAAGCAGTACTGCAAGATCCACCGCACCAAGGGCCATGACCTCCAGAGCTGCAAGAAGGTCGAGCAGCTTGTTGAGCAGCAGAAGGCTGAATACGAGCGACGCGACAAGGAGAAGGCTCAAGAAGGTGCTGGAGGAGCAAGCAAGAAGCGTTCCGGTCGGGGAGGACGCCGCGGCAAGGCCAAGCAGCGGCAAGGAGATAGACCTCCCCGCGGCCGCGACAAGGATGAAGATGACGACGACAATGAAGACATGGAAGATGATGAGGCCGACGAGCAGGAGTTCCAGAAAGCCACAGAGGTCCTATGCGTGGACGGTGGTGCTTCTCTGCATACTTCACATCGCCAACTCAAGCAGTGGATGCGGGAAGTCAATGCGGCAGAACCATCCATCGAGTCACGCAAGCCTCTGAAATGGTCCAACACGCCTATCATCTTTGATATTGAGGACCACCCTGATCGCATAACCGCGGTCGGGTGCTTGCCGATGTTGGTTTCACCAACTATCCGCAACCTCAAGGTCACCAAGATGCTAGTTGACGGCGGGGCTGGTTTGAACCTGATATCCTCCGCGGTACTCCAGAAGCTCCAAATCCCTGACAGCGAGCTCGAAGAGACCGGCACATTTCAAGGAATCAATCCGGGAAGGAGCAAGCCGAAGGGAAAGATCACGTTGCCGGTGACGTTTGGCAACGAGTTAAACTTCAGGACTGAAAGAGTCACTTTTGATGTTGCTGATTTTCCATTACCTTACAATGGAATACTTGGCCGTCCAGCACTCGCCAAGTTTATGGCAGCCTCTCATTATGCATACAACTTGCTCAAGATGCCAGGCCCGATAAGTGTCATTTTGTCCATGGCGACAAGAAGGATACCCTTATCTGCGCCGACAAGATCTACCAGGAAGCAGCAGCTGCTACAGATAGCAAGACACTTGCCGCTGAAGCTCCCAGGGGGAAGAAGAAGACCAAGTCCGGCAAGAGCTCTGATGCCCACTCCGGCAAGCGCACCTCTTCGGAGTGCTGCGCTACCGTCGAGGGCGCACCATCGAGCTCCACCGGCAAGTGTAAGAAGACGATGGCAGCTCCACCAAAGACCAAGAGGGTGCCCGCCAAGGAGGACGGCACTGGTGGTACCTTCACCATCAGTGCCACTCTCGACCCTAAATAGGAAGGCGCGCTCGTTGCTTTCCTGCGGGCGAATGTCGACGTGTTTGCATGGCAACCGTCTGACATCCCCGGTGTTCCCAGGAAAGTAATTGAGCACCATCTTGCCGTCTGTCCTCACGCGCGGCCCGTCAAGCAGAAAGTCAGAAAGCAAGCAGTGGAGCGCCAAGAGTTCATCGCAGAAGAGATCAAGAAATTGGAAGCAGCAGGCCTTGTCAGAGGAGTGCTCCATCCTACGTGGTTGGCCAATCCTGTAGTCGTGCGTAAGGCAAACGGAAAATGGAGGCTTTGTATCGACTTTACAGATGTTAATAAAGCTTGTCCCAAAGACCCATTTCCCTTGCCGCGCATAGATCAGATTGTTGACTCCACGGCCGGATGTGATTTGCTTTCATTTCTTGATGCGTACTCAGGATATCATCAGATCTTCATGGCAGAAGAGGATGAGGAGAAAACCGCATTCATCACCCCATGTGGCACATCTTTGTTTCATACGGATGCCCTTCGGTCTAAAGAATGCTGGTTCAACATTCGCAAGAGTAGTCCATGACGCTTTTGAGCCCCAAATGCACAGAAATGTGGAAGCTTACATGGATGACATAATGGTCAAAAGCAAGGACAGGGCAACTCTGGTTCAAGATTTAGATGAGACCTTTGCAAATCTGCGCAAGATCAACCTCAAGCTCAACCCCGAGAAGTGTGTGTTTGGAGTCCCTTCCGGCAAGCTTCTCGGGTTCTTCGTGTCTCAGCGAGGAATTGAAGCCAATCCCGACAAGATCAAGGCCATTGAGCAGATTGAAGCACCAAAGCGTGTCAAGGATGTACGAAGACTTGCCGGTTGCGTAGCTGCTCTCAGCAGGTTTATCTCTAGATCTGCTGAGCGTGCCCTGCCGTTTTTCAAAATTTTGAAAAAGTCAGGTCCAATGAAATGGACTCCCGAAGCGGAGGCTGCGCTGCAGGACTTAAAGAGATACCTGTCCTCCACTCCAACACTTGTCGCACCTAGGCCACAAGAGAAGTTGCTGCTATATATAGCGGCAACCAATCAAGTGGTTAGTGCTGCGTTAGTAGCAGAGAGGGAGGCGGATGATGAGCTAGCAACTATGGAAGAGACATCCAGCGACAAACAAGGGACTTCACCGGCAAGCTCTGGTCCCGACAAGGATAGATCTGCGCAGACGTGCGAGAAGATGCAGAAAAGGATGGTGCAGCGCCCAGTTTACTTTGTCAGTTCCCTTTTGCAGGGGGCTAGGTCAAGGTACTCTGGTGTGCAGAAATTGCTTTTCGGCCTCCTCATGGCCTCGAGAAAGCCGCGCCATTACTTCCAAGCACATGAGATAACAGTCGTCACTTGCTTTCCGCTGAAGAGGATATTGCATAATCCAGAGGCAACAGGCAGGATTGTCGAGTGGGCACTGGAACTGTCGAGCTTTGGCCTCAAGTTTGAAAGCACTTCAACTATCCAAAGCAGAGCATTGGCGGAGTTCATAGAAGAATGGACGCCAACGCAAGATGAAGAAATTCCAGAGACGAGCATCCCCGTTAAAGAAGCAAGCAAAGAGTGGCTGATGTAATTCGATGGTGCCTTCTCGCTGCAAGGCGCCCGGTCTTTGGCGTCTTTGCTTGTAGCATCCACCGGAGAGCACCTCAAGTACATAGTCCAGATGCACTTTCCCAAGGAGCAAGCAACAAACAATACTGCAGAGTATGAAGGTTTGCTTGCCGGTCTCAGGATCGCAGTAGACCTTGGGATCAAGAAGCTCATCGTCAGGGGAGACTCACAACTTGTCATCCGCCAAGTGAACAAGGATTACCAGAGTCCGTTGATGGAAGCCTACGTTGATGAAGTGAGAAAGCTAGAAGAGCACTTTGACGGCCTGCAGATGGAACATGTTCCAAGAGCTCAGAATGATATTGCTGACGGTCTGTCAAAGTGCGCCGCACTCAAGTTACCTGTGGAACCAGGGATTTTTGTGCTCAAGCTGACTCAACCGACTGTAACGCCATCAACTGGACAGAGCAAGAAGAGGAAGTTGGTTTCTGGTGACTATTTTCCGGCGGAGCTTCCCGAAGCCGCCGCCAAGAAGGTCCCCAGGATCGACACCGATACTGCTGAGGAGCAGTCTGCTCTGACAAACCCAAGGGTTTGTTTCGTTGAAGCAGACGCTCCCGACAAGCTTGCCGGGGAACGTCAAGCTCCGGCCGAGCCGCAGGTTCTCGCCGTGGAAGCTGATTTTCCCGCAGCAACAGATGTGCCTTTAGTCCTTGTTGTCGAGCCGTTGTGCTCCAAAGATGGGCACAACAGATTGTCCGCTTCCTTCGCATGTGAGAACTTCCCGAAGAGCAAGAAGAAGCGGAGAGAATAGCCCGACAGTCAAGTATGTACCAGTTTGTCGATAGCACAATGTACAGAAGAAGACTCAACGGTGTGAAATTGAAGTGTATTCACCGGGAAGATGGATAGAAGCTGTTGGCAGAGATACACGGAGGCATATGTGGTCACCACATTGGCGCAAGAGCACTTGCCGGTAAAGCTTTTCATCAAGGTTTCTTTTGGCCGACAGCCCTCTAGGATGCAACTGCACAAGTAACCAAGTGTGAAGCGTGCCAGTTCCATTCCAAACAGATACACCAGCCAGCTCAAGCTCTCCATACGATCCCTTTATCCTAGCCATTTTGGTTTGGGGCTCGACATCCTCGGCCCCTTTCCCGAGTTGTCGGGGCTTTGAGTACTTATGCGTTGCAATCGACAAGTTCACAAAGTGGCGAAGTGGAAGCGATGAGGAAGGTGGCGACACGGTCGGTGATCAAGTTCTTCGTGTCGATTGTTTGCCCTTTCGGATTCCTAACAGGATCATCACCGACAACGGTACACAATTCACGAAATGCACCTTCATGCAAGACGTCCAAGATCTTGGCGCCAAGGTGCGCTTTGTACATTGCTCATCCGAGAAGCAACGGTCAAGCAGAGAGGGCGAATGCTGAAGTGATGCACGGGCTCAAGACCAGGACTTTCGACAGGCTACACAAGTGCGGAAGAAACTGGATTGAGGAGCTGCCGGTGGTTCTTTGGTCGATCAGGACGACGCCAAATCGAGCCACTGGCCAGACACCTTTCGCTCTAGTCTATGGAGCAGAGGCAATTCTCCCCACGGAACTCGTATTCGGATCACCTCGAGTGCTCGCTTATGATGAGCTTGAGCAAGAGCAGCTGCGACAAGATGACGCGCTGCTCCTTGAGGAGGACCGTCTTCAGGAGCCATTGTCACGAAAGCTGCTCGTTATCAGCAAGCTTTGCGCCGCTACCATAGCCGCAAAGTTAATGCCAGAAGTCTTGAGGAAGGCGACCTTGTTCTTCGACGAATCCAGTCCGCCAAGAATGCCAACAAGTTGACGCCAAAGTGGGAAGGCCCTTATCGGGTGAAACAAGTCACTAGGCTTGGCGCTGTCCGCCTTGAGACCGAAGATGGCATTCCGGTGAGCAACTCCTGGAATATTGAGCATCTTCGTAAATTTTACCCGTAGGGCGCGATTGTCGGAACCTGTCCCGGCAACCACCTTTTGTACAAGTCTTGCCGATGTCGCATGTAATCCTTTGTACAAAGCCGGGCGCAGATCCCGTGCATAAGTAAAACTCATGTATTTTACACAACTTGTCAATTTCATGCTTTCATCATTTTAGTGCATGAGTTATCTGACACTTTGTGCAGCACCTACACCCGATAAGCAATAACGAGCCACAAGGCTCCATGACTTTATTTTCTCTTCTTTCTCTTTCCTAAAAGAAAGGAAGGCTCCCTCGCACACAAGTTAGCCAGGAGGGAAGGAGAAGATAATGGTGTGGACCAAAGCGTCGCTCGAGGAAGTTTCGCCTTACCGGGAAGCGAACGACAGAAAAGCTAAGTTGCCAAAGTTTGAGCAATCAGTTTTTAATTTTTAAGTTATCTTCCTCGAACGACCGTACTTTGTATGGAAAACCTGTGCGCAAAGGAACCAACTCGTAGCTAGTTGCGCCCTTACTTTGTTTCGAGTCCGCTCAACAAATTAAGTGAAGCTGCAACTAGTTGCGACAAAGTTGCTTGTCGGAAGCGGCACCGCCAAAGAAGCCGACGTTCACTTTTCGGCTTCATGACAAAAGGTGCCCGCGCCGACAAGTTCCCTAAAAAGCGTAGGGCAAAAACATACAAAGGAAAGAATCAAGTAGAGGAAATAACATTACGATCATTGCCCAAGATAGAGTTATATTACAAAAATAGCTTGTCGCAGTTCTAAGAGATTGTTATCCTAACATGATCAACAGCGGCAAGGAAAAGATAAAATTGGCGGCCTAGTCTACGCGGTCGCCATCAACCCTCTTGATCTTGCCCACCTTGTCCACAATGGGTGCGACAAGGGCCTTGAGTGCCTCCACATCGGCATCCGGCGGCAAGGACTTGAGGACGCCGGTGAGATTGAGGCCTGGATTGCGGAAGGCCACCTTCATCAGCACCTTCTGGAGAGCTCCCGCACAGATCTGGCGCGATTCCTCGGCCAGCTGCTTTGGGATCTCTTCCCGGAGTCGCTGGAGAGCCGTCACCACGCCCTTGAAGAACAAGCTGAGCTTGGCGCTGGGTTGGAGGTGCTCGTCGGAGGAGTACCCGAGATCCACCATCCCCAGCTCCGTCAGCTCCTTGTCGATGGCGGCGACAACATTCACGAGACCCTCGGTCCAGTGCTCCATGTTTTCCCTGAAGGTGCTCTGGGCGGCAGTAGCGCTCGCTAGCAGCGCCTCGTCGGCCTTGATCTTCTCCAACAAGGCCACCTCCCGCTCCTTGGCGCCGTCCAGTGTCTGCATTAAGGTGGTCAGCTTCAGCTCAAGATCTGCTTTAGAGTCCTTGACGGCGTCGAGCTCCTTGCTCCTCTCGGCGAGACGGCCCTGCAACTCGCCAAGAGTGTAGGCGTCCTTCTCGCGCTCGTGCTTGAGCGCAGCAAGCTCCTCGCCGCTCTTCTGGAGATTGGCCTCCAGCTGCGTCACTTTCGTCTCCAACTCCTTCTTGGCGGCCTCGGCATTGCGGCAGCATCCTTTGCTTCCTTAAGAGCCCCGCCAAGTGTTTCCTCGCCGCTTCTGAGCTCCTCCTCATGGCTGTCAAGATTGATCTTCCGCTGCGCCATTTCGCTCTCCTGCAGACAGCTTCTCAGCAGCAAGCCGCTGCCGCTCCTCAACCTCAGCCTTCTCGAGGATGAAGGCTGTGCGCTCCTCGGCGAGTCGCCCCCGCCCCTCTGCCAAGGACCGGAGAGCTTCTTGATTGGTGCCCCGGAGCTCCTCCGCGCGCTTTTCTATATCTGCTCCCGCTTTCGCGACAAGCGCTTCCCGGGATTCCAACTTGGCTTGTCGGGCGCGGTAGAGCGACAGCAGCTTCTTCAGCAGTTGCTCTTCCTCAGACTCGCCGCTGCTGCTTGGCGCGTCAACCAACGTCAACCCAGCGGAGGCGAGCAGCTCCTCGTCGAAGCTCTCTCCTTCGACCGGCGCCCTGGAGATCGACGCCCAGGGGAGCTTGATGAAGACGCCATCGCCGGCCTTCAGATAGGCGCCGGGCTGGGGCTCTTGAACTGGCAGCTGCAGCGGTGGCGGAGGGATAGGCGGTCGGCGTAGCGCCTGGCGCTCCTGCGGCCTCAGGGCCCTCAGTGCGATCGCCGGACCCCTCTCCAGCCCCTGCGGCAGCAGCCTTGGCGGCCTCTTCGCCGGCGGACTCATCGGCGCCAGCCTCTTCCTCCATGACGGCGGCGTCTTCAGTATTGCCGCGCACGTCTTCCTCGCCTGCGACTTCAGTCTCCATCGGCTCTGCGACGGATGGATCTGACGACCAGACAAAGAAAGAACAATCAAGCAAATGTTCAGAAACAAAATCAGAAGAAGAGGAACACAAGGGGAGTTCTCAGTCAAGAGGATTACCAGCGATGGGATCTGCGGCCGCGGTCACAATCACCGGAGGGTCGTTGGCGCTATCCCTTGCCGGAGAACTGTCCCTTGCCGGAGAAGTCTCCCTTGCCGGGGAACGCTCCTTTGCCGGGGAATCCTCCCTTGGCGGTGTAGTCGAAGTAGATGGCGTTTCAGGAGCGGCTTCCGGGCGCTCCTGGTGAGGCTGCTCTGCTCCTACACAAACCACCAGTCAGATATCAGCCAGGAAAGAGCACCCATGCACGCCCAACAGTAAACAATAAACTATATACTTACGCTGGGGGCTGTGCTGGGGGCTGCTTTGAGGAAGGGTTGCCGGGTCCGGCAAGGGGGTCTCGGACGCGCCTCCTGTTGCCATGGGGGGATCGTCCTCGATGACAACCACCGGGGTCTTGGCTCTCTTTGACGCTCTTTGGGCCAGCGTCCTGAAAAGGAAAGGGCTCAGAATGAAGCAAATCAGATACAAGGCAAAGCAACAAAATTGAAGAAATACAAGTACAACACAGAAGCTTACTCTTCTTCTTCCTCGTCGGAGCTGAGCGCGGAGAGATCAAATTCTGGCTCGCCTCCGGTGCGACGAGGCGGAGGAGTCGGTTCCCTTGACCGCTTGGCGGGAGTTACAGCGGTGGCCTGGGAGGGCTCCGCTCCAGTTGCTACAGCAGCGTGAGGTGCTCCCGCGGCAACAGTGCTTGCCGCGGTGGAGCGCGCCGCGCGGCGCGACGGCTCCTGGCCCGTCTGCCGCACCATTTCGTCTCCAGCCTTGCGAAGATGCCTTCTTGGTGGAGCTGGGGGCTCTGTTTGCGGCAAGCTACTAGATGGTGGGGAGGAGGCGCCCTCGACGGGCTCGCTCGACTCAGCTTCAGGATCGGCAAGCTCCTCCTCACCGGCAAACTCCTTTCGCTCGACGAGGCTTGCCGCCTCTGCTGCCTCTGCCTCCTCCACGGTGATCCCGAATTCGCCAGCGGCAGCAGCTGCTGCCGCCTCTTCCAGTGGCGTCTGGCGCATCTCATCGTCAGTGGTGTCGCGGGTGAGGCCCTTCTGCTCGTCGGGGCGGATCGGCACTTCTTCCAAGCTGTCGAAGAACACCCGCACGACGTCATCGGCAGGCTCTTGCCAGGTTGGGACAATTCCATGCGAGTCGCACGACGACATCATTGCGCGGATGCGGTCGAGCGAGGAGTTGTTGCACAATGGAACGACTCCCCTCGGCAACCTGAACCATTCGGGATGATCCGCGTCGTGCTTGAATAGCTCCAGGAGCATCGCATCCAACTCCAAGACGGTGAAGTTGAAGTTGAGGCCCGGGCGCAGCCTCATGATATCCGCCGCATTTTGGAACTCCCAAGCAGGTCTTCTCCTCTCCTGCAAGGGGGCGATGCGGCGGCGAAGGAAATCTGCGCCAACGGCGCCTACAGTGAGTCCGGCAAGCTTGAGACGCAGGATCCGGGTGACGGCAATCTTCAATCTAGCATCTTCCGGTGCCAAGTTGCTCCAATCGTTGCCGCGCACCATTGGGGTTTGGCACTGGGCAGTAAAGGGCTGCGGGTTCTCCTCAACGATCCAACACCAGTCTGCCCTCCACTCCTCCCACTTGCTGTGGAGCTCTCCTTCCAGATAGGCTTCCTTCTTGCCGATTCTTGAGATCCAGGCGATGCCTCCGGCAAGGGGCTCTCCTCTCTCAACTCGAGGCATGAAGAAATGGCGGAAGAGGGCTACGTTGGGATGGACTCCGACAAAGTTTTCGCAGAGGTGTGCGAAAACTGCCATGGTCAGGACAGCATTGGGGGTGAAATCAAGGAGGCGGAACCCGTAGGTGTTCATGATATCGCAGAAGAATTCAGAGAAGGGCGGGCAGAGCCCACAATAGAAGAACAGCGCGAAGAAGGGGTACCCAGTTGGGGCTAATTCCGAAGCAGCGGCTGGGAGTACCTTCATGCGCGGATGCGCCCGCGTCTCCGTCGACCGTAAGAGGTAGTAGTTCTCCCTCGGCTCCCTTGCGGCGGTGAGGGGAAGATGGGCCGCTCCTTCCGCAGCGCCGTGAGCCACTGCGCCTCGGCCGACTTCACGCCCTTCCCCTTGTTGGCTTTCGGAGCCATGGCGGAGGCGGTGGGGGAGACCGACGGCGTTGGTGGTACTGGTGGCGATGGGGAACGGAGCACTGCTCTCTTCAGACTTGAGAAGAAGGGGGGAGCAGCGGTGGTTCTCGAGATTGGACAGCAAAATGGTGAGGTGAGCGGACTGCCCCTGTTTCCCCTGTTTATAGGGAGGAGAGGGGGCGGACGTTCCGCTTTTCCGAATAAAGAAACCCCCCACGATCTCTCCCATGACGCCGCGTTCGACGCGTGCTGTTCGTGGGGGACGTGGTGGGACCGGAGCAAGTTACGGCGTGACCTAGGCCGCACGTGCCCGTGCACTATTTTGGGCCTGGCCCAACAGTGCTCGGCACCGTGTGTGGCCCAGGCCCGGGGGCTCCTGTCGGTGTACTAGAGTAGGGGTACCCTAGTATCCCGAACTCGTGCACGGGCGATCGCAGCACCAGCGGCAAGGCTTGCTTGGTGATCGCCAAGGTCCTCCGCGGCTCCATTAGAGCCATTCAAGAACAAAGTATTCAAGCCAAAGAGACAAGACCCCGGCAAGAGGAGCTTGCCGGGAAGGCCAACCAGGGCACATGGAAGACAAGGCCCCGTCAAGAGGAGCTTGCCGGGAAGTCCCGGTGAGCGACAAGCTTCCGGACGCGACAAGGCAACAACCGCGGCAAGGCGCTTGCCGCGTGATTACCACTCCGTTCCTCCGCTCCGGCTCATCCAACAACGTGTCGCCATGGGACCTTTCCAGCGCTGCGTGGCAGAAGGCTGTGCAACCCGGTAGGCGGCGGTGGCAAGCGGTCTTGACAAGATCGCCATCGTGGCGACGGTGGCGCCCAATGATCCCTTTACGCCTTTGTTTAGTCAACTTAGACGGGCATTTAATGCTTTTGTCCCATGCCGTCGAGGTTAGGTAGGATACACGTACAAGTAGCTGTACCAACCGCAACTCATTTTCCTTTTGCCCTTGTTCTCGTTGCCACCTATCGGTGACCCCTTGAGCATATAAAAGGAGGCCCATGCACAACGTAGAGGGGGGTGGACTCATTCGGAACCAGAGACACTCACGCTAGGTCTTGTAGCTCTCAGCGCTCCCTAGCAAGAACACAATATAATCAGACAAGCAGCAGTAGGAGTATTATCTCTCTGGAGAGCTCCGAAGCTGGGTAAACTGCTCGTGTGCTTCGCCTCGATCTGCTCTTCGTGCAACCTCCGCTCCCCACCGAACCGAAAGGGGCTCGGTCCACCTGTCCCATAGGTGTTCGTGGGTCCGATCAGCTTCCCCGACACCTTCTTTCAATTTCTCCATAGCGCCTAGAGCGCTGATCAATTCTTCTTTCGCTTTGGAAGTTTCAGCCTGCTGGGACTTGAGGTTCTCTTGCAGATCAACGGTTTGGCTTTCCTTCTTGCTCAGTTCAGCCTATAAAGAGACAGATATATCATGAGTCGACAGTGCATATTTGAATTACCAAACACATAACAAGTTATGCCCTTAGTACTTGGGGCTAATGCATATTTGCTCGTTATCAGAAATTTTGACAAGTCCCAAGCACAATACAAGTATTAAGCTTGGCACTTGGGGGCTAATGTGCATTTGATCATAAATTGTTGAGATGGGAATTCTTCTACAAAGTCCTGGTTCATCTTTATGAAGTTAAACTGGCCCTTGGGGGCTACATCGGTGAAGTTAAGATGCATTGTTGCAGACATGAAATTGTTATTAAAGTCCCGGTTTAGATTGGTATCTTAAACAGTCACTTGGGGGCTACTGGAGTTGATAAGCTGCAATTCAATATAAGAGAGAAACACTTCTGAAGTTACCTCATATCATTCCTTCATCATGTTTACCAAACCGGCTTCATAGTCACGGCTGGTGTACAGATGGTTCAGATAGCCAGAGTGAAGATCTTGAGCATTCAGATGGGCATAAGTTGACAAATCGGCGTTCCATTTGCCTTTGCCAATTGCAGAGAGTTCATCGTTGGCAGTATGCTTTGACAAAGCGATAGGATTTCTTGGAGCGGTATGGCCAGTGCCGGTAATCATAACGTCATCATCTTTTTCCTCAGCAGCTCTTACTGGAGTTGCCGGTTTGTTAGTATCTTTTACTGGACTGACTGGTTTGTCAGTCCGGATAGGGCTGGTTGGCTGGTCAGCATGGCGTGTGGTATCAACTTCTACTCGCTCAGCAACAAAGTCATGATATTCAGGCGGTGGGTCATTTAGTATGGCATCAATGTTGGTCTCTTCAGGATCTGGAGTTTTCTCCAGATCAACAACCACGTCTTCATCAACCGGTTTATTTAACTGAGCCTTCTTAGTTGGTCTGGGCTTGGCACTGAGAAAAATAAAAACATGAAGGTTAGCATAGTGTATAGAACACACGTCAAGGATAAAACAAGTGTATAGCTCACCCGAGAACCGTTTTGAGGGGTGGAAGTTTGGTGGCTGACGACTCGCTAGAAGATGAGTGAGAAGTACCCTGATAATTTGAATCATATAGATTAAGAGGTTGACGAAAACAACCCGCTTTGGGGCATGAAGTGTCAAGGGAATAAGAGACCTCTGATCGGCGTTTCCGAACCGGGGTGTTTGGTAAACCGGCGGAGGTAACTACCTGGCCGCTATGCTGTGTTGTGCGGCGAGCCTCGTGCTGTTGTGTCTTCACAAGAAAGTTCAGATCCAAGTAAGCAAGAGGATGAGAAAATTTAACTTTCCGGTTTGCTCGACGGATTTTTAGTGTTGGCAAAGGATTTGAATCGGAGGAAAGAACAATTACCTCCACAGCATCGGCCTGGCTGCCTTCAGCGTCGTCCTGACAATAATCATCATCAATAAGGCGTATGAAAAATGAACCGAGTGAGTCAAGTTCTACCTCTAATTCTGGGTTACCCACATCATCATCAGCTAGTGGATTGGAGGATGCATTGGTCCTTTTTTGGCAGGTTTTTTAACAACCCTGGTCTTTGGACGAACTGGCTTGGCCGGTTTGTCTTGCGGCTTCGCTGGTTTGTCTTGTGGGGGTTTCTTGTTCCAGAACGGATCATCACCCTGTCAGAAAATAATCAAACTTTCAGAGAATATTTGGACAGAAGCAATTTCAGATAAAAAGATTATATGATTCTTACCGCTGGCGGTTTGTTGAAGGTGCAGAAAGGGAGTAGTCCGGTTTGGGCACAGGCAGCCTCCGGTTCATTCAACATCTTTTTTACAGCCTCAGTGACTTCGTCATCTGTAAGCTGAATGTCAATGTGCCACTGAGCATCCTTCAAGCTCCCTGTATACTCACACATCAAACCGGAGCGCCGGCTGAAGGGCAGAATGCTCCAGCTTATCCAACAACGAGCAAGGTCAACTCCTGTCAAACCGTTTGCCATGAAGGCTCTAAGCTTTGATAATTGAGGAGCATAGTTGGCCCTCTCTTTTGCAGTCAACCTTTGAGGGAAAGGATGTGTATTGCTCAGGCGTTCAGGGCGGTAACCCAGTAGGGGGTTTTCTTCAGGTGGAGATGTGTCTTTGCAATAAAACCAAGTGGCATTCCACTCCTTGGGGTGACTGTGAAGTTTGGGATGAGGAAAAGTAGCTTCCTTCCTTTTCTGAACCGCCATTCCGCCCAATTCGGTGTTGGGTCCATCTGTGAATTCTGTGCGACGGTTTAACTGAAAGAAATCCCTGAAAAGTTCTACTGTAGGTTCCTCTTGAAGATAAACTTCACAAAAAACTTGGAAGTGGCATATGTTGGTCACAGAATTAGGACCGATATCTTGAGGGCGCAGCTGAAAGCTGGCCAGTACATCCCGGAAATTTTTTGAACCGGGAGGGCTGAAACCCCGGCCTAGGTGATCAGCAAACACAACTACCTCTCCGTCCTTGGGGGTAGGAGGATTTTCCGGCCAGGGACCCTCCAGTGGATAACATCTTTCTTCGCTAAGGCGCCCATTTTAACAAGGTTGTTTGGCTGTTCATCAGTCACTCGAGAAGGAGCCCAATTGCATTCATAGACTTGCTTGGCCATGGCAACGAAAATCTGAAACATTATGTTTGCCGGTTTAAGATTTACAGTGGACAACTACACAATGATATAAGGGTGTAAGCATGTTATTAAACCGGAGTTGGCTGGAGATAAACCGGAGGTTACCAATGGAGATATTATAATGGTGAAGTACATTGGCGGTTCAACAAGGGGACTAATGGTATCTACCGGGTCGTCATTTTTTCTAACAAGTTAAACTGCCTAATCTGGCATTGAAGATACAAGTCTACAGAAGTATACGTGAAGGAAAAACAGATTTCACAAGTTGGCATTATAATTTTGGATCTGCCGCATGTCAGAAAAGGAATATATACTCAGACCTAAGAGTTAGTACCTAAACAGTTGATGAAGGTTCAGATGGGATCTTCTACTTATACAGGGTGAGTGGATGGAAAGAAAGGCTATGGCTGTCACTATACAGAGTAATATCCAGGTTTGAATCAAAGAGTTATTACACAAACGATGAACATCGACGAACACCGACGAACATCAAAGAACACTGAGACCCTAGAGACAGATCTATGGCGGAAGAACAGAGAGCTTACCGATGCTGATGCAAGAGCGGAGAAGCACCGCGGTTCTTTGGTACGCTTAGGGTGATGCAGCGGCCGGAGTTGAGGCAGAGGTGACGGTCGACGGTGGCGGTGGAGCTCCAGAGGTTGGGCAGTGCAAGGAAGAGGAGAGATGAAGAGACACTGGGGGGGGGGGGAATGGAAAGTCCCCCTGGCTCTATTTATAAAGGCAAAAGATAAGCGTCAAGTGCGAAAATCGAGGAGTCCAAAATTTGGATATGAGGCGGAGCTGTCGCCTCGATTGTCGGAGGCTCATTAATGAGGATGGATTATATGCAATTTTAAATAACAGGTGATGTCATGGCGGTTTACCATGGTTCTGGGAACTAACGTCACGTCGGTTTACAAATTATGTGAAGATATTGAAGAAGAAATTTTCTTAAGTACTGAGGATTGACATGAACCAGTTCAAATCAATATGGGGCCTAATGTTGGGGATATTACTACTGGGCGTAAACCGGCCAGAAGAGGCCGGGTTAACCCCATCAGTAGTTATCATATCTGAAGCCCATGAAGACAAACAGTGATGCTTTAAGAAGGCCCAGGGCCCAGAACCGGTTTAAGGCCTGTAGACATAAACCGGCATTGATATGTAAACTTGTGTTGTAAGGTAGAAAGAGCAGAGACCGAGCCGGACACGTTTATGAGCCGGCCTCGGGATTCTATAAAACGACGGGCGTCAACCCATGTATATAAGGGGCCGACTCGGCTGCGGTTTAGGACGACAGACAACAACTCGAGACTCAGGCAAAGCGTATTCGCTCCCTGGTCATCGAAACCCCATCAATTCCATCACAACTAGACGTAGGCTTTTACTGTCATCGTAAGGGGCCGAACTAGTATAAAAACTCCCTTGCGTCCCTTGTCCGCTTTAACCCCTTTAAGCTAACCTGTAGCGATGGCTCCACGACTAAGTCCTTTCACGAGGACATCTACCATGACAAAACCACGATAGCAACTGTGTGCATGCTTGCACACGTTTCCTCTCTGTTAACCGTCTCAGATTATGGTGCATATCGCAAATGTTTGTGTTTTACCAACCGTGTGTGCGGTAACAACCTGGAGAGCGTAATTTCACCGTAATTTAATTGTTGCTTTTCCAAATTGTACCGGATTTGGATTTGAATTTGAATGTATGCTACAGCTTTATTCATATCCATCAGGTTCAAACAACCAATGCATTATTCAATTCATAGGTACATATGTTCAAGAATTACATAAGAACCAAATAAAGAATGATGAACCACAGTTGTATACTTGTACTATTAAAGATGGTAAAGAAAGAGGCGAAATATATCCTGGTTGCTGAACAAGGTGAAGTGGAATGCCCATATTATGCCCTCCTCCATGCAGAAGGCACGCACGACTCTAGTCCAACCCGCTTGTGATGGTTGATGACCCAGAAGTATAGGGGATCTATCGTAGTCCTTTCGATAAGTAAGAGTGTCGAACCCAACAAGGAGCAAAAGGAAATGACAAGCGGTTTTCAGTAAGGTATTCTCTCCAAGCACTGAAATTATTGGTAACAGATAGTTTTATGATAAGGTAATTCGTAACGGGTAACAAGTAACAAAAGTAAACAAGGTGCAGTAAGGTGGCACAATCCCTTTTTGTAGCAAAGGACAAGCCTAGACAAACTCTTATATAAAGGAAAGTGCTCCCGAGGACACATGGGAATTATCGTCAAGCTAGTTTTCTTCATGCTCATATGATTCACGTTCGTTACTTTGATAATTTGATATGTGGGTGGACCGGTGCTTCGGTACCGCCCTTCCATGGACAAGCATCCCACTTATGATTAACCCCTCTCGCAAGCATCCGCAACTACGAAAGAAGAATTAAGGTAAACCTAACCATAGCATGAAACATGTGGATCCAAATCAGCCCCTTACGAAGCAACACATAAACTAGGGTTTAAGCTTCTGTCACTCTAGCAACCCATCATCTACTTATTACTTCCCAATGCCTTCCCCTAGGCCTAAATAATGGTGAAGTTCCATGTAGTCGACCTTCACATAACACCACTAGAGGAAAGACAACATACATCTCATCAAAATATCAAACGAATACCAAATTCACATGACTACTTATAACAAGACTTCTCCCATGTCCTCAGGAACAAACGTAACTACTCACAAATCATATTCATGTTCATAATCAGAGGGGTATTAATATGCATAAAGGATCTGAACATATAATCTTCCACCAAATAAACCAACTAGCATCAACTACAAGGAGTAATCAACACTACTAGCAACCCACAGGTACCAATCGGAGGTTTTGAGACAAAGATCGGATACACGAGATGAACTAGGGTTTGAGAGGAGATGGTGCTGGTGAAGATGTTGATGGAGATTGACCCCCTCTCGATGAGAGGATCGATGGTGATGACGATGGTGATGATTTCCCCCTCCCGGAGGGATGTTTCCCCGGCAGAACAGCTCCGCCAGAGCCCTAGATTGGTTCCGCAAGGTTCCGCCTCGAGACGGCGGCGCTTCGTCCCGACAGCTTCCTTCTTATTTTTTCCAGGGGAAAAGACACCTTATACCAGAAGATGGGCATCGGGGGGCTTCCAGGTGGCCCATGAGGCAGGGGGCACGCCCAGGGGGGTAGGGCGCGCCCTCCTCCCTCGTGGACAGTGGGGGGCCCCCCTCAGGTGCTTTCTTCACCCAATATTTTTAATATATTCCAAAACTGACTTTTGTGGAGTTTCAGGACTTTTGGAGTTATGTAGAATAGGTCTCTAATATTTGCTCCTTTTCCAGCCCAGAATTCCAGCTGCCGACATTCTCCCTCTTCATGTAAACCTTGTAAAATAAGAGAGAAAAGGCATAAGTATTGTGACGTAATGTGAATTAATAGCCCATAATGCGATAAATATCGATATAAAAGCATGATGCTGAATGGATGTATCAACTCCCCCAAGCTTAGACTTCGCTTGTCCTCAAGCGGAAGCTGATATCAAAAAATATGTCCACATGTTTAGAGATAAAGGTGTCGATAAAATAAAATACGGACATGAGGGCATCATGATCATTCTTAGAATATCAGCATATATATATATATATATATATATATATATATATATTTCATATGATTTCTTATGATGAAGTAACAATCTATTCACAATCTAAAGTATGAATCATAAACTTCATTGAAAAGTAACAAACTATGATCTCAGTCATTGAAGCAATTACAATTTATCATAACATCGGAAAGAGTCAATATAAGAGCTTTTCAGCGAGTCCACATACTCAACTATCATTTAGTCTTTCACAATTGCTAACACTCGCGCAATACTTATGGGTATGAAGTTTTAATCGGACACAGAGAAAGATAGGGGCTTATAGTTTTGCCTCCCAACCTTTTACCTCAAGGGTAATGTCAACAATAATGCTTTATGAAAACCCACATCCAATTGGATATATATATATCAAGATCTTTCCAACACATAGTGCTTGCCAAAGGATAAAGTGTAAAAAGGAAAGGTGAAAATCATCATGACTCTTGTATAAGGTATAAGACAAAAATAAAAGGTAGGCCCTTCGCAGAGGGAAGCAGAGGTTGTCATGTGCTTTTATTGTTGGATGCACAAAATTTTAATGCAAAAGAACGTCACTTTATATTGCCACTTGTGATAGGGACCTTTATTATGCAGTCCGTCGCTTTTATTTCTTCCATATCACAAGCTCATATAAAGCTTATTTTCTCCACACTAATAGATCATAAATATTTACAGAGCAATTTTTATTGCTTGCAACAATGACAACTTACTTGAAGGATCTTACTCAATCCTTAGGTAGATATGGTGGACTCTCATGGCAAGACTGGGTTTAAGGATATGTGGAAGCACAAGTAGTATCTCTACTTGGTGCAAAGAATTTGGCTAGCATGAGGGCGAAAGGCAAGCTCAACATGTTGGATGATCCATGACAATATAATTTATTTCGGATATAAGAAAACATAACACATTACGTTGTCTTCCTTGTCCAACATCAACTTTTTAGCATGTCATATGTTATTGAGTGCTCACAATCATAAAATATGTCCAAGATAGTATACTTATTTGTGAAAACCTCTCTTTCTTTATTACTTCCTGTTACTTGCAACGATGAACAAAACTATGTTTGTAAACTCTCAACAACTTTTATTCATCATACTCTTTATATGTGAAGTCATTACTCTCCATAAGATCAATATGATCTATTTATTTCTTTTTATTCTTTTATTCCCTCAAGATCATAGCAAGATAACCAAGCCCTCGACTCAAGACTAATCTTTATTATATATGGCTCACGGACTCGATTACATAGATAAGGATCAACACAAAAAACTCAAAGCTAGATCATACTAAACTTTATTCTACTAGATCAAGATATAACCAAAAGGATCGAACTAAGAAAAACGGTAAAGATAGAAGTTTGATGGTGATATGATACCGGGGCACCTCCCCCAAGCTTGGCAGTTGCCAAGGGGAGTGCCCATACCCATGTGTTTATGTCTCTTTCTTTGGAGGTGGTGATGATGGAGTTGTTGATGATGGTGTGTCGCACATCGAGCGTAGGAGATCCTCCAAGTTGCGGATAATGCCCTTGAGTGCGGTGATATGCTCTTGCAACAAAATATTTTCACGTGTGAGATACTTATTTTGTATGCGAGCTAGCTCAATCATCTTGAAAGCTTCAATCTCAGTTGGGGTGAGATGATTGTAGTAAGGTTGAGAGAGGCCTTCTTCTTCTACTATCGGGACTTGCTCCTTTGCGACCTCCTTGATCTTGTCACCTTCCTTGATTTCTCTGATTTCTTCTCGCTTAGTCTCTATCTTCATTAGCAAGCATCATCGCCCGTGTTGTTGGAGGAGGGGGGCGACATATTTCTCTAATCTGCAACAGAGATAATTAAAGACAAGAACAGAGGATTTTTCCACAATACGGTGATCAAAACCTTTGGGAGATTATATAATGAATATTTACCGACCAAAAGAAGTATCGTGTAAGAAAACAGAGTCTGGAGGGCACACGAGGTGTCCACAAGGCAGGGGCGCACCCAGGGGGTAGGGCGCGCCCTCCACCCTCGTGGATGCCTCGTGTCCTTCCCGGACTACTTCTTAATTTCCTATTTTCTTAAATATTCCTAAACGGAGAAAAAAATGCTATTAGAACTGTTTTGGAGTCGGTTTACTTACTGTACCACATACCTATTTCTTTTCGGAGTCTGAAACGTTCTGGAAAGTGTCCCTTATGTACTCCTCCGGGGTTAGAGTGTCAATAACATTAGTTTCAACATTTATGGGATTACCTGAGATATAATGTTTGATTCTTTGACCGTTCACCACCTTTGGATTTGTGCCTTCGAAGTTGTTGATTTTTATGGCACCGGAACGATAGACCTCGATAATGTAAGGACCTTCCCATTTAGAGAGAAGTTTTCCTGCAAAAAATCTTAAACAAGAGTTGTATAACAAAACATAATCACCTACATTAAACTCACGCTTTTGTATCCTTTTGTCATGCCATCTTTTAACTTTTTCTTTAAACAGTTTGGCATTCTCATAGGTCTGGGTTCTCCACTCACCAAGTGAGCTAATGTCAAATAGTCTCTTCTTACCGACAAGTTTGAAATCATAATTGAGCTCTTTAATGGCTGAATATGCCTTATGTTCTAGTTCGAGAGGTAAGTGACATGCTTTTCTATAAACCATTTTATACGGAGACATGCCCATAGGATTTTTATATGCAGTTCTATAGGCCCATAATGCATCATCTAGTTTCTTGGACCAATTCTTTCTAGATCTATTAACAGTCTTTTGCAAAAATAATTTAATCTCTCTATTACTCAGTTCTACTTGACCACTAGACTGTGGGTGGTATGGAGATGCAATTCTATGATTAACATCATATTTAGCAAGCATTTTACGAAAAGCACCATGAATAAAATGTGAACCACCATCAGTCATTAAGTATCTAGGGACTCCAAACCTCGGAAAAATAACTTCTTTAAGCATCTTAATAGAAGTATTATGATCAACACTACTAGTTGGAATAGCTTCTACCCACTTAGTAATGTAATCAACAACAACTAAATATGTGTATACCCTTTAGAGGAAGGAAATGGTCCCATATAATCCAAGCCCCAAACATCAAATGGTTCAATAACAAGTGAATAGTTCATAGGCATTTCTTGACGTCTACTAATATTGCCAATTCTTTGACATTCATCACAAGACAAGACAAACTTACAGGCATCTTTGAAAAGAGTAGGCCAATAAAATCCGGATTGCAATACCTTATGTGCAGTTCTATCTCCAGCGTGGTGTCCTCCATAAGCCTCAGAGTGACACTTGCGTAGGATCTGTTCCTGTTCATGCTCAGGTACACAACGTCTAATAACACCATCTACTCCTTCTTTATAAAGGTGTGGGTCATCCCACAAGTAACGTCTTAAATCATAGAAAAACTTTTCTTTTGCTGGTATGTGAAACTAGGTGGTATAAATTTAGCAACAATGTAATTAGCATAGTCAGCATACCATGGAGCAGTACGAGAAGCATTTATGACAGCTAATTTGTCATAGCCCTGGCTTAGCCTTGCTTGTCATTGCATAAGCATTCATGCATCATGTTATAATTTCTAAAACTTGAAATGGGGATTGACAAATCCTAGCAGCAAATGAAATTCAACTAGGGTCAAAATTAAATCTTTTCAATGAACCCAAAATGCCCTTCATAAATGTTCAATTTTTTTGTATTGGTCTAGAACCTCTGACAAAAATGGTGCACACTTTTCTAGGACATCCTGGATTTTCGAATTAATCCATATTCTATTTGAATTGGAGCAAATAAAATCTATAAATAATTTTATAGCTCCAAATTTTTTGAAATTAATTGTGGGTCTCTAGAATAACTCAGTTAACATCCACAATAATTTTTAGCATTTATAAAAATGATTTAGTGCTGGAACTAAATCAAAACAAACAGAACAAAAATAGAAAACAAAACAGAAATAGGAAAAGAGAAGAGACAGAAGACCTACCGTGGCCCAGCACTATGAGGGCCCAACCGGCCCAGTGGCCAGTCATCCTTCTCCTCTTGCCAGGAGGATGCTGAGAGCATGCTCGTCGCGCGCGTGCACACGCCTGCCAGCTCCTGCTTGCCGCTTCTCCTTGACGCACCCAAATGGCGCCACGCACCTCCCTGCCTCACTCTCCCACTCTCCCTCGCTCTCACCCCCTTCCCTGGATCTCTCTCTCTCTCGCGCGCCCGAGCGCTGCCGTCGCCGCTGCTCACTGCCCGCGTAGCCACCGTCCCCCTCTCGCCGCAGAGCCGTGTCCAGAAGCTCCGTAGTAGAGCACGTCGTCTCCATGCTGAAGGAAACGAGTCGGAGGGCTCCGCTTCGCTGCCATCATCGTCGTCTTCATCATCGGCTGCCGGAGATCGCCACCGACATCCCGTCGTACCCAAACCGTCCCCGAGCGCGCTGAGATCACCGACGACCTCGCCGTGAGCTCCTCTACGGAACCCCCCTCCCCCCATGCTCGATAGCTTAGCATAGCCCTCGTTTCTGGCGAGGATGAGACCTTGCCGGCGCTGGACATGTCGTCGTTGTTTTGGCTCGCCTCCGCCCAAACCGAGCACACCACCGTGCTCCTGGTGACACGAGGAAGCCGTAGCCCCCCTCAGTTGGGCTCCCCGTGCTTCATAGCCACATCTCGCTCGGGGCCGAACTCCGGCCGCCGCGGACGTGCTCGGCGCCATCGTCCCCGGCCACTCCAACACCTCCCAGCACCACCCTTCGATGCGCGCCACTGCGTGCGTTTGAACACAACTAACCGCGCTTGAAATGATGCCATGTGGATCGTTTCTGAAGCCCTCCGCCACGCCTGTCGTCGCCAGTGTTGAGCCGCCGACGTGTTGACCTTGTTTGACCTGGGGTTTGACTCCCCTGGGTCAATGACAGGTGGGCCCGGAGCCCTGCTAATCTTAGCTTAGTGCTAATTAAAATTTTGTTAACCCACTAAGACACTCACATGTAGGCCCAGGCCCTAACTAACTTTGGTTAGTATTTCACTTGGCACTAATTAACTCTATTGATTAGTTGTGACACTGACATACTGGCCCCACTGGTCAGTTTGACCTGGTCGATGTCCGTTGACTTGTTGACATCACACCGACGTCATGCTGACGCAGTTAACAATTTTCTGGATTAAAAATAATCCAGGAAATTTAGAAAATGTTTAAAACTTCTAAAAATCATAGAAATTAATATATAGCTCAGAATGAAATAATTTATATATGAAAAATGATCAGAAAAATCCAATCTTTCCATATGTAAAATTTTCATGCATGTTAGAACAACTTATGGCAGCTGTTTAGGACAAATCATATAAATGGCATTTGAATTTCACATATGGAGTTTGAATTTGAACCTTGGGTTCAAACCAACTTCATTTAAATCATTGCTACCTGCATTAGCTCAAACCACAACATATTTTCATGTCATGATCATGCATCATATTGTTGCATTGCATTGATTGTGTTCCTTCTCTGTTGTCGGTGCTTGTTCCCTCTTAGTAGACATTGATCCGGCAATGAGATCGATGACACCGATGAAGAACTATACTATCTTCAGAAGTGCCAGGCAAGCAAAACCCCCTTGTTCATTCCGATACAATCCTACTCTCTCGCTCCTGCTCTCTTTTATTGCATTAGGATAACAACGATTCAACTGTTACATGCTATGGTAGTTGAACCCCTTTCCTTTGCATGACCTGTCATTGCCACAGTAAATATATGAAACCCACTAGCATGAGTAGGAGTTGTTTGAGCCCTGATGTGCCTACTCTACTGCTTAGAGTTGAGTCAGGTCTGATTCATCGGGGATGAATTGGAATGTGGTGAACATGTCTTACTGTTGAGAGCTAAGTGTGTGAACACAATTTGGTAAAGGTAGCGGTGAGAGGCCATGTAGGAGTACATGGTGGGTTGTCTCATTGAAACCGTCCTCAGGAACTGAGTTCTGTGTTTGTGATCCATGAACAACTACTACCACACATTGGGATCCTTGATTGACTCTCTCGACTTATTAACCACCCCTGTCCTCTGTCCAGGAGTTGCAAGTAGTTTCTGGTGTTTGTAGTATGCTGGAGGCCGTGCACAACGCTGACCCGAGGGGTGGGCTGTCATGCGGTAGGCACGTGGCACGGTGTATCGGGATGCCCATTTGGTGCCTCGGGAACCCTGCACACACCGTTCGGGGCCGTATGTGGAAACCTCGGCCGGACTCCCTGCGGATGGAACCTGAATAGGCGATAAACCTGGACTAGGGACTTGTGTGGTTAGTCAGGTCGTGGCCAACACCCTCGCCAGGCTTCCGCTTGAAGGCCGCCGAGATACATAACATGTATATGGCGGTAAGTGGTGAGAGCGTGTGTGAATAAGTACACCCCTGCAGGGTGAACATCATCTATATGAATAGCTGCGTCCGCAGTAAAGGACTTATGGGTTGCCTGTACAGTTCATAGACAAGTGAAAGTGGATACTCTAAAATGCGCAAGATAAGCGTGGATGGCGTTCTTCTAGGGAGACGTGAGCGAATCCATAGTGGTGTATTGATTGGTGAATATGTGGACTCGTGTGCGCCACCTCAAAAGAGTTACTTGAAGTCATAGTTTAGGATAGCCACGGAGTCAAATCTGGCTTGCTGCAGTTAAACTCCACCACCCCCTTGTTGATACTGATGCATATGTAGCTAGTTCTGGTGTAAGTCTTGCTGGGTACATTTGTACTCATGTTTGCTTAATTTATGTTTTTGCAGAGAGACTTAAGTCTCACTAGTAGTTCCGCGTGGACTTCGACGTGTAGCTTCTTACCTCAGCTACGATCTTGTACCCTTGGGAGGGTCTTGTAGATAGTCAGACTTCTCACCTTTTTCATTTGTAGTTATGCGTACTCAGACATGTTTATGCTTCCGCTTGTTGCTTGTATGCTCGTATGTTGGGTCATGAGACCCATGTTTGTAATACTTGGCTCCTCGGAGCCTAATGAATAAATACTTTGAGTTGTAGAGTTTTGTTGTGACACCATGTTGTATTTGCACATATCGAGCATATTGTGTGTATGATTTGAAATGCTTGGTATGTGTGGGATCCGACAACCTAGTTGTCTATCCTTGGTAGCCTCTCTTACCGGGAAATGTCTCCTAGTGCTTCCACTAAGCCATGGTAGCTTGCTACTGCTCCGGAACACTTAGGCTGGTCGGCATGTGTCCTTCTTCGTTCCTGTGTCTGCCCCTTCAGGGAAATGTCACGCGGTGTCTATCGGAGTCCTGTTAGCCTGCTACAGCCCGGATTCTATGGAGTCCTGTTAGCCCAACTGCTACCGCCCGGATTCACTCGCTAATGACCGACACATTCGTTGCTGGGTCATGTATGTCTGTCCCTGTAAGTTAGTGCCACTTTGGGTTTACGACTAGTCATGTCGGCCCGGGTTCTCTGTCATATGGATGCTAGCAACACTATCATATACGTGAGCCAAAAAGCGCAAATGGTCCCGGGCCAGGTAAGGTGGCACCCGTGGGAATACCATGCGTGAGGCCGCAAAGTGATATGATGTGTTACATGCTAGATTGGTGTGACTTAGGATCGGGGTCCTGACAGCTTTGGTATCAGAGCCAGACTGCCTGTAGGATTACCAATCCAAACTAGTCGAAGTTGAGTCTAGAAATTCTTTAGTTATGTAAGGGAATTGATTGTGGAAGGGAACGTAAGGCTCTTTTTACTTCTCATACCTTATGCCCTTCTGATCAGAGTCATCTTATCTTTCTACGGGGTTAAGGAACTAGGCTTTCTCTTCTTTCTATCAGGATCACGTGTTACTAATCCGTAGACTTGTAAGATTGATGAATTCAAGCCTCAGTTCAGTTCCTACTACTTGCATGTGTTGACAGTTGATCTCGGAACCTTGATATTGTGATTCTGAGTGCTTATGCCACCATTTTTGCAGAATGTCCCAAATCTTTTTGAGCATTTACAACCGTTATGCTGTCCAAGTCATCCCAGGTTTCTTACTAGTCTGATGCACTTGCAAACCCTTCCCCCCGTTCCCGATGTTCCTCTGTGCCAGATTAACCACACTAATCGCCGAGTTGTGGTACTTCGTTGACTTGACATATATGTTGGAGCTATTATTATGACCCTATGTGTCTTAGAGGACCACCTAGTAATCTAGCCATGTTTTGTGTTTCAAGTGTGATGATTCTGGCCGTCATTCTCGAAAGCATCCCGTGATGCCATTTAGTTGGTAGGCATTCTATTCCTGGGTTCTTGAACTCAAGATTCACCCTACTTACTTCATGTTGATAGTGTTTGCTAGTTACTTTAGGATATTAGTAACCTTTGCGATAGTCCTCGAGGTCCGTGGTATTTTCCTCTTCCAAATACCATGAATTACTTATGGCAGAAGTTCCTTGTTGAACCGAAAGACCACAACGAGAACGCTCTTGATGAGTTCTCGATTCTATGTTGTGACTCTGCCAGTTCTACCTTTCTCCATGGGTTATTCGGAAGAAATATGTTGAACTCGTTAAACATGCTAATCTATGCATCCACAACTCAGAAAGTTATATGTTCCTTGAGTGGTCCCTCTTTAGTTGTATTCCGACCTTCGTATATTAGTAGATAGTCAAGAGTATGTGTGCATTCGTGTTCATCAATGCCTATTATTCTTGTGGTCTGTCAAGCCGTTCTAATACAGAATGACTAGGAGAAACAAACTCCAGTACCTCATCCATTTCTTGGACGGGTCAAAGTAGTTGTATTCCGCAGATCAAAATGCCAAACTATCTTTTGTTCTGTTCTACCCTGGAGTATTACCCTCTTTATGTCGGGATTGTCATGAGAATTGCACAACCTCTTATGAATTTGGATACAGTGATACTCCTCACCATCATTATTCATTTCTCGGTCTCCGTGTTGTTGTAACCGAAATACCAACAAGTGAATCGTGATGTATGAAATCAATACTCCTAGCAACTCCATTGCTCGGTAGTTAATGGACAATACTTTCATTCTTAGCATGTTAGCTATTGAATCATCATTCTAAGATTGATCGTGCTATCTAGTCCGTTTTCCTGGTGCACTCTTCGATCAATGAGTTTGGATTATGTTAATCCCTTGCTCTCTCAGTCGTATCGTCTTGCCTTGAAAATCAAGATTGTTCTCGAGCTTAGTAACATATCGGTGGCTCGTAATTTTCCGGCTATCTTCTTGGAAGTATTACCTAATTATTTCCTGGCCGTTATGTTGAGTTCATGGTCAAATGGTTTTCCTATATCACCCTTTCTCCAAGGATCTGTGTTGGATACCTTGAGCTAGTTGGTTGATCTAAACAACAACTTGGAGAGTTGGAAGATGAAAGCTTATCCCACTTAGTTCATTGCCAAAGGGATATCCTTGCGTTTGTGCGTTTGATGAAGAAATATGATATCCTCATTGATTGATCCTCGTGGTCAGTTGTTGGTGCTATTATCTTATCCAATCCTTGATTTGAGTATGGGCTATCGTCAAATCAAATCAGAACCAACGATGTTCGTAATGTTGTCTTGCTCGTGGTTGATTCCTCGAGCATACACCGTTATATCTTTTGGGTCTGACCAATGCCATCACCATGTTCACTTAATTGTGGAATTCCACCTATATGGAAGCCTGGATGGATTGTTGTTAAGCCCATTGACAACATTTTCATCTTGTCCATGATTCATGTTGAACATCTAAGTTAGTGTTGGAAACTTTTATAAGCATTATCTTCATGTCCCGTTCATGAAGTATATGCTCGGATGAAAGAAGTGACTTCCTCTAATTCATGTGCATTTGATGCAAGTTGCCGCCGTGAATTCGAGAAAGTCAATGTTGCTTCCTCTGGAATCATCCCAAATCAGTCATGCATACGTGCGAAGTATTCTGTGGTCCGGAGACTTGCAACCTTCATTCTATATGTATCCCTAGCACACAAACCCACTGATTGATTTGTTCAAGGATAATAAGTTCTAAGTGCTAGTCCTGAAGGTACCAGACGGATTTGTACAAGATTCTGTTATCCTCGATGATGGTTCCCAACCTGTACGCGGTAGTGTTTCGTTGTAAGACTCCTATGTGGTCATGCTTGTCTGGGACAACGTGCTCACATGTGTGTAGCAGAACCAGCTCATGTTTTTGAACTTGCTATCGTAGTCGAGAATCTCGCAACGCCATCTCGTCGATTTGTGTTGCAAACTTTCATTTTTCTTTCTAGACTTGATGAGTCTGGAATATCCTGACACCAACCAGATCTGAATCTCAGGCAGATATGATGGTTGGAACATATTCCAAGAACTATAATATTGGTCTCTCTGTAACCGGTAAAATGGATGTCGTGGCCAACACACCCAGCCGGAAGACCTATTATTGTAGTATCTTGATTGAGGAAGTTGGCCACCTCCCCATAAGGATCTCGTAGGATTTACTCCAGTAGTTGTTCCTTATGGATCCTTTGAGCTCCTGAAGTTAGACCTTTACTTGCTGTTCTAGATACCGAATGGTATTGGATTAAGCCGGTACATCAAGGGGAACATTGGAAGCGGAGTGCTAAATGTCTCTCGGTTGATCATCCAGATTTCGTTCCCTTGGCCTCGCTAAGGTGAAATCTAAGAAAGTGTTGTCTTCCTTTGCATCTGCATTGTCCATCACTATTCATCATGGTTAGTAAGATGTGTTTCCAGGATCCTCGGCACAAATGTTGGTAAGACCTTGATGATGAAGGAAATATGCCCTAGAAGCAATAATAAAGTTGTTATTTATATTTCCTTATATCATGATAAATGTTTATTATTCATGCTAGAATTGTATTAACCGGAAACTTAGTACATGTGTGAATACATAGACAAAGCAGTGTCACTAGTATGCCTCTACTTGACTAGTTCGTTGAATCAAAGATGGTTATGTTTCCTAGCCATAGACATGAGTTGTCATTTGATTAACGGGATCACATCATTAGAGAATGATGTGATTGACTTGACCCATTCTGTTAGCTTAGCACTTGATCGTTTAGTATATTGCTATTGCTTTCTTCATGACTTATGCATGTTCCTTGTCGGGGGAAACGACACCTATGGGATCACAGGAATCCCTTCTACGGTTGGCGGGCGCGGAGTTGTGCAAAGAGCCGGTCTAATAGCTAGCACAGCGAGATTTACCCAGGTTCAGGCCGCGAGGATGCGTAATACCCTAGTCCTGCTTTGGTGTATATTTGAGTGTTCTTGAGCTCTTGAACTAGCTACGGTGCGTGCTTCATCCAAAAGATCTGAATCCCTCCTCCAGTATGACTCGGGCCTCCTTTTATAGTCAAAAGGGGCTGCCATAGTGGCACATAGGAGGTGGAAAGGTATACAATGTACAAGCTTATCGCCTATCATCACAGGACAAAGCACATTAAATGCGCTACTTAGGTGTCCTCTTGCTTTATCGGGGAAGGTAATGAGGCCCGTCCCGTCCGTCGCCGCTCCGCCTTGCTCCGACACGCATCCAGGCTAGCGAGGCATGCAGTGCCATGTAGGCTGGCAGGCTGCCGAGCTGGCGTGGTGGTAGGGTCTTCACGAAGATCTACATGCCACCACGCATGTGCTTGCTGAGTTGGCCTAGAGGCTGCCCGTCGCCACACAGGTGCTCGCCTAGTTGGTGCACTAGTAGCTGCATGGGAACGGCGGTGGAGTCTTGGTGGGTGCGGGCCGGGCCGCGACCCCGCAGATGTCTTCGACAAGAGGCTTGCCGGGGACCCGGCAAGGCTCTTGCCGCGGCATCATGGTCGTCCCCGGCAAGGGTCTTGCCGGGGGTCTCGTGGGTATCCTCGGCAAGGATCTTGCCGAGGATCATTGTCTTCTGGTTATCATCTAGTCTTGTATGCTTCTGGTCTTCACAAAGATTTGCATGCCACCACGCGGGCGCCTCCCGAGCCTTGGTTCCAACATTGTCAATGGCGTCGGAAACCTCAGGCTCAAAGGTGGCGGCAACGCTGGTGTTGGGTGAGCTGCCCCGGCAAGGCTCTTGCCGGGGCTGCGTAGGCCACCCCGGCAAGGGTCTTGCCGGTGAAAGCCCATCTGTCTTGGCGCTGCTCCGGTGGTCTTGTGCTTCGGCTTCCCTCCTCTGCCCTGCTAAGTGTGGCCGCAGGTGCGGCTCTGACTGCCTGTGCACAAGTAAAGGGGTACAAAAGAGAGCCCCTACTTTTGTACACTGACAGGAGCCCCTGGGCTTGGGCCACACATAAGCGCAACGCGTTGTTGGGCTAGGCCAAGAACGGTGCGCGGGCAGGTGGGGCGGAGTTTTACTGCGGTAACTTCTCCGCTGGTTGCGCTTCCCCATGACCTGCATTGAATGCGTGACGTGGGGGTCATGCGTGGGGCGGTTGTTGCCCTCATGCGTCACCTCATCGTAAGTGGTAAAGAGGCGGCCCGCGCCTTCCCCATAAAAAGGAAAAACTGCAGGCGCGCTGCTCATTTACCCTCTGCGCCTCTTCCAGTCCCGGAACTGCCGTTCCTCTCTTCTTCCTTTGGGCAAAAGATTCGAAGCTCTTGCCTCCGCTTGCTGCCGCTGCGCCCCTAGTGCTCTTGATTCTTCGCCCCCTTCCAGCTGCCATGGCGCCCAAAACCAGCAGGGGCAAGGGAGCGGCCAAGAACGCCGAGGAGAGGGAGGTGCCGGAGAGCGAGTCGGCGGTGCAGCGGACGCAGCTCACCTACTTCCCTTCAACGGTTGATGCGATCCACCTCAAGAACTTCTTCTTGCCCCTGTGGGGGAGGGAGACGACGGGGCACCCTGCCACGCGCGTCGTCCCCGCCGATTTCGCCAAGGCCGGCCGAGATCGGTACCCCTTTTTCGTCGATTTCTTTTCTTGCGGGCTCTGCCCCCCTTTCTCTGATTTCTTCAACGACGTCATGTACACCTACTGCTTCCATCTCATAGATCTCATGCCGAATGGCATAGAGTGCATGGCTCTCTTTGCCCACCTCTGCGAGGGCTTTGCCGGGGTGCTGCCCAACACGGCGCTCTTCCACCACTACTTCTATCCTCGCCTCCAACCAGGGGGCTCCATCTCTGGGAGCATCGCCTGGATCCCGAGGACCCAGGAGAAAGGCACATACCCGGAGGGTGCCCAGAAGGAGAGGTGGGAGGAGTGGCGGGGCCAGTGGTGCTAGATCGAGGAGAAGGACCCGCAGGAGTTCTATCGGGTTCGTCAGAGCCCGCCGACCCGCCACGGGGACTGGAGCAACCTCGATGCCAACGACAAGAAGCTCTCGATCGCCACCACTAGGATCCATCGCCTCACCACGGCAGGGCTCACCCTCGAGATGATTGGGGTGGACTTCATCCGTCGCCGAATCGCCTTACTGCACAAAAAGGGGAGGCCAGCCTGGGACTTCAGGAATGCCGCCGACGTCATGAGGCTTCGTCCTGGCCTGAAGCATAACTTCACGGTGATGGGGCATGCCCACTTCTATCAGAGGCTCTTTCAGCTCGACGTGGACGACGACGACATGGCTGAGAGGACCGGCAGGGTCGCGAAGGCCAGCAAGGTCATCAAGGAGCCCCTATTTGGGTTGCCGGCGGGAGTGGTCCCGCTGAGCAACAATTCTCGCCAAACTGACATCATCGCCATGATGCCGGACTTCAACGCGCACGGCCTTGACCCAAATTGGGCCGAGCCGGAGGCGGAGCAGGTGCAGGAGTTCTTTGACAACCTGTCGGAGAGGTACGTCCGCGACGAGCCATTGCTTATCCAGGACACCACCAAGGAGGAGCTGGACTACATCGCTGCCAGGGCGGCAGAAGCGGCGCTCGCCAGAGATGCTGGCAGCGCCGGTCATGTGGAAGACGAGGCCAACGCAGCCGCGGAGGAGAGGGAGCTTACCGGATGGGTGGAATCTGCTGGGGAGGCCAGCAGTGCTGGCGCCAGGGCCCCCCTTGTCGAGGACGTGGTTGAGGGGTCAACCGAGGAGGAGACCAAGGCCGACGACCCTCCGGCCATGGAGAAGAGGCGCGTCCTGCGGCGGGACAGCTCCGGCGAGCCGGTCCGGCCCGGCAGGATCACGCAGCGGCAACAAGTCCAGGAGGAGTTCGTGCGCCTGATGAGGGCCGCGGCAGCGAAGAAGGTGGTGAAGGCCGCAGTGGCAAAGAGGAAAGCAACCGCCTCTTTTGCGTCCAAGCGTTGCCGGACTCCATCCTCTTCCCCTCCTCCCGCAGATTTTGACACGGAGGTCGTCTTTAATCTTGGGTCTCTCAGCCCAAGGAAGATGAGGAAGGCAACAGAAGAGGAGGTGGAGGATGAGTAAGTATCTTGCCCTTCGTCATCTCCGTCCCTTTAGACCGTGCCGCTTTTCTTGACTTGTTTTCATCCTTGCAGGGATGTGGAGACGCTGGCCCAGAGGGTGGCGAAGAGGGCCAGGGCCTCGACGGGCGACAAGCCCCCGGCAAGTACTCCGGGTACGCCGCTGTTGGCGGAGAGCAGCCCGGACAGCAGCCCCCGACGCAGCCCCTGCCTCAGCCCCCAGCGTAAGCTTATCACTCACTCCCCCATTGATGAGCCTTGGGGTGTGAATCCTTGATGCTGATCTTGCCGGGTTTGCAGGAGAAGAACGGCAGCAGGAGGAGCTGCCGAGGGCCACCCCCAACACACCGCCCCTCTCGACTACGCTACCCCGAGGGGCGTTCCCGACAAGGGCATCCACCACTGAGCCCATGCATATGGAGGAGGAGGGGGCGAACTTGGGTGCCGGGGGTTCTGCCCCAACAATGAATGCTGGCGGGGAGGGCGCTACTTCTTCGCAGCCCGGTGTGGGTAAGTTATTTGATTTCTGTCCCTGTTCTTTCTTCTTCTTTTCGAACCTCGACCTTGCCTCCGCCTTATTCCCCTTTTTGGTATTCAGACCCTTCCTCGGCGGACCGAGGGGACATTGACACCATCATCGAGGAGGTCACCTGGGACGCCGAGGCCGAGGCCGAGAAGATCGCCGCTGAGGAGGCTGCCAAGACCGCCGCCGAGGATGCCAGCAAGGGGCCTGTCGGGGAGGCCGGCAAGGCCGCTGCCGAGGAGACCGTCAAGGGGCCTGCCGGAGAGGCCGGCAAGGGCGCTACCGGGGAGGGGGTGGTTGACAACCAACCTTCCTCCTCGGCTGCCTCTGGCTCGGGAAAATACGTGAAGGTGGCCGACGACCTGTTCGTCCACCTCCCAGGAACGGCGAGCACCAGGGCGCCAACCAATGGGGAGGTGTTCGACGACGAGGCGCTCGCCGCTGCCGGGCTCGAGGTTGTTGATGAACCGTGCACCAGTGGCGGCGGTTCCCAAGAGGAGCAGCTGCTTCGGGCCATGAGCGCCAACTTCCAGAAGGTCCATGTGTTTCACCGTGCCCATCTGGACAAGGAAAAATCCAGGATGCCGGTGGTGGACAAGGCAGAGGCGGACCTCGAGGAGAGCGTCGCTGAGACGCAGGCATGGTTCCGCCAGGCCCATAACAAACTAAAGATTGACAAGGATCTGCTGGCCGAGCGCAAGCAGGAGCTTGTCCTGAAGCAGGCCGACATCGAGAAGGTCCAGGAGGTGGCGAAGGAACAGGCCGCCAAGGACGAGGCCGCCCGGCACCAGCACCAGGCCAAGCTGAACTCCGAGGTGGAGGACCTTGCCACTCGTGAGGAGGCACTCCCTACCACACTCCGCGGCAAGGATGAAGAGGTCGAGAAGCTCGTCGCGCAGCGGACCCAGGAGCTGGAGCAGAGGCACAAGAAGGCACTCAATGCTCAAGCCCTGGTCCATGACGGCAAGGTGAAGGAGCTGGAGGTGGAGCAGGATGGGCTGAAGAAACGGGTCTTGGAGTTGACGGAGGAGAGGGATGCGGCCAAAGGCTCTTTGGCTGACGCGCAAGCCACAGTCCTCGGCAAGGCCGAGCTACTATCCAAGGCCAATGAATCCATCAAAGACTTGAAGCTGAAGCTAGAGGGTCTAGAGGGGATGCTTTCGGAGGTCAGGGCCCGGGAGGAGACCCTAACCAAGGATCTGGAGGAGGAGAGGCAGCTGCAGAGGAATGATGCCGCCAACCACGAGGATTATGTGAAGGGCGAAAACCTTTGGATCAGCCGCCTCGCTGACGTCGCCGACAGGACTACCACGAAGCTGGTGGCCATGGGGATGCCAAATGTGAGGTATGCCCCGGAGCCGAACGTGAGTCCCAACGCCAAGTTGACCCTGTTCTTCGAGGGCGTTCTTGGAGCCCCAGAGCAGTTTCGCTCTAACAGAGCGACCTCTCTGGCCAATGAGGCCCGGAAGCTTTGCCGGGGTGCCCTGACCAAGGTCCTCACCAAGGTGGCGTACTGGAACCCCAACCTCGGCTTTGACGCCACGCTGGAGAGCCTGCCGGAGGATGTGTACCCCGCGGTGCTCGAGGAGCGTATCAAGCCCATCATCAGCCGCGTCGATGGAGTTCGAAGGGTAGAGGGCCAGCGCCAGGACTAGGCACCCCGTTTCTCATCACCGTTGCAGGTTCATGACCAAGACAATTTTTATCTTTAGTTAGAACCACAGCAACAATTGATGTAACATAACTCTGTAGTACTTTGGAGTGATGCATGTTATTTTCCTGTTTGATCTCTCTTTGTATGTCCACCCTACGTTAATTGGGTAGGCTTGCCGGCGCGTAAACCCAAGCCACGGCGCCTCGAGGACGGATCCCCAATAGCCCGCCAGGTGTGTTTGTGACGACCCACAAGTATAGGGGATCTATCGTAGTCCTTTTGATCAGTAAGAGCGTCGAACCCAACGAGGAGCAGAAGGAAATGATAAGCGGTTTTCAGCAAGGTATTCTCTGCAAGTACTGAAATAAGTGGTAACATATAGTTTTGTGATAAGATAATTTGTAACGAGCAACAAGTAACAAAAGTAAATATAGTGCAGCAAGGTGGCCCAATCCCTTTTGTAGCAAAGGACAAGCCTGGACAAACTCTTATATAAGGAAAAGCACTCCCGAGGACACATGGGAATATCGTCAAGCTAGTTTTCATCACGTTCATATGATTCACGTTCGGTACTTTGATAATTTGATATGTGGGTGGACCGGTGCTTGGGTGCTGTTCTCACTTGAACAAACATCCCACTTATGATTAACCTCTATTGCAAGCATCCACAACTAAAACAAAAGTATTACGGTAAACCTAACCATAGCATGAAACATATGGATCCAAATCAGCCCCTTACGAAGCAACACATAGACTAGGGTTTAAGCTTCTGTCACTCTAGCAACCCGTCATCTACTTATTACTTCCCAATGCCTTCCTCTAGGCCCAAATAATGGTGAAGTGTTATGTAGTTGACATTCACATAACACCACTAGAGGCTAGACAACATACATCTCATCAAAATATCGAACGAATACCAAATTCACATGACTACTAATAGCAAGACTTCTCCCATGTCCTCAGGAACAAATGTAACTACTCACAAAGCATATTCATGTTCATAATCAGAAGGATAATAATATGCGTATATGATCTGAACATATGATCTTTCACCAAATAAACCAACTAGCATCAACTACAAGGAGTAATCAACACTACTAGCAACCTACTAGTACCAATCCCGGACTTGGAGACAAGAATTGGATACAAGAGATGAACTAGGGTTTTGAGAGGAGATGGTGCTGGTGAAGATGTTGATGGAGATTGCCCTCTCCCAATGAGAGGAGCATTGGTGATGACGATGGTGATGATTTCTCCCTCCCGAAGGGAAGTGTCCCCGACAGAACAACTCTGCCGGAGCCCTAGATTGGTTCCGCCAAGGTTCCGCCTCGTGGCGGTGGAGTTTCGTCCCGAAAGGTTGCTTATGATTTTTTTCTCATCAAAAGACCTCATATAGAAGAAGATGGCCATTGGAGAGCCAATAGGGGGCCCACGAGGTAGGGGGCGCGCCTTGGGGGGTAGGGCGCGCCCCCCACCCTCGTGGACAGGTGGGCCCCCCTCTGGTGAACTTCTTCCGCTCAATATTTTTTATTATTTCCAAAAATGACTTCCGTGGAGTTTCAGGACTTTTGGAGTTGTGCAGAATAGGTCTCTAATATTTGCTCCTTTTCCAAATTTCCGAATTCCAATTGCCGACATTCTCCCTCCTTATGTAAATCTTGTAAAATAAGAGAGAATAGGTATAAGTATTGTGATATAACGTGTAATAACAGCCCATAATGCAATAAATATCGATATAAAAGCATGATGCAAAATGGATGTATCAACTCCCCCAAGCTTATACCTCGCTTGTCCTCAAGCGAAAGCCGATAACGATAAATATGTCCCCATGTTTAGAGGAAGAGGTGTCGATAAAAAAAATACAGACATGAAGGCATCATGATTATTCTCATAACAGCAATATATATAGATATTGTCATATGATTTCTTAAGCTCAAGTAATAATCCATTCACAATGCAAAGTACGAATCATAAAGTTTATTGAGAACCAACAAACTATAATCTCAGTCATTGAAGCAATTGCAATTTATCATAACATCAGAAAGAGTCTATGTCAGAGCTCAATAGCAAGTCCACATACTCAACTATCATTTAATCTTTCATAATTGCTAACACTCACGCGATACTTGTGGTTACGGAGTCCTAATCGGACACAGAGAAAGATAGGGGCTTATAGTTTCGCCTCCCAACCTTTTACCTCAAGGGTAATGTCAACAATAATAACTCATGCTCCCCTACATCCAATTAGATATATCTATCAGGATCTTTCCAACATACTGTGCTTGCCAAAGGATAAAATGAAAAAGGAAAGGTGAATATCACCATGACTCTTGCATAAGGTAGAAGATAATAATAAAAGATAGGCCCTTCGCAGAGGGAAGCAGAGGTTGCCATGCGCTTTTAGGGTTGGATGCACAAAATCTTAATGCAAAAGAACGTCACTTTATATTGCCCCTTGTGATATGAACCTTTATTACGCAGTCCATCGCTTTTATTTCTTCCACATCACAAGATCGTATAAAGCTTATTTCCTCCACAACAATCAATCATCCATATTTAGAGAGCAATTTTTATTGCTTTGCACCGATGACAACTTACTTGAAGGATCTTACTCAATCCATAGGTAGGTATGGTGGACTCTCATGGCAAAACTGGTTTAAGGGTTTTGGAAGCACAAGTAGTATCTCTACTTGGTGCTAAGAATTTAGCTAGCATGAGGGGAAAGGCAAGCTCAACATGTTGGATGATCCATGACAACATACTTTATCTCAGAAATAAGAAAACATAACTCATTACGTTGTCTTACTTGTCCAACGTCAACTCTTTAGCATGTCATATTTTAATGAGTGCTCCCAATCATAAAAGATGTCAATGATAATATATTTATTATGAAACCTCTCTTTCCTTATTACTTCCTATTAATTGCAACGATGACCAAAGCTATGTCTGCCAACTCCCAACAACTTTTAATCATCATACTCTTTCTATGTGAAGTCATTACTCTCAATAATATCAATATGAACTCTTTATTTCTTTTTATTCTTTTCTCTTTTCTTTTACTCACTCAAGATCATGGCAAAATAATCAAGCCCTTGACTCAACACTAATCTTTATTATATAGCTCACGGACTCGATTACATAGAGGGATCATAAAGCAAAAACTCAAAACTAGATCATGCCATAAACTTTATTATACTAGATCAAGATACTACTAATAGGATCAAACTAAGAAAAACGGTAAAGATAGGAGTGTGATTGTGATACGATACCGGGGCACCTCCCCCAAGCTTGGCAGTTGCCAAGGGGAGTGCCCATACCCATGTGATTATATATCCTTCTTTGTTGTTGGTGAAATATTCTTGGCGATGATGCCCCTCAGGATACGATTCTCCTCCTCGAGCTTATTGACTTGCTGCTTGAGGTCCATTGTTTCCTTACGAAGCTTTCTTGTAACTGCTAAAGCTCCTTGCACCCAAGGGTATTGCATAGCTGCGAGAGAACAAGTGACACTCCTCTTCATATTTTCATAAGAAAGAAATATAACATTGGAAGGGATAACTGAGTTTGGAATAGCTGACCTCTGTAGTTCCCCCATCGTGAACCCAACTCGGAAGCGAGAAGTCACTTCTTGATCCTCCATGGCATCTACCCTCATCAAGTCAGTCTCCATCTCTTCCTGCGTTGCTGGCCCAAAGTGGTCAGTGTCGCTGTTTGCCCTTGGTTCCGATGCCGGATGAGACACCCGGCTCTCCCCGACTGACTCTTGAGAAGACATCTTGCTCTAATCTGCAAAGAACAAATAAACAAGAACAGAGGATATTTGCGTGATACAGGAGTCAAAACCTTCGGGAGAATATATAATGAATTTGTACCAACCAAAATACGTATCGTGCAAGAAAACAGAGTCTGGAAGGCGCACGAGGTGCCCACGAGGTAGGGGGGGCGCCCTCCACCCTCGTGGGCCCCTCGTGTCCTTCTCGGACTGCTAATTATTTTTCTATTTTTCTAAATATTCCAAAACGGAGAAATATTGCCTTAAAAATTGTTTTGGAGTCGATTTACTTACCGTATCACATACCTATTCCTTTTTGGAGTCTGAAACGTTCTGGAAAGTGTCCCTTATGTATTCCACCGGGGTTACGGTTTCAATAATATTGGTTTCAACATTTATAGGATTACCTGAGATATAATGTTTAATTCTTTGACCGTCTACCACCTTCAGATTAGTGCCTTCGAAGTTGTTGATTTTTATGGCACCGGAATGATAGACCTCCTCTATAATGTAAGGGCCTTCCCATTTAGAGAGAAGTTTTCCTGCAAAAAATCTTAAACGAGAGTTGTATAGTAATACATATTCACCTACATTAAACTCATGCTTTTGTATCCTTTTGTCATGCCATCTTTTAACCTTTTCTTTAAACAACTTGGCATTTTCATAAGCTTGGGTTCTCCATTCATCAAGTGAGCTAATATCAAGTAACCTCTTCTCACCGGCTTGTTTGAAATCATAGTTGAGCTCTTTAATAGCCCAATGTGCCTTATGTTCTAGTTCGAGAGGTAAGTGACATGCTTTTTCGTAAACCATTTTATACGGAGACATACCCGTAGGATTTTTATATGCAGTTCTATAGGCCCATAATGCATCATCAAGTTTCTTGGACCAGTTCTTTCTAGATCTATTGACAGTCTTTTGCAGAATTAATTTGAGCTCTCTATTACTCAATTCTACTTGACCACTAGACTGTGGGTGATAAGGAGATGCAATTCTATGATTAACATCATATTTAGCAAGCATTTTGCGGAAAGCACCATGAATAAAATGTGAACCACCATCAGTCATTAAATATCTAGGGACTCCAAACCTCAGAAAATAACTTCTTTAAGCATCTCAATAGAGGTGTTATGATCAGCACTACTAGTTGGAATAGCTTCTACCCACTTAGTAACGTAATCAACAGCAACTAAAATATGTGTATACCCATTAGAGGCAGGAAAAGGTCCCATATAATCAAAGCCCCAAACATCAAACGGTTCAATAACAAGTGAATAATTCATAGGCATTTCTTGACGTCTACTAATAATACCAATTCTTTGGCATTCATCACATGACAAGACAAACTTACGGGCATCCTTGAAGAGAGTAGGCCAATAAAAACCGGATTGCAATACCTTATGTGCAGTTCTGTCTCCAGCGTGGTGTCCTCCATTAGCTTCGGAGTGACACTTGCGTGAGATCTTCTGTTCATGCTTAGGTACACAACATCTAATAACACCATCTACTCCTTCTTTATAAAGATGTGGGTCATCCCAAAAGTAATGTATCAAATCATAGAAAAACTTTTTCTTTTGCTGGTATGTGAAACTAGGCGGTATGAATTGAGCAACAATATAATTAGCATAATCAGCATACCATGGAGTACTATGAGAAGTACTTATAACATTTAATTGTTCATCAGGAAAGCTATCATCAATAGGTAGTGGGTCATCAAGAACATTTTCTAACCTAGACAAGTTGTCTACAACGGGGTTCTTAGCTCCCTTTCTATCAACAATATGCAAATCAAATTCTTGTAGCAGGAGAACCCATCTAATAAGTCTAGGTTTAGCATCTTTCTTTTCCATAAGATATTTAATAGCAGCATGATCAGTGTGAATAGTTACTTTAGAATCAACAATATAAGGTCTGAACTTATCACAAGCAAATACAACTGCTAATAATTCCTTTTCAGTGGTAGCATAATTTCTTTGAGCATTGTCTAGAGTCTTATTAGCATAATGAATAACATTTATTTTATTATCAACCCTTTGCCCTAGAACAACACCTACAGCACAATCACTAGCATCACACATAATTTCAAAGGGTAAATTCCAATCAGGTGGCTGAGCAATAGGTGCAGAGATCAATGCTTTCTTAAGTATTTCAAATGCTTGTACACAATCATCATCAAAGACAAATGGTATATCTTTTTGTAATAAATTAGTCAGTGGCCGAGAAAATTTTGAGAAGTCCTTAATGAACCTCCTATAAAATCCGGCGTGACCAAGGAAACTTCTTATACCTTTGATGTCCTTGGGACACGACATCTTTTCAATAGCATCAACACTACAAAAAAATACACTTCCATGATGATACGTGTTTGTCACAGTAGGTCGCATTTTTTGTCATGCATGTACATCCATGACAAATTTATGACAGAATCAAGATAGTCATACCTGTGCTGTCGTAGAAGTATTCCATGACATTACCAAAATTATCATCACGGAAGTGTCCACTTCCATGACGATAAATAAATCGTCACGTAAGTGCTTTCATCAAGGGTGACCGACTCGTGGCATCCACCGTAACGGAACGCTGTTAAGCTATCGGGTCGGGTTTTGGATCCGATAACCCGTTAATAGCCCCGACCAATGGGGATTTTTCACGTGTAAAATCATCATTGGCTGGAGGAAACACGTGTCGGCTCATCGCTGGGACAGATGTCATCCACTCATTGGACGTATACCTATGATACGTCGACCCGTGGCACGACCCAACAGAGGCCCATTCCTGTGAAAAGGCCGGCCCGTTTGACTTGGTCAAAAGGTCGCGGGCCGGCCCATGGAAAGCCTGCTAACGACCTGTTCGCATATAGCCTATTTACAACCCGCTAACCCAAGGCCCGTTACGCCCTATTCGAATTAGGCCCAGTAGCATCATCTGGGCCATCCAATATGATTCCAGCCCGTTTTCACTTCTGTTCCATGTATGGCCCATGACGTCTTTCGGCCCATATGAGGCCCTATGTAACTCTTGGCCTATTAACGGCCCGTGCTGAAGCTGGCCCGTAATGAATAGTGTATCACTTTACACCCATTAACGGCCCGTGGTGATGGAGGGTTTCGTCGTTGGAGATGGAGCCCGAGGTACTGCTCCGCTGTGATGGAGGGTTTCGTCATTGGAGCAGCTCCGGTGAGTTGTACGACGCCGAGGCTGAAGCGGGACAAGAGAGACAACGAACAAAATTAACCTGAGTGGAATTCTAATAGCATCTCAAATACATGACGTAAAATACATAACCACAAAGTGCTAGATGTAAAATACATCAGCCGCTCATCTCTGAACTTAACTGTCGAAACTGAATTTAATCGTCGGCCCGAACTTAACTATCGAAACTGAATTTTGTTGTCGAAACTGAATTTTGCCGTCAAACCTAACGCACTAGCAAGGTGAGACTACACGTCGGTCGATCGACTTTTTCATCTTTGGTCGATCGATTTTGCAGCCGTTGGATACGAAATCAAGGGCATGCGGTTCATCTTCAACCTCCACCCCACAGCTGCCACCACCACCGCCCAATAGCAGCCCTCGCCGCCATGACGGCGGTCTGCCGCCCTGCCCGAAAACACTCCCCATCGCCCGTCCGCTGCCCCGGCCATCCCTCTAGGCCCCCACGTGCCGAGCTTTTTCTCTGGCAATCCCCACGCCACCGCCCCGCCACCGCGGGCGACCACCGCCCCCATCCTGAACCCTAAGATAGATAGTGGGGTACCTCTCCGACGAGCCCCCTCCCGCCAATCGGTTCTTCCTTCACCCAGAGCCCCCACCCCTGAAAATCGATCGACCCAAAAGTCGATTCACGATCAAGTGTAGCTAAATCAGAGCAGCATCGCAAGCAAGAGCAAGAGCGAGAGCAGCAAAGACGAGCAAGAGCAATAGCAAGAGCAGTCCAGCAGGGACCAAGACCAAGAGCAGAGAAGCAACATGAAGCGAGAGCTAAAGCAGCAGCAGCTCCTACGATGTGGGACGCCGCCATCGAGGGAGCGACGCCGTGGAGGAAGTGGCCAGCGACGCCGCCGTGGATGGAGCCGCCGTGTAGGCTCAGACTGCGCCCGGCAGCACCGTGAGATCGAATCAAGAAGAAAATGCGGCGATTAGTGTACAACCTCTTTGGTGGCGCCAATTAGGCCGCAGCTTCATCTGAGGAAACTGTGATGATGATGCTCTTCCGGTGGTGCAGGTGAAGACGGCGGTGTGGGAATGGAGGTGGCGCGAAAGACGAGGGGAACGTCGGGGCAGCTCCTCGGAGGTGGAGGACGGGGTGGCTGAACCGGCAGGACGATGAGATCGACGACGGATCCTCATCCGGTATAGTGGATGAGGGACGTCACGGTGTTGCTGTGCACGACGTTGTTGGGGAAGAGGCTCCAGCTGGGTGGCGGACGTAGCAGGGTGTGGGATTTCGTCGCGGGTTTTCGCGGCCTCGGTGTACGAATGGGTGGGCGGATGGGATGGCAGTGGGGAACCATGGCTTAGAGACGCGCTTGTCCAAAATGTGGGGTAAGTTACAAAAGTACCCCCACCGATTTGAGGCGGTTCTTCGGTTCGAGGTACCACGGGCATTTCACGTGTCGGGATTTCACAGGAGGTGGGAGTTTTCGCCGTTGTAATTTCGGAATAGTAAAGGCGGGTTGAGATGGAGGGAGTTGTCGAGCACAACGAGACAAAGATATATCTTAAATATTTCGGGCTAACAAGGCGCGGGTTGAAGAGGCGGGAGTTTCACAAAGACGATAGACAGAGACGCTAGCTTGAATTTTCGGCATAACAAGGCGGCTTGAAATTTCGGAAGAACAAGCTTAACGTGTACCTTAAAAAAGACAATTTGCACCTCAACACGCACAACACACACACAAACACCATTTAGACTAGATTAAGGTACACGTGCATTGCTCGCATGAGATTTGGCAACCAAATTATGAATAAATACCACATTATAGCATGCAAGCTTTGAGTCATATATGCATGATGTAGATGTTCGTTTAATTCTTATAGTTCATTTCATTCAAAATCATCTAGTTTTTATAAGAAAGCTAATCTATTTTAAGATTCATGGAATTGTCCGTCGTAAGACATAAAGTAAAAACAAATAATGACAAATCATGTAGAAAAACATTTGGGCAATTCTGATACGGAAGATTCTAGAACAATTAAGAAGTGCTTGTGTTTTGATGTTTGTGCATTATGCTTAAGTTCAACCATGGATTCTTCTAGATTATACATGTGGCGAAATCTGGTGGAATCTAGATGATATCCAACGACCAGTAGTGCTCAAATTTGCCATCTTTGGACCATTGGATTCGCCTCATCCAACGACCATCTTTCAAAGTTAAATTTACCCGCACACAATGTAAAAAAAATATAAAATATAATATATATAGGGGTATAGATATAGATATGTGATGCGAAAGCCGCCCATCATCTCCAATTAGAATAGTGTGTCCATGCACGGATGCGACGTGGCCAAATGATGTCTGCCAATGTATCTCAAATTCAAATCAGTCGACCTTGTTCAATGTGTATACATTACAACATACTCGTTTCCAAACCACACAAAGCAGATCTCCGTTATATTCATGCATGCATGGGTTTCAAACTTCATGATCTCTTATTCAAATATTTGAATTCAACTTTACATTGATTATGACCTCACCTATTCTTTTACACCCACACATTAGTCTTCTCTTTATAATTGTACCACTAACTTTCTCTCATGCATGCATGCACACACACTACCAGTCGACATTATCCATCGCACGCATGCAATCTTTTTTCTTCGTGTCGGTCTCCCATGAAGGCACACACCCACACACATCCCACTCTCCATCATATCGTGCATTCTTTATCTCTCACTCGTGCATGCACAACGATCGATGTTCCTCTATGTATGTGTGTATATAGCTAGGTCTTTCATAGTTTTCCACACAAACCGATCAATCGATATATCCAAAGGAGGTTTCATCACGCCCAATATGCGACCCTATCCAAAGGAACTCGACGGTCCCACCAAGGATAGACCCGCATATTGAAACACTTTTGCAAGGTGGATATCATTACATCAACATTACATAATAGATGGGGATACATACATAAGGCACAAATGCCACAAGAATACAACAATACAACATACAAGACCAACATTCGACTACGGATGAATCATAAACAGAAACTCAAACGACATCCACCCTGCTAGCCCAGACTGCCGACCTGGAACCTATCCCCTGATCGAAGAAGTAGAAGAAGAACTCAACGCAAATCAAACATCGCTCTCGCGTCATGATCATCGCAAACCTGTACCTGCAACTGGTGGTGTAGTAATCTGTGAGCCACGAGGACCAGCAATCCCATTACCATGGGTATCAAGACTAGCAAAGCTTAAAGGGATAGGAAGGGATAAAGTGGTGAGGTTGCAGCAGCGGCTAAGCATATATGGTGGCTAACATACGCAAATGAGAGCGAGAAGAGAAACAAAGGAACGGTCGTCAACTATTAATGATCAAGAAGTGATCCTGAACTCCTACTTACGCCAGACATAACTCAGAAACCGTGTTCTCCTCTCGATCAACCCCGAAAAGAGACACTCACGGTTATGCACACGGTTGGTGTATTTTAGAAGGGTTTGCTTCAAGTTTACTAAAACCGGATATTAACAAATTCCCATCTGCCACATAAATCATGGCACGGCTCTCGAAAGTTTATACCTGCAGGGTGTCCCAACTTAGCCCATGATAAGCTCTCGCGATCAATGAAGGATATTCCTTCTCCCCGAAGACCCGATCAGTCTCGGAATCCGGCTACAAGACATTTCGACAAAGAATAAAACAAGACCAAAGAAAGCCCGATGCGCCGACAATCCCAGTAGGAGCTGCACATATCTCGTTCTCGTGGAAACACCGGATGAGACTAGCTACGAGTAAAACCAATCCTCGGGTTGCCTCAAGGTGGCCCCCAGTAGCTGTCAGGCCAGCACTTAGAGAAGCACCGGCCCGGGGGGCTAAAATAAAGATGACCCTCGAGAGAGCGACTCCCAAGGGAAAAGTAGGTGGTGGTGAGGCAAATGGTAAAACCAATGTTGGGCCTTCTTTGGAAAAGTCTTATTCAAAGCGAACTGTCAAGGGGTCCCATAAATCACCCGACCGCGTTAGGGACGCAAAATCCGGGAACATAATACCGATATGACGGAAACTAGGGCGGCAAGAGTGGAACAAAACACCAGGCATAAGGCTGAGCTTTCCACCCTTTACCAAGTATATAGATGCATTAATTAAATATGATATATTGTGATATCCCAACAAGTAAACATGTTCCAACAAGGAACAACATCTCCATGTTCCAACAAGGAACAAACTTCATCTTCACCTGCAACTAACAACGCTATAAGAGGGGCTGAGCAAAGCGGTAACATAGCCAAACAACGGTTTGCTAGGAAGGGTGCAAAAGGTTAGAGGCTGACATGGCAATTTGGGATGGCTTGAGGAACAGGTAAATAGGTAGCGCAGCATAGCGATAGAGCGAAGCAACTAGCATAGCAATGATAGTAGTGAGATCCAGGGTAGCGGTCATCTTGCCTGAAATCCCGCAAGGAAGTAGAACGAGTCCATGAAGAAGATGAACGGGTGAAGCCGAACCGAGCGTAGACGAACGAATCCTCACGATCGCAACCAAACGGGAACTAACAAGAAGAAGCACACAACATAGTAAACACACCACACATGAACAAGACATGATGCACAACAAGCATGATGCATGAAAAATCTAGATGAGGCTACTCATGGCAAGAGATGATGCAAACAAGAACAACACATCAAAGCAAATTTAAATGAGGCCGGGAACAACATATAACAATTACGGTAAGTCCTCATATGCAAATTTCGAAATTGGTCCAGATATGAATAAACATTATGTTCAAGTTGTTAAACAGAAAGTTAAGATGCACCACAATGATCTACACGAAATTCTAGTCAAGTTACATATAAAGTTCATTAGATTCGGAGCTACGGCCTAGAAGATATGAGCAAAACAAGATAAGCATGGCATTGATGCAAAATGCATACCAACATCAAGCAAACACCTCAAAACATGGATGCAACAAGGTAATATGAAACTACATGCGAAAACAAGCAAGTTTCATATAGAGCACACTCAAAACGGAGCAACGGTTCAACACATACACACAATACAAGTCATGACAACAATCTGTCCAAAACAGCAACTAGGCATATTGCAATCATCAAAACAACATGCTACAGCATCTCAACATGAAAACAAAAGACATGGGCATGATGTACAGGTAAAGCATGACAAAACATGAACACTGAGCTATCTCCAGAAACAACTAGAACATACTCGAAAACACATGGCAAGGTTGCAAATAATAACAGTTTCAGACTTTAGCAGAAATAACATCAGGTTGCAATGTTTAGAGCTATCAAACAACATGTTACAGGAACTTAACATGCCAAACAAAGGCATGGCATGAATCTACTAAATGCATAGATCCTTTACTGATCATAAGCCAAAAAGGATCAAAAGATATGATGGCACCCATGTAAACATGGCAAGTTATATTACAGATTCATACATGGCAGGAACAACAATAAGTAGGCATGTTGGTGAGCTTGAACCACTCACCACAGAGCAATACATGATAAACTAAGCATACATCCATCAAGAAGACATGGCATAGAAGCTATACATGGCAAGAACACCAACATATCATGCAAGGATCAACTACAACAAGCTTGGCAAAATTGAATAACATGTAAACAACCTGCCAGGAAACATTTTATAGCAAAAGTAGAGCTCGATTGACTCAAGCTATAGCACTCCATAATTGCAAACAAGGGCATGGATGGATAGAGAATAACCACATGTTCAAAACATCCTTACTGAAGTATTTCAAAATAAGCATGGAACTCTCGGTAGCATCAAGTTAACATGGCATAAAAATATCAGCAAAACAGGGGCTGAAATCAGCAACATCATGAAGCCTAGTTTGCATGCTTGTGCTAGTCACCACAGAGACAACAAAAATACATGGCATACACCCCTGTAAATATGGTATGGCATATTACAAAACACATGTAGGACTCAAGTTCATAGGATGCACACATCAATCATGGCAAAAATGACAAAAGTGCATGTTCTGATAAGAATCTGGAACTAACATCACATAGCCCTCTTCTAACAGCATTTCGGGCATCAAGATGAGCTCCAATGAAAATGATGCAATTAGATGAAATGATATAGTCTTCGGGGCGAACAATTTGACATATTATACGCACAAAACGGACCTACGGATGCAGAGATACAATGCGATGAACATGGCATGTTTATGACAAAAATCTGGGACTTGTGAAAAATGTGGAAGTCAACCTCGGGCAGAAAATCGGGCGGACATGTCCGGGCCCAAACGGACACGTCCGGCGTGGGAGGCTGACGAGCGGGCCCACGGCGTCGTCCTCGAGCTCGAGCTCGATCCAGAGGCGGCAGGGGACGTCGGAGACGGCGGATCCGGGCGAGGGGAGCTCGTCCCCGGCCGGATCCGGCGATGACGGGGCCGGGCGGCGATGGGGAAACGCGGCCAGGCGCAGTGGAGCTCAGCTCCCATGGCGGCGGGGCGAAGCGCGGGGTCGGGGAAGTCCGGCGACGGGAGGCGGAGAGCGGGCGACATGGTGCGGGGCGACGGCGGCGGAGATCCGGCCGAGGCACGACGAGGAGGAGGCGGAACCGCGAGGGTCGACGCCGTGGCGGGTTGAGGTCGGGCGGCGGGGCTGCGGAGCGGGAGGCGCTCGGGGCTGGGCGGCGGAGGAGCGCTCGGGCCCAGATGGGCTCGGGCGGGCTTCCCAGGGCCCGATCTGGGTCCTGGCGGGCTTGCGGCGAAGGGGAGGCGCGGGGAGGCCAGGTGGAGGCGTGTGAGTGGCTGCGGGAGGCGGGGGAGGCGACGTGGAGGCGCCTGGTTGGCCGGGGCGACGCCTCAGGTGGTGGCGCGGCCTCTGGGCAGGCGACAAGTGGCGGCGTGCGTGATCTGCACGGATTTCGAGGAGTGGCGGCTGCAGGTAGGGGAAGGGCTAGGGGGTAGGTGGAGGCTAGGGGATGCCCAAACTGGACTAGGGGGTCCATATATAGCAGGGGCTAGGGTTTGAGGGGGTTCTGGAGCGTTCCGGAGCCTCCGATCGCGATCCGATGGTTCCGGTCGAGGGGGGGTTAGGTGGACTGTGAAGAGGAGTTGGGCTGAGAGGAGAGAAGAGAAGTAGCAGCTCGACGGCAGTTTCGGAGACCGAAACGTCCGACGAATAAACCGACAGTGATGCCGCTACACGTTTAACGGTTGGGCTATCAAACGAGCTCCGAATGCGACGAAACTTGACAGGCGGCCTGTCTACACTATAATAAGACGGCACGACAAGTTTTATCCCATTCCGAGAACCTTTTTCTGCCACTTATAAAATAATATTTCGGAGGTGCCGCGGGCGCGTGCGAGTGTGTCTGGACTCCGAACGGTCAACGGAGAGAACCGGGAGAACCCGAACGGATGCAAGTTTTGAAAAACATGCGGATGAAATGCAGATGATGACATGGCAAAATGCAACACGCAAGCAAATGACATGGCAACGACGGCGAATAACTGGCAGACACCTGGCGCATCGAATCCGGGGCGTTACAACACTCCTCCACTAACAAGAGATCTCGTCCCGAGATCTTAGGACCGAGACGGAATGGAAAAAAGGGATGAGGTGAAACAAAAACTCAAGAGAAGAAGCAAAGAATCGAGAGCACTCAAGAAAAAAGAGGAACGACGAGAATGACAAGAATCGAAAGCTCACGGAATCAGATAGACTATGAAACAACTCGTTCTAACCGGAGTTGTTAGAATGAGAAAAGAAACGGATAAGACTGAAAGGATTTAGGCAGCACTCCGGCTGAAAATGGAAGGATTAGAACATGAACTAGAGAGGATGGAATGACACTTGACGAGATGAACAACACAATGTCTCCGGAAGAATTGGAAGAATTGAAAAGAACTTAGAAGGAAGGATTGAATGGAGTTGTTGAGAAAATCAACAACAAAAGAATAAGCTTGTTGTGGACTTATGGATAACATCTGAAGGCCACAAACGGAAATAATTGGATAGCTGAGAAGAACAAAGAAATGCAAAACTCCACTTTAGAAGAATATGGAGAATTAATTGCACTTCGAGATGCAGGAAGAAAAGATACTTGAATTCCAGCAACAAAATCTTGATGAACTCTTGAAGAATGAATTAAATCATGAAGAACCACCATGAAGAACTCCGGTAACAAAAGGATGATGAGATAGAATGAAGGAAGAAAGAATAAGATGAGCCTTGCGATTATTTAGATGGAGGTTCCGACGAAATGGCCGAGGAAACTAAACTCCGGATAAGAAAAGATGAACGACTTAGATCCAAGAAAATCACTCATCACGAACAATCTCCAAAGAAAGAATTAATCAACTTGACCACGATGAAATGAGAATAAGAATTATGTTATGCTTATCCTCCACCAATTAAATTGATGAGAAGCAATGGATTGCATACAACTTATCCACGTTGGGAAAAGATTAAGGGAAGATATAGCGCCAAATTTGGGAAGGTCTCCTTGAACCACCGGTAGGATTGAAAAGAATGAATGAATTAAAATGACAGTCAAGGAAAAAGAATCTTGAACGAACCACCGTAAGAATTCAAAATGACTGATGAAAAAGAAATAATCACCGGGAAGAATTAGAAAAGCACAAAGATACTTGAGGGAATTTAGAAAAGAGATCGAAGAGATCGCGAACTGATTAACGAATGCTTGAACGCAGCACCGGAAGAATATTGAGACGAACAAAGGGGCACAGATATAGAATAATTGGAAAACGACTTTGAAAACTTGGAACGAAGAAATCTTCCGAAAAGATGGCCTCCGGATGATCGAGAGGGAAAGCAACACTTGAAATACTCCGGATGGATGAAAAGAATTTGCAAGACTGGAAACAATTAGATAGGATAACATCGAGCTAGCTCCATGAACCTCCGGGAGAACGGACAAGATTTAAGAGGAACTCTTCTTCGATTTTCGAATGACGACGAGAAAACACCACCAAAATTTCTGAGGTACTCCGGGAGAATGAAAAGCAAAGAGGTTGATCCAACAATGAAAATAATTTGAAAGCGATCTTTGAAAAGATCCGACTGATGAAAATCATACTTACGTCAAACTTCAAAAGGATTTGAGAATAGCTCCGGAAATTAGAAGAGTCAGGTAAGATCCTGGGAAAAGACCTGTGGGTTAGGGCCCACTGAAAAAAACAGCGTTGGAAAGGATTGTCAAATGAGAAATGATGCACCGAAACAATTGAAATATTTGAATGAGGTGATAACCTCGAATTAATTCAAACATAGATGAATCTCCTGAGATGACTTGAACTCCGGAATGATAACTAGCGAGAGGCGAACAAGCAAGGAAAACACTTGATCCAAGGAAAAGAATATGATTAATCCGAAAAACTTGAATTGAGTGCACCGGAAAAAGAAAGATATGAAGAATGACGAACTAGACGGGAATTCACCGGTTGAAACAATTGAGGGAAGAGTGAAGAGGCTCCACACGAATGGAATTGATGGTCGGAAGAAACTCGAACTCCGGGAATAATAGGGTGGGAGGGCGGGAAAAACAAAGGAAACTTGGAAGGGGAAACGACGATATCTTGAAGAGAAAACTCCGGTTGAAACCATTGAGGAAAGAAAGCAAAGACTTCGCACGAGTAGGATGGATACTCGATTACGGACTTCGGTTCGGAAAAGAAGACGGGAGGGCGGGCGGGAAAACAAAGACAACTTCGGACAGAGAAACAACATCGATCGAAAAAAAGCTGAGGATTGATCTCCCAAAGACAAAGAGGTTCGAGTCGATTTGATGAGAAATGCACCGGATCAAAAGAGCTGAGAACCAACGATCGAAAACCAACTGCGTGATCCTAAAGAAAAATTTGAACGGGAAGAGGAGTAATTCAAAACACCTATGTCAAGATTCTTCACCAGAGCGACGAAGGGCTGAGGAGTAAAAAGAATTCCTACTCTCCGATATAACTAGATTCCGAAAAAGATTTTTCTTCTAGACTCAACAACGGCCAAACTACACGATCAATCAAGGGGGCTCCTAGGGTCGGTCGAGGCTCTGATACCAACTAGTCACGCCCAATATGCGACCCTATCCAAAAGGAACTCGACGGTCCCACCAAGGATAGACCCGCATATTGAAACGCTTTTGCAAGGTGGATATCATTACATCAACATTACATAATAGATGGGGATACAGACATAAGGCACAAATGCCACAAGAATACAACAATACAACATACAAGACCAACATCCGACTACGGATGAATCATAAACAGAAACTCAAACGACATCCACCCTGCTAGCCTGCATCACGACCGAACCTATCCCCGATCGAAGAAGCGTAAGAAGAACTCAACGCATAAATCAAACATCGCTCTCGCGTCATGATCATCGCAAACCTGTACCTGCAATCGGTGGTGTAGTAATCAGAGCCACGAGGACTCAGCAATCCCATAACCATGGGTATCAAGACTAGCAAAGCTTAAAGGGAAATGAAGGGATAAAGTGGTGAGGTTCCAGCAGCGGCTAAGCATATATGGTGGCTAACATACGCAAATGAGAGCGAGAAGAGAAACAAAGGAACGGTCGTCAACTACTAATGATCAAGAAGTGATCCTGAACTCCTACTTACGTCAGACATAACCCAGAAACCGTGTTCTCCTCTCGATCAACCCCGAAAAGAGACACTCACGGTTACGCACACGGTTGGTGTATTTTAGAAGAGTTTGCTTCAAGTTTACTACAACCGCGGGCACGACTCTCGAAAGTTTATACCCTGCAGGGGTGTCCCAACTTAGCCCATGATAAGCTCTCGCGATCAACGAAGGATATTCCTTCTCCCCGGGAAGACCCGATCAGTCTCGGAATCCCGGCTACAAGACATTTCGACAAAGAATAAAACAAGACCAGCAAAGCCACCCGATGCGCCGACAATCCCGATAGGAGCTGCACATATCTCGTTCTCGTGGCAACACCGGATGAGACTAGCTACGAGTAAAACCAATCCCGGGTTGCCTCAAGGTGGCCCCAAGCAGTGGCTGTTCAGCCAGACTTAGAGAAGCACCGCCCGGGGGCTAAAATAAAGATGACCCTCGAGAGAGCGACTCCCAAGGAAAAGTAGGTGGTGGTGAGGCAAATGGTAAAACCAATGTTGGGCCTTCTTTGGAAAAGTCTTATTCAAAGCGAATCATCAAGGGGTCCCATAAATCACCCGACCGCGTTAGGGACGCAAAATCCGGGAACATAATACCGATATGACGGAAACTAGGGCGGCAAGAGTGGAACAAAACACCAGGCATAAGGCTGAGCTTTCCACCCTTTACCAAGTATATAGATGCATTAATTAAATATGATATATTGTGATATCCCAACAAGTAAACATGTTCCAACAAGGAACAACATCTCCATGTTCCAACAAGGAACAAACTTCATCTTCACCTGCAACTAACAACGCTATAAGAGGGGCTGAGCAAAGCGGTAACATAGCCAAACAACGGTTTGCTAGGAAGGGTGCAAAAGGTTAGAGGCTGACATGGCAATTTGGGATGGCTTGAAGAGCAGTAAATAGGTAGCGCAGCATAGCGATAGAGCGAAGCAACTAGCATAGCAATGATAGTAGTGAGATCCAGGGTAGCGGTCATCTTGCCTGAAATCCCGCAAGTAAGTAGAACGAGTCCATGAAGAAGATGAACGGGTGAAGCCGAACCGAGCGTAGACGAACGAATCCTCACGATCGCAACCAAACGGGAACTAACAAGAAGAAGCACACAACATAGTAAACACACCACACATGAACAAGACATGATGCACAACAAGCATGATGCATGACAAATCTAGATGAGGCTACTCATGGCAAGAGATGATGCAAACAAGAACAACACATCAAAGCAAATTTAAATGAGGCCGGGAACAACATATAACAATTCCGGTAAGTCCTCATATGCAAATTTCGAAATTGGTCCAGATATGAATAAACATTATGTTCAAGTTGTTAAACATAAAGTTAAGATGCACCACAATGATCTACACGAAATTCTAGTCAAGTTACCTATAAAGTTCATTAGATTCGGAGCTACGGCCTAGAAGATATGAGCAAAACAAGATAAGCATGGCATTGATGCAAAATGCATACCAACATCAAGCAAACACCTCAAAACATGGATGCAACAAGGTAATATGAAACTACATGCGAAAACAAGCAAGTTTCATATAGAGCACACTCAAAACGGAGCAACGGTTCAACACATACACACAATACAAGTCATGACAACAATCTGTCCAAAACAGCAACTAGGCATATTGCAATCATCAAAACAACATGCTACAGCATCTCAACATGAAAACAAAAGACATGGGCATGATGTACAGGTAAAGCATGACAAAACATGAACACTGAGCTATCTCCAGAAACAACTAGAACATACTCGAAAACACATGGCAAGGTTGCAAATAATAACAGTTTCAGACTTTTAGCGTAAATAACATCAAAGTTGCAATGTTTAGAGCTATCAAACAACATGTTACAGGAACTTAACATGCCAAACAAAGGCATGGCATGAATCTACTAAATGCATAGATCCTTTACTGATCATAAGCCAAAAGGATCAAAAGATATGATGGCACCCATGTAAACATGGCAAGTTATATTACTGATTCATACATGGCAGGAACAACAATAAGTAGGCATGTTGGTGAGCTTGAACCACTCACCACAGAGCAATACATGATAAACTAAGCATACATCCATCAAGAAGACATGGCATAGAAGCTATACATGGCAAGAACACCAACATATCATGCAAGGATCAACTACAACAAGCTTGGCAAAATTGAATAACATGTAAACAACCTGCCAGGAAACATTTTATAGCAAAAGTAGAGCTCGATTGACTCAAGCTATAGCACTCCATAATTGCAAACAAGGGCATGGATGGATAGAGAATAACCACATGTTCAAAACATCCTTACTGAAGTATTTCAAAATAAGCATGGAACTCTCGGTAGCATCAAGTTAACATGGCATAAAAATATCAGCAAAACAGGGGCTGAAATCAGCAACATCATGAAGCCTAGTTTGCATGCTTGTGCTAGTCACCACAGAGACCACAAAAATACATGGCATACACCCCTGTAAATATAGCATGGCATATTACAAAACACATGTAGGACTCAAGTTCATAGGATGCACACATCAATCATGGAAAAAATGACAAAAGTGCATGTTCTGATAAGAATCTGGAACTAACATCACATAGCCCTCTTCTAACAGCATTTCGGGCATCAAGATGAGCTCCAATGAAAATGATGTAATGAGATGAAATGATCTACTCTTCGGGGCGAACAATTTGACATATTATACGCACAAAACGGACCTACGGATGCAGAGATACAATGCGATGAACATGGCATGTTTATGACAAAAATCTGGGACTTGTGAAAAATGTGGAGGTCAACCTCGGGCAGAAAATCGGGCGGACATGTCCGGGCCCAACCGGATACGACCGGCGTGGGAGGCTGACGAACGGGCCCACGGCGTCGTCCTCGAGCTCGAGCTCGATCCAGAGGCGGCAGGGGACGTCGGAGACGGCGGATCCGGGCGAGGGGAGCTCGTCCCCGGCCGGATCCGACGATGACGGGGCCGGGCGGCGATGGGGAAACGCGGCCAGGCGCAGTGGAGCTCAGCTCCCATGGCGGCGGGGCGGAGCGCGGGGTCGGGGAAGTCCGGCGACGGGAGGCGGAGAGCGGGCGACATGGTGCGGGGCGACGGCGGCGGAGATCCGGCGGGCCGAGGCACGACGAGGAGGAGGCGGAACCATGGAGGGTCAACGCCGCGCGAGGTTGAGGTCGGCGGCGGGCTGCGGAGCGGGAGGCGCCTGGCTGGGCGGCGGAGGAGCGCTGCCTGGGATGGGCTCAGGCGGGCTTCCTGTGGCCCGATCTGGGTCTCAAGTGGCTTGGCGAAGGCGGCGAGGCGCAGGCTGTGGAGGCGTGTGAGTGGCTGCGGGAGGCGGGGGAGGCGACGTGGAGGCGCCCGGTTGGCCGGGGCGACGCCTCAGGTGGTGGCGCGGCCTCTGGGCCGGCGACAAGTGGCGGCGGCGTGCAGGATCTGCACGGATTTCGAGGAGGGGCGGCGGCTGCAGGTAGGGGAAGGGCTAGGGAGGGTAGGTGGAGGCTAGGGGATGCCCAAACTGGACTAGGCGGTCCATATATAGCAGGGGCTAGGGTTTGAGGGGGTTCTGGAGCGTTCCGGAGCCTCCGATCGCGATCCCATGGTTCCGGTCGAAGGGGGGGGTGTTAGGTGGACTGTGAAGAGGAGTTGGGCTGAGAGGAGAGAAGAGAAGTAGCAGCCCGACGGCAGTTTTGGAGACCGAAACGTCCGACAAATAAACCGGCAGCGATGCCGCTATACGTTTAACGGTTGGTCTATCAAACGAGCTCCGAATGCGACGAAACTTGACAGGCGGCCTGTCTACACTATAATAAGACCGCACGACAAGTTTTATCCCATTCCGAGAACCTTTTTCGGCCACTTATAAAGTAATATTTCGGAGGTGCCGCGGGCGCGTGCGAGTGTGTCTGGACTCCGAACGGTCAACGGAGAGAACCGGGAGAACCCGAACGGATGCAAGTTTTGGAAAACATGCGAATGAAATGCAGATGATGACATGGAAAAATGCAACACGCAAGCAAATGACATGGCAACGACGGCGAATAACTGGCAGACACCTGGCGAATCGAATCCGGGGCGTTACAGTCTCACCCTCTTTCCCACGTCCACATCGATCAATCTATACCTCTCTATATAGGATTACCATATATAGCTAATACACCCACACTAATTATATATCCAACGTCCCCCTCTCATCATCCAGGCCTTCCGCTTCATCTCTCGAGACGCGTGCACAATGAGCGAAGACAGGCGATGAAGGGCCCTGCCCTCCCCCTAACATCACTATATATCAAGGCTAATATGAATATGATCATTAGACAGTTGCTGCTAAAAATGGTTTAAGTTCATGAATTGACCCTCCTCATAAAGGATTAGCAATGCTTGGCCCCCTAGCTCATTTATTTTTCATGGCTTCGCCACTGCGCGCAACAGCGCACGTGTTCGCCCTCTCTCTCTAAATATCGATCTCGCACTTGTGCATTCCTTCATAGTCTCCCTCCACTTGGCCCCTCGCACCATCTTCTAGCCCCCACCGGATTTTTCCACATGTACAATCTAGCAGACTCCATGGTTGAACTTAACATAATGCATAAAACTCAAAACAACAGTGGTTCTCTTTTGTTCTAGAATCTTCCATATCATAACTGCCCAAACTTTTTTTCTAGTTGAATTGCCATTATAAGTTTTTACTTTATGCTTTACAACACACAATTCCATGAATCATAAAATATATTAAGGACTTCTTTGATTCAAAGGATTCTCAAAGGAATTTTGGAGGATTCTAATCATTAGGAAATTTTCCTATCTTGGTTGTTTGATTCGTAGGATTGTAAACCTTAGGAATTTTTCCATATGATTCATTTGCACTAGATGTCATAGGAAACATCCCATCCACTCAAACCTCTTTGAAAGAATTCTGCATTTTTTCTATGCACAATCAAACACTCGTACAATCCTGTAGGATTCAAGACGACATTCCACTATAATCCCATGTTTTTACTATTCCCGTGTTCTTAGCTTTTTTTTATAAAAACTAATTAATTTTGAATGAGATGAACTATAAGAATTAAATGAAGGGCTACATCAGGCATATATGACTAAGAGCTTACATGCTATAGTGTGGTATCTATTCATAATTTGGTTGCAAAATCTGATGGGTGCAATGCACGTGTACCTTAGTAGTACTTCGAGTATGTGCAAAACACGTAAATTAGAATACCAATGGCACGCTACACAGTGTCTCTCTTACAGTTCATGAAGCCACATGGCACATGTGGAGGCGTTGTCGCGACCTCCTTGCGTGGATTGATCACAGTGACGTGCTGCTGGTTCCAGAAGAATGTACTCGTCCTCCCTGAGCCATACTGGCGGTACATGCACGAAGCGAAGATGTGCACGCACCCGCCACGCACGCACTCATTCCCTCGCACGCACACGCGGGTACACGGGCGGACGAAATTTTGTACCAAGATCCACCCCATGTGATAATTTGACGCGTGTAAAGTTGTTCACTTCATTGATGGTCAATTAATACAGCGCATGCAAATTGAGTGGACGTGAGGGCGGAAGAAAGACATTATTACTCCACTGCGCGCATGCGAGTAGTTAAATCGTGGGTTGCTAGTAGTACTTCCATTGGTCTCCTTCGTATTTTCTGCCAATTTTTGACAGTAACATAATATTTACGCATTTGAGCAGTGTAGTACTTGAAATTTATGTTCCGCTAAACTCATCGGGAGCCGCTTTCGGCCTCAAACCAAAACCATCAATTAATCTTTACCTTGTTCCCATCACATTCGAAAAGCCTGCTCACACCTACTAGTATCGCACCAAACCTGAACGTGTTCCCACTATGCAGGTATTAGTACTAGTGCTAGTACTTAGGTTATAAAAGAGGAACTACCTAACCGAAAATTACTCTACCTTTCCTCCTCATAAGTGCTTCTTCTTCGTCCGTCGTTGCCATGGCCGGTGAGCAGAGCTCTAGGTCGAGAACTACTCGTAACAAGGGAGCGGCAACCAAGGCTGCCGGAAAAAAAGAGGGCTCGCCGCCACGCAGAGACCTCGAAAGATCTCTCACGGGCAGGTGATGGCTCCCACGAGCGCCCTAGCCGCGGAGGCGAACATGCCGAGCCGGCGGAGCTGGAGTCGTTATCCCTCGACGGCATGCCCGATCAGCTCAATAAGCCGCTCAATAAGCAGAAGGAGTTCATCCAATGCTTGATGGAGTTGCTGAAGGAGAGCCTCGACGACATGCCCGCTGAGCTCAATCAGCAGGGGAGTTGACCGCCGGCTTGGTGATGCTGCTGAAGAAGAGCATTGCCTCGGAGAAGAAGGCGACCGGCGAAATCCTGCGACTACAGGAGGACAATCCGAAGCTCTGCCACGAGATCGACCTATTGAAGGAGAAGAAAGCCGGCTGGAAGAAGCTGCATGAGAATAGTAGTTCCTCGATGAAGATGCTGCAGGCCCTCGTCATGGAACAGAAGGAGGAGTTGGCGAAGCTCCGCGATCGAGCACCCGGCTTTGTCAAAGGTACGTAATGCGACCGTGGAACAGATGATGAAGGCTCGCGTCGAGAAATCCCGCGTCATGGACAGAATGAAGATGATGGCGGAGGAGACGCGCAAGGAGATGGAGGTCGTGGAGGCGATGAAGAAGCAGTTACGACTCCGCGGTGAATTAGATCATTTGGGCTGATAATCTTCCTTCTTCTTTTGCTCCTATGTTTCATCTTTTGCTTCAGGTGTTTCGCCGCACGTGTCATGTTCTCTGCGAGGCATGAATAGAACAATGGTTTTTTGAGGGAAATGAATAGAACAATGCTAACAATGAGATGACTAGCAAATTAGATCATTTTTATCGCCATATGGCACTGGGCTGCCGTGTTTCATGCTCCTCCATCGCAGTACTACTCCAGTGGAAAACTTGAGTATACCCCACGGTTCTTTGCTCCTCCTCGATCAGGTCGTCGACGCATTTATACGAGCAGCCAAATCACATGGCCACGCCTTCCAGCAGTAATGAGCCGTCAAATCATAAAGGCCCCCGCCTCTCGTGAAACCGACTAAGCTAGACTGCCCCGCCCTCTAGCCTTTTAAAAAATGTATACTTTTGTACAGCAATAGTATCGATGGATTGCGCCATGGAGCAAAACTTGAAATTAAAAAAAGGTGGTACATATAGAGAGCGCTCGTCGCCAAATTATGCATATAGTACTATTAAAAATGATGTGTCCCGTCAACTCGCAGAATGAGGAGAAGCTTTCTTAGTACGCCGTCTCCCCCACCCACGGGTGCGGTGGCTTGTAGGATGAGGTGAAGCTTGCTTAGGCTGGTGCCAATGCAATGGTGCTTATATGAGGTGCTAAGCATATTAAATAGCTTAGTAACTATACTCCCCAATGCATAGGTGCTTAGCTTATGGTTGCTAAGCTTGCTTTATTTAATGATTTAGCAACTAAAGTTCTTCATGTATTGGTGGGCTTCCTTTCTTTAAATGTTTTGCCTAGGTTCACGCGCTTAGCATTGTTTCTTCCTGGGGTCACCACACTCATCTCTCTCCTCTTAAATAACTTGCCACATCAGATTTTTTGCCTACGTAGAAGGCTTAGCACCTGTACAAGGTGGATCATTGGGAGGAGTCTACTACTACTGTACGCCTTTACGCCCGCTCCCTCGCCCACGCTGCATGGTATTCGCAAAGACGAGGAGAAAATTTTACTACTCCTCTGCTTACTCCTCGTCCCTACTACGTACTTTGGTTAGTACTCCCTCCATTTACTTATACAAGGCCACTATAAAAAAAATACATTTTACATCTATACAAGGCCACAAATAGTAATCGAGACAAAAGTTACTACTCCCTCCTTTCCAGTTTATGGCTCAATTTCAAAATCTCTCCAACCAAGGTAGACGGTGAGTGGTCGAATTAATTTCATATTTTGCACAAGTAATTAGTACGCTGCTTTTCTCAAGAAGTTATGTTTACCGAGGCATTAATTAGAACGAATGCATGAATGACCACTAAATTTCCATGAACTTGTACATGCATTGGTTAGTTTCCTCTTGACATCGCTATGCTGGGTGATCTAACGCACCTCGAAATCCAACATGTAATGGTACTACTACTAGTATAGTAGAATTGAGACTTATCAAACGGAAAAACGAATGTTTTTTAGATGAGCCTTATAAACCCTAGTGTGTATGTACTCCGTAAAAACAGATTTTTCCAAAACTAAGTCGCTCCCTTTCATGAATTCTGTAGTATACTCCTCCATCGATGCTCCCTTTCATGAATTCTGTACTTCCTGTAGCTGACATGTGGGACATATAGCAACCGGGTAGACGTGTCAAGCACCAAATAACAGTGCAGAACAGCAGGGGACGACCCCACTCAGATCGCCCAAGAGTAGTAATGAGCAATGAGACGTCAAATCACAATGCCGCACCTTCCCAGACGGACGAAGCAACCATTATTTCACACTTCGGTTCGCCATCATCTCAAACCACGTAGTATTTCTTCTGCCTTAAGAGGGACACGCGCATCGCCTTGGTACATCATGCTACGTGGGACCGCATGACAAGCCATGCTCCCCCGCCGATCGCTCGGTAAAATCACCTCATTTTTACTATACTTCCTCCGTATCGGTTTACTACATGGCATGCACGCTGCTCTAGGTTGAGAATTTAACTGGCTATATATGTGATGAACAATACTCTAGCCTTTTAAAAAATGTATACTTTTGTACAGTAGTACTATCGATGGATTGCGCCATGGAGCAAAAATTGAAATTAAAAAAAAGGCGGTACATATAAAGAGTGCTCGTCGCCAAATTATGCATATAGTACTATTAAAAAAGCTAGTACGTGCTTAATTGGGGTGCTAAATTCTATTAAAGAAATACTAGTAGTATGTACATACTGAAGAGTTAAAGTAACGAGAAGAAACATAACATAGTTCTCATTGGGGCTCAAAGACAACACACCTCTCAAATTAAACTAAGCACACCTGAAATTAAACTATGCAACTAATCCGGTAGACACTGCATTATAAGTTTAGAACCACCATGAGCAACGACACTGCCACCTTACTTGGAGTCCTCGTCCACGTCCTCGACTTCGTCCTTGTCCCTATTCCTCTTGGCCGATACTTCTTTGCTTGAACCGCACACTTGGTTGTTGCTCTTAATCCAACCCTTGTAAATATTGAAACAAAGGTAGCCATCCATTGGAGCGTAGTGGATGTGTTCTATATCTAGTCATTCCGCTGCCATGCATGACGATGAAACGTGTAATGAGGTTTCTCCAGTTTACGGTACGAAGGATGAATCATGGATCCTGCCAGGGTTAGCATTGAAGGCTGACGAGAGGGCACCGGCCGATTCTTCTGGAGGTCGAAGGGGTTGCCTACAACGAGGCCTATCCGACCCAGGAATTATTTGTCGTTCTTAAAGTCTACAGTAACGAATTTCACTATTTTGTCCTTGAGGAAGTTCTTAAAATCCTGGCACTCAACGTCGGCATGGCATATGTGGTAGACCAAGCAAACGTTATGTACGCAAACCTGGATCACGGCGGGCTTCTTCCTCTCTTCGTCCTTTTGATCCTTCTCTCGTCCCAGGACTATGGTGTACTCAACATCTAGCCCGGCGACCCACTCATCATCTGAGTTTTCAAACATGCGTCTGAAGCGAGAAAGGCATCCTTTCACCGTCGCGGAAGAACGGGTGTAGATGACGTCGAACTCATCGCCGGTGATGGTTCTAACCTTGTACTCACCGCCGATCGTGGAGATTTGGGATGCCATGGATTTGGGAGGAGGGTTAGGATTAGTGGAACTGCTGTAATGTGAATGGACGGGACGACTAGGAGCGAACCGCCGTAGTATTGAAGGACGTGCGGGGACGAGTAGGAGCGAACTGCCAGCGTGCGAACGGCAGGGTAGTGGCTTTCCATTCTCCCACGATACGGGCTTCCGAGAGCCATTGGATCTGAGATCGAATGGTTGCATGGCGTGATTCTAGACCTATGGGTGAATATCCTATCCTGGAGGGTTATTCTACAAATTTTCAGCAACTTAGGATGCGACCGTTTGATCTCGGATCCAAGGGCTCCCAGCAGCCCGTATCATGGTCGCGCCTACCACGACCGTCGCGTCGCTCGCGCGGTCGCGCCCTTGGAGATTTAACATGGTGCGTTAGGCTATCTGATGTTGGCATGTCATACATAGTCATCACTTAGTCACTCATACTACAACAAGGTTGGCTATAAGGTTGGCTATAAGTGTATTTTTTTACTCCTCTCTATCTCTTTCTTCGTACTCCCTCCGTCCCATAATATAAGAATGTTTTTGACACTAGTGTAGTGCCAAAAACGTTCTTATATTATGGGACACGGTGAGTACTAGTATTTATTGCATTTGCCAAGGAGTGACCTCTTCCAATGAAATGGTGTTGCTAAGTTTGCTTCATTTAATTAGTCAGAGACTCAAAATTGTATTTTCACCTAGGTACACGCTTAGCACCGCTTTCTTCCTTGGGTCACCAAACTAGTCTCTCTCTTCTTGATTAACTTGCCACATCGTAGTTTATGCCTATGTGGCAAGCTTAAGCACTGTAGAGAGCAAGTAAGTACAATAGTGCGCTTTACATGGCATTTTTGCATATGTGGAGGAAAGAGAGGCAAGGAAAAAGTGGAGAAGTGGGCTCTCATGCAAGAGCCAGCCTCTACTACATGGTGGAGCATTGGGAGAGGCACCTGTATGGAGGTGGTCAGAATTGGGAGACTCACGCGGTCGTGGCGCCACAGTTAAAATGATAATGGCAAGTCAAATCACTGTGCCCCACCTGCCCAAAGAAGAACTTGTCACAAATCACACAGCCCTATGTTTGCAGCAGCCTACTCCCTCGTCTTCTCGTGTCTCTGTCGAACCGACTAGGCGGAACTGCCCCACCGCCTACCACTCAGGAAAAGCCCCGCCCTCGACATTTAAATAGTATACAGTATACTAATTTTGTATCCATGGATTGCGCCCGCGCCATGGAACAAAGCCTCTAGAAAACGGCGGTACACATGTACGGAGTATACAACACGCCCGTTGCGTTCACGTCGCACCCCAGACGGTCGGTCGGTCTGGCACACTACTCTCCGAATGGAACACGCGTCATATTGCGTTTGCACACACATGTGGGACGGCAATTGAGAACCGACCATAGGCACACTCCCCGGCCCCGCAAGTCGGGTGACTTAATAGAGGAGGGAGACGAGCGATAGTACTAGAGAAGTGTTGTACTACGTTGGTGCCTAGACGATCCCTGCAAGACACGGAAGATCAGTTCGTCCATGCATGTGACCAGACTCCAGAAGACACGCCTTGATTGGCTATCGTCTACATATCGTGCAGGCTGTGTTGTACATGGCTGTAGTTGTGGTGAGAAATCTAAAAAAAGGTTTCTTGTCATCTCGCAAAATTAGGTGTCATGTGCTTCGGATCACTGGGAGGGTTAAACAGCGACAACTGAGTTGGGCTAGTCATTGGGGGCACATGCACAAACAGTGACTACTCGGCTGCCATCTAGGTCAAGCCGGCTATGTTAATTAGGACATCTATCGACGGTCCCCTTTTCTACGAGTTTATCTTTAATTTGAGCTTTGTTCCTCGTCTAGTTTGTCCGTCGGGATTCATGTTGTCTCCTTTGGGCAGTGAGGTTATGATTTCTTGTCATGTGTTATTTTTTCGTGTTATATGTTATAATCCGGCGCTTCAGATCAAAATGACGACAACTGCGCCTCCGGGCCACGTGCATGAAGACTTCTCAATAGTCATTGGCCATGTTTGGATCATGGGGTTAGAGCTAGTTTGGGTTAGTTGGGGGCTCAAATAACCCAAAAGTATCCAAACAGGGAGGGTTAGAGTGGGTTAGTTCCATCTAACCTAACTATCCCGGTGGGGAGGTGCTTATTTGGGTTAGAGTGGGTTATAAAATAACTCTAACTCTAACTGTGTTAGAGTATCCAAACAGGGCCATTGACAAGGTCAAGCCGGCTCTGGTAAACAAAAGAAAACTAGTACTACTCCACTATATAGGCAGGCGCCTCCGCGCTTGCTTGCTAGTGTTGCTCTCTTCACACTGTCCCGGCCTCTCCAGATCTAAACACGACAGTGGTGGCCACACTCTGTCTCTCTCTGCTCACTGCTGGTCACAGATCCAGCCGGATCCTCTCCGCCGGGGACGGTGAGAAGGTGCAATGTTCACGCGGTCGTCCTCGGCGACGGCTCTTACCCACCGGGCGCGTCGATCAGCCTGCCTTGCTGTTCTCTCCCAAGCACCGCTGGCGAGGGAGGGCCTCCGACCCCTTCTTCCTCGCTATCATAGTGTGGGCAGATCCGGCCTCCCGCCGCCCACCTAGCAGCATCCCGGTGACCATCAGGTATAACTTCCTTCGAAACCAGCCTTGCTCTACTTCCCGAGCTCCTGACATCGCTGCAGTTGTATCTTTTACTATTTCTCGTGCCCTCAGAGATAGGATCGATCGGCTGTTGAAAACCACCTAATTTTTTACGTTTAAGAGGTAAAACTAGTTCATGCACTCGAATCTAGTACTACTTGGTTCAAACAAGGAAGAAAGGGGGTGGGGGTGGGGGAGGATTTGTTACCTGAATCTAGGACTTGGTTGAAAGAGGAAATAATGGGGGCGAAAAGTAGCAGAGACTGGCTATCCAACTGGTCTCTAGGTCTAATAGGGAAATAAAGGGAAACGTAGTACAAACTCAATATAAACCCGATCTATTGATTGAAAAAGGAAAGAAAGTGGGGACTGGGGGACAAGTCAAAAGAGTAAGTCCAGCACTAGATTTGGTAGCCTCACACAGTATAAGGTGGCTATACCGAACAAAAATGGGACCAACCCAGATATCCTGCTCATTGTTTGTTTCCCGAGCCACTCTTATGTAATGCCACCGGTAAAATGTAGCAATCGCCTTTGTTAAAAGTAAGGACACATTAAACCAATGTTGTTTTCAATGTAATGCCTCCAAGAATATGAATCAATGGCACTTCTTTACATGTCCTGCTAAAATTTCCCATTAAGATAAGTTGGTTCTTTTCGTTAGAAATGCAGCTGTCCTGGTCCGTCTACTCTCCCGTGCCCAAAGTAATGTCGTATTTAACGGTTGTCATAGTTAATCCTAATGCCCACACTAATATCTAGCAATGCCAGTGCTTTAGAAATTGCTCATCGCCCTCGTAGGATTGCCATTCAGATAAGGAACATGCTTCTTTTCATTTGATGCATGTTTCATCACCGTTAGTCACCCTCCTTTCCACCTTTTTGTGCAAACAGAGATATACATTTCACGCTCGATCTTAGTTGAACTGCACAAATGATATCCAAATTATAGTTGAGCATTCCAGAGCTTCACAACCAACCTTGATGTTGCTCAATTTTATTGTAACTAATGAAGAAGAAGCTCTGTGGGTTTCGTTTTACGATGGAAATGGAACCGGGCTGGAGCCCTTTTCTTGAAATTTTTTTGAAGAAGAAGATGTTAACTCACGGGACATTGCTTCATTTTAGGTGAACTGCACCAAAAGGTCCCATGAATTGAATCATCCATGTTGGTGACTGAAAGAGCCAGCTTCAGTATCCCAGTCTAAGCACCCCCGGCCTCCATCCTTGCGACGCACGGTACACCTCGTTTGCCACCTGCTCGACCCTAGTGTCACTGATAAAATGAAGTAATAATACAATTAAAATAGAGTGAGTGTCATCTCTATCATTTCATTTCCAATGTAGATAAAGTGCTTCTCTTTGTTAATGTATGTTTCATCAACTAGTCCCATTGTTAATGTTTAAGCGTTTCTGCAAACTGGGGTGCTTAATTTTAGTTGATTTGTACAAAAATAGAGATTTGAATGTCTCAAGGCGCCTCCTTGTACTACTGTTGTACACCGATGTTCATCCTTTGGCGAGAAGGTGTATCTGGGAGACTTGGGACGATGTCCAAGATGAGGCGTATCAGATGTGGCGTCATGGGCCCATCTCGCCCTCGCAGCATGGCATACTATGATACTATCGCAATATTTTGTTCTATTTATTTTGTGTGTTTCATCAACTAGTGCCACTATAATGTAATCACGGTTTTTCATTATCTGTGCAAACAGGGTTATTCAGCTGCATTTTGGTGGAACTGCACAAATGTACGTATGGAACCGGCATATATGTAGAGTGCGAGGTGTGCCAAGTAAAAAATTACCGACACCAACCATGCTGCATGCACGCATTGGCATCCACCACCACCAGTGGGATGTGTGGTGCTCTCTGTGGACGGATCTTTCTCGGCAGCAAATCATCTAACCAAATACTATTAGCTGTTGGCGTTCTGGGAACGGGGGTCCCCAGACTTGCCTGCCTGCGGCCTGTGGCGTGGCTCAAGTGGGGGCCTAGCGCGACCCATCTTCATCGACTCAAGCTCAAGACCCTCGCGAGGGGCCAAGCCTCGCGGGGCGGACGGCAGGAAGCTTCCTCAGGAGCGACCTCATCAGGCAGGCTCGCGAGGAGGCAGAGAGATCAAGGCAGGGTACCTCGCGAGGAGCCTATGACGTAAGCCATGACGAATCAAGACCAGGCGGGCGCCAGGCGGGCGCCGGCCTGCGCAGAGTCCTTGTTTCCCCATCGGTGCAAAGGGGGCAAGCACAGGCCAAGGAATCAGGCAAAGGTTACCATTCTGGTGCAACGAGACCAAGACCAGCCGGACGGCCGGACGGAGGTCACCGTGGAGCCCAAGACGGCGTCACCACCAGTGCTTTTGGCAGCCGAAGACCACCTTTGGTCACGATAGCTTGTACTAGATGTTCCCCTTCGAAATGGCCAATTGTTGGCGCCCTTCCCGCTCATTATTTGGGGAGAGGCCCAGGGCCTCTATAAATAGAGCTAGCCACCACAGAGTAGAGGCATAAAGAAATCCGGTAGAGCCCAAGCATATAGGCAAAGTAGGACACACCGCGCCAGCTCAAGAACACCCCTCGCGAGGCTGTTCTTACTCTGTACTGTTCATCATCAGCCCCTGAGGCAATCCACCACACCACACACTGGAGTAGGGTATTACACCACAACGGTGGCCCGAACCAGTATAGATCTTGTGTCCCTTGTGTTTTTCATCATTTCTAGCTTAGTTCGCACGAGGAGATCGGACGTAGATCGGTAGGGGAGAGATCTCCACGCGCACCCCAGTGTTCGAACCTCAAGGGTCTGCCGGAACCCGAAATCCGACATTTGGCGCGCCAGGTAGGGGTGCGCCGGAATCTTTCTTCCGCTGTTCGCATGTGATCTTCCGTCGTGTCCATGGCTGACGCTCGTCGGGCTCGCGCCGAGCGCCGGGCTGCTCTCGCCACCCGCGTCGCCCAGACGGCGCCCGTCGGTGGCCCCCCTCGTCGTTCCCCGTCGCTGCCGCCAACGCCCGCGACCGGCCGGCGAGAACGAAAGCAGCCTCGTCCGGCATCGCCGGTGCGGCGGGATGGCCGCACCGCCACCCCGTCGCTGACTCCGACTGGTTCATCGTCCCACGCTCGTCGCGCCTTCATGGATGCGCGCGCCTTGCTGCTCTTGGCAAAAGAGCTCCTGCGCTACCGCCCCGTCGACGACCTCTACGAGAACTGGCTCGCCCGCATCACCGAGCTCGTCAGCGCCGCAGGGGGCTCCCCCTTGCGGTCCCTCTCGCTGCCTCGCCCTCCATTCCGCGCAGGGGGCGACGATCAGGAGGTGCCTCCGCCACCTCCTTCCCAAGAAGGCGCCTTGACTGCAAGGCGTGCAGCCCCTCCACGTCCAGCGCCTGTGCAGCAAGAAAGAAGCTGCCAAGAGATCCCAGGTCCCCGAGAAGGTGCTCGCGCGCTCCCAGCGCCTGCGCACCAGGGCCGCATACATGCGCCTCCACGCTAAGATCCCGCGCTGCTCCAAGCGGCGGTGCGTGGTAATCCCCAGGAGCAAGCCCAGCACCAGCCAAGGGCGCCGGTGGCCACGGCAGGCTGGCTCGCCTTCACCCCCGAGCTACGCGGCGTCACGTGGCCAGGCAAGTTCAAGCCTGACCTGCCTCCCCGCTACGATGGCGCGGAGGACCCCGCGGAGTTCCTGCAGCTCTACGAGCTGGGCATCGAAGCCGCCAACGGAGACGAAAAGGTCATGGCGAACTGGTTTCCCATGGCACTCAAGGACGGTGCCCACACCTGGCTCCCGGCACGATCTTCTCCTGGAGTGAGATGCGCACCCGCTTCATCGCCAACTTCCAGGGCACTCGCGACCGGCCCCCAGCCGTGGGTGACCTGCGCTGCATCAAACAACTGCCAGGGGAAACCCTGCAGAAGTACATCCAACGCTTCAACTACGCTCGCCTCAAGATCCCCAAGGTGACTGAGGAAGCCATCATCTTGGCCTTCTCCGACGGCATGCGCAACATCAATATGAAGGAAGAGCTAGCAATCCACGAGGACCTGTGCACATCCCTGGAGCTGTTCAACTTGGCGACCAAGTACGCCAGGGCTGAGGAAGGGCGCCTCTCCCTCCTCGAGCTCCTGGCGGCTGACCCAGAAGTGAAGAAGCTCAAGGCCAAGGACGTGAAACGCAAGGGGGCTTCCGTGCTTGCGGCAGAACCAGACACCAAGCGAGGCAGGGATCAGCCTGAGTCATCCAAGGGCAGCCGATACTGTGTGTACCACGACCTCCACACCCACAACACAAACTAATGTCAAGAGCTCAGGGTCGAGCGAGATGGGCGAATCGGCCGACGCCCCGAGCGCAACGACAGGGGCTATGGCCGAGGAGGAGGAAGAGGTGGAGGATGATGGGAAGACCGTGGCCCTCGCTAGGGGTGGCGTGACCGACCTCGCGAGGGAGGTTGGAGGGATCAGCCTCGCGAGGACCACCCGCACGGCTACGCATGCCTCCCTCCTCTGCCGCCGCCACCAAGGAGTAATGAAGACCAGCATCAAGACGATGGGTCTGGGGGCTTCCAGGAACCGCGCGCAATCGCATGCATCTTGGGTGGCGCTCAAGCCCCAGCCTCACAGCGCATCTGAAAGTGCAATCATGCCCTTAAATCATATTTTGATGTTGATGACAACACATATGCTCGGGACTAATCATGTTTATCAAGTATATCTCAGGATTGTGTTCCAAAGACCGTATGCATGGATCATGACTAGGGACAAAAAGCATATAACTCAAGAATGGAGATACAAGGTGTTAACTTCATTTATGGTTTGTTCTTGAGTATAGGGATCCCGCACTATTAAGAGGGGATCAATGGATCTGTGAAAAACTTGCTCAAAGCTGGTATCTATATACCTTACCTTCGGACGTCCGGCTCTCTACGGACGTCCGGTCCTTCCTGACTGCCCGGACATCCGGACGCTTACGGACGTCCGACACTTCCACAACAGAAACATTTTTATGGATGTCCGGAACCCTCCGGACGTCCGACACTTTCGCATCAGAAACTTTCTTACGGATGTCCGGCCCCGCTCGGACGACCGTATCCTGTACACTGATTTGTGAGTCACACTTTTCACAGCGGCCGAAACATTTTTGCGGACGTCCGGAACTCTCCGGACGTCCGACACTTTCACATCAGAAGCATTCTTACGGATGTCCGGGCCTGTTCGGACGTCCGTATCCTGTACATTGGTTTGTGGGTCACACTTTTCACAGCGGTCGGTCCTCCGATGACTGTCGGACGTCCGGACCCATTTGGGCCTCCGGACGACCGACGTTCTCCGGACGTCCGGCCATCCTGTACCCCAAACCGTCACCTTTTCCCACCACATATATATACTCCTTCCCCTTCCACGGGTTGGGGTTGACCATTCACTTTGAACAAATCCTAGAACACTTCACTCACTCTCTCTCAACTCTCCACACCAAATCTTAGATCCCCAAGGGATTTGAGAGCTTTGAAAATAAGTTGTCCGATCAAGTGATAGATCCACTTCTCCTCCTTCTCTGCACCCAAGGAATTCATGATTTGAGCAAGTCTTGAGCAAATCCCCATTGATCTTATTACTCTTGGAGGTTGGAGACTCCTAGGCGGTATGAGTCTTTCGAGAGGAATCGACTTTTGTGATTACCTCCGGATAAGTTTGTGAGGGTTTGGAGACCACCCCAAGGTCTACCACTAGTGGTTGAGAAACATCTTCGTGGTGTTGTCTCAAAGGGAGAATAGGGTGAGCCTTCGTGGCGTTGGTGTGCCTTCGTGGTAACATCCACCTCTCTAACGGTGACTAGCTTCCCTCCAAGGAAGTGAACATCGGCATACATCCTTGTCTCCGGAGTTGCGGTTATTCCTAACCCTAACTCTATACTTGTGGTTACTTGTTTTGGTTTGCACTTACTTACATCATATTGTGCTTGCTCACTTATATGCTTGTGTTACTTACCTAGTACTTACGTACCTACTAGCAATTGTTAGGCTCACTTTCATATTCCGCACTATTGCCTAAAATTGCTAAGTAATAATTAAAATTTGTAATTGTACCTATTCACCCCCCTCTAGGTCCATCTCGATCCTTTCAATTGGTATCGAGCCTCGTGCTCTATTCTTGTGGCTTAACCGCCCTAGAGCGAGATGAACCCAGATGGGACTCCCCTTGTTGTAGATCCTAAGGATAAAGGCGGGCTTCTTCTCAAGTCAAGTCCTTTACGTCGGAGGATCTAGAACGGCCCTTGCTAAGCAAAAGAGGAGCATGATGCTTCTCTTGAGGCCTTGGTCCAAATGAGATTAGCCACGTTGTCCTCGGTGCTTGCACCACTCTCGGGTGGTGCTGCCTCAAGGCCAACTGTGCCTACTCCATCACTTGATCAACAACCTCCTAACAATGAACACGCCAGTGTTCCTTGGCTTTCTGCAAGACCTCAGGTTGAGAAACCAAGATATAATCCTCAAGGCAGTCCTCCTTTGCTTAGTGCCACTTCCGATTTTCCTTTGTGGAGAGTTGCTATGCAGGACCATCTTCGACATGGAAACGATGAGATGTTGGAGATCTTGGAGTATGGCTATCATGTGGTTGATCCAAAGAACCCCACTCCAAGAGAAATATATGACAAGAACCTCAATGACACTGCAATCGTGTGGATAAGGAGAGGCTTGGATGAAAAGCAAAGGAGACCGTTCATACACATCACAAGTGCCAAGGAACTATGGGAAACTGTTATGCGATCCAAAATCGCACCTCTCGCCTCCGGAGTGCTCAATATGAAATTGCCAAGGCAATTGCAAAACTTTTGTATGGAGAAAGGTGAAACCCCAATCAACTCCATGAGCGTCTCATGACACTCACTGCCGATATTGAGTCATGTGAGTGTGACAAGACACAAGATGGATTCAACATGACTAAGAGGTTCCTTGTGGATAAGTTACTCCATGCTCTTGCTCCATTTCACCATCAAATGGTGTGGGACATAAGACAACATCATACCTTCAAGGAAATGACTACAGATGACATCGTATCCACCTTTCAACTATATGAAGAGTCAAAGACTAATGCCACAAAACATCTTGCCATGCATGGTTCTCCATCATCAAAGATCAATCTTGCATTGAAGGCCAAGCATGTATGTGAAGATGAACAAAGTGAAGAAGAAGAAGAAGAGGATGGCGAAGATGGTGATGAGATTGAATCTGACGAGGGCCCTACATATGAAGACATGGCTCTTTTTGTCAAGAAGTTTAGCGCGGGTAAGTTCAAGGGAAGATTCCAAAAGAAGAAAGTAAGAAAATGCTACAACTGTGAAGAAACAAATCACTTCTCCAACGAGTGCCCTTATGAGAAGAGAGAAGATAAACCAAGGTTTCCCAAGACCTTTCCCAAGAAGAAATTGCCAAATCCTTTGAACTCCAAGCTCAAGAAGAGAGATGGAAAGGCAATGGTTGCTCAAGAAGAATCTGATCCGGATGATGTTAGTGGTGTTGCCGGAGTTGCTCAAGACTCTCAAAACACCTTGAGGTTAGTAAACAAGAGTGGTGATGTGGTCACCTACAACTACATGAAAGATTACAAGGGCAACGCTCACAAATGCCTAATGGCAAAGGCCATGGTTGAAGAAGAAGAGGACCAAAGCTCTTCTGACAAGGTCAAGGTAACTCCACGATCAAATCCTCCTCTTTTCACGCCATCTACTTCTAGTGATGAGTATCTTGATGCGGAGGATAGTCATGAGAATGATGATCTAACCGATCCTATGCTTGCTAAACTTAATAAGTTCATGTGCTCCCTCAAAGGAAGGAAGCTCACTATGTTTCAGAGGCTTATGGAGATGGTGAGTAAGTACACCATCTCCATTAAGGAACTCAAACCCTCGCCATCGAGGAAAAGGAAAAATATGAAATCCTTGAGCGTAAAGTCAAATATGAGGAAGCACGAAATGATGAACTATGTTTAAAAATTGGTACAAATATTGATGTTCATACTAAAGATCTTGCCTCCTTGAAAAAGGCTATTGGCTCTTGTGAAGAGTTGATGAATGATAAAAGTAAGCTTGCAAAGTCTCATGCCTCTCTCACTAAGGATTGTGAGCTTCTATCCCTGTCTCTCAAGACTAAGGAAGAAGAGCTCACCCTTCTTACAAAGAGTTTTGAGACACTCAAACTTAATTATCTTGAAACTCTAGCCAAGTCTTACTCATCTCCTATTATCAATGTTGATGCATGTTCTACTAACTCTAGTAGTGATCTAGCATCCATCCTTGAGGAGAATCGGTTTCTCAAAGCTCAAATCGAGAAAGGGCTCATGACATGTGCTCAAGGGCAAAAGAACCTTAATGAGGTGTTGAGCCAACACAATGAAGCGTTCACCAAAGAGGGACTCGGGTTTGACCCAAGCACAAGCAAGAAGAAGACGCCCTCCCAAAATTGCACCACTCCTTTAAAAGAAACCTTTGTACGAGAAGGACACAAGGAGAAAGGTAAGGTTGTTAGTGGGAAGGCCACAAGGGCATGCCCACTCTCAACAAGCCAAAGAGTTCATGCCTCCATCCTATGTAATCGCGTAAGACTAAGGATGGAGAAGTTTATGCAAATTTTGTTGGCCCCAAAAGGCATTTCGTTTTATGCTATTTGGGTCCCAAGACCCTTGTGACTAACTTGAGAGGTCCCATTGTAAAATGGGTGCCTCTAACCAAGTAATAATTGTGTGTAGGTAGCTTTCTTGATTGGAGTAAAATGGGTGATTGATAGTGGATGTACAAATCATATGACCGGAGATAGCAAATTGCTCTACGATTTCATGGAAGCTATTCAACCATTTATGAGCATTATGTTTGGTGGAGGATCAAAAGGACAGGTACTTGGGTTGGGTAAGGTGGCTATCACTAATGACATGTCTCTTGCAAATGTCATGCTTGTCCAATCCCTTAAATATCATTTACTTTCTGTCCGCCAATTGGCTTCTGGTGGTTATGATACACTATTTGGACTAACGGATGTGAAAGTCTTTAAGAGAGATACTCTCGAAGTGGCCTTTGTTGGAGAGTTGGATGGCAACCTTTACACGGTTGATTTCTCGAAAGAGAGCACATTCCATGCAACTTGTCTAATGGCCAAGGCCGACAAGGGGTGGCTATGGCATCGCTGCTAGCCCATGTCGGCATGAGGAATCTCCAAGATCTCTTAAAGGGAATCACATCCTTGGACTAACAAATGTCTCTTTTGAGAAAGATCGTGTGTGCAGTGCATGTATAGCCGGGAAGCAACATCAATCAAAGCACCCACCCAAGAATATTGTGTCTACTTCAAGGCCTTTGGAGCTCCTTCATGTGGATCTCTTTGGGCCTCCTTCATGGGATAGTCTTTGTGGAAAAAAGTATGGACTTGTCATTGTTGATGATTACTCAAGATATACATGGGTGTTTTTCCTCAAGTCCAAGGACGAAACGAAGATCACTTTCATTGACTTTGCCAAGCAAGCACAACGCAAGTTTGACAAAGAAATCTTGGCAATAAGAAGTGACAATGGATCTGAGTTCAAAAACTATACCTTGGAAGAATTCCTTAGTGATGAAGGGATTGAGCATCAATATTCAGCTCCATACACTCCTCAGCAAAATGGTGTAGCCGAAAGGAAGAACCGCACACTTGTGGAGATGGCAAGGTCCATGTTGGATGAATACAAGTCACCACATAGTTTCGGGCCGGTTGTCAACACCGCATGTCATGCATCAAACCGGCTTTTCTTACGCACTATATTGGAAAAGACTCCATATGAGCTTCTAACTGGAAACAAGCCAAATGTCAAGTACTTTCGTGTATTTGGGTGCAAATGTTTCATCCTCAACAAAAGAGAAAGGTTAGGAAAATTTCAATCCAAAACAATTGACGGTATATTTGTTATTATGGATCAAACTCTCAGGCATATAGAGTCTACAACAAATCCAATGGATGTGTTGTAGAAACTTGTGACGTGGTGTTTGATGAATTTAATGGCTCCCATGGGGAGCAAGTTGATCTAAGTGATGTAGGTGAAGAAGATTCTTCTCAAGACATTTTGACCATGGGCGTTGGTGCACTTCTTCCTATGGAACAAGAACCTCATGATGATGAAGACGAAGATAGAAGTCTCCCACATCATCAAACTACTTCAACATTCATAACACCACAAGCCCCTATTGCTCAACCGATACCTTTAGCCCAAGTTGAAGAGGATGATCAAGCTCCTCCTCATGACAATCTTCAAGAACAAGAACAAGAAAGTCCAATCATTGATGATGAACCTCAACAAATGCAATATGAACAAGAAGATCTTCCTCCACACATTAATGATCCATATGTTGAGGATGTGGATGATGGACATGAAGTTGAACCTCGTGAAACCCTTACCTCTATCATGCCACGAGTGGCCGGTCGTGTTGATGTTGACAAAATACTCACCGCATATCAGAAGGTAGAGTCACTCGTAAACACTTGACCAACTTTTGTGCTCACTTCTCTTTTGTGTCTAGTTTTGAACCCATCAAGGTACAAGATGCAATGATAGACAACGATTGGCTAGTTGCTATGCAAGAAGAGTTGAACAGTTTTGAACGCAACCAAGTGTGGTCGTTAGTCAAGAGGCCACCTACCGAACACAACGTCATTGGAACAAAATGGATTTTCAAGAACAAACAAGATGAAAATGGTGTAATCATCCGGAACAAGGCAAGGTTAGTGGCACAAGGGTACTCACAAGTTGAAGGTTTGGACTTTGGTGAGACCTTTGCCCCCGTTGCCCGTCTTGAATCCATTCGCATCTTACTTGCTTATGCTGCTTTCAATGGTTTTACATTACATCAAATGGATGTGAAGAGTGCTTTTCTTAACAGTCCTCTACAAGAAGAAGTATATGTATCACAACCACCTGGGTTCGTTGATCCCGATCACAAAGACTATGTGTATAAACTTCATAAGGCTTTGTATGGCCTCAAACAAGCACCTCGTGCTTGGTATGATCATCTTAAGAAGTTTTTACTCGATGATGGTTTTGTGAGAGGGTGATCGATCCTACTCTTTTTACTAAGAGGGATAAGGGTGATTTGATCTTATGCCAAATCTATGTAGATGATATCATTTTTGGTTCTCCTAACATTCATTTGTGCAAGAAGTTTGCGGCTTCAATGACCAAGAATTTTGAAATGTCACTCAATGCGGATTTGAAGTTCTTCCTTGGTTTTCAAATTCAACAATTTCAAGAAGGAATTTTCTTGTCTCAAGCAAAGTACCTCAAGGATATCCTAGAGAAGTTTGGTATGTCCGATGCTAGTCCATGTAAGACACCAATGCCAACGAAAATAACACTCACTTGAAGACACAGACGGTATCCCCTTGACCCATCTAAATACCGCTCTATGATTGGTTCATTGGTTTATCTTTGTGCATCTAGACCAGACATCATGTTTAGTGTATGCATGTGTGCTAGATTTCAAGCTTCCCTAGGGAAAGTCATCATAAAGCGGTTAAGCATATTCTTAGATACCTTGTTCACACCCCAAAGTTGGGTCTATGGTATCCCAAGGATGCTAAGTTTGATCTCATTGGATACACGGATGCGGATTGGGCGGAGACAAAGTGGATCGTAAGTCCACCTCCGGTGCATGTCAATTTCTTGGACGCTCTTTGGTAAGTTGGTCATCGAAGAAACAAAATTGTATTGCCCTCTCTACATGAAGCTGAATACATTGCTGCCACCAGTTGTGCAACTCAGTTATTATGGATGAGGCAAACTTTCAAGGATTATGGTATCACCTATAGACATGTGCCTCTTTTATGTGATAATGAAAGTGCTATCAACATTGCTGAGAACCCCAAGGATCATCTCCGCTCCAAACACATTGATATTAGATATCACTTCTTGAGATATCATGTTGAGAAAGGCGATATTCACATTGATCACATTGGGACAGATTTGCAAACTGGCAGATATTTTCACGAAACCATTGGATGAAGCAAGGTTCTGTCGACTTAGGCGTGAACTTGGTATCTTGGAGCTTGACAAAATTATGTGAAATCTAGTACTCATCCATTCTTAAACTTAATGTCTAGTCGTGATGTAGGCATATATTTAGGGGGAGACACTCAATTCATGAGTTCTCTCACCTTACATAATGCATAAATTGAACAAACACTCTCAAAGTTATCATAGTTTAATATGATGGAGTAGCTTATGCCTATGATTGAGTAGGTGGGATCTGATTTCCTACATAAATAAGTTTTACTGTGAGAAAATGTCTTCCTCATCATCATTATCAGCCCCCCCTGTCCAAACTTCTAGCTCCGGACGTCCGGAGGGTTCCGGACGTCCGAGTGGTATTTCACTGCCGGACGTCCGCAAAACTCCGGACGTCCGTATATTCTACTCTGGTTACCTTCGACCGGTCGTCCGGCCTCGCCGGACGTCCGTAAAAACCATTCTGGTTCACTCAAGTTTGGCCTAGCAAATGAAGCTTCGGACGTCCTAAGACTCGGACGTCCGTAAGAACCGCTTCGTTACAATATGCCCGGTCGTCCGATGCCATCGGACGTCCGTAAAAGCAACTCTGTTATCGTTCTTTGCTGATGGTCCTGACTCCGGTCGTCCGTCTGTTTCTGGATGTCCGGTCGCATATATATCTCCGGTCGTCCGGAAGCCCCGGACGTCCGTACGTTTCTACGCGGGTCTATATATACTGCGCCCTAGTTTTTTTTAGTCAACCAACCGCCCGCGGCCGTATGTCTCTCCAGTCAGTTCGCCGCCGCCGCCGTTTCTGTCGTGCGGCCCCTCCTCGCAACCGCCCGCCGCCGTACCCCTCGCCGGGGTGTCTCCCCGCCGCGGATCTGAGACTTGCCGTCCGGCCCGTCCAGCCGTTCTGCTCGGGGCTTCTCTCCCCGTCCTTCGATCCCCTGCTCCGGTACGTCGCTTGGCTCCTCCGTGCTCTTCCTCGCCTAGTAGGGCAAACCACCCCTTTCTCTTCACTTGTCACCCTGGTCTATGGAGGGTGTTGACATGTGCTTTCCTTCTCCCCTAGATCCCGATGCCTCGGTCCAAGCACTCCGACGCAAGCAAGTCGCCGGAGGGCGGTAGCGTCTGCCTCGTCGTGGTGGTTCCAACGACTCCGAGGAGGAAGATCGCCCTCGGAAGCGTGCCGCTCGTCCTCACAGCTCGTCCGGTGATTCCTCTTCGGAGGGTCAGATTTTGAGGATGAGCTTGAAGAGGTGGATCCGTCCCGATGATTGGCGTCAGCGTCGCTGCCCCCAAGCCCGGCACTTTCGTCAGTCCAACATTTCAACCTCCTCCTCCTCCGGTGCAACCCCACGGTGATGCCCGTCACATCTCCCTTGAGCCTCCACTATCACTAGGCCGTCATGTTAAGCGTTTCAATGAAGTCCCCAAATCTTCATATCTCAAATTGCGCCGTGATGTAGATCAATTTCTTGTTGCTAGGGATTCTCGGGATAGTCGTTTTCGCACGAATGTCCAAGCCGACATCTTCACCACGATTGTCATTCCTAAAGGGTTGTCACCGTGTTTGCATTGATCTTGAGCACATTCGCACTCATCCGGAGAAATATCCGGAGCCATTGAGCTCATTGAGTCGTCAAACCTAGCTGCCCCATTCGCCTTTCAACACGATTTTAACCAGGCTGCCATCCATCGGTTTTATGCCACTTGTTACTTTGCTCCCGATAACACCGTCACATGGATGACCTCCGACATCGCTCTCACAAAGCATCTTATGCTGAGTTTGTCACCGCACTTGGATTTCCGACACTGGGTTCAAAATCCACAAAGATGACCCCAACCATAAGCCCAAAGGCATTGCGGTCTGCGGATCTCCTTAGACCCATATCATCTTTGTCTAATACTGAAAAACAAAAGGGTCTAAACCAAGTCTCTATTTGGCGTTTTCCATTCAACATCATTTATCGGTGTGTCATCCGCACCATTTATCCCAAGATGGGCGACAAGGGTTCTGTAGCAGCTCTTGCATTGATCTCATGCATCGCCTTTACACATCTCCTAAAGGGAAGATAAATGTTCCACACTTTCTATGGCATGAGATTCGCCTTGCTAGCTTCCAAAGACAAGCGGGCTTTTCCTCATGCACCTTTTCTTGAGGCATTTATCGAGAGTGCAGCTCCCTTTCCCATTGCACGCACTCATATACATGAGAGATGGGTCATCCCACCTCACATGGCGGCTGACCATGTTCCTCCTTCTCCCGCTCTTGCTAGTCATACCGCCGCTAGTTTTCCCTCGCACGCTAACCATCCTCATTCCGATGATGCCTCCTTTGGGCGCATTGCTCGTTTTCTTGGGAAGGCTCATTCAGCCATGATGAAGATGTTCACCTTCCATTGCTCCCAACACCACGATGTGGTCACTCGCATGGTCACTTCCAAGAACGCTCTGAAGGCTCGTCTGCGAGACTCATGCGTATATGATGGGAGTGACGATGGCGTCTTCTGCAGACCCCCCTTCTGATTTTGGTTTTCCCTCCGGTCATGAGTGGGCTGATTTCTTTGACGAGACTGGTGGCAGTGGTGTTCATGATGATGATGATGAGGATGAGCTTTAATACTATCATATCATTCCCCTCTTTGTTTTTTTGGATACTTGATGCCAAAGGGGAGTAGGCTCCATATGCATTACTCTAGCTCATTATGTAATCGAACCTATGTTAGGAGTAGTTTGTTGAACTACGTTATGGGTTGTTGAACTATGTTATGAGTTTGTTAGTTATGAATCTATATGATATATGAATTGATCAGTTTGTTGGTTATGAGTTTGGTGAATCTATAAGAATTGATCTATATGAAGTGATCCAACTATTGTGGCATCAGTTTGAGGGGGAGCCCTCTCGCTACTCGCTACCTATTCTTATTATGGTTATTATGGTTATTGAGCTCCACAACAAATACTTCCAATTACTATTATGAGTATGCATATGAGTTGTCATCAACTACCAAAAAGGGGGAGATTGAAAGTGCAATCATGCCCTTAAATCATATTTTGATGTTGATGACAACACATATGCTCGGGACTAATCATGTTTATCAAGTATATCTCAGGATTGTGTTCCAAAGACCGTATGCATGGATCATGACTAGGGACAAAAAGCATATAACTCAAGAATGGAGATACAAGGTGTTAACTTCATTTATGGTTTGTTCTTGAGTATAGGGATCCCGCACTATTAAGAGGGATCGATGGATCTGTGAAAAACTTGCTCAAAGCTGGTATCTATATACCTTACCTTCGGACGTCCGGCTCTCTACGGACGTCCGGTCCTTCCTGACTGCCGGACGTCCGGACGCTTACGGACGTCAACACTTCCTAACAGAAACATTTTTACGGATGTCCGAACCCTCCGGACGTCCGACACTTTCGCATCGAAACTTTCTTACGGATGTCCGCCCGCTTCGGACGACCGTATCCTGTACAATCGATTTGTGAGTCACACTTTTCACACGGCGAAACATTTTTGCGGACGTCCGGAACTCTCCGGACGTCCGACACTTTCACATCGAAACATTCTTACGGATGTCGGGCCTGTTCGGACGTCCGTATCCTACATTGGTTTGTGGGTCACACTTTTCACAGCGGTCGGTCGTCCGATGGTATCCGGACGTCCGGACCCATTTGGGCCTCCGGACGACCGGCGTTCTCGGACGTCCGGCCATCCTGCACCCCAAACCGTCACCTTTTCCCACCACATATATATACTCCTTCCCTTCCACGGGTTGGGGTTGACCATTCACTTTGAACAAATCCTAGAACACTTCACTCACTCTCTCTCAACTCTCCACACCAAATCTTAGATCCCCAAGGGATTTGAGAGCTTTGAAAAGAAGTTGTCCGATCAAGTGATAGATCCACTTCTCCTCCTTCTCTGCACCCAAGGAATTCATGATTTGAGCAAGTCTTGAGCAAATCCCCATTGATCTTATTACTCTTGGAGGTTGGAGACTCCTAGGCGGTAGGAGTCTTTCAGAGAGGAATCGACTTTTGTGATTACCCCCGGATAAGTTTGTGAGGGTTTGGAGACCACCCCAAGGTCTACCACTAGTGGTTGAGAAACATCTTCATGGTGTTGTCTCAAAGGGAGAATAGGGTGAGCCTTCGTGGCGTTGGTGTGCCTTCGTGGTAACATCCACCTCTCTAACGGTGACTAGCTTCCCTCCAAGGAAGTGAACATCGGCATACATCCTTGTCTCCCGGAGTTGCGGTTATTCCTAACCCTAACTCTATACTTGTGGTTACTTGTTTTGGTTTGCACTTACTTACATCATATTGTGCTTGCTCACTTATATGCTTGTGTTACTTACCTAGTACTTAGTACCTACTAGCAATTGTTAGGCTCACTTTCATATTCCGCACTATTGCCTAAAATTGCTAAGTAATAATTAAAATTTGTAATTGTACCTATTCACCCCCCCTCTAGGTCCATCTCGATCCTTTCAGCATCTTCAAGCAATTTGTTCGCGAGGTGAATGCAGTCCTCCCCAGGCTTGAGGCCACGCGCCCTCTCAGGTGGTCCACGTGCGCTATCACGTTTAGTTCGGCAGATCAACTCAAGTGTGCGGCAACGGCCGGAGTCCTCCCGATGCTTTGCTCCCCAGTCATCAGCAATGTGCAGGTCACCAGGACCCTCATCGATGGCGGTGCGGGACTCAACATCCTGTCCGTCGAGACGTTCGACGATCTCCAAGTGCCATACGATCAGCTTCAGCCAACCAAGCCCTTCTCAGGAGTCACCGATGGTTCCACTGTTCTGATTGGGCAGGTTCGCCTCCCAGTCACCTTCGGGCAGCGCGACAACTACCGCACCGAGCTCATCGACTTCGATGTCGCTCACATCCGCCTGCCGTACAATGCCATCCTCGGGTACCCAGCCCTAGCCAAGTTCATGGCAGTGACTCACCATGGTTACAACGTCCTCAGGATGCCTGGAAGCAGCGGAGTCATCACCGTGCTCTGTGAAGAAAGGGATGCAGTGTGTTCGCTTCAGCGCGTGTTCCAAGCCGCAGCAATTGAAAACCCAGATCACAGGAGTGGGAGCCTTCCCTAGGCGACCCTCAAGAAGAAGAAGACTTCACCTGACCCAAGCCACAAGGAGGCAGGCGCCTCCGGAGGTGTTGCGTCAGGATTCGCGCCCGGTCAGGGAGCGCCACCCTCTCACGCATAGGAAGGCGTGCCCGGTGCCCTCCTCAGGCAGGGCTCGGGGGCTCTCTCTAGGAGAGCCACTGACTTTGCCAAGGTTGTGAGGGAGGCGCTCGGGCACCATTTGGAGGGGTTCTTTCAGGCACGTTTCCCTCAGGAAGGTACAAGTCAAGGAAGACCAAATCCCTAGGAGTTCAACGCAAGAAGCACCCAGGAACTGCAAGAGTCAAGAGTCATGCACGGCAGCCGCCGCTTGCCCGCCGTAGCCCCACATCCAAGCGAGGATGGTGGGCTGCGTGTCTGCGTCGACGTACCGGGGCTCAATCGAGCCACGTCTCAGGAGCGCCTATGGCCTTCAGCCGTAGGGCGCTGCGAGGGACCACCTCACAGCTACGTTCGCATGCCCTTCAGCCTGCCAAACGCAGTCGCCGCTCACCAGCGCCCGCTGAGGAGCATTCTGGAGGCTCAGGAGGTCAGGCACTACGCGGTCCTGGCAGAGATGGAGATGGCTCTCGAGGACCTACACGTGCCCCCGGGGCCTCCCGAGGCCACTGGGCCTGGGGGATCGTGAGGGCCGATGTCTCCACCGCGCATCGCTCACTTCCTCAGCATCACTTCATCTTCAACAGCATTAGGTGACATCTTTTAGAATTCTACTTTCAGCTGGAGCGCCCACATGGCCGCATCATTCCCAGGCCGCATGGGTCCGTCCCTGCGGCATGTATCCGTTTTGCTTATGTTCTTTACTTACTTTGTTGGGGGTGCCCCTCAGGCTGCATCATCCCCAAGCTGCTCGGGCCTGACCCAGCAGCGGTTGCCTTCCTGCATTCTACTTAGAATGAATCCGGTCTCCATGATTGTCACCTGTTGCTTATCGTCATGCAAAGCGCTTGCACGTTAAAAGGGGGGCTACCTGAGCATCGCGACTCATGGGCTCCTACTGGCTCTCCAGCCCTCACCCCTTGGCCTTGACCCACGGCATCGCGACCTGTCATACCAGCGGCGGCTGAGCTCGCTCGAGGGCCGGGACCTGAGGACGTAGAGCATTTGCATTCTAACCACCCTGCAGGAACACACCATTGATAAAGGCCCAGAGCCAGGCGCAACCCGCCTCGAGGTAGGGCCTCGTGAGTCCCGCGCTGGCTCACGGGTGCCCAGATACACCTCTCCTAGCCCTACCGTGCCGGCCACGTGTCAGGGCGGGGCTGTACACGCCCCGGGGGCTCCTCCCGGAGGGGAGCCCCCCTCCCACGCACCAGTGGAAGCACCATGCTCCGCGCTGGCTGACGACACTGCCGAGGAGCGGCTATGCCCGTACACATACGAAAGCGCTATGCTCCGCGCTGGTGATAAACAACTGAGGGCGGCCCACGGTAGTACCAACCTCAGGGAGCCCAGAGCTCAGTGTCCGGCACCGTTGCAACGCCTCCCCTCGAGAGCGCCGCGTGAGGGCGCTGGACACGGGGGCCTCGCCCGAGCGTACGCCACCCAGCCAGGTCCCTCGGACCTGGTCGTCACGCGCCACTCCCCGAGCGAAGCCAAGGTATGCAACCCGTTTGAGAGTCAAGGGGGACTCCTGAGCATCGCGACTCAGGAGCCTAACTAGTCACGTAGCCCCTCATTCCTTAGTCCCGTCCTTTGGTTCCGGTCGGGGCTAACGCTGGGTGAGGTACGCGCGGGGCCGGGCCCTGCCGACGTAGAATGGTCAATCCACACCTTGCCCCCTTCCCTACTTGTTCCTCACGCGTCAAGGGGGACTCATGAGCATCGCGACTCATGAGCCTAACTTGCCACGTAGCCCCTCACTCCTTAGTCCCGTCCTTAGTTTCCGGTCGGGGCTAGCATTTGGTGAGAATACGGCGAGGCAGCCCTGCCGACGTAGAGCGCAAGCAAGTAGGAGAGGAAAATGCAAATTCCAGGAAATTTAAGCAAATATTACAAGCCATATATTGTTTCACAACGCCAAACACAAGTTTAAACGCCTTCGCGAGGCATGGTGCATGTTGCAGGAATAAAAACAGGACAAGGGATCACTCTCCAGCAATGCCGTCGCCGGTGGTGGAGTCACGCTGGGCGGCTTTGCCTCCTGAGGCCGCGGAGCTGGCGGCACCGCACCCAGGCAAGACGCAGGGGGAGCGGAACTTCCCCAGAAAAGCCTCGGCTCGGCCTTTCACGGCCTCAGCGGCAGCGGCGGCACGATAGCCACCCACGGGCTCCAGCAGGCTGTTGAAGTCGACGTTGGGGTCGCGCAAGTAGACGTGGCTGAGGACATGCGTCAGCGCCGCAGAAGACAGAGCACGCACCTCGGCCTCGACCGTGGGGCCAAGGCCGTCAGCGACATCTTCAAGCGCATCAACCAAGAAGGGAAGCAGCTTGGCGGGGCCGTCCTCCGCGCCAGCCAACGGCTCTTCCAGGCCTCTCTCGTAAAGCGTCTTCAGTATGGCGCGAGCCTTCTTCTCCAGCTTCGCGAAGGCCACCCGGTCTTCCGCCAGGACCTTCGCCTTGGCGTCCAGCTCGACCCTTTCTGCCTGCAGTGACTGCTCTAACTTCTCCAGCCGGCTGTGGCGGTCGTCAAGCTTGGCGCCACGGTCCTTGACGGCAGCCTCCCGAGCCTTCATCTCCTTCTCCTTCTCCTGGCGGCCGAGCACCTCCTTGGCGAGCTCGTCACGCAGGCCTTGTAGCTCGGCCTCCAGCTCCTTGCAGCGGCCTTGGGCGGTCGCGGCGTCGCCCAGGGCAGCATCGCGAGCGGCCTTGGCCTGGTTAGCGGCCTGTTTCTCCCCGTCGGAGGCCGACACGGCCTGGTTCAGTGCCGCTCGGGTGGAGGCGGCAAAACGAGCCTAGCCAGAAGCCAACTCCAGACGCCCGTCCATCAGGCGAGGGTCCGCGCTCAGAAGATCATCCCGCAGTCGGCTCAGCTCGTTGGCGACCTGGTCCAGGACAGCGGCAGAGGAAGCAGAAGAGACAAGAACCTGTGGAGCGGGCGGAGAAGACGGCAGCGTGACCACGGCTTGGCAGGAAGGAACCTCCTGGGCCTTGGCCGCCACGGCCACAGCGTCGGGCGCAGTCGACTCCAGGTTCAGCGGGGCCACAGGGCCTGACTCCTCACAAAGGTGCCCCAGGTTGCCTCGCGTGGGTGATCAGATCAGAGAGGCGCGGGCTGCGCCGTCTTCTCCCCCGGCGGATGAAGGCGTCGCCCCGGCAAACGGATTCACCCCAAGCAGGGCCGCAGGAGACTCTTTCAACCTCTTGGGTGCAGGTGCCGGCCTGGTAAAAGGATGCAGACATCAAGCCTCAGCAGCAGAAACCAAGTAGAGCACAAATCGAGCACTTACTGGGTGTCATCTGCGGACTCAAGCAACCTCCGGCCAAACTTGAAGCCCGAGAGCCTGCAGCGGGGATCGGCCTTGGGAGGCCCGGAAGCAGAAGGCGCGTCAGGAAGGTTGGAGCTGGCCTTAGACCCCCCAGGGACCAGAGCAGACCCTGGGGGAACTAGGCTCGACCTGCCCTTCCTCGTAACTGAGGAAGAGCCCTCCCCTCCTCGTCGTCCAGCATGGAGCGAAGGGCCTGGGACTTGCGCCGAGGAAAGGACTCCCCCCAATCCTCGCCAGTCTCCTCAGAGTCGGACTCTTCCTCCTCCGCCTCTTCTTCCCCTTTTGCCCCGCTGGAGCTACCGGAGGACAAGTTCACCGTCGCCAGCACCGCCAGATCCTCGGGAGCCTCCACGGGCACCAGCCCCTCGCCATTGAAGGTGGGCATGGCGCTCACCACTTGCTCCCAGTCGTCATGAAGGAACAGAGGGACGGGGGCGCCCACCAGGCTCGCCACGTCTCCGCCGACCAAGGAATGAAGGGCCGCGACCAGATCCTCGTCAGTCAGGGCCTCGGAGCTCAGGCGCAGGGTGGCATCCGCTCCCCCGAGCCTCCACAGTGGGAGCGAGTGCTCCTGGAGTGGAGCCACCCGCTGCTCCAAGAACTCCCTCAGGAGCATGGCCCCGGTCAGCTTCGCCGCCCCCAAGTCGCTGGGCCTCAGGCCCGCGTTCATCCTCTTCAGCACCGCCTTCGCACGAGGGTCGACGAGTTCCGCACGGGACCACGCGTCAACAGCCTTGGGCTGCCCCATAGGCAGCCAGCCGAGGGTGGATGTGCCCAACGTCCACCATAACCCACTTGCTCCGAAAGCCTTCGATCCTCTTCCCAGGCTTCAAGATGGCATTGGAGCTGGAGTATGCGATAAAGCTCACGCATGCGGAGACATGGGACCCAGAAACCCGAAGGGAGAAAAATTGGCACCCCAACGTGAGCCTCACGATAGTAAGCAAAAATCGCCAGGAGAAGAACGGAGTTGGGATGGAGGTGCAGAGCTTGCAAGTTGTATAGACGGAGGACAACTAGGAAGAATTCAGAAAAAGGAGGCACCAGACCGGCGAAGATGGCGCTCACGAAGAGCGGGTAGAAGGTGCTCCCCTTGCCCTCAGGCTGGTCGGAGCCGACCTTGAGCACGGTCGCCCCCTGGCGGCCCTGTGCCACCGTCATAAGGCGCGTAAGGGCGAGATTCTTCTCCGACAGGTTCGGGGAATCCAGAGCCAGCGAGTACCAGGCCTCAGTCGGAGACTTGCGAGGCGCCATGGCGTGCCGGATGAGGAGGATTGAGGCAGATCTGGACGATTTCAGGAACAAGAAGGAGGAGAGCGAGAAAGGGGATCTGGGACAAGACGAACGAGAGCAAAGCAAGTAATTCTGGCATGGGTACTCCTTTTGTCAGATGGACAGTTGCCGAGGCGTCATGGGAAGCGCAGTCGCCCACGTCCAATCAACCGCCACGCGGCGCCTAAGGCCACAGGCTTTTGGGGCACACGGCGCTTCGCGCTTGCCCCTTCGCTTCTCCGCTAAGCCAAGCCCGCAGGCGCCTTGGGCCTGGGGGTCGGTGTTCTGGGAACGGGGGTCCCCAGACTAGCCTGCCTGCGGCCTGCGGCGTGGCTCAAGTGGGGGCCCAGCGCGGCCCATCTTCATCGACTCAAGCTCAAGACCCTCGCGAGGGGCCAAGCCTCACGGGGCGGACGACAGGAAGCTTCCTTAGGAGCGACCTTATCAAGCAGGCTCGCGACGAGGCAGAGAGATCAAGGCAGGGTACCTCGCGAGGAGCCTATGACGTAAGCCATGACAAATCAAGACCAGGCGGCCGGCCTGCGCAGAGTTCTTGTTTCCCCATCGGTGCAAAGGGGGTAAGCACAGGCCAAGGAATCAGGCAAAGGTTACCATTCTGGTGCAACGAGACCAAGACCAGTCGAACGGCCGGACGGAGGTCACCGTGGAGCCCAATACGGCGTCACCACCAGTGCTTTTGGCAGCCGAAGACCACCTTTGGTCACGATAGCTTGTACTAGATGTTCCCCTTCGAAATGGCCAATTGTTGGCGCCCTTCCCGCTCATTATTTGGGGAGAGGCCCAGGGCCTCTATAAATAGAGCTAGCCACCACTGAGTAGAGGCATCAAGAAATCCGTAGAGCCCAAGCATAGAGGCAAAGTAGGACACACCGCGCCAGCTCAGGAACACCCCTCGCGAGGCTGTTCTTCCTCTGTACTGTTCATCATCAGCCCCTGAGGCAATCCACCACACCACACACTGGAGTAGGGTATTACACCACAACGGTGGCCCAAACCAGTATAAATTTCGTGTCCCTTGTGTTTTTCATCATTTCTAGCTTAGTTTGCACGAGGAGATCGGACGTAGATCGGTAGGGGAGAGATCTCCGCGCGCACCCCAGTGTTCGAACCTCACGGGTCTGCCGGAACCCGAAATCCGACAGTAGCTTATATTGGCAGTTTTCTAGGGAGTACTCTTTTCTGAAAGAAGCACCAATCTATTTTTCTTTATTTGTACACTGTGTCACAACTTTGACCCAAAGGTCCAAAGCTATTTTAGGGTGATTGGCGTAGTACTCGGAGACTGATTGTAAGCATGATTTTCATTAGCTGTCACACTGATTGTAAGCATGAGCAGGTGGAAGATTAGGTTAGTGCGAAGCTTACCTTAAACCCTACCGCCACCGTTGAAACAATGCGAGCATCGAGGGAACCATGGAGAACGGCAGGGAAGCGACGTCGCGCCGTCCGGCCTCCTCTTGCGGTGGGAGAACGAATACTCCTGTGGCTCCGGCTAGCTCTGCACCCTCACGAATGGCACACCATACTCGATCGATTCGTTATCCTCTGGGTGCTCGACCTTCGACCTGTACGCCCACCACCTCCGCCTGACTGTCGCCTCGGGCGAATCTGTCTGCTCCATCGCCCAGAGGAGATACTCGATGAACTAGGAGGACTACGGCGTGACTGCCGCCGAGGAGTACATGTACATCGCCGCCCTCATCGCCGCCGTCTCGCTCTTTCGCATAAATTGCCACATGGCCCGCACCATCCTCGAAGTCTCCCACTCATTGTCAAACCAACTAAGGATCTCCTTCAACCTGGCTAACTTTGCACGAGTCGCCGCCGCGATCTGCCTGATTTGTCACGATCCTCTCCATAGATGTCCTTCTGAGTGGTCTGGTGCTAGCTTTGGAAGATGGGAGGAGATACGATGGTCTTGCAATAGAGAAGAGGGAGAGGCGAGACGGTGGTTTTTGAATGGAGATGATGGAGAGGAGAGGAGGTGGTTTTGCAATGGAGAAGATCAGAAGAGGGAGAGGCGAGACGGTGGTTTTGGAATGGAGATGATGGAGAGGAGAGGAGGTGGTTTTGCAATGGAGAAGATCAGAAGAGGGAGATGCGAGACGGTGGTTTTGGAATGGAGATGATGGAGAGGAGAGGAGGTGGTTTTGCAATGGAGAAGAGGGACATGAGCGTGCGGCAGCGATTTAGGATTGGACGAGAGGGCGGCTGTGGATCGGATCAAAATCAAAATCAATTTACCCTTCAATTAAGAAAGCGACCCCACATTAACTAGTCTTCTTTTTATTACTGGTCATAATTGACCATGATTTTTGCACATAAAATATATGTTATACGTTGCAAAATAATATAATTTGAAAGTACATTCAGATACTGAAACAAAGGATACAATTTTTGGTGACATGCATTCACATTTTGCTTATCAAATACAAGATGCATTGGTCAAACTTTGACCCAAAATCATAAAACAACAAAAAAATACTTCCAAGACCAGCGCCGCTCTTCCGCTCTTCTCCTCTTAAACCACCGCCGCTCCTCTCCTGTTCCAATCTAAATGCAGCACCACTCCTCTCCTCTTCCATTTCAAAACCACCGCCCCTCCTCTCCTGTTCCTGTCCAAAACCAGCGTCGCTCCTCTCCTGTTCTAATCCAAAACCAGCGCTGATTCTCTCCTCTTCCATTCGAAAACCACCGCCGGCGAGTGAAGTGCTGTGGAGAAGTAGATCGATGGAGGAGTACAACCGATACGCGAGGATTGCAGATGGCGACCCTGTGAAGCTAGCTAGGATCTTAGAGATACAGTCTTGGTTTGACAACAAGGACCAACTAGCGGCGACGGCGATATCCATGGCCAAATATCTGCAACAGAGCGAAAAGGCGGCGATACTCCGGAGGAGTCACGAGTACATAGAGCTGCTCCTCTGGGCCATGGAGCAAATAGATTCACCGAATCTGATCGTGAGGGAGCGGTGGTGGGAGTATCGATCCCAGATGGAGCATCCACCAGAGATTGAAGGATCGGGCATCTACAGGGTGCCGTTTGTGAGGGTGTCCTGCCAGAGCGAGCCGGTGGAGTCTTCGTCGACCGAACCCAACTACAAGAGGAGAAAAGCAGTTGGCCCGACGACGCTTCCCCACCATCGTCTCCCTCGCCGTTCACATCGTCTCACGGGGCGGCTGTCTGCCGCCGAGGAATAGGAGGGGGCTGCCCCCCAGCCCAATAGTCGGGCAGGTTGTGAATTGTCAGGAGGAGCTTAGGGTTGTCACTATTTGCAGGTTTTGAATTGGGTTTTGTGTTGTGTATTTTGAGAGTACTTTCAAATATGAATGTATTTTGTATTTCAGATTTGCATTATTGAGCATATGAAGTATTTTATGAATTCAAGAGCTCTATTTTTAGCACTTAAAAAAATGTAGTTTCATAGGAGTATAAAAGTGCAAACAATGTGATTCTCAGAGAAGAAACTGCAAGTTTCAGTTTCAGATAAGAAACTGCAACTTTTAGAGGCAGAGCATTTATATTAACACGGCCTTTTCAAAGAGGGTTAACATCATGTTGGAAGTTTTATTCATGGTCGAAAATGGAACTACCAGCCAGTTAACATCATGATGGTCAACATTCATGCATAGCACATGTACATATGATGCACAGTCAAAATGCCCACACAATGTCGAGTGTGCGAAACACAGAGAAAATGAGGGACGAAGTTTTGGCAAGTGTTGGACGTGGTTTTGGGCTGCCCCGTCTAGGCTTTCATTTTAACATGCGCAACCCACGGCCTCGGATGGGAGGTCCATAGGCCTGTCTGTATTTTCTTAGGGCCGTCATGTATCGACCGGCCTATGGACCTCCCATCCGAGGTTTTATTTTTGGCATCCCAATTTATGTATTTTTTTTTGAAGAAAACGCAGAGGTTTGTTCTATTTTTCTATAAAAGAATAGGAACACCAGGTCCAACTTATGTTTCCCTTCTAACTATATTATATATATTTAAATTATTTTATATGTTATTATATATTATTTTTATTGTCATCATATATTTAATGATACTTACATATGTAAGAAAACAATATCCCACATATTATTAACTTATAAAAATAATTTCTTAACAAATAAAATCCTGGATTGTTTTGTCACGAAAATCCTAGTGATTGTGTACAAAAGCTTGGTAAGATTTAAGGACGAATGTAATAATATCAATTATTATTTAAATATATTTATAACAAAATGCTCAGCCCCTTTTTATTTTTTGATAACATTGCTGGCCCAACCCAACATTATAATTAGAATCAGCCCATCAAAATCGTATATTTCGAGAAAGTGCAAATGGCCTGTAACTTTTTAGGAAATAAAATAATTGGGCCGCATGGACGCTACATTATTTGTTCACCCAGCCCAGCTAATGGCTGTAATTCAAAAAAAAGATCAAACTGACTGTAAATTCTACCGCGCAAAAAAAATGTAAATTCTGAAAAAATGGGTTGAATACGTGCCACATTTTTGGAGGCTGAAATGTGGGCCAATAGGTCGAAGCCAACGCAAGTCGTTGTCAATTTAGTCAACAAATGATTCTGACATGTTAGCCGTTGGATTTACATCCAACAACCGGCATCCATCTTCAATCTCGTCTTCTTTCTCCGGTACCGGGACCACCTCCGCCTCCTGCTGTTAGCAGCTCTGCTTAGCACGCTTCGCTATGAAGCGCTACTCCACCGTTGGCCAGGCCATCCCTCCACCCCTCCACACCTCTTGTTCTTCTCCACCGACTGCCGAACCACACCGCACTAGAACCAGTTAAGTCTCGTACACCTCTCCGTCTGCGACTCTACTCCCACGTCTTCCCATATCCGGCTCGTTGCTGTCCGGGGCCTCGCTGTTGTCCACCACCTTGGATGCGCTCGGCGCGGCATGGTCAATGTGGTCAACGAACGACACCATCGGAAGTAGACTGTGCGTGGAGAGGCTGACAGGTGGGTCCACGGCCCACACAATGAAATGCCTCCTTATTACGCGCAAAATAATGATTCCTCCACCTGACATCTGGGACCCACCGGAAGGGCCTCTGTATTTCGTGAAAATAACATGCCCCCCGCTGACATGTCGGACCCACCAGCTATCTTCGCACGCAAGGAAGTGCCTCCTTATTACGCACAAAAAATGAATATTCCCCGCCACCGAACCCAAAGATAGTGGGAGGCAGACTTGTGGGCCTACCAAGTTGACGGGGACGGAGGGCTTTGTCAACTTAGTCAATATGAACGATTCTCGCTCCTGTTGCCGTACGATGTTCATCCAACGAACGTAGTGCTTCTTCAACCTCTGGTCTTCTTGCTCCAGCCGCCGAAACCAGCGCCGGTCGTGCCGCATGCTCCTACCTCCCGTGGCCGGCTGTTATGCCGCGGAGGCCTCACCGCCCCCTACTCCCACCGCTGGCCAGGCCTTCCCTCTACTCACCCACACCCCCTGTTATTCGACGGCGACGGCAGCCTCACACCGCAGCCGAACCAGTGAACCCTTGTACTCCTCTTCGCGTGGGCATCCATCGCTGCGTCTTCCCGGCTCGATTCGTCCCTTCCTAGTCCTCGCCGTCGTCCACCGCCGTGGTGGTCTCAGCGGCGTGGTCAACGTGGTCAAGGAACGACTTCCATCGGACGTGGGATCAGACGTGGAGAGGCGACAGGTGGGTCCACGGCCGCAGACAAGGAAGTGCCTCCTTATTACGCGCAAAATAATATTTCCTCCACGACAGCGGGACCCACCAGACGGGCCATCGATTTAGCAAAAAATGTTTCTCCACGATTGCTGACCCACCACTACATCTTCGCACGCAAGGAAGTGCGTCCGGCAAAAAAACAATTATTTACATTGCTGGGACCCACCAGCTACATCTTCGCCGCGCAAGGAAGTGCGTCCGGGCAAAAAATGATTCAACCCCGATTGCTGGGACCCACCAGCTACATCTTCGCACGCAAGGAAGTGCTCGGCGGTGGAACCCACCTAGTCGAGCGTGCGTGGCGTTGTCATTCTGGTCGCGGGCGTAATGCGTACATATATCGGTGGATGTAGAGGCGCCGCGTGTCGTAGTAGAGGCGCCAGACGTGTCATAGTAGAGGCGTGCACGTAGCATGTACACGCGTCGTCTGACGGCGGTGCAAGAAAGAAAATACGGCCACGTACGTACATACGGGCAGGGTCTCGAACGCCTACTCGCGCATACGTACAGCGATGGCTCTTGTACATGGCTGGGTCGGAACGGAGAAACAGCGTCGTCGTCGTGTTCATGGGGAGGCAACGGAGTGTGTCATGTTCATGGGGAGGCAACGGAACGTGTGGGAGCCAACCGGCTGGGTAGGAACGGAATGTGTGGTCGTGTTCATCGAGAGGGCTTGGACGGAACAGGTGATGGAAACGAGGCCTGGCGTACTACAGAACGGAGGAACGGCCTTGTGTTCGACCGGCCACGTTCGAAACAGGATCCTGTTGATCGGCAGGGGTGTGGCGTACCGCAAAACGGAGGAAACGGACCTCCTACAGTCGAAACGGGGGTCCTGCTGATCGGGTGGGGTGTAGCGTACCGCAAAACGGAGGAAACAGACCTCCTACGGTCGAAACAGGGGTCCTGTTGATCGGGAGGGGTGTGGCGTACCACAAAACGGAGGAAACGGACTTGTGTTGGAGCGCTACGGTCGGAACGGGGATCCTGTTCATCGGGAGGGGTGTGGCGTACCGCAAAACAGGACTCCACGGGATACTTTTCATCTCCACCGTCGACCTCCTCCAGCCACGGGCTACCGTCGACCTCCTCCAGCCTCCACGGGCTCCTGTTCATCTAGCCTCCACCGCGCGCTACTCCACCGGCTACTGTTCAACCACCCCTCCACGGGCACCCCTCCACCGTCTACTGTTCATCCAGCCCTCCACACCACGGGGTCCTGTTCAACCACCCCTCCACCATCTACTGTTCATCCAACCCTCCACACCACGGGGTCCTGTTCAACCACCCCTCCACGGGCACCCCTCCACCGTCTACTGTTCATCCAGCCCTCCACCACAGCACGGGGTCCTGTTCATCCAGAGGCAACGCCACTGCTCACGGTTCATCCAAACCCCCCAGCAACACTCACTGTTCATCCTAGAGGCAGCATCGATCAACTTCAGTTAGCAGCAGTAGCGAAGGAATCACTCGATCGGGTTCAGTTAACAGCCATCGATCGATCGCTCGGGTTTAGTTAACAGCCATCGATCGATCGCTTGGGTTCAGTAACGTGTAGCCTGCAGTGCAATCGCTCGGGTTCAGTTAGAGCCCAATGCCTCGCTCGGGTTCAGTTAGAGCCAACGCCTACGCCTGCAGCAGCGTCGTGTCACGAGAGAAAGCAGCGCATCGCTCGGCCCCCGACCTCCCACCGTAACCGGGAACTCCCCGAAATTTTCCTCCCCCTCGCTTCTACCATGGTTTTTTCTGTCATGGACGGCCCAAAGAATGTCATGCAGCTGCGTCTCCGGCCCGACCAGGAAGAAAAGCCCATTTTCTGTCATGATTTTTCTTCATAGAAGTAGGAGCCCACCACATCTATGATGATACCGGGTTTTGTCACAATTACCGTCATAGAAGTGTCATATGTATGACAGAATTTTTTTTCGTTCGGCCCAAAATGTCACGGATGTGTCTTTTTTTTGTAGTGCAACCTTGGCTTTATCAACTTCAATACCTCTTTCAGAAACTTTATGCCCCAAGACAATACCTTCATTAAACATAAAGTGGCACTTTTCCCAATTCAAGACAAGATTAGTTTCTTCACATCTCTGCAAAACTCGATCAAGATTGCTCAAGCAATCATCAAAAGAAGATCCATAGACGGAAAAGTCGTCCATGAAAAACTCACAAATCTTTTCATAAAAGTCAGAGAATATAGCCATCATGCATCTTTGAAAGGTAGCAGGTGCATTACATAAACCAAAAGGCATACGTCTATAAGCAAAAGTACCAAAAGGGCATGTAAAAGTGGTCTTCGATTGATCTTTAGCTGACACAAGTATTTGAGAGAAACCAGAATAACCATCTAGAAAGCAGTAGTGTGTATGTTTGCATAATCTTTCTAACATTTTATCGATAAAAGGTAAGGGGTAATGATCTTTCTTAGTAGCCTTATTTAATTTACGGAAATCAATTACCATCCTATAACCTATAATAATTCTTTGCGGAATCAATTCATCTTTATCATTTGGAACAATAGTAACACCTCCCTTTTAGGGACACAATGGACAAGACTTACCCACTGACTATCAGCAACGGGATAAATTATACCTGCCTCTAGGAGCTTTAGTATTTTTTTTCTTACCACTTCTTTCATCTTAGGATTTAGCCGTCGTTGATGATCACAGACTAGTTTGGCATCTTCTTCCAAATTTATTTTATGTTGACACAGAGTGGGACTAATGCCCTTTAGATCATCAAGAGTATATCCGATAGCAGCACGGTGCTTCTTTAGAGTTTTCAATAATCTCTCTTCTTCATGTTCTGAAAGGTTAGCACTAATAATAACAGGATATATCTTATTTTCATCAAGATAAGCATATTTAAGATTATCAGGCAACGGTTTAACCTCAAACACGGGATCACCCTTGGGTGGAGGAGGATCCCCTAGGATTTCAACAGGCAAATTGTGTTTCAGAATAGGTTCCTGTTTAAAGAATACCTCATCTATTTCCCTTCTTTCATTCAAAAACATATCATTTTCATGGTCTAGCAAATATTGTTCTAAAGGATCACTAGGAGAATGCGACAATAGAAGCAAGACCAATAATTTCATCCTTACTAGGCAATTCTTCTTCACGGTGTTGTCTACTAAATTTAGAGAAATTAAACTCATGAGACATATCACCCAAACCAATAGTAACAACATTCTTTTCGCAGTCTATTCTAGCATTAACAGTGTTCAAGAAGGGTCTACCAAATATAATGGGACAAAAGCTGTCTTGTGGGGAACTGAGAACATGAAAATCAGCAGGATATTTAGTTTTCCCACACAAGACTTCAACATCTCTAACAATTCCCATTGCTGATATAGTATCTCTATTGGCAAGTTTAATTATAACATCAATACCTTCTATCTCGTAAGTGCAATATCATGCATAATTTCTTTATACAAGTCATAAGGTATAACACTAGCACTAGCACCCATATCACATAAGCCATGATAACAATGATCTCCTATTTTAACTTGAAATAACAGGCACGCCTACCACATGTCTATGTTTATCTTTATACGTGGTTTGGCAATTCTAGCAGTTTCACCGCAGAAATGAATAACATGCCCATCAATATTATCGGCCAAGAGATCTTTAACAATAGCAATATTAGGTTCAACTTTAACTTGCTTAGGAGATGTATAAGTTCTAATATTACTTTTTCAAACCACAGTTGAAGCTTTAGCATGATCCTTTATTCTAACAGGAAAAGGTGGTTTCTCAACATAAGAAGTAGGAACAACAGGATCATTGTAAGTGACAATCCTTTCTTCAACTTTAATAGGTGCAGCTACTTTTACTTCTATGCGAGGATGATATTTAAACCACTTCTCCTTGGGGAGATCAACATAAGTAGCAAAAGATTCACAGAAAGAAGCTACTATCTCAGAGTCAAGTCCATATTTAGTGCTAAACTTACGGAAAATATCGGTATCCATAAAAGATTTAACACAATCAAACTTTGGTGTCATACCTGACTCCTTACCTTCGTCGAGATCCCAACCTTCAGAGTTGCGTTTAATTCTATCCAATAAATTCCATTTGAATTCAATAGTCTTCATCATAAAAGAGCCAGCACAAGAAGTATCGAGCATGGTGCGATTGTTATCACAAAGCCGAGCATAAAAACTTTGAATAATTATTTCTCTCGAGAGCTCATGATTGGGGCATGAATATAACATTGATTTAAGCCTCCCCCAAGCTTGAGCGATGCTTTCTCCTTCGCAAGGCCAAAAATTATATATATAATTGCGATCACGATGAACAAGATGCATAGGATAAAATTTCTGATGAAATTCCAATTTCAATCATCTGTAGTTCCATGATCTTGTATCATCACATAGCCTATACCATGTCAATGCATCTCCCTTCAAAGATAAAGGGAAGACCTTCTTCTTGACAACATCATCGGGTATACATGCAAGCTTAAATAATCCACAAACCTCATCCACATATATTAGGTACTCATCAGGATGCTTGGTTCCATCTCCTGCAAAAGTATTAGCTAGCAGTTTTTCTAGCATACCCGAAGGAAATTCAAAGTAGACATTTTCATCTTCAGTAGGTTCAGTAGGTTGAGGAGCAACTCTTTTCTCTACAGGTCGGGGTGAAGATACCCCGAACAAGCCCCTCAGAGGATTACTTTCCATAGTAACAAGTGACAGTAAATTTCAGTACACTATATAAATTTTTCCTTACCAAATTCCACCTACCAAAGGCGCTTCACTCCCCGGCAACGACGCCAGAAAAGAGTCTTGATGACCCACAAGTATAGGGGATTTATCGTACTCCTTTCGATAAGTAAGAGTGTCGAACCCAATGAGGAGCAGAAGGAAATGATAAGCGGTTTTCAGCAAGGTATTCTCTGCAAGTACTGAAATAAGTGGTAACGGATAGTTTTGTGATAAGATAATTTGTAACGAGCAACAAGTAACAAAAGTAAATATAGTGCAGCAAGGTGGCCCAATCCCTTTTGTAGCAAAGGACAAGCCTGTACAAACTCTTATATAAGGAAAAGCGCTCCCGAGGACACATGGGAATATCGTCAAGCTAGTTTTCATCACGTTCATATGATTCGCGTTCGGTACTTTGATAATTTGATATGTGGGTGGACCGGTGCTTGGGTGCTGTTCTCACTTGAACAAACATCCCACTTATGATTAACCTCTATTGCAAGCATCCGCAACTACAGCAGAAGTATTAAGGTAAACCTAACTATAACATGAAACATATGGATCCAAATCAGCCCCTTACAAAGCAACGCACGAACTAGGGTTTAAGCTTCTGTCACTCTAGCAACCTATCATCTACTTATTACTTCCCAATGCCTTCCTCTAGGCCCAAATAATGGTGAAGTGTTATGTAGTCGACGTTCACATAACACCACTAGAGGCTAGACAACATACATCTCATCAAAATATTGAACGAATACCAAATTCACATGACTACTAATAGCAAGACTTTTCCCGTGTCCTCAGGAACAAACGTAACTACTCACAAAGCATATTCATGTTCATAATCAGAAGGATAATAATATGCATATAGGATCTGAACATATGATCTTTCACCAAATAAACCAACTAGCATCAACTACAAGGAGTAATCAACACTACTAGCAAGCTACTAGTACCAATCCCGGACTTGGAGACAAGAATTGGATACAAGAGATGAACTAGGGTTTTGAGAGGAGATGGTGCTAGTGAAGATGTTGATGAGATTGCCCTCTCCCGATGAGAGGAGCGTTGGTGATGACGATGGCGATGATTTCCCCTCCCGTAGGGAAGTTTCCCCGACAGAACAGCTCTGCCGGAGCCCTAGATTGGTTCCGCCAAGGTTCCGCCTCGTGGCGGCGGAGTTTCGTCCTGAAAGGTTGCTTATGATTTTTTCTCATCGAAAGACCTGATATAGCAGAAGATGGTCATCGAAGATCCAACAGGGGGCCCACGAGGTAGGGGGGCGTGCCTTGGGGGGTAGGGCGTGCCCCCCACCCTCGTGGACAGGTGGGCCTCCCTCTGGTGAACTTCTTCTGCTCAATATTTTTTATTATTTCCAAAAATGACTTCCGTGGAGTTTCAGGACTTTTGGAGTTGTGCAGAATAGGTCTCGAATATTTGCTCCTTTTCCAGCCCAGAATTCTAGCTGCCGGCATTCTCCCTTCTTATGTAAACCTTGTAAAATAAGAGAGAATAGGCATAAGTATTGTGACATAACATGTAATAACAGCCCATAATGCAATAAATATCGATATAAAAGCATGATGCAAAATGGACGTATCGGTGTGCTGCCAGGCGAACCACCTTACTGTTCTTAGCGCGACCGCTTGAACTGTTGAGTGGACTCAAAACAGAACAAGAGCATTGCTAATAGCAGAAAGGCCACCCTGCCATTCTCGACGCGGCCACTCAAACTATTGAGCGGACTGGAAACAGAACAAGGGCGTTGCCAGTAGTGGAAGGGCCCCATTGCGTGCATGTTTCTCATACAGAGGGAAAGATCTCCGAGGAGAATAATCTTATATAAAAAGAAATTGCTCAAAGTTTGGAATGACTTAGCTTTTCTGTCGCTGTGCGAGCGTTCACTGCATCTGCAAATGATGCCGCTCGTTCGGTCATCTTCTTCCTTGGAAGCCATGGCGATGAAGAACTGCTAAACTAACTGCTAGACCGGATTTTCACAACTGCGCCCCCTACCTGGCGCGCCAAAGATGTCGGGGGAAATGACACCTATGGGATCAGAGGAATCCCCTCTACGGTTGGCGGGCGCGGAGTTGTGCAAAGAGCCGGTCTAATAGCTAGCACAACGAGATTTACCCAGGTTCGGGCCTCCTTTTATAGTCAAAAGGGGCTCCCACAGTGGCACACATGAGGTGGAAAGGTATACAATGTACTAGCTTATCGCCTGTCACCACAGGACAAAAAGCATTAAATGCACTACTTAGGTGTCCTCTTGCTTTATCGGGGACGGTAACAAGGCCCTTCCGGTCCGTCGCCGCTCCGTCTTGGTCCGACACACATCCAGGCCAGTGAGGCATGTAGTGCCATGTAGGCTGGCAGGCTACTGAGCTGGCATGGTGGTAGGGTCTTCATGAAGATCTGCATGCCACCATGCAGGTGCTTGCTGAGTTGGCCTAGAGGCCGCCCGTCGCCATGAAGGTGCTCACCTAGTTGGTGGGCTGGCAGCTGCATGGGAACGGCGGTGGAGTCTTGGTGGGTGAGGGCCGGGCCGCAACCCCGCGGATGTCTTCGGCAAGAGTCTTGCCAGGGACCCGGCAAGGGTCTTGCCGCGGCATCATGGTCGTCCTCGGCAAGGGTCTTGCCGGGGTTCTCGTGGGTATCCTCGGCAAGGATATTGCCTAGGATTGTCGTCTTGTGGTTATCATCTAGTCTTGTATGCTTCTGGTCTTCACAAAGATTTGCATGCCACCACACGGACGCCTCCCGAGAATTGGGTCCAACGTTGTCAATGGCGTCGGAAACCTCAGGCTCAAAGGTGGCAGCGACGCTGGTGTTGGGTGAGCTGCCCCGGCAAGGCTCTTGCCGGGGCTGCGTAGGCCGCCCCAGCAAGGGTCTTGCCGGGGAAAGCCCATCTGTCTTGGCGCTGCTCCGGTGGTCTTGTGCTTCGGCTTCCCTCCTCTGCCCTGCTAAGTGTGGCCGCAGGTGTGGCTCTGACTGCCCGTGCACAAGTAAAGGGGTACAAAAGAGTGCCCCTACTTTTGTACACCGACATTCCTATGACTATGAGATTTTGCAACTCCCGAATACCAGAGGAACACTTTGTGTGCTACCAAACATCACAATGTAACTGGGTGATTATAAAGGTGCTCTACAGGTGTCTCCGATGGTACTTGTTGAGTTGGCATAGATCAAGATTAGGATTTTTCACTCCGATTGTCGAAGAGGTATCTCTGGGCCCTCTCGGCAATGCACATCATTATAAGCCTTGCAACCTATGTAACTAATGAGTTAGTTGTCGGATGATGCATTATGAAACGAGTAAAGAGACTTGCCGGTAATGAGATTGAACTAGGTATTGAGATACCGACGATCGAATCTCGGGCAAGTAACATACCGATGACAAAGGGAACAATGTATGTTGTTATGCGGTTTGACCGATAAAGATCTTCGTAGAATATGTGAGAGCCAATATGAACATCCAGGTTCCGCTATTGGTTATTGACCGGAGACGTGTCTCGGTCATGTCCTTGGGAGTCCGAATTGGACAAGGAGGGGGGGGCGCGCCCCCTCTTTCCTCCCTCTCTCCCTCTCCTTCCTTGACCTTCCCCTTCCTAGTTGGACTAGGAAAGGGGGTCCTACTCCTACTAGGAGGAGGACTCCCCCTCTCCTTGGCGCGCCCCAAGGCCAGCCGGCCTCCCCCTTGCTCCTTTATATACGGGGGAAGGGGGCACCCTAGAACACACAAGTTGATTGTTTCCAGCCGTGTGCGATGACCCCCTCCACCATAATTCACCTCAGTCATATTGTCGCAATGTTTAGGTGAAGCCCTGCGCCAGTAGTTTCATCATCACTGTCATCACGCCGTCGTGTTGACGAAGCTCTTCCCCGACACTCTGCTGGATCGTGAGTTCATGGGACATCACCGAGCCGAACATGTGCATATCACGAAGGTGCCATACCTTCGGTGCTAGGATCGGTCGATCGTGAAGACGTACGACTACATCAACCACGTTGTCATAACACTTCTGCTTACGGTCTACAACGGTACGTAGACAACACTCTCCCCTCTTGTTGCTATGCATCACCATGATCTTGCGTGTTTGTAGGAAAATTTTGAAATTACTATGTTACCCAACAGTGGCATCCGAGCCAGCTTTATGCATAGATGTTATATGCACGAGTAGAACACAAGTGAGTTGTGGGCGATAATAGTCATACTGCTTACCAGCATGTCATACTTTGATTTAGCGGTATTGTTGGATGAAGCGGCCCGGACCGACATTACGCGCGACTGGTTCTATCAATGTGCTTCGCACATAGGTGGCTGGCAGGTGTCAGTTTCTCCAAATTTAGTTGAATCGAGTGTGGCTATGCCCGGTCCTTGTTGAAGGTTAAAACAACACATACTTGACGAAAAATCGATGGGGTTTTGATGCGTAGGTAAGAACGGTTCTTGCTCAGCCCGTAGCAGCCACATAAAACTTGTAACAACAAAGTAGAGGACGTCTAACTTGTTTTTACAGGGCATGTTGTGATGTCATATGGTCAAGACATGATGCTAAATTTTATTGTATGAGATGATGATGTTTTGTAATAGAGTTATCGACAACTGGCAGGAGCCATATGGTTGTCGCTTTATTGTATGAAATGCAATCGCCATGTAATTGCTTTACTTTATTACTTAGCGGTAGTGATAGTCATAGAAGAAATAGTTGGCGAGACGACAATGATGCTATGATGGAGATCAAGGTGTCGCGCCGGTGACGATGGTGGTCATGACGGTGCTTTGGAGATGGAGATCAAAGGCACAAGATGATGATGGCCATATCATATCACTTATATTGATTGCATGTGATGTTTATCCTTTATGCATCTTATTTTGCTTAGTTCGACGGCAACATTATAAGATGAACTCTCACTAAATTTCAAGGTACAAGTGTTCTCTCTAAGTATGCACCGTTGGGAAAGTTCGTCGTGCCGAGACACCACGTGATGATCGGGTGTGATAAGCTCTATGTTCACATACAACGGGTGCAAACCAGTTTTGCACACGCAAAATACTCGGGTTAAACTTGACGAGCCTAGCATATGCAGACATGGCCTCGGAACACTAAGACCGAAAGGTCGAGCGTGAATCATATAGTAGGTATGATCAACATAGTGATGTTCAACATTCAAAACTACTTCGTCTCACGTGATGATCGGACATGGTTTAGTTGATTTGGATAACGTGATCACTTAGATGATTAGAGGGATGTCTATCCACTACAAAAAAATACACTTCCGTGATGATACGTGTTTGTCATAGTAGGTCGCGTTTTTTGTCATGCATGTACATCCATGACGATTTTATGACAGAATCAAGATAGTCATACCTTTGCTGTCGTAGAAGTGTTCCATGACATTACCAAAATTATCATCATGGAAGTGTCCACTTCCATGACGATAAATCGCGTGTCACAGAAGTGCTTTCGTCAAGGGTGACCGACACGTGGCATCCATCGTAACAGAACGCCGTTAAGCTATTGGGTCCGGTTTTGGATCCGATAACCCGTTAACAGCCCCGACCAATGGGGATTTTCCACGTGTAAAATCATCATTGGTACGGAGGAAACTGCGTGTCGGCTCACCGTTGGGACGGATGTCATCCACTCATTGGACCCAAAGGCGCCTATGATACATCGACACGTGCACGGCTAGCGAGGCCCATTCCTGTGAAAAGGCCGGCCCGTTTGACTTGGTCAAAAGGTGGCTGGCCGGCCCACGGAAAGCCTGTTAACGACATGTTCTCATATAGCCCATTTACAGCCCGCTAACTCACGACCTGTTACGGCCTACCGGAATTAGGCCCAGTAGCATCATCTGGGCCGTCCAATATGATTCCAGCCCGTTGTAACTTCCGGCCCATGTATGGCCCATGACGTATTGCGGCCCATATGAGTACCTTTGTAACTCTTGGCCCATTAATGGCCCGTGGTCAAACCGGCCCGTAATGAACAGTGTACCGCTTTATACCCATTAGCGGCCCATTATTCCATTGGGTCGTTTCCAGCCCGTGTTACCTTTCGGCCTTCTCAGGGCCCATTTATTCTTGGGCTCATTTCCAGCATTCGGTTACTTACGGCCCGTTACTGGCCTTTTCTGCTTGTGGGCCAAATTCAGCCCGTGGATACAGTTGGCCCGTTTGTGGCCTGTTAATCTGTTGGGCCATTTTCATAGCATCATCAAATGTACGATTTCCACTCTAGCCCGTTTACGGCCCCTTATACGGCCCGTACAAGGCCCATAGATGAGACAGCCCGTAGAACACCCACGGATCCTACGGGACATACAAGGCCCATTGATCCGACGGCTCATAGAAGGCCCACTGATCCGACGGCCCATAGAAGGCCCATGGATCCGATGGCCCATAGAAGGCCCATGGATCCGACACCCGATAGAAGGCCCATAGATCCGACAGCCCATAGAAGGCCCACGGATCCGACGACCATAGAAGGCCATGGATCGTCCATCGCATAGATGGTCCATGGATCATACGACCTGTGGAGTGTCATGGTCACTACAACGTTTGGGCGAGTTAGCCCCCATTTGAACGATATAGCATATTCAAAGAATTATCCTACCCTATACTATCACCTCTAAAAAACATACACTATACAATAAAGAGACTAAGGCATAGAAACTTAGAATAATCCTACACTATACAATAAAGAAATTACAGCCGATTATACCCACTTGGCATTATGGTTCGGCACCAGTGATAATAAAGCATACACAAACAGCAAATTACATACACTTGGCAAATACAACTCATACATTATGGACGCGCATCAACATAACTTACCATTTGAACTATAATCTCTTCAGAAAATAGGATTGGCCGGATTTAGATAGCACAAATTTCAGTCTACAAAATCTCCAATTCCTTCGTTGTTACCTCAGCGTCTTGTTTCATTTTTTGACTCCTGCATCTAATACCTACTTGTACAGTCTCAACTTGTTGATTGTACATTGAGAATCATGTACATGTTGTCTTGCCACCTCTAGTTTATTCTCGAGAACATCAGCACATTCCAATTCCAATCCATAATCATTCGGTAATGGCCATGCCATATTGCTCACAGATCTTTGTGTTGATGCCACTTCATCCTGAAATGTTTCTGTAAGTACACATGACTAGGGCAAAAATATAGTTACAACAGTGAAGCGAGCAAGACAAACTATTTTGTACATGGCAAAACAGGACTAACAATAATGTTACACATCATGAAGCATAAGCGGTGATATTTTAAAAATTATAAAAAGGTAGTCTCATGCAGCCTGCATACGAGAATCTCTCTTAGCTCACTAGAGGAGCATGATGTTGGGGCCCAATCCAAAACATAGACAAGTTACAAATTTAGACAAACACGTTGCGTAGAAGTAAGCAAGCAGTTGGCCATTCTGTAGCTCAATTAAAGTCTTAGGGAGCATAATGAACATCAGATGGTTTCATACAAACATACTACAACAAGCAAAACTATGCAATCATCAGCCTAGTATAAACTAGATTGTGAGCCTCATGCAATAATAGTTGGTTAATAGACTTCAAAGCTTCAGGCACAGTTCGTGAGTAATTAAATGGTAAGGCCTTTAATTATGTCAACTAATAGTTATACAAGTACCCAACATCAGGCATCATTTTTTGGGCATCTCATTAATTGAGGACAAATAAAGCAATTGAAAAGAGCAAATTAACTATGCCTGAAACAAACAAGGAATTGAACAGTGACTTACCTTAACAGGTTGAAGAGGCTCAGCGCAGCTCCTACTTCTCTTGCAAGACTCCTTCCTAACATCTTGTACTTGGAAATCCTCAATCTTATCTTCATTGCACCCCCTCTGCAAGGTGACACAAACTAGTTACTCGTCTCCTTGGAAGATAAATATGCATACTTTCCAGTCCGTGAACACAAAAGGATGAGATTATAACAAAACAACACCACATAATGAAACATGCCGCATCTCTTGCACTTGCACACAATGAAATGAGCATTTACTATGTCTGCACTACGTAAAAACTAGGCATACCTTCAAACTGGATCTCCAGGTACTCTTGGAGAGCCTACTTTAGTGTACAACCAAACCTTTATGTCACCTATGAGTTAGAAAAGGCCCCACTATAGCAGCCCTTAGTGTTTAAATTGTTGACAGGCTCTGTTAGAGTGTTAGGTCAAGAACAACAAGTAATCAAAGCAAACAATCCTAGTATGGCTGGCTGATGCAAACAAGCAATTGAACAAATGTGTGAGCAAATCTTACATATCAAGAAAAGAAGCAAAGAAGGAGGCTCAAAGACCATCACTTGACTGACCAGATTTAAGGGGCATTTAAACATCATGTGCAACATATGAACTAACATAAACATTGCATATTCCAGATTCTACAATGGAATGCACATGTATTAGGTTATGCCATGTATGATGATGCCTAAATGTACACTATAGCAGGCAAGAGTGATTCATCATTGCACGCACAATTGAATTACAGGTTAAGGGCCAGTTCTATTCTGCCTTTTCAGGGCTTATTGTCAAAATAAGCCATAAAAGATGTAAAGAAGTCATTTTGAGTGATGGGCTTGGGCTTAACTAATTCGCTTTGGAGGGGGTGTTTCGTGTAGAACCTCACTAAAAATTGAAGGGAAGGGGAATAGTGAAATGACTCTGTTGTCTGCCTATATTACACTCAAAATGCAACTCCTGACGCTTGCGTCGCACCTCACCCTCAAGTAAAAACAAACACACAAGCGTTCATTGCCCTGCCCGCTTGCATCTCCTCTCCCCTTTCTCTCTACCTCGATCCCCTGCCTACAGCACTAGGGTTCCTCCAGCGAGCCGTCGCCACTGGTCCCATCTGGCCTGGTCCTCGATGATGCTCTGTCCAGCTAGGCTACATGGACGGTGGGTAGGGGCAAATCTCCTTGGCTGCTCCTCCCTCTGGTGCCGCCCCTCATTCTCATGGTCTCCAGCAGCTGCTCCACTGTGGTTCATCCAACGCACTACTCCGCAGTCTTTGCTGCCTTCTGGTGATGCCACACTGCGGCAGAAGGCACCTTATCCCCCCTCCCCACCTCCCAGGCCGTGGCCTTGAGGTGCTGTTGAAGGATAAGCTCATCCAACAAGGTGAGGACCTCCTCTGATTTTTTGCCAAATTTTCATTCTGATCCACTATACGATGAATTGCTATGAGCTGCTTCTGCTGCTGCTATATGATGCATTGCTATGAGCTGCTCCTGCTACTGCTATATGATGAATTGCTATGAGCTACTGCTGCTGCTATATGATGAATTTCTATGAGCTGCTGCTGCTGCTATATGATGAGTTGCTATAAGCTGCTCCTCCTGCTACTGTATGATGAATTGCTATGAGCTGCTCCTGCTGATGCTATATGATGAATTGCTATGAGTTGCTCCTGCTGCTGCTATATGATGAATTGCTATGAGCTGCTCCTGCTGATGCTATATGATGAATTGCTATGAGCTGCTCCTGCTATATGATGAATTGCTATGAGCTGCTCCTGCTGCTGCTATATGATGAATTGCTATGAGTTCTTTCTTTGGTATATGATGAATTGCACACTGCTGCTGCTTTTTGTATGATGAGTTCCTATGAGCTGCTGCTGCTATATGATGCTTTCAGGTGGTGCTGCTATATGATAATAACCAGCCACTTGGACCATCGAATTTCAATAAATAATTGTTCTTCATTTAAATGTGGGTCATGCATTCTTCGTTTAAATTAGGCAATGGGATCTCTATGGAAAACATTGACCAAAGTAGATTGTGCCAAGTAGATGGTATCTTTGTATTTGCATTTTGAGCAAATAGTTATGGTCTGTTTTCCTATCATCTTAATTACTACATTGGGTTCAATTTGTGATGTTTGCAAGTCAAATTAATTTTCATATGGGCAGCAAAATAAAAAAAATATAATGCAATCTAGACTTTTCATCATACCAAAGATAAGCTGAAAACACAATGAAAAGAACTGGTTGGCTTGTTACATGGAGCTTATATTCACAGGTGCTTATTTTCTTAGGATAACTCGTAATAATTGTCCCTAAGAAACTTGGCCAATAGAACTGACATACAAATAACATGTTACGAGGAGTGACGTACCATAGCACACTGTATAGGCTCACCGCCGCCTCTCCTTTTTTTGCAATGTTCCATGAAATTGCCACATACATCTTGTAATTTCTCATTTTGTAACCCCATCTGCAAGTTGACACGGCTAATTTCAGACATCTCTACATGATAATACATTGCATATCCCTTGCGCATATTTAAACCACCAATTAATGATTGTGTGCGTAGCATAAACTTGCCATGACTCTGTGTCTTTGGACTAGCGGGCAGCTCTAAGGGAGCCTAATGTAGTGCCTTTGGAATTCCATGCCACCTATGATTTTGTGTAATGTACTGCCTCTGTTCCTAAATATATGTCTTTGTTGAGATTCCAGTATGGACCACATACAGATGTATATATATATGCATTTTCGAGTGTAGATTCACTCATTTTGCTCCGTATGTAGCCTATAGTGGAATCTCTAGAAAGACTTATATTTAGGAGCAAGGTACGAGGTAGTATCATGTATGACATCTACATATCTAATTTAGCAGCCGATGGTAGAAATCATTATGCGCACAAAGGGATTCTTGGTCAAAAATCCTAGCAAAAACCTTATTTGGCGAGCCTGAGAACAATACAAGAGAGAGAGAGAGACGCGCTTACAAGATCATAGCAATGCCTCGGTCCAGGATCTTGGTTGGCCAAGTTGTTAGATCCAGAAGAACATTGTCTCCACAAAGGGATTACTGGTCAAAAATCCTAGCAAAGCACGCTGGCAGGCACAGAACAATACAAGAGAGAGAGAGACGCGCTTACAAGATCATAGCAATGCCTCGGTCCAGGATCTTGGTTGGGCAAGCTGTTAGATCCAGAAGAAACATCGTCCTTGTAGTTTTTGCAAGCTGCATAACAGTATGACGACTGTTAGTATATTTGAAGTACATCGGGCGGTGATCTTTGGGCCGGGTTTAAAGGTGACAAGTACCTAGGCCGTGACGCATGGTTGGCATCTTGCCAGACGGTGGGAATCTGGTTAGAAACATCAAGGGTGATGACGCTGCGCTGGCTGTCGGTGTCCGGTAAGGAGATCTAGAACTGTCGAGTAGGGTGTTTGTGGAGCGGCTCAAGTAGGATGGACTACGATGTTGGTGAAGCGGATCGGTGGCTGTGGACGAAGGCGTAGGTGAAATTGCGTCGGCTTTTGGGTTAAGGATGGCGTCGACGATGCGGATCTGTGGCCGTGGACGGGGCGTCAGAAGCTGCTCCGGTAGGTTGGATGAGGGTGCGAGGAAGCAGATTTGAGGCCGTGGACTTGTGAGTTGGCAAAGCGGCCCTGGTAGGGTTGAGAATGGTATAGGCGAAGCTACTCCGGTGGGGTTGACGATGGTGTCGGCGAAGCGGCTCCGGTAGGGTTGAGGAAGGTGTCGGTGAAGAGGATCAGAGGCCGTCGACGGGGGCGTCGGTGGGGCGGCTCCGGGTGGTGTGGACGAAGCATCTCCGATGGGGAGTACGAATGAGCCGCTACAGATGCGCTACGGATGATGAGAGTACCGGCGAAGCAGATCCGACACCGTGGACAAGGCCGGCACTGAATGGGCTGTGGTACAGTGGTGGATGAGCAGTTTACTTGTTTCTAGGTGAGGTGTAGATGCGGCCGCAGATGCAGATCCGGCGAGGTGGACGCCGCTGGCAGTGAATGGGCTCTGGTACGCCGGTGGATGAGCAGTCTAGGGTTTCGAGAGGGGAGGGGAGAAAGGCCAAGGAAGTCTGGACGACATGATGTGAGATGCACTGGTGCTGTGGAGTTAGTCGTTTTTGCGGGAGGGGGAGAGGAAATGGGGGTGCCGTGTAGTGGGGGGAACCGGAAGTTACCAAACCAGCCCCGACCTATTATGTAGATGATGGCGGTATTGTAACTGTTGGTCTCCGTCCACCAATGACAAAAGGGGAATTTCGCATGCTAAAGACTAAGGTGGCGGAAATTTAAGAAGGAGGCGGGAGATTTTGCCGCCCGCGGGAACGTTCGTATGCAGTTTCAACTAATTTTGGACCGTGCTAGCGGGAAGGTCATCTTGAGACTGTGTACACGGGGCTGCGTCGGTGATTAATAACTGGTGTGAAGTCCACCCGGAGAAAATACAATAAATCGGGATGATGCGTCGATAACGGGCGTTCACAGTAGCGGACCAATTGTATGGGTGTAGTGGCGCATTCACAAAAAAAGGATCAAACGCTCAGCCTATGTATTTCTCGTGCAATAGATAATTTAGTGCAATTGGTTATTTACTTTAAACATAATGCATTGACGTGTTAATGTAGAGGCGCACAAAAAGAAATGGATATTGTAGTCTGCTACTTAAAAGTGTTACCTCATATGATTACATAGCCTCCATTTCATAAATTGCATACCCGTTGAATTCATATATGAATATTACATATATTACTTCATAATAGAACCTTAAATCACCCAAGACTAATGATTTTGAATGCAAGAGTAACAATGGTGCATGTACACGATAACTACATTGGTTGTTTGAAAAAACATCAACGTAACTTGGGCATGCACAATTGAAAAGGTTTATTTAAATAGAAAAAATGTGATATGTGAGTGTCCAATCTTTATAGCGTTGAATTGATATTGTACCTTTGGCCACGATACGAAGTAGATATTGATTTATGTTCAAGCGATGCACGTCCAGGATCGCTAGATAGTGATACATGAATGAATCTCTTTAACACGCATACATATCTCATTTCCCCGTGGGCATCGGAATCACACACGCGCACTTCGTGTATTTCTCTCCCTCCGTCAAGGTTTGAATTCGTCTTTCTACCCCGTCCTACAAGTCTCTCACAGAAAAACACACACACTCTCTCTGTCGAACACGCCCACCCCTTTAATTCCGCCCACCCACAACCACTAATGTCTCAAAGTATAATAATGTCTCTCACACATATGCCTAAGGTTAACTCGAGTTCTGGAACCATATGAATACATATAATGGGATTCAATGAGCACCTGTTGTTTTGAGATTTCTCTCTCTCTCTCTCTCTCTCTCTCACACACACACACACACACACACACACACATTGTTTCTCGCTTCATTTTTCCAGCACTTGCATGCACACCATTTTGTTTCTCTTTGTGATGCTTAAAGTATGCCTTGCACAAATGCTATCTACCTATCCCTTAATATAGCTAGATATGTGTCACACAAACTCCTTCTCCCTACTAGCAAGATGCCCATGAGTTGCACGGAACATCGAGATGCATTTGTATGAGTAGTTTATCTTGTGGGAGAAAAGGATGAATGAGGGAATGCCTTATTTGCAAATGCAGAGAGGGGTGTGGGTATCTTTTTGCAAAATTGCCACAGTTTCCTTCCTATCCGTCGGATATAAATCAGATGGCAGGAACACCATCATCAGCAACTCTGTTTTTATAAGAGTAGAGTTATGTAAGTGTCACTCCCCGCCCCCGACACACACACCCACACCCACACAACCACACACACACACTTGCCAACACCAAAGGAGTAGGGTGACAGCTCAATCTTGATACTAATCTATCGACTGGCTTCTCTCTCGAACACGCACACACACTACCCGACACCGAAGGAGTAGGGTGGCACCTCGATCTTGATAGTAATCTATCTACTCCTCTTTCAAACAGACACACACACACATACACACACACTCGCTAGTTGTGCCTCTGTGCCTACCGCGCACACTCTCGATACGTCTTTCTCTCCCTCCCCCCCCCACCCTTACAATGACAGCAGTGTAGGAGATATTCCCTAGAGGCAATAATAAATACTATTACTTATCTCCATGTTCATAATTATGTTTATGTTCCATGCTATAACTGCTATGGTTCTCGAGTCTGCAATAACACAAGGCTCGGAGGAAGACTCATATGCACGTGTGGAATAATAAACGGTAAGAAGTATTCCTAGTATGGCCTCTAAGACTAGCTCAAGTGTTGCATGATGATTCTGTTTTCCTGGTCATGGGCATGTCTATGCTAGTAACTTTGAGGGCACAATGTTAAGAGAACATTTGTGTTGAATCGACCCGGATTGATGTTATGCTATGAGATTCGTTCGTCACAAGTTAATGGTACATAACAAAGAGATGGTTAACGTTTGCATAATTCCTTAGACCATGAGAGTATCGAGTTTCTTCATACTTGCTTCATGAACTTTGCGGTTTGTTAAACGTCATTCGTAAATGGGTGGCTATTACGGCGGCTTACGGGTTCATGGAAAAGTGTGTCAAGTAACTTGATAGCTCAAGATTGGGATTTGCTCCTCCGACGATGGAGAGATATTCTCGGGCCCTCTCGGTGTTACGGTATCCATCATCGTCTGGCCAGACACAGTGTGATTTGATCACAGGGATGCCGCAAGACGGAAACGAGAAAAGAGAACAAAACTGGTAACGAGGTAACTAGCATAGTGGACAAGTCGTTGATCCTCGGGGATGCAAGTAAATCTCACCTCGGGTATTTGTAACATATCACGAAGCAACATGAATAACACATGGCAACTGGAGGTTGACTCGAATATTCATTCGTGTGGGTATAGGGGTCAATATGGGTGTCCACGGCTCCGATGTTGACCATTGATCGGAAGGGGTTCTAGGTCATGTCTATACTTCACCAAACCTATAGGGTCACACGCTTAAGGGTCATCTATCTGCTGAATACAAGACAGGGAGTGTGAGAGAAAGTCACCGGAAAAGTTTCGGAGATAACGGAAGAGTTTCGGAGAGAGAACACCGAAAGAGTTTCGATAAAACCGAAAAGTTGTTTTGGAATATATTATTAGGTCAAAATGGTTTCGGCACTCGCCTGGATATTCTTAGAGGGCCCCAGAATTGGTCTAAGAACTTTTGGGAATTTTTGGAGAGAAAAACCGAAGATGTTTCGGAGCTGCCGTAACCGCCGTTGTTGCTTTTCGCTGATAAAAATCACCACACCGGAAATGTTTCGGATCATGCCCAGAAGAATTTTAGAGGGTGCCGGAAATGTTTTGGGACCTTCCGGAAATTTTCAGAAAAAATGTTTCACGGAAAACATCTTGTCTCAGCATGATGGGACAAGATCCCACGAATCAGGGGGTACATGTTTGGTGGCTTTTTGTCTAGGGAGCACCCAAGTTTCTAGGAGACATGTTGGTGGCTTGTTGCCCCCCCCCATGGGAGGGGGCAAGGTTGTGGCTGGCCAAGGGGGTGCCTCCATGGTGTCCCCTTGGTGCCCCACTTGAGTTACCATTTCACCCTTCATGTGGGACATGTAGCATGGGTGTTTTGGTATTTCCTCCACCACCCCACCCCTTGCCTTGGCCTATAAAAGGAGGATAAGGGGCTGCCATTCTCCTCATACCTTATCACATACAAGTGCCATGCAATGATTTGGCTTCTCTCTCCCTCCCCGGGAAATAGTTTCGTAGAGCCGAAAGGCTGTCTAGGTTCCGGCAGGAACTAGTTCTGGACGGCGAAGCCCTGCCGGATAGATGACACCGTATGTGTGCAACTCCGTAGAGAGATCATAGTTTCAGTCTTAGTTCGTGAGTGCCTCCCGGAGGGCTGTTCGTGTGACCGTCTGAGTTTCGAAGGTCCTCCCGAAGGGCTGTCCGAGTGACCGTTCGAGTTTCGAAGGTCCTCCCGAAGGGCTGTCCGCGACACCGTCCGGGGGGCTATTCGACCGCCTCCGAGGGTCATGCGAGGAGCAGATGAGGGTATACATCCTCGCGGTTGGGAGGTTGTAAATCCTAGCTGCGGGGATCTGCACCGCCGATCGTCATCGACTCTACTTCCCGCTGCGCTACGAGTCGGTAACGAAAAAGATCAAACCATGTATGCAGTCTCCATAGTGGTCCTGGGCTGGTGCGTAGGTCGGAAAATTTTTGTTTTCTGCTGTGTTACCCTACAGTGGCATCAATTGCCGTGCTATGCGTAGATGCAGGTTTCGATCTAGAATACATGGAGATGTATGGGTATTGCATAATATAATTGGGTAGTAGATGAGATCTATTGCGGAAAATTATTTATGCGGGTGATAGATGAAATCTGTTACCCGACGTTCTTGTTGCTTCCCTAGAATTTGTGTTTGCCTAATCTCGAGACTACATGGTGGAATTGGACAAAGTTATGGCAATCCGTGATCCTGATTGATCATGGAAGTGCTATCAGTTCTTTGGGTTCTGCCGTAGTCAAAAGAAAGATGAAATTCGCAGATGAAAGGCATTGCAGATATGATCTGCACGGGGGTCATGAGTATGACGAAGTTTAGTATGGGGCTCGAGATTTAATTATCTCGTGTTTCATACACCCCGAGATGTTAATCTAGCAACTTGAATAATCATACTTGATGATAAAATGTTGGTAGCTGCGGTTTAAGTCAAAACCTTAGAAGCCACGTAAACTAAAATTTTGCATAAACTGATTAGAGGCGTCTAACTTGGTTTTTGTAGGATGTGCATGTGATGTGGTATAGCAATGCTCATATTCAATTTGATTATGTATGAGATGACTATATGATGTAATTAACATGACCTGCGTGTCATGATTCGGCATGATGGTTGGAGCCATATGATTGTCACTTTAATGACCTGCGTGTTAACCTTAAGTAATGCACTTATTTTATTAGCTATAGAGATAGCAATATTATCTGGTGCATCGACAAGGTGGTGGCAATCTTCGTGAAGGTGAACACCGACGCGAATGCCGAAGACGAAGAAATGAAAGACTTCTCCATCAGAAAGGGCTATACCATATCATGCTATTATGAATTGCCTGGGATGTTTATCCCTTATGATGCACCCTTCTTGATTGCGCGCTAGTCGCTTTTTATTAGGGTGATCTCTCACTAAAATATCAAGTAGTTAGTGTTCTCCCAAGTGTAGCACCGTCACGGCACCTATCTTTTCGGGGTGCGCCATGCATGCATGGGTACGAACGATTAGAGAAGTGTGAGGCGGGTGAGGTCAGACCTCACAGCAAGATCACTTGGTTGTCTTGACGTTCATGGCAGGATCGTCCTGAGCTCGGAACACACACATCAAAAGATGAGCAAGAGTCACATAGAGATGTGATCGGCAAGTTGGCCTACCGATTAAAATTCTCATTATGAGATGATGATTCTATGGCGATGAATTGAAGTATGGATCTTGTATCACTCAAAATTAATTATGAGAGATATTGATTTGAGAGGGAGCGCATTGTTGAATTAACATGTTTAATTCTCAGTGCAATTAATTATGAACACTGTCTAAGTGTTTCTTGCAAAATAGTTGTAGAATAATGACTCGCGTTTCCACCTTCCCTGTTAAAATTGAATAGCTATTAAATATCTGGTTAAAACTTTACGATTGGTAACGTAATGTGAGGATTGTCCTCAAAAGTGCTGAGAAGGACTTTGTCCTATCGCATGCTTTCCGTATCTTGCCGCTAATGCTATGGATCATGTGACTCTCGTCCTTCTATCCAAAAGCTAGAATTCTGTTATGGTCAAGTGGAATATGTTTGCTTCCATGAAACCCAAACTTCGAAAGTTGGGATAGTTATATGATATTCATGGAACTGAAAATTATTTTCAGATACAAACAAAGCAATGTTTGTTTGCAAGTATTAGTAAAAGTGTTTACTATGCATTTGACTGTTGGGAAAGGGATCCAGAAGAACGCCTGTCATATAATGAAAGGTGAATAAAACAACAACTTAAAGAGAAAGGAAGTGTCCAAAGGGTGTTAGTATGTAACATCCCCAAAATTCTAAATTTTGGAATGTTATATTAAATAAATAACTATGCTTGTTGTCTGATTGATGGTTTGATTGATTGAGTGAAACTGAGTGGAATTTGAAAACTTTTGAAAGTTGAATGAGAGGGAATGAAATGACTTTCCCAAACTTTCCCCTTTGCCTTTTGGATCCCAATGAATTCAAGTTCATTCCAACACCAAACCGTAGAGTGAAGATGACATGACTTCTTCCATTTTGAAATGAAAAGGGTTTTGGAAAAGATTTAAATTTCATTTGGGAATATTTCAAATTCAAAGCTTTATGCAACTCAATAAATTTTCATGAGGGAAGATAAAATGACTTCTTCAATTATATGAAATATGAGTTGGAAGTTAAAAAGAATCAAATTGAAAGTCATTTGAAGGTATTTTGAAACTCCCCTTCAAATTTGGAATTATTTGGATTTTATCCAAAATTATTTTTCTCCTAAAAATAAATAAATGGAAATATGGGTAAAATGATTCCCTTCAATGAAAAATTAGGAGAAAATAAATTTGAGGTCATTTTGGTATTTTTAAAATGATTTTATTGGATTTTATTAGGGCAGAAACACTCTTTGTTTTATTTGAATTTTTGTGTATTTTATTTGAACTTGAAAAATAGTTCATGTTGTAGGAAATCTTTTTTGATCATTTTGGTATATATTTGTCCTTTATAAAATATTTATTTTTTAAAATATATCTCTGTTTTTGTTTTATTTAAAAAATAAAATTTTAAAAGAAAAAAACTCCCCCAGTGTGCCAGCCCAGCCCGGCCAGCGCCGACCACTGGCCAGCAGCCAGCCCCTAAGGCACCAGTAGGCCGGCCAAGACTGCCACCCCTCGCCGAAACCACTCCGGCCGGTCGCCCGACCGCCTGCGCCTCCCCTCCCCAGCCAGCGGACCCCACCTCCTTCAACCTCCCGCCACGCAACGCCGCCGCCGATCGCGGATCCGTGAGATCCGGGATGCCGATCTCCCCGATCGCCCCACTTGCCAAGACCGAGGCCCCTATTTAAACCCTCCTCACCCCATTCTCCCCTCGCCCCTCATTGGAACCCCCTCTCTCTCTGCGTCGTCATGGGAGTTCGAACCCACCGCCCGCCGCCATTTGCGTCGCCCGTCGCCGCCCTAGCCCTCCCGAGCTCGCCTGACTCCACCAAGAGCCCCCTCAATGCCCCGCACGCGAGCTCTCCGCCGACCTCCCGGCAATAGGAGAGGCCAGCCTTTTCGCCACCGCCGCCCGCCGCCGTCTAGCTCGGTGAGTCGCCAAGCCCCACCCGCCGTCGGATCTCAAACGTCGTTGTAGATTAGAACCCCCGAAGGGGTATGTCTTTTTAATAAAACCGGCCGGTTCGTTTACGGTTTATTTTAGTTAGGGTTTATTTTTTTTAGCCGGCCCGACTCGTTTAACCCTAGGCCCGTTTAGTTTATATTACGCTCAGTGCGTAGTTTAGGCCCATTAGGCCATTTTTCATTTATTTTCGTTTTCTGTTTTAACAGAATAGTTCCTGTTTTGAAAAATTCATATCTTTTATTATGTTTAATATTTTTAGGTGATTCTTTTTTTGTTGGTTTGCAAATTTTCTATAGTTTCTGTAGAAAATATAATTAGCTATGTTAAAAATAATTAAAATTCCTTTAATTTAGTTTTAGTCAGAATAGTAAATCTGTTATAACATGAGCTAGGAAAATTATTTTTATATGATTCTTATTGTCCCAACTTTGTTTTGACATTACCTAACCATAGGAATTAATTTGGGTATTTTAGGATTAATAAAAAATAGTTTCTAGCAGAATCTTGTTATTCTTAATTAATTAACTAGCTACTGTTTTCCTATTATTTAAATTAGTAAATAAATTTATTTTCACATGTGATTTATTATTCTAGGATAGTTTCTGTCACTTTATAGGATGAACTTTTATTTATAATAAATAAAACTTTTATTTTATTTTTTCTTAATAGAAATTGAATTAGGCCTAATAGGAGTTTCATAATAGATTTTAAATTGATTCTTTTTGCTCCTAGTTGCTTAATGCATTCTTTTCTGTTAAGTTAACATAAATCCATGATTATGTTATGTTAAGAAAATTTTTGTTATATAAAACTATTTTTTGTTGTTGCTTGAAGTAGGAAAAACTTGAGTTGGTTTTCTTTTAGTTTTCCCTTTGGGTTTTGATTTGTTTGTTTTGGTGTGTTATATTACTATGCTATTGTGTTATGTGATCATATGCTATGTGCTTATTATAGTTATTGTTTGCCTCGGTAGAATTTCCGGAGTGCGAAGCTTGCTACTATGAATCCCTAGTTTTGAAGATCGTCAACAAGGCAAGTTCACTTTGACCATGCTTTCATACCTATGTTTTATTGCATTTAGTGACATCTTTGCAACCACCCCTCGAGAGTGTTATTGAATCCTTGTAGTTGAGTAGTATGCATGAGGTAGGAACCCATCCCCTGTTACCAAGCCGGGACGATATTTTATTTTAATGCTACGCTATAGTAGACGGGGTTTGGTATGAGTACTCGGGAGTGGTGTGAGAATGGAGGATTCTACGTCAATGACGACAACTCCATGATGGAATCTGCAAGGACTGCATCTTCAAGACCTCAAGACTTCAAGACTCGAGACAGAATTCAATACACACTCTTTGGGTGAAGGACGGTTGTGGGCACCTGGAGGAACGAGTGGTTGGCGGGATGCATGGAGAAGCGCCATGACATCTTCTTGAAAGCTTCACCCAGACTCAAAGAGACGGAAGAATACTTCATGCCCGGAAGCTTACGTGCAACTGCAAGTCATTATGGGCTCGGCTTGGTTGACCTTAGTAGTGACTCTGGCTGGGGACGGTACTAGCAGATGTAGAACTACGGTAGGATGGGATGAGTACCGGACGGTGGTCGAGGAACTCTTAGGAAGACCATGTTTCGGTCATCTTGTTCTCAAACACTCTGAAGTGCGAGAACGTAAAGAGAGGGATCGAATCTTGCGGGTAAAGTGTACAAACCTCTGCAGAGGGTTTAAACCTAATCGATTAGCCGTGTCCCGATTCTACGGACAATTTGAGCATCTGGACCTGGATCTATCTCGGAACTCTCAACATCGGACTGATAACTTAATTGTGGGCAACTTATGATGAATTTGGGTTATGAGACATCGGTTGGCGGAACCATGTCATGATAGAAAACTCTATAGTACAGACTTCATTTATTCCTTTGATGTAGGGAAAATAAAACCAGCTTTTACGCAAACAAAACTCGGATCTGAGCCACAAAGCCATACCGCATATAGTATAGTTTATCATCTGTTTTCTCTTATTGTGATCTTGCGGTACATTCAATGTCTTGACCTACGGCTGCAACGTATCATGTTGCAGATATTTCCTCGACGAGTAAGAGTTACGATACAGGGTTGCGGTCTACACTCAACTTGCCGATGGCGTTGATGGGACTCCACACCCGACTATTTGTTTCCGCTGTGACTTATGAGGTATATATCAGTTTTACGTTATTTATACATGTGATTGCACTTTGATATACACATTGATGTCGTGTGTGCCAAAGATATCTTGATCCGAGGATGGCACGGATACACGGAAGGCTTGACCGTCTCGAGGTCGGGTCGCTCTGAAATGGTATCGAGCACATGTTGGCTGTAGGACGTGACCCTAGAAAATGACTTAGTAATATGAAGACCCCAATAGGAATGACCTTTGTTTTGTACTACTCTCGTAACACCTGATTTCTTTTCTTGAACCTTCCTTATTTCAAACTATAGATGGAGAGTTACATTCGAACAAAAGAGAACACTACGAGAAGGTTCTTGGAGGCCCCTTCCTTGTGGAGCTAGTCAGTCTTTGAAGTTACCAATACACGAGATCAAGGCAACTAAGAGGACGTCCAGATCGTGGGGAGTCAAGACCCAAGTTTTTGGTCGTAAAGAAGCCCCCAAGACTGCAGACATCAGCTTGAACTATAAATGGTGACCGTGATAAGGGCATCAACACCGCCGTCCATGATGCTATTGCACGCGTTTATGCTATCGTCATCGTCTTTGCACTAAACCCACACTTCTTTGGAAGGATGGGATGGCAGAAGTTTGATGGAGCAACTATTGCCTTGTGAGCGCAAAAGATGAAGTTCTCCCCACTTTTAGTGTACACTCAGGATCTGGAACAATACGTCAAGAATCTTCAGATGGACCTCCTGGAAGCCCTGTTCGACAATGAAGCACTACGAGAAGAGGTCAAGACTCAGAGACTGGAGGTAAACAAGCTGGAGGAGGAGAACATCGAGATCTCGAGAATGCGTCAGGAATTGAAAAACAGCAGGACCATGTCTCGTGCAAAGGACGTTGAAATCCAGAAGCTCAAGGAACAACTTCAGGACATACAGGGTCGTCACAAGAAACTCCGCGTCGACAGGGAAAATCTAGCAGAAGAACTGGAGGAGATCAAGTCCATACAGAAGAAACCCCAGTAAATTAGCTTAGTAGTATTCCACCATGAGAGAAATAAAGATGAACGGCATCTCGATTTAAGTATCCGACCATACCAATTTATGTGGGTGGCGATACTGTAGAATTGATTGAATAAATGAATGCTTGGTTGCTATTATTTTGTGTGTTTATTGAATGGTTGGATAGGTGCGATATTCGTAGGCTTGTATTTATTTCAACCATGAGAGACGTAAGTTACGGAAGAATGGTAGAAGGCCTTCATATGGGAACAACATCAGGAATTGGAAACTCCCGAGCATTGAAGACCTGAAGAAATGAGGACTTAGAAACGAAACCATAGTAGAACGGCCCATTACAAACGATAATTTTGTTGATGAGTGGGTAATTGCTTTCTCTTTCTATCTCAACCCGACCCGAAATCTTGAACCCATGGACAATCGAACACCAAACTTTTCGGAGACATTTGCAATTTCCCCATGGAGATACATCCCTTGTTACGAGCACCCTCTTATCCTACACATGCAGATGACAACCCTTTATGAGTCTTTCCTTAAGGGCCTGAAGCGATCATGACCACGACAAGTGATCATGATTACCCGAAGATCCTGAAGGACATGATGAAGCATATTCACCTTGAAGGAGATGCAGTCTACAAAGGCTACCCCTTCATGCAAAAGGGAGTGGAACTTTGGTATGTGGAGGTACACCTCCACCGTATGAAAGGAGTTTGCCCAAAGACGATGGGGCAATACTTTTTCATCTCACGTGTACCACAAGCAACTTTCTTCGACGCTGTTCGTGAAGCAACCATGGAAGCCATACGCCAGATCGGAGAAATACTCGAAGCAAGACATCGTTATACTCAGGAATACCTAAGAGAAGTGCATGCAGAGATGATGGAGATGAAGCTCAAGGCCACCACGATGAAACATATAATTGAAGATTTGAAGGCGCATGTCGCACAATTCCAGTGGGACTGAAGAATCCTCGAGGAGGAAAAATGAATAAAGTTGGAAGTAATGCCTGACCATACCAAATCATGTGGGTGGCAGCATTTGTAACAAAGTACTTTTTGGAATTTGGATTTACGAAAATGATTAAGGATGTAATGAAAGATTGATATGAAAATAATGAGATTTTATGGATAAACTTGTGCACTTCTTTTGGTCATAGTACTCTATAAAGCCACAGGATTAATGAAGAAAGAAATGTGTTATTCATGACGGTCCATAGGAGGAAGCTGGACAAAATAAGTTGGAGTTTTGCTTTTGATATGATGGTATGAAGAAACAGAGTACTACTGGATTTAAAGGAGGTGTAACATGAGAGTTACTCCAAGGATGAGTTAAAGCTGCACTAGTGTTGAAGTGGGCCATAACCCACAGGCCCAGGATTTTGATAAGGAACAGAAGCAACCTTGATAAATGAATACACTTGGAAGAATCAGTGATCAAATCAGCATACGGTCCGTAGGAGGTTACGCAAAAACCTGAGAGTGGTGAAGTAACGATAGATGTTTTGTTTGGCTTGCAGAAACCATGGATTTACTCGAAACCAGTTCGAGAACAAGAGAAATTCTGCAATGCTTGTGAGTAGCCCAAGTGTTAGAATACGTGATTCACTGTTTACGTATGTGGTAATGATTCAAATGCAGGATGGATTGGCCCCCATACCGAAGACTTCTATCATGAACTATCATATGTTGATGGAAAATCGAGAGCCCTTGAAAACCTTAGAAGAGTGTCGACGCGATAAGCCATAAAACCATAGAATGGTAGTACGATGGAACCCTTCTGAGCAACCGTTGCCAATCGTAGGTTATACGGTGAAGTTCCACCCAGACCCGTTCTCTGCAGGAGAAACCATTAATGGTAGACCACCATGAGTGTTTCAATAGTTGTCTAGAATGGACACAGACCCATCAGCTAAGAAGATCCAGTCTCGGACGAACTTCAACTTTGACACACCGACCCAAGATTTTGAGGAACACTCTATGCTTCTGATAGAAGAGCGCTAATGAAGGAGCTATTGTAAGATATGTGAAGAGACATACAATGTCGGCACCCCAGAGGAAGTATCTGAGTTTATTGGAACCGTAATCTCGTTTTTTAGTGTGGTAGCACCCCTGATCTTCCGACCAAACATTTGCTAGCAGACCCCCAACCCCTAACCTTTTCTTGCTAGCCTCTTCGAATCTCGAGGACGAGATTCATTTTAAAGTGTGGTAGGTTTGTAACATCCCCAAAATTCTAAATTTTGGAATGTTATATTAAATAAATAACTATGCTTGTTGTCTGATTGATGGTTTGATTGATTGAGTGAAACTGAGTGGAATTTGAAAACTTTTGAAAGTTGAATGAGAGGGAATGAAATGACTTTCCCAAACTTTCCCTTTGCCTTTTGGATCCCAATGAATTCAAGTTCATTCCAACACCAAACCCTAGAGTGAAGATGACATGACTTCTTCCATTTTGAAATGAAAAGGGTTTTGGAAAAGATTTAAATTTCATTTGGGAATATTTCAAATTCAAAGCTTTATGCAACTCAATAAATTTTCATGAGGGAAGATAAAATGACTTCTTCAATTATATGAAATATGAGTTGGAAGTTAAAAAGAATCAAATTGAAAGTCATTTGAAGGTATTTTGAAACTCCCCTTCAAATTTGGAATTATTTGGATTTTATTCAAAATTATTTTTCACCTAGAAATAAATAAATGGAAATATGGGTAAAATGATTCCCTTCAATGAAAAATTAGGAGAAAATAAATTTGAGGTCATTTTGGTATTTTTAAAATGATTTTATTGGATTTTATTAGGGCAGAAACACTCTTTGTTTTATTTGAATTTTTGTGTATTTTATTTGAACTTGAAAAATAGTTCACGTTGTAGGAAATCTTTTTCTGATCATTTTGGTATATATATGTCCTATATAAAATATTTATATTTTAAAAGATATCTCTGTATTTGTTTTATTTAAAAAAATAAAAAATTTAAAAAGAAAAAACTCCCCCAGTGGCCGAGCCAGCCCGGCCAGCGCCGACCACGGCAGCGCCAGCGCAGCCAGCGCCAGGCGCCAGCCCGGCCCGGCGAGGCCACCCTCGCCTGAAACCACTCCGGGCGGTCGCCCGACCGCCGCGCCTCCCCTCCCCCCGCCAGGCGGACCCCACCTCCTTCAACCTCCCGCCCACATAGCGCCCGCCGCCCGCCGATCGCGGATCCCGTGAGATCCGGGATGCCGATCTCCCCGATCGCCCGCCTTGCCAAGACCGAGGCCCCCCTATTTAAACCCTCCCGCACCCCATTCTCCCCTCGCCCCTCGCCGGAACCCCCTCTCTCTCACGCCGTCGCCGGAGCCCGAACCCACCGCCGCCATTTGCGTTGCCGTCGCCGCCCTAGCCCTCCCCGAGCTCGCCCGACTCCACCAAGAGCCCCCCCTCGTCGCCCCGCACCCGCCGGAGCTCTCCGCCGACCTCCCCGACGACCGGAGAGGCCAACGCACTCGCCACCGCTGCCGCCGACGCCGTCTAGCTCCGGTGAGTCGCCGGAGCCCCACCCCGCCGTCGGATCTCAAACCTACGGTGTAGATTAGAACACCCCGAAGGGGTATTTTTTTTAATAAAAACCGGCCGGTTCGTTTACGGTTTATTTTAGTTAGGGTTTATTTTTATTTAGCCGGCCCGACTCGTTTAACCCTAGGCCCGTTTAGTCTTATTATGCTCAGTGCGTAGTTTAGGCCCATTAGGCCCTTTTTCATTTATTTTCGTTTTCTGTTTTAACAGAATAGTTCCTGTTTTGAAAAATTCATATCTTTTATTCTGTTTAATATTTTTAGGTGATTCTTTTTTTGTTGGTTTGCAAATTTTCTATAGTTTCTGTAGAAAATATAATTAGATATGTTAAAAATAACTAAAATTGCTTTAATTTAGTTTTAGTCAGAATAGTAAATCTGTTATAACATGAGCTAGGAAAATTATTTTTATATGATTCTTTTTGTCCCAACTTTGTTTTGACATTACCTAACCATAGGAATTAATTTGGGTATTTTAGTATTAATAAAAAAAATAGTTTCTAGCAGAATCTTGTTATTCTTAATTAATTAACTAGCTACTGTTTTCCTATTATTTAAATTAGTAAATAAATTTATTTTCACATGTGATTTATTATTATAGGATAGTTTCTGTCACTTTATAGTATGAACTTTTATTTATAATAAATAAAACTTTTATTTTATTTTTCTTAATAGAAATTGAATTAGGCCTAATAGGAGTTTCATAATAGATTTTAAATTGATTCTTTTTGCTCCTAGTTGCTTAATGCATTCTTTTCTGTTAAGTTAACATAAATCCATGATTAGGTTATGTTAAGAAAATTTTTGTTATATAAAACTATTTTTTGTTGTTGCTTGAAGTAGGAAAAACTTGAGTTGGTTTTCTTTGAGTTTTCCCTTTGGGTTTTGATTCGTTTGTTTTGGTGTGTTATATTACTATGCTATTGTGTTATGTGATAATATGCTATGTGCTTATTATAGTTATTGTTTGCCTCGGTAGAATTTCCGGAGTGCGAAGCTTGCTACTATGAATCCCTAGTTTTCGAAGATCGTCAACAAGGCAAGTTCACTTTGACCATGCTTTCATACCTATGTTTTATTGCATTTAGTGACATCTTTGCAACCACCCCTCAGTAGTGTTATTGAATCCTTGTAGTTGAGTAGTATGCATGAGGTAGGAACCCATCCCCATGTTACCAAGCCCGGGATGATATTTTATTTTAATGCTACGCTATAGTAGACGGGGTTTGGTATGAGTACTCGGGAGTGGTGTGAGAATGGAGGATTCTACGTCAATGACGACAACTCCATGATGGAATCTGCAAGGACTGCATCTTCAAGACCTCAAGACTTCAAGACTCGAGACAGAATTCAATACACACTCTTTGGGTGAAGGACGGTTGTGGGCACCCTGGAGGAAGCAGTGGTTGGCGGGATGCATGGAGAAGCGCCATGACATCTTGCGGAAAGCTTCACCCAGACTCAAAGAGACGGAAGAATACTTCATGCCCGAAGCTTACTGTGCAACCGCAAGTCATTATGGGCTCTGGCTTGGTTGACCTTAGTAGTGACTCTGGCTGGGGCGGTACTAGCGGATGTATAACTACGGTAGGATGGGATGAGTACGGACGGTGGTCGAGGAACTCTTTGGAAGACCATGTTTGGTCATCTTGTTCTCAAACACTCTGAAGTGCGAGAACGTAAAGAGAGGGATCGAATCTTGCGGGTAAAGTGTACAAACCTCTGCAGAGGGTTTAAACCCTAATCGATTAGCCGTGTCCCGATTCACGGACAATTTGAGCATCTGGACCTGGATCTATCTCGGAACTCTCAACACCGGACTGATAACTTAATTGTGGGCAACTTATGATGAATTTGGGCTATGAGACATCGGTTGGCGGAACCATGTCATGATAGAAAACTCTATAGTACAGACTTCATTTATTCCTTTGATGTAGGGAAAATAAAACCAGCTTTTACATAAACAAAACTCGAATCTGAGCCACAAAGCCATCTTGCATATAGTATAGTTTATCATCTGTTTTCTCTTATTGTGATCTTGCCGGTACATTCAATGTCTTGACCTACACGGCTGCAACGTATCATGTTGCGGATATTTCCTCGACGAGTAAGAGTTACGATACAGGGTTGCGGTCTACACTCAACTTGCCGATGGCGTTGATGGGACTCCACACCCGACTATTTGTTTCACTGTGACTTATGAGGTATATATCAGTTTTACGTTATTTATACATGTGATTGCACTTTGATATACACATTGATGTACTGTGTGTGCCAGCATACTGATCCAGGGATGGCACGGATACACAGAGGCTTGACCGTCTGAGGTCGGGTCGCTACATAGTATGACTTACACGCCTAGGAAGTCCGGGGCTAACGCCACTCTTAAGTTGGGTGCTTCTTTTGCGTGTAGGAGAAATACTAAAAGTTAAACTGTTAGAAGTATAAAGGTAGAAACAAAGATGACTGGAATATCCAGCTCATGTATGAATGTCATACAAGTTTTTTATGTATAGTAGGCTGGTCAAACATATAGTTCTTGGGAATTATGGTTAAACATGTTAATCACTAATTCTTGGGTATTGTGAGTTAATCACAAAGATTCCCGCTCGATTGCATTCTGTTGTGAATCAATGTAAGAGATACTATGGCCTAAAAAGACTAGCCAGAAATGAGGTTAAGGTATACACAGGGAACATAGTAAATGTTACTATACCTTCCATCGGTGTATTTCCGTCTGTATTTATTTTCATAATTCATTTAGAGTTTTACAAACTCTAGCCCATTGCATAAGGTATCTTGCAAGAAGGTTATTCATAAGAGAACTTTTTATGTTCGATGTTATGAATAACACAAAGACCATACTTTCATTATGAATGAGATGTATGTTATGAATATTGATAATAATACAATACCTCTGGGTTTACTTTCATAATTCATTTTAGAGTTTCATACACTCTAGCCCATTGCACAATGTTTGTTGCAAAAGAGTTGTTCATAAAACCAACAATTGTTGTTAAGTATTATGAATAACATGAAGGGTCATGCTTCCATCCAAGATGAGATGTATGTTATGAATATTGATGGTAATATGATACATCCATAACGCTGACGCTAAATGTTGCGAGACTATGAGAATACCACACATGTGTGGCACTGCATTTGGTCACATTGGAGGAACCCGCATGAAAAAATTCCATTATGATGGATTTTGAAGTCTTTTGATTTTGAATCATCTGACACTTGCAACTTTCCTCCGAAAAGTGAAGTGACTGAAATACCATTCACAGGCCATAAGGAATGAGCAACAAACTTATTGGTGATCATACGTTTTGATGTGTGTAGTTCAATAAATGTTGTTGCAAGTGGTGGATTTATTTATCTTCAGAAATGACTCAAGTAGATATATGGATATTTACTTGATGAGACGTAAGTCTGGATCTTTTGAAATCATTCGAAAGGTTTTCAAAAATGAATTAGAAGTTATTGTAACAAGAAAATTATGTTTCTGCAATTTGATTGCACAAAGGAATATTTGAGTTACATGTTTAGCGAATGTTTGATGAGTTGTGAAAGGGGTTTCATAATTGCACCTCCCGGAACACCACTACAAGTGGAAAGTCCGTGGAGATGTAATCTAACCATTTATGACATGGTAAGGTCAAAGATGACATAAATAAAATTGCCATTATCCCTTTTAAAGTAATGCTTTAGTGATTGCGGCTTTTACACTGAAAAGAGCTACATCAGGTCTGTTGAAATGAAGCCATGGTATGGTACGCCCAACCATGTTATATCTTTTCTTAACATTTGGAATATGGGGCTTGTGTAAAAGGTTACAAACCTAATCCAAATCATACAAGTGCTACTTTGTAGGTTATACCAAAATGTTGGGTATTCCTCCCTCACTATACCGAGGCAAATAGTTTTGCCGCGAAACGGTGTGCTTTTAAAGAGAATGGTTCTTTCAAAAAGGTGAGTGGGAGAATAGTGCAACTCGACGAGATAAACAGTATCTTCGTCATCGGATAAAAGGAAAGAGACCTTGGAAGTAATTCCAGAGTTTCCTCTGCGGTAATCTGAAGTCTCTACAATAAAATGTATGAACTTGATCGAACTTGCGGCTGAACCACGTAGGCAAGGCTCGTGCAAACCTCTCAGTGCATAAGCGAGCTATTGTTGTTATACAACATTATACCTACGATACACAAGGAAGCGTTGATGGGCCCTGACTCCGGAATTGGCTAAATGCCAATACAACCGGAGTTAGTTTCCATATAAGTGATTCAAGATTAAAACCTTGATACACCTTTCGGAAGACTTAGAGTCTAACGAATATTTATGGAACTTAAATCTGATATGGATAAAAATGTTTTATCCATAAAGCTAGACTTGTTGAAATAACAAGTTCAAGAGTTGACTACAATGAGGTTGTTTTCATCGTAGAGATGCTTAAAGTCGGTTCGGGTTGAACTAGCAATTAATACATATTTCAATCATGAGATATGAAACATGGATGACAATAGGATTTCCATCTGATGGAAATGTAACCAAGGACTTGCATGTGTTACAGTCCAAGGCATTTTGTCTATCCATAGGATGCTAGTAAGGGTGCAAACTTCAGAGTTCCAAATGATGGATGTAAGAGAGCAAAATGGAGTTTGAATCTTTGTGCTTTGATGAAATGGTCAAAGGGTTCTGACTTCATCAATGGGTAATGAGATGCTTGTAATTCAAGAAAGTAAGTGGGAGCGTAATAATATTTCTAAAAACCTTGTGTGCTTGACACATTGTTAATTGGAAATAAATTTCTTAACACGAATTAGGACTTCATTTGAAAATAGTTTTTTTATGAAGTGCTTAAGCTAAATAGCCTCAATATTAGGCATAATGATCTATGGCTATAGATTTACCTAATAGAGCTAAGCAATGAATACATATTGACAAGGTGCTAAAACCTTTCAGCATTTAAAACCACCAAGGAGTGATTCTTGCCGGAGTCACATGGAAGAGTTTTTTGCAAGACTCGGTGTCCCAAAACACTGATGAGCAAAAGACATGATGCAGATTCCACACACTTTTGTGTTTGGATTAATCATGTACTCCATGGTATGTAAAACAACCAGATATGTCCGATACTCCCAAGGTGTTGCAAGTATGCATACTAAAGTGATCAAAGTACTGATCGTGGGACAACAGTGAAAGATGTCATTGAGTACTAGAGTAAGTACTGATGATATGTTTTCTCGCAAGCGGAGATCATGAAGGGTTCGTTGTAAAATGTTACATCGATATAGTCTTCATCTTTTCTCCATGCGATTTTCGATTTAAGTGAAGGGTTTTGTGTAATACACAATATGGTGGCACGGTAGTTGGAAATTGTTCCCAACAGGATACTGTGGCGAATTCTATAACAAATGACTAAGTATGTTGACGCTTTAGAAGTGACAAACAAGATGTTAAATCATATAGTTCATTCATGAACTTAGTATGGTTCCAAGATGGCTTTTGTCAATGGGACACTACTGCAGGTAGTTTCTCCATAACTCAGTCTGGGAATCCAGGTTCGACTTGTGATTCACATACATAAAAGCCAAGTCCGCACAAAACATGAATTTTGTGAGAGCGTGAAAACGCGAGGATAAGTAGAGATAGACACGGAACTGAAGTTGTCAGATCCGATGGAAATCAGGCTATACCACATGCGAAGCAATTTTTACACCGGTATGCCATAGGTGTAAAGTGCATTAACATTAACTAGATTCTTGACTCTAGTGCAAGTGGGAGCCTGTAGGAGATATGCCCTAGAGGCAATAATAAATACTATTACTTATCTCCATGTTCATAATTATATTTATGTTCCATGCTATAACTGCTATGGTTCTCGAGTCTGCAATAACACGAGGCTCAGAGGAAGACTCATATGCACGTGTGGAATAATAAATGGTAAGAAGTATTCCTAGTCTGGCCTTGATACGTCTCCAACGTATCTATAATTTTTTATTGCTCCATGCTATATTATCTACTGTTTTGGACTATATTGGGCTTTATTTTCCAATTTTATATTACTTTTGGGACTAACCTATTAACCGGAGGCCCAGCCCAGAATTGCTATTTTTTTTGCCTATTTCAGTGTTTCAAAGAAATGGAATATCAAACGGAGTCCAAACGGAATGAAACCTTCAGGAACGTGATTTTCTGAGCAAATATGATCCAGGAGACTTGGACCCTCCGTCAAGAAAGGGGGAGGTGGTCACGAGGGTGGAGGGCGCACCCCCCTAGGGCCCGCCCCCTGCCTCGTGGGCCCCCCTTTGCTCCACCGACGTACTCCTTCCTCCTATATATACCTACGTACCCCTGAACGATCAGAAAAGGAGCCAAAAACCTAATTCCACCGCCGCAACCTTCTGTACCCACGAGATCCCATTGCTTTGCTTTTTTACTTTGCCCTTTTATTTTACTTTGCATCTTTATACCAAAAATACCAAAAATATTATCTATCATCTCTATCATATCTCACTCTCGTAAGTGACCTGAAGGGATTGACAACCCCTAATCGCGTTGGTTGCGTTGAGCTATTTGTTTTGTGTCGGTACGAGGGACTCGCGCGTAGCCTCCTACTGGATTGATACCTTGGTTCTCAAAAACTGAGGGAAATACTTACTATACTCTACTGCATCACCCTTTCCTCTTAAAGGAAATCCAACGCAGTGCTCAAGAGGTAGCAGGCCTCTAAGACTAGCTCAAGTGTTGCATGATGATTCTGTTTTCCTGGTCATGGGCATGTCTATGCCAGCAACTTTGAGGGCACAATGTTAAGAGAACATTTGTGTTGAATCAACCCAGATTGATGTTATGCTATGAGATTCGTTCGTCACAAGTTAATGGTACATAACACAGAGATGGTTAACGTTTGCATAATTCCTTAGACCATGAGAGTATCGAGTTTCTTCATACTTGCTTCATGAACTTTGGGGTTTGTTAAACGTCATCCGTAAATGGGTGGCTATTATGGAGGCTTACGGGTTCATGGAAAAGTGTGTCAAGTAACTTGATAGCTCAAGATTGGGATTTGCTCCTCCGATGATGGAGAGATATTCTCGGGCCCTCTCGGTGTTACAGTATCCATCATCGTCTGGCTAGACACAGTGTGATTTAATCACAGGGATGCCGCAACACGGAAACGAGAAAAGAGAACAAAACTGGTAACGAGGTAACTAGCATAGTGGACAAGTCATTGATCCACGGGGACGCAAGTAAATCTCACCTCGGGTATTTGTAACATATCACGAAGCAACAAGAATAGCACACGGCAACTGGAGGTTCACTCAAATATTCATTCGTGTGGGTATAGGGGTCAATATGGGTGTCCACGGCTCCGATGTTGATCATTGATCGAAAGGGGTTCCAGGTCATGTCTATACTTCACCAAACTTATAGGGTCACACGCTTAAGGGTCATCTATCTACTGAGTACTAGACAGGGAGTCTGAGAGAAAGTCACCGAAAACTTTTTGGAGACAAAGGAAGAGTTCCGGAGAGAGAACACCGAATGAGTTTCGGTAAAACCAAAAAGTTGTTTCAGAATATATTATTAGGTCAAAATGGTTTCGGCACTCGCCTGGAAATTCTTAGAGGGCCCCAGAATTGGTCTGGGAACTTTTGGGAATTCTCGGAGAGAAAAACCGAAAATGTTTCGGAGCTGCTGTAACCGCCGTTGTTGCTTTTCGCTGATAAAAATCACCACACCGGAAATGTTTCGGATCATGCCCAGAAGAATTTTAGAAGGTGCCGGAAATGCTCTGGGACCTTCCGGATTTTTTCAGAAAAAATGTTTCGCGGAAAACATCTTGTCCCAGCACGAGGGGACAAGATCCCACGAATTAGGGGTTACATATTTGGTGGCTTTTTGTCTAGGGAGCACCTATGTTTCTAGGAGACATGTTGGTGGCTTGTTGCCCCCCCCCCATGGGAGGGGGCAAGGTTGTGGCTGGCCAAGGGGGTGCCTCCATGGTGTCCCCTTGGTGCCCCACTTGAGTTACCATTTCACCCTTCATGTGGGACATGTAGCATGGGTGTTTTGGTATTTCCTCCACCACCCCACCCCTTGCCTTGGCCTATAAAAGGAGGAGAAGGGGCTGCCATTCTCCTCATCCCTTCTCACATACAAGTGCCATGCAATGATCTGGCTTCTCTCTCCCTCCCCGCGAAATAGTTTCGTAGAGCCGAAAGGCTGTCTGGGTTCCAGCAGGAACTAGTTTTGGACGGCGAAGCCCTGCCGGATAGATGACACCGTATGTGTGCAACTCTGTAGAGAGATCGTAGTTTCGGTCTTAGTTCGTGAGTGCCTCCCGGAGGGCTGTCCGTGTGACCATCCGAGTTTCGAAGGTCCTCCCGAAGGACTGTCCGAGTGACCGTTCGAGTTTCGAAGGTCCTCCCGAAGGGCTGTCCGCGACACCGTCCGGGGGGCTATTCGACAGCCTCCCGAAGGGCTGTCTGAGGAGCAGATGAGGGTATACATCCTCGCAGTTGGGAGGTTGTAAATCCTAGTTGTGGGGATCTGCACCGCCAATTAATAACCCACAAGTATAGGGGATCAATTCTAGCCTCTTTCGATAAGTAAGAGTGTCAAACCCAACGAGGAGCTAAAGGTAGAACAAATATTCCCTCAAGTTCTATCGACCACCGATACAACTCTATGCACGCTTAACGTTCGCTTTACCTAGAACATGTATGAAACTAGAAGTACTTGGTAGGTGTTTTTGGATAAAGAGCGCGTAAATAAAAGCTAGAGGCTGTTTAGATGAAGACACAACTAAATTAGTTTTAGTAAAGAGCTTTTTGTCACGATAAATTTATTTGTCCCTAGGCAATCGATAACTAGACCGATAATCATTATTGCAATTTTATTTGAGGGAGAGGCATAAGCTAACATACTTTATCTACTTGGATCATATGCACTTATGATTGGAACTCTAGCAAGCATCCGCAACTACTAAAGATCATTAAGGTAAAACCCAACCATAGCATTAAAGTGGCAAGTCCTCTTTATCCCATACGCAAACAACCTACTTACTCGGGTTTGTGCTTCTGTCACTCACGCCACCCACCATATGCAAATCATGAACATATTGCAAACCCTACATCGGGGATCCCTCACGCTTGCGCGACACGGAGAGCACCATAGGACACCACCAATAATAAAAAATGTAACTCAAACCAATCTATATCATCAAATAGCCCATAGGACAAAACGGATCTACTCAAACATCATAGGATAGCCATACATCATTGGGAAATAATATATAGCGTTGAGCACCATGTTTAAGTAGAGATTACAGTGGGTAAGAGAGAGGTTACACCGCTGCATAGAGAGGGGGAAGAGTTGGTGATGATGGTGGTGAAGTTGTTGGTGAAGGTTGCAGTGATGATGATGGCCACGACAGCGTTCCGGCGCCACCGGAAGAGAAGGGGAGAGGGGGGCCCTTCGTCTTCTTCTTCCTTGACCTCCTCCCTAGATGGGAGAAGGGTTTCCCCTCTGGTCCTTGGCCTCCATGGCGTGGGAGGGGCGAGAGCCCCTCCGAGATTGGATCTGTATCTCTGTCTTTCTCTGTTTCTGCTGCCCTTTCACCGTTTCGTATATATATGGAGATCCGTAACTCCGATTGGACTGAAACCTTCGCCGTGATTTTTTACCAAAAAATAGCTTTCTTGTGGCCGAAGAAGAGCGTCAACCGCCTTACGGGGTGCCCACGAGGGTCCAGGGCGCGCCTGCCCCCCTGGGGCGCGCCCCCTGCCTCGTGGCCCCCTCGGGCACCGTCTCGTGTTGATTTTACTTCCCAAAAATCATAAATATTCCAAAATAATTCTCCATCCGTTTTTATCCCGTTTGGACTCTGTTTGATATTGTGTTTCTGTGAAACATAAACATGCAACAAACAGGAACTGGCACTGGGCACTGGATCAATATGTTAGTCCCAAAAATAGTATAAAAAGTTGCCAAAAGTATATGAAAGTTGTAAAATATTGGCATGAAACAATCAAAAATTATAGATACGACGGAGACGTATCAGCATCCCCAAGCTTAATTCCTGCTCGTCCTCGAGTAGGTAAATAATAAAAAAGATAATTTTTTATGTGGAATGCTACCTAGCGTAATCTTGATCATATGTCTAATCATGGCGTGAATATTATGACACGAGTGATTCAAAGCAATAGTCTATCAGTTGACATAAAAACAATAATACTTCAAGCCTACTAATAAAGCAATCATGCCTTTTCAAAATAACAAGGCCAAAGAAAGTTATCCCTACAAAATCATATAGTCTGGCTATGCTCCATCTTCACCACACAAAATATTCAAATCATGCACAACCCCGATGACAAGCCAAGCAATCATTGCATACTTTTGATGTTCTCAAACCTTTTCAACTTTCACGCAATACATAAGGGTGAGCCATGGATATAGCACTATAGGTGGAATAGAATATGATGATGGGGGTAATGTGGAGAAGACAAAAAAGGAGAAAGTCTCACATCGATGCGGCTAATCAACGGGCTATGGAGATGCCCATCAATTGATGTCAATGTGAGGAGTAGGGATTGCCATGCAACGGATGCACTAGATCTATAAGTGTATGAAAGCTCAAACTGAAACTAAGTGGGTGTGCATCCAACTTGCCTGCTCATGAAGACCTCGGGCATTTGAGGAAGCCCATCATCGGAATATACAAGCCAAGTTCTATAATGAAAATTCCCACTAGTATATGAAAGTGATAATTCAAGAGACTCTCTATATGAAGAACATGGTGCTACTCTGAAGCACAAGTGTGGTAAAAGGATAGTAACATTGCCCCTTCTCTCTTTTTCTCTCATTTTTTTAATTTTCTCTTCTTCTTTTTTCCTTTTTTTTGGGGCCTTCTCTTTTTTTGGCCTTTCTCTTTTTATTTTTATTTTTTTTCGTCCGGAGCCTCATCCCGACTTGTGGGGGAATCGTAGTCTTCATCATCCTTTCCTCACCGGGGCAATGCTCTAATAATGATGATCATCACACTTCTATTTACTTACAACTCAATATTACAACTCGATATCTAGAACAAAGATATGACTCTATAAGAATGCCTCCGGCGGGATGTGCAATGATCTAGCGTAGCAATGACATCAAAAAATGGACAAGCCATGAAAACATCATGCTAGCTATCTTACGATCATGCAAAGCAATATGACAATAAATGCTCAAGTCATGTATATGATGATGATGGAAGTTGCATGGCAATATGTCTCGGAATGGCAATGGAAATGCCATGATAGGTAGGTATGGTGGCTGTTTTGAGGAAGATATAAGGTGGTTTATGTGTGATAGAGCGTATCGTATCACGGAGTTTGGATGCACCGGCGAAGTTTGCACCAACTCTCGAGGTGAGAAAGGGCAATGCTGCATCAAGAGGCTAGCAATGATGGAAGGGTGAGAGTGCATGTAATCCATGGACTCAACATTAGTCATAAAGAACTGACATACTTATTGCAATAATCTATTAGTCATCAAAACAAAGTACTAAGCGCATGCTCCTAGGGGATAGATTGGTAGGAAAAGACCATCGCCGTCCCCGACCGCCACTCATAAGGAAGACAATCAATAAATACCTCATGCTCCAACTTCGTTTACATAACGGTTCACCATACGTGCATGCTACGGGAATTACAAACCTCAACACAAGTATTTCTACAATCCACAACTACCCACTAGAATGACTCTAATATCACCATCTTTATATCGCAGAACTATTGCAAGGAATCAAACACATCATATTCAGTGATCTACAAGTTTTATGTAGGATTTTATGACTAACCATGTGAATGACCAGTTCCTGTCATCTCTCTATATAGATACAAGTGAAGCAAGAGAGTTTAATTCTTTATAAAAAAGATATGCCCACGCTCTAAAAAATATAAGTGAAGCAAAAGAGCATTCTACAAATGACGGTTGTCTATGTAAAGAGAAACAGGCAATCCAAGCTTCAAATGATATAAGTGAAGCAGATGAAGCATTCTATAAAGCCATACTCAAAAGATAAAAGTGAAGTGCAAAGAGCATTCTATAAATCAACCAAGGACCATCTCATACCAGCATGGTGCATAAAAGAAAAATGAAAACTAAATGCAAAAGACGCTCCAAGATTGCACATATCGCATGAACGAAACGAATCCGAAAACATACCGATACTTGTTGAAGAAAGAGGATGCCTTCCGGGGCATCCCCAAGCTTAGAAGCTTGAGTCTCCTTGAATATTTACTTGGGGTGCCTTGGGAATCCCCAAGCTTGAGCTCTTGCCTCTCTTTCTTCTTCTCACATCGAGACCTTCTCGATCATCGAACACTTCATCCACACAAAACTTCAATGTAAAACTCGGTAAGATCCGTTAGTATAATAAAGCAAATCACCACTCTAAGTACTGTTGCAAACCAATTCATATTTTGTTTTTTCATTGTGTCTACTATAATATAACTTTTTCATGGATTAATCCACTGATATAAATTGATAGTTTCATCAAAACAAGCAAACTATGCATCAAAAACAGAATCTGTCTAAAACAAAACAGTTTGTAATAATCTGAACGTTCACCATACTTCTGATACTTGAAAAATTATGCCAAAATTAGGAAAAATAAACAATTTGTATATAAAGGCAGTTCAAAAAGAATCAGAGCCATTTGACGTTCTAGTAAAAATTAAAAATCGCGTACTATAGCCAAAGTTTTTGTCCTGCACCGTACAAACCAACAAGTATTGTAAACATCCTAAAGGCAAACCTTGGCACATTATTTTTATAATACAATGGAATTGTAAAAGGGGATAATTATTTTTGTTGAAAAGTTTCTGTAATCAAGATTTACAAAGTTTCCGTGAGCATGAACAAAGTTCAAGGCTAGCTACCACTTCAACAATGCTTGTCTCTCTCACTTTCACTTTCCTTTTTGAAAAAGTTTTGGGTTCCCCTCTTTATTTTTGTTGTTTTTAAACTATAAGAAAGCACTCAACAGAAATAAATGACTCTCTAAAACTTCCGGGTTGTCTCGCTGGCAGCGTTTTCTTTAAAGCCATTAAGCTAGGCATATAGTGCTCAAGTAGTGAATCCACCGGATCCCAAGGTATATCAAAGCCAATTTTAATTAACAATGATTTGTAATTTAGTAGTGAGCACAAAGTAACATATATCATGTAATGATGAAGTCTAACTCTCTTCCTATGCATCAGCATGTCATAAAAGAACAATTCACGCACACAAAGTAAAGGCCAATGGATACTATAAACAATTTCTTGCAATTTTACCATGTTGGAAACATAGAGAGGTGGAGATATAGTTCCTCTCTCATAATAATTGCAAGTAGGAGAAGCAAGCACATGCATATTGTATCTATCAAAATCATCATGTGCAACGGTAAAAGGCAACCCATCAATATAATCCTTAATAAGGGTAAACTTCTCCGATATAGTGTAGCCGGGAGAATTCAAAAAGATAATAGGACTATCATGTGTGGATGCAATAGCAACAATTTCATGTTTAACATAAGGAACTATAGCAAGTCCATCTCCATAAGCATAATTCATATTGGCATCTTGGCCACAAGCATAGCAAGCATCATCAAAAAGGGATATTTCAAAAGAATCAACGTGATCATAACAATCATCATAGCAATCATACTTCGGTAAGAACGAAGGGAAATTAAACAATGTATGAGTTGAAGAGTTACTCTCATTAGAAGGTGGGCACGGGTGATCAATCCGCTCTTCCTCCTTTTGTTCTTCGCTCTCCTCTTCATATTTTTCATCCAATGAGCTCACAGTTTCATCAATTTCTTCTTCCATAGACTCCTGCAAAATATTAGTCTCTTCTTGGACAGTGGAGTAGTCCTCAATATATGGTTCAACATAGGAATTAGAAGCATAATTATCATAGCAATATTTAAGTATGGCAAAATTTTCAGATTTGTAAAGAGCAGCGTCATACGTTTCAATCAAAGAAGCAATTTCATAAGCACCCTTAAAAGCAACAAATTCTTCAATTTGTTGAACATCATAGTAATTATAAACACCTTTAGCATACGAAGATACGATTCCATTATCACTAAATAAACATTGGTAGGGAAGGTGTTTCTTAGGGTCTTCAGAACAACAAGTCACATCATAAATTTCACCTAAATTCCAAGCATAGCATTGCAAACGATGAATTTGACCCAGTAAAAGTTTCCCTTTTTCATATATGCGGTGTCGAACATAACAAGCATGCTCATCTAAAGATCTGCCCTCAACTAAGCTAGTTGGGGTTTCAAAGACGAGCACATAGGGATCGAAGATGATCCAAGTAATAAGCTTCAGGAGTACGATAGATTTTAAGTGGTTCTTCAACCATTGGTTTAGTAGGTACAACTAATTTTTTTGGTATTTTGCGTTTCCTACCCATAACTAAAGATAGAAAACAACTAAGAACAGCAAATAAAAATTACTTAGTGATAAAGCAAACAAGCACACACGAGAATATTCACCCCACGCTATGACTCCCATAGCGGCGCCAGAAAAGGTCTTGATAACCCACAAGTATAGGGGATCAATTGTAGCCTCTTTCGATAAGTAAGAGTGTCGAACCCAACGAGGAGCTAAAGGTAGAACAAATACTCCCTCAAGTTCTATCGACCACCGATACAACTCTACGCACGCTAGCGTTCACTTTACCTAGAACAAGTATGAAACTAGAAGTACTTGGTAGGTGTTTTTGGATAAAGAGCACGTAAATAAAAGCTAGGGGCTGTTTAGATGAAGACGCAACTAAATTAGTTTTAGTAAAGAGATTTTTGTCACAAGAAAGTTATTTGTCCCTAGGCAATCGATAACTAGACCGGTAATCATTATTGCAATTTTATTTGAGGGAGAGGTATAAGCTAACATACTTTCTCTACTTGGATCATATGCACTTATGATTGGAACTTTAGCAAGCATCCGCAACTACTAAAGATCATTAAGGTAAAACCCAACCATAGCATTAAAGTGTCAAGTCCTCTTTATCCCATACGCAAACAACCTACTTACGCGGGTCTGTGCTTCTCTCACTCACGCCACCCACCATAAGCAAATCATGAACATATTGCAAACCCTACAGCGGGGATCCCTCACGCTTGCGCGACACGGAGAGCACCAGAGGACAGCACCAATAATAAAACATGCAACTCAAACCAATCTTGATCATCAAATAGCCCATAGGAAAAAACAGATCTACTCAAACATCATAGGATAGCCATACATCATTGGGAAATAATATATAGCGTTGAGCACCATGTTTAACTAGAGATTACAACGGGTAAGAGATATATTACACCGCTGCATAGAGAAGGGGAAGAGTTGGTGATGATGGTGGTGAAGTTGTTGGTGAAGATTGCGGTGATGAAGATGGCCACGGCAGCGTTCCGGCGCCACCGGAAGAGAAGGGGAGAGGGGGCCCCTTCGTCTTCTTCTTCCTTGACCTCCTCCCTAGATGGGAGAAGGGTTTCCCCTCTGGTCCTTGGCCTCCATGGCGTGGGAGGGGCGAGAGCCCCTCCGAGATTGGATCCGTCTCTCTGTCTCTCTCTGTTTCTGCTGCCCTTTCAGCGTTTCGTATATATACGGAGATCCGTAACTCCGATTGGACTGAAACCTTCGCCGTGATTTTTTACCAAAAAATAGCTTTCTTGCGGCCGAAGAAGAGCGTCAACCGCCTTACGGGGTGCCCACGAGGGTCCAGGGCGCGCCCCCTGCCTCGTGGCCCCCTCGGGCACCGTCTCGCGTTGTTTTTAATTCCCAAAAATCATAAATATTCCAAAATAATTCTCCGTGCATTTTTATCCTGTTTGGACTCCGTTCGATATTGGTTTTCTGCGAAACATAAACATGCAACAAACAGGAACTGGCACTGGGCACTGGATCAATATGTTAGTCCCAAAAATAGTATAAAAAGTTGCCAAAAGTATATGAAAGTTGTAGAGTATTGGCATGAAACAATAAAAATTTATAGATATGACGTAGTCGTATCACCGATCGTCATCGACTCTACTTCCCGCTGCACTACGAGTCGGTAACGAAAAATATCAAACCATGTATGCAGTCTCCATAGTGGTCCTGGGCTGGTGCGTAGGTCGGAAAAAAATTGTTTTCTGCTGCGTTACCCTACAAGCAGAAGGGTGACAACTTGATCTGATTGTAATCTGTCAATTGGTTTCTCTCTCGAACATTGTGTCTCTGTGCCTCGCTCAGTAGCTCCCTCGATATGCAGACTTCTCGCGCGTGCACAACTGTAGTTACGATGACGCTGAACCCAGTGTGCCTCGTTTTTACTGGCCTCATGTGATAGTTTTCACCCTGTTTTCTGTTAATTAACAAGGCAACCTTTTCTTTGTTACTACTAGTGAATCTGAAATCATTCGGGCAGACATAAAATATATCACTTCAACCCAATTATCGCAGTAACTATTTTAAAAGAAACTAGCTAGATGCCCGTGCGTTGCACAGAACATCAAGATGCATTTGTATGAGTAGTTTATCTTGTGAGAGAAAAGGATGAACGAGGGAAGGCCGTATTTGCGAACGTGGAGAGGGGTGTGGGTATATTTTTGCAAAATTGCCATAGTTTCCTTCCTATCCGTTAGATATAAATCTGACGGCCTATATTGCAGGATGGCACGCACACCATCATCACCAACTCTGTTTTCTACTCCCTCCGTTCCTAAATATTTGTCTTTTTAGAGATTTCAACAAGTGATTAGATATGGAGCAAAATGAGTGAATCTACACTCTAAAATATGTCTACATACACATACGGATGTGGTAGTCCATTTGAAATCTGAAAAAGACAAATATTTAGGAACGGATGGAGTATAAGAGTAGACATGGAGATATATCTCCAGCATGGTCTACAACAAAAATGTGCTGGACTGGTTAGCGTCGGATGCTCGCAACGCGATGACATGAGTTCGAATTCTGTCTTTAACTTTAGATTTTTATATTATATATTACTTATTTAATATATACTTCTTTCGCTACCGTACTGACAGTGGAACCCATAGAGTACTTAGAATACAAGATTAAGGATGGACTTGTTTCTTTTTAACTTTCTGTACGAAGTTGTAGCCACCCTGCAAGTCACGTGTACACTGTACATGCAATTAAATTTTTATAGAGGGACAATCATACACGCAATTAACTCAAATGGATTGGATGTCACTCTATTATTTCCAGCATAAGAGCATCTCCAACGACAGCCGGCAAATTTCCTCCCGCTTCCTTCCGCGGAGGACGACATCAAACGCCAGCGGCATATATTTTCACAACTCTAACCAACTAGATGATATTCGTGCAAACACGGACTGATTTCATATAAGCATGAAGGATTTCATATAAAGAAGCCGAATCTTCATATAAACATGATGGATTTCATTAAATTTACATGAACTAAGCGGTGCCAATCCGACTCTCTTGGTATAATTGATACTCCCTCCGTCCCGAAATACTTGTCCTAGAAATGGATGTATCTAGACTTATTTTAGTTATAGATACATACAATTTATCCATTCTTAGAACAAATATTTCCCGCCAGCTGGAGAGGGAGTACATAATCTAAATGGCCGCCCGCGGATCCCTTTGTCTTCCTCATGTCCGGCAGACACTTGTGGGGTCGACGAAAGGTCCTCGGAAGAGACGAAGCAGCAAAGAAACCACCTGAATGCGTCGTCGCCGCCTCGGCGGTGGCCTTCATGGGACCCAAGTGGCGGCGGCCTCCAGTGTTCTACTTCTCCTCGATGATGGCGGCGGACACGGAGAAGCTGGCCACCGACTCGTCGCTCTCCATGCACCCGACTTCTGTCTCTGCCTGCATAGCGCTGCCGCAGGCACGGGAGGCGCACCCACAGACACGGGAGGCGCGACGCCGCAGACACTTGTGGCGTGGTACGGCGGGGCAGTGATGACGCCCGTACCGATGTTCTCGCCGCCGTGCCGGCGTGGAGCAACTCGCCACTCCTCATCGAACTGAACTGGAGCAGCGAGTTGCTGAACCACGCGCCTACTTTGGGCGGCAACTGGCTCCGTCGGGCCAAGCAAGGTTGGTGAAGCACCGAGCGGCCTCGCCCGTATCCGGAGGGCTCAGCAGGCCACCCAGCCGGGTAATATGCCGGAGAACAGCTCCTCGGAAGCCATCGGAAGAGTGGAGAAAATGGTGAAGGAGGAGATGGGGGAGCGGTGGAGGGGTGCGATTCTTGCCCGCTGTCTGTCTGGCCTCGTGTAAATAGAGGGCAAACGGTAGGAGCTTGGTCGGCGTCTGGCCTTGTTTAAACGAGGGCGGACGGGAGGAGCTTGGCCGGTGTTGCGATTAGTTTTGGCCCGCTCATGAACGGACGTGTGGCTGGAGTAGGTTTCTCGGTTTGCATGCGGGTTTAACGGAGGGGTTTGATGGAGGCGAGGAGGCGTGTTCAGCCGGGCATGCAGCGGGCGGCGCAGTACTATTCGATTTGACAGCGGGCGGCGCAGTTCCCGATACGGCTTTAATGCAGACGAGGGAGGGAGTAGCGGTTCCCAAAATGTTGAACGACCAATGCATCCTCCTTCAATTAATGCATGAGGTAAGTAATGGGAGGAGGACGGGGAAAATAGGCTGCACTATGTGAATGCAACGCAGTTTGCCCTCATATAAAGGCGCCCCTCGATTCCAATGCATCTACCACATCGTACGCACCTAAGCATTTGCCTAAGCACCTACACTAAGCGTAAAAGAGCTCACTCCAGACCCATGGCGGTGATGCGCGCGAGCGGCCAGCGGCTATGCCAGATGGTCCACGATGTCGGCTGCGGCAGCGCCGAGGATCGTCTCTAGACGGTGTTGGAGACGGGCTGGTGGATGGCCGCCGTCGACGCCAACTACGACTCTCAGTTGGACCAGATGATCGTTGCCACCACCAACAAGTTCACCATCCTCAAGAAGCTCGCGGACGACATCGCTGTACTCCTCCAGCCCGCGCGCCCGGTTTCCTCATTGCCTGCCATCCTAATCGGCCTCCATGGCCGGAACCTCTTTCAAGCACTGGTGGCCCTACGACTGCCCGCCGACGAAGAATGTCCACCTGGAGGTCGTGCTTCGCCATGGCGCCGCCTCGCAAGAATTCGTCGACCTACAAATCCACGTCTACGAGCAAATCATATACATAGGTATCTACAAGGCCAGTGAGGGCGCTACGACGTTGGCCTTCCTAAACCGGCTGGAAGCCTTGGATGCCTTTGCTGAGAAGCACCTCGACCTCGCCACAAAAGCCGCCGCTCCTTAGCTGTCGATCGGTGTCCCGACGCACAAAGTTGAGGAGGAGGAGGTCATACGTTGATGGATGGATCTTTCTTCTTGCCTTCTGTAACCACCACTACGATCGCATCATCATCGTGGCCTTAATTCTTATTGTGATGTTGCATTCTCGTTCTAGTCAATACCTACATGTGCGATCCCTTTGCTTAATTATATGCATCACTGTAACTAGTACTCCATCCGTCAATTTATAAGTTGTGCTTACCTTTTCCATCAACTTCATGCAATGTGCGGGCATCTTGCTAGAAACACTAGAACATGTCGGACCGCGTGTGACCAAAATGACGATGCGCCAACCTAGCTACTACGTACCCTGCTTATCTGGCGGAAATAGCCCCGCCCTAGCGTTTCCAATCATTATTTCTATCTATCGATCGTGCCAAGGAGCAGAACCAAAATGTTACAGTTTATACATGTTTTCTACTCCTACTCCTATAAAAGACTCAGTTGGTGATGGTGGTGTGTCTGCCATCCGTCGTTTCTGACCATTAGATCTGCATCTAACGGCTGTGAGGTAAGTTTTGGCATTTTTGCAACAATAGCCCTCTTCTCTGCTCCAATTTGCAGAAAACCCCTTATTATCTTGAAAGCAACCACATCCCTCCCGCACCTCATCAAAACAGCCTGAAAAATATAATTTGAGTGAAAAGTACTCCCTCCATTCCTAAATATTTGTCTTTCTAGATATTTCAATAAGTGACTACTGCTACCACTTGAGCACTGCGTTGGATTTCCTTCAAGAGGAAAGGGTGATGCAGCAGAGTAGAGTAAGTATTTCCCTCAGTTTTTTAGAACCAAGGTATCAATCCAGTAGGAGGCTACACGCAAGTCCCTCGTACCTACACAAAACAAATAGCTCCACGCAACCAACGCGATTAGGGGTTGTCAATCCCTTCACGGTCACTTACGAGAGTGAGATCTGATAGAGATGATAGATAATATTTTTGGTATAAAGATGCAAAGTAAAATAAAAGGCAAAGTAAAAAAGCAAAACAATAATAAAGTGATGGAAGATTGATATGATGAGAATAGACTCGGGGCCATTGATTTCACTAGTGGCTTCTCTCAAGAGCATAAATATTCTATGGTGGGTGAACAAATTACTGTTGAGGAATTAATGAAATTGAGCATAGTTATGAGAATATCTAGGTATGATCATGTATATAGGCATCACGTCCGAGACAAGTAAACCGACTCACTCGCATCTACTACTATTACTCCACTCATCGATCGCTATCCAAAGATGCATCTAGAGTATTAAGTTCAAGAAAACAGAGTAACGCCTTAAGCAAGATGACATGATGTAGAGGGATAAATTCATGCAATATGATAAAAACCATCTTGTTATCCTCGATGGCAACAATACAATCGTGCCTTGCTGCCCCAATCACATCGGGAAAGGACACCGCAAGATTGAACCCAAAGCTAAGCACTTCTCCCATTGCAAGAAGAACCAATCTAGTAGGCCAAACCAAACTGATAATTCAAAGAGACTTGCAAAGATAACCAATCATACATAAAAGAAATCAGTGAAGATTCAAATATTTTTCATAGATAAACTTGATCATAAACCCACAATTCATCGGTCTCAACAAACACACCGCAAAAATAAGATTACATCGAATAGATCTCCACGAGAGGGGGAGAACATTGTATTGAGATCCAAAAAGAGAGAAGAAGCCATCTAGCTACTAACTATGGACCCGAAGGTCTGAAGTAAACTACTCACACTTCATCGGAGGGGCTATGGTGATGATGTAGAAGCCCTCCATGGTGGATTCCCCTTACGTGAACTCGAAAAAAGGCCCCAAGATGGGATCTCGTGGATACGTAAGGTTGCGGCGGTGGAATTAGGTTTTGGCTCCGTCTCGATCGCTTGGGGGTGCGTAGGTATATATAGGAGGAAGGAGTACGTCGGTGGAGTTAAGGGGGCCCACGAGGCGGGGCGCCCCTAGGGGCGCCCACCCTCGTGGCCACCTCCTTTCTTTTTTGACGTGGGGGTCCAAGTCTCCTGGATCATATTCGGTGAGAAAATCACGTCCCGAAGGTTTCATTCCGTTTGGACTCCATTTGATATTCCGTTTCTTCGAAACTTTGAAATAGGCAAAAAACAGCAATTCTGGGCTGGGCCTCCGGTTAATAGGTTAGTCCCAAAAGTAATATAAAAGTGGAAAATAAAGCCCAATATGGTCCAAAACAGTAGATAATGTAGCATGGAGCAATCAAAAATTATAGATACGTTGGAGACGTATCAGGCATCCCCAAGCTTAATTCCTGCTCGTCCTCGAGTAGGTAAATGATACAAAGAGAATTTTTGATGCGGAGTGCTACTTGGCATAATTTCAATGTAACTCTTTTTAATTGTGGTATGAATATTCAGATCCGAAAGATTCAAGACAAAAGTTCATATTGACATAAAAATAATAATACTTCAAGCATACTAACAAAGCAATTATGTTTTCTCATAATAACATGGCCAAAGAAAGTTATCCCTACAAAATCATATAGTCTGGCTATGCTCTATCTTCACCACACAAAATATTTAAATCATGAACAACCCCGATGACAAGCCAAGCAATTGTTTCATACTTTTGACATTCTCAAAACTTTTTCAATCTTCACGCAATACATGAGCGTGAGCCATGGATATAGCACTATAAGTGGAATAGAATGGTGGTTGTGGAGAAGACAAAAAGGAGGGAAGATAGTCTCACATCAACTAGGCATATCAATGGGCTATGGAGATGCCCATCAATAGATATCAATGTGAGTGAGTAGGGATTGCCATGCAACGGATGCACTAGAGCTATAAGTATATGAAAGCTCAACAAAAGAAACTAAGTGGGTGTGCATCCAACTTGCTTGCTCACGAAGACCTAGGGCATTTTGAGGAAGCCCATCATTGGAATATACAAGCCAAGTTCTATAATGAAAAATTCCCACTAGTATATGAAAGTGACAAAATGAGAGACTCTCTATCATGAAGATCATGGTGCTACTTTGAAGCACAAGTGTGGTAAAAGATAGTAACATTGTCCCTTCTCTTTTCTCTCATTTTTTATTTGGGCCTTTTCTCTTTTTTATGGCCTCTTTTTTCTTTTTTTCGTCCGAGTCTCATCCGACTTGTGGGGGAATCATAGTCTCCATCATCCTTTCCTCACTTGGGACAATGCTCTAAAAATGATGATCATCACACTTTTATTTTTCTTACAACTCAACATTTACAACTCGATACTTAGAACAAAATATGACTCTATATGAATGCCTCCGGCGGTGTATCGGGATATGCAATGAATCAAGAGTGACATGTATGAAAGATTATGAATGGTGGCTTTGCCCAATACGATGTCAACTACATGATCATGCTAGCAATATGACAATGATGGAGCGTGTCATAATAAAATGTAACGGTGGAAAGTTGCATGGCAATATATCTTGGAATGGCTATGGAAATGCCATGATAGGTATATGGTGGGTTTATGATACCGGCGAAAAGTGCACGGTATTAGAGAGGCTAGCAATGGTGGAAGGATGGGAAAAGTGCGTACAATCCATGGACTCAACATTAGTCATAAAGAACTCATATACTTATTGCAAAAATCTAGAAGTTATCAAAGCAAAGTATTACGCGCATGCTCCTAGGGGGATAGATTGGTAGGAAAAGACCATCGCTCGTCCCCGACCGCCACTCATAAGGAAGACAATCAATAAATAAATCATGCTCCGACTTCATCACATAGTGGTACACCATACGTGCATGCTACGGGAATCACAAACTTTAGCACAAGTATTTCTCAAATTCACAACTACTCAACTAGCATGACTCTAATATCACCATCTTCATATCTCAAAACAATTATCAAGCATCAAACTTTTCTTAGTATTCAACGTACTCAAAAGAAAGTTTTACAAATCTTGAATACCAAGCATATTATTATTATTAAGAAAATTACCATGCTATTTAAGACTCTCAAAATAATCTAAGTGAAGCATGAGAGATCAATAGTTTCTATAAAACAAATCCACCACCATGCTCTAAAAGATATAAGTGAGGCACTAGAGCAAAACTGTAAAGCTCAAAAGATATAAGTGAAGCACATAGAGTATTCTATCAAATTACAATTCATGTATGGCTCTCTCAAAATGTGTGTACAACAAGTATGAATGTGGAAAACTAAAAATCAAAGACTCAAATCATACAAGACGCTCCAAGCAAAACACATATCATGTGGTGAATAAAAATATAGCTCCAAGTAAAATTACCGATGGAAGTAGACGGAGGAGGGGATGCCTTCCGGGGCATCCCCAAGCTTTGAATTTTTGGTGTCCTTGTATTATATTGGGGTGCCATGGGCATCCCCAAGCTTAGGCTCTTGCCACTCCTTGTTCCATAATCCATCAAAAGATTTCACCCAAAACTTGAAAACTTCACAACACAAAACTCAACAGAAATCTCGTGAGCTCCGTTAGCGAAAGAAAACTAAAGACAACTTTAAGGTACTGTAATGAAATCATTATCTATTTATATTGGTGTTAAACCTACTGTATTCCAACTTCTCTATGATTTATAAACTATTTTACTAGCCATAGACTCATCAAAATAAGCAAACACCACATGAAAAACAGAATCTGTCAAAAACAGAACAGTCTGTAGTAATCTATAAATAACGCAAATGTCTGGAACTCAAAAAATTCATACAAACTAGTAAGACCTAGGAAATTTGTTTATTGATCAGCAGAAATTGGAATCACTATTTTATCATGTTCTGGTGATTTGTAACAATTGTTTTCGTGAACAGATAGTTTCTGGAAATTACAGCAAGATCAAATAACTATCATCCAAAAAGATCCTATAGGTTTAACTTGGTCCAAACACTAATTAAAACATAAAACCACATCTAAACAGAAGGTAGATGGATTATTTATTCATAAACATAAGCAAAAGCAAAAAACTAAAAATAAAATTGGATTGCCTCCCAACAAGCGCTATCGTTTAACGCCCTTAGCTAGGCATAAAGCAAGGATAGATCTAGGCATTGCCATCTTTGGTAGGCAATCCATAAGTGGCTCTCATGATAGATTCATATGATAATTTTATTTTATTCCTAGGGAAGTGTTCCATGCCTTTCTTTAATGGAAATTGGAATCTAATATTCCCTTCCTTCATATCAATAATTGCACCAATCGTTCTAAGGAAAGGTCTACCAAGAATAATAGGAGAAGAAGGATTGCAATCTATATCAAGAACGATAAAATCTACGGGCACATAATTCCTATTTGCAACAATAAGAACATCATTAATTCTTCCCATAGGTTTCTTGATAGTGGAATCCGCAAGGTGCAAGTTTAGAGAGCAATCATCAAAATCGCGGAAATCTAGCAAATCACACAAGGTTTTGGGAATAGTGGAAACACTAGTACCCAAATCACATAAAGCATAAAATTCACGATCCTTAATCTTAATTTTAATAGTTGGTTCCCACTCATCATAAAGTTTTCTAGGGATAGAAACTTCCAACTCAAGTTTTTCTTCATAAGATTGCATCAAGGCATCAACGATATGTTTAGTAAACGCTTTATTTTGCCTATAAGAAAGAGGAGAATTTAGTACGGATTGCAACAAGGAAATACAATCAATTAAACAGCAACTTTCATAATTAAATTCCTTGAAATCAAAAATAGTGGGTTTATCGACATCTAGGGTTTTGCTTCCTTCAATCCCACTTTTATCAAATTTAGCATCAAGATCTAAAAGCTCCAAATTTTTGGAATGCCTTCTAGGTAGAGGTGGATCATATTCAGTCTCATCATTATCAAGATTCATACTGCAAAACAAAGATTTAATAGGGGACACATCAATAACTTTTAGATCTTCATCTTGATTTTCATAGGAATTGGAAAAACACACTTTAATAAAGGCATCTTTCGTAGCACGCATCCTAGCGGTTCTTTCCTTGCACTCATCAATGGAAATTCTCATGGATTTGAGAGACTCATTGATATCATGCTTAGGAGGAATAGATCTAAGCTTTAAAGAATCAACATCAAGAGAAATTCTATCAATGTTCCTAGCCAATTCATCAACTTTAAGCAATTTCTCTTCAAGCAAAGCATTGAAATTCTTTTGCTAATTCATAAACTCTTTAACACTAGTCTCAAATTCAGAGGGCATCTTATTAAAATTTCCATAAGAGTTGTTGTAGGAATTTCCATAATTATTAGAAGGATTACTAGGATAAGGCCTAGGATTAAAGTTCCCTCTATGTGCGTTGTTACTAAATTATTCCTACCAACAAAATTCACATCCATAGATTCATTATTATTCTCAATCAAAGTAGACAAAGGCATATCATTAGGATCAGAAGAAACACTCTTAGTAGCAAATAATTTCATAAGTTCATCCATCTTTCCATTCAAAACATTCATTTCTTCTATCACATGCACTTTTTTGTTAGTAGATCTTTCAGTGTGGCATTGAGAATAGTTAACCATAATATTATCTAGGAGTTTAGTAGCATCTCCTAAAGTGATTTCCATAAAAGTGCCTCCCGCGGACGAATCCAAAAGATTTCTAGAAGCAAAATTCAATCCGGCATAAATTGTTTGTATAATCATCCACAAATTCAAACCATGAGTAGGGCAATTACGTATCATCAATTTCATTCTCTCCCAAGCTTGTGCAACATGTTCATGATCAAGTTGCTTAAAATTCATAATATCGTTTCTAAGAGAGATGATCTTAGCGGGAGGAAAATACTTAGAGATAAAAGAATCTTTGCACTTGTTCCAAGAATCAATACTATTTTTAGGCAAAGACGAAAACCAAGCTTTAGCACGATATCTAAGCGAAAAAGGAAATAGATTCAAATTAACGATATCATTATCAACATCTTTCTTCTTTTGCATATCACACAAATCCACGAAGCTATTTAGATGAGTAGCGGCATCTTCACTAGGAAGGCCAGCGAATTGATCTTTCATAACAAGATTCAACAAAGCAGTATTGATTTCACAAGATTCAGTATTGGTAAGAGGAGCGATCGGACTGCTAAGGAAATCATTATTGTTGGTATTAGTAAAGTCACATAATTTGGTATTATCTTGAGCCATCGTGACAAACAAGCAAATCCAACACACAAGCAAAAAAGACAAGTGAATAAAAAGGCAAACGGAAAAGAGAGGGCGAATAAAACGACAAGGGTGAAGTGGGGGAAAGGAAAACGAGAGGCAGATGGCAAATAATGTAATGCGAGAGATAAGGGATTGTGATGGGTACTTGGTATGTTGACTTTTGCGTAGACTCCCCGGCAACGGCGCCGGGAATCTTCCTGCTACCTCTTGAGCACTGCATTGGATTTCCTTGAAGAGGAAAGGGTGATGCAGCAGAGTAGAGTAAGTATTTCCCTCAATTTTTGAGAACCAAGGTATCAATCCAGTAGGAGGCTACACGCAAGTCCCTCGTACCTACACAAAATAAATAGCTCCACGCAACCAACACGATTAGGGGTTGTCAATCCCTTCACGGTCACTTATGAGAGTGAGATCTGATAGAGATGATAGATAATATCTTTGGTATTTTTGGTATAAAGATGCAAAGTAAAACAAAAGGCAAAGTAAAAAGCAAAACAATAATAAAGTGATGGAAGATTGATATGATGAGAATAGACCCGGGGGCCATAGATTTCACTATTGGCTTCTCTCAAGAGCATAAGTATTCTACAAAGGTGAATAAATTAATATTGAGCAATTGACAGAATTGAGCATAGTTATGAGAATATCTAGGTATGATCATGTATATAGGCATCACGTCCGAGACAAGTAGACCGACTCACCGCATCTACTACTATTACTCCACTCATCGACCGCTATCCAGATGCATCTAGAGTATTAAGTTCAAGAAAACAGAGTAACGCCTTAAGCAAGATGACATGATGTAGAGGGATAAATTCATGCAATATGATAAAAACCCCATCTTGTTATCCTCAATGGCAACAAGATAATACGTGCCTTGCTGCCCCTCATCACATCGGGAAAGGACACCGCAAGATTGAACCCAAAGCTAAGCACTTCTCCCATGGCAAGAAGAACCAATCTAGTAGGCCAAACCAAACTAATAATTCGAAGAGACTTGCAAAGATAACCAATCATACATAAAAGAATTCAGAGAAGATTCAAATATTGTTCATAGATAAACTTGATCATAAACCCACAATTCATCGGTCTCAACAAACACACCGCAAAAATAAGATTACATCGAATAGATCTCCACGAGAGAGGGGGAGAACATTGTATTGAGATCCAAAAAGAGAGAAGAAGCAATCTAGCTACTAACTATGGACCCGAAGGTCTGAAGTAAACTACTCACACTTCATCGAAGGGGCTATGGTGATGATGTAGAAGCCCTCCGTGGTGGATTCCCCTTCCGGCGGAGCTCCGAAAAAGGCCCCAAGATGGGATCTCGTGGATACAGAAGGTTGCGGCGGTGGAATTAGGTTTTTGGCTCCGTCTCTGATCGTTTGGGGGTACGTAGGTATATATAGGAGGAAGGAGTACGTCGGTGGAGCAAAGGGGGCCCACAAGGCAGGTGGCACGCCCTAGGGGGGGTGCCCTCCACCCTCGAGGCCACCTCCTTTATTTCTTGACGGGGGGGGGGGGGGTCCAAGTCTCCTGGATCATATTCGGTGAGAAAATCACGTTCCCGAAGGTTTCATTCCGTTTGGACTCCGTTTGATATTCCGTTTCTTCGAAACTCAATAGGCAAAAAACAGCAATTCTGGGCTGGGCCTCCGGTTAATAGGTTAGTCCCAAAAGTAATATAAAAGTGGAAAATAAAGCCCAATATGGTCCAAAACAGTAGATAATGTAGCATGGAGCAATAAAAAATTATAGATACATTGGAGACGTATCAACTACATACGGAGCAAAATGAGTGAATCTACACTTCAAAATATGTCTATATAATCCGTATGTGATAGTCCATTTGAAATCTCTAAAAAGAAAAATATTTAGGAACGGAGGGAGTAATATATTAGGAGTATATCAAAACAAGAGTGATTTATTTCAAGTTTGTGAACAAGTACTACTATTCTACTACTTTGGATCCGTCGCAACGCACGGGCACATTGCTAGTAAAAGGAAAAGGCCTGCCGCATTCGCGTCGCACTCCCCCCACACACGCCCGGGAATCGAGAGTACTCCACAGCCCGCCCGGCACGACACATAGCTTAGGGAAGGCGTGTTGCCTAGCATTTTCACTTTCATGTGGGTCTGCCGTTGAGCAAACCGACTATTGGCAAACCATACCCCGCCCGCCGCCGGGTTGGAAAACAGAAACGAGGGGAAGATCTAGTTGTAGCAGGGAAGCCAAGAAATTTAGTGTCAGATGGGGCTCGTTGATAGAGTAGGAGCATTCCCTACTACTCTACTCCTACTTGTACCAAGTTTGTACTATACAACTAGTACTACCACTATACAACTAGTAGGTACGTGCACGACACAGCATCCAAGGAACAATAAACGGAAAGATCTTGTTTTGGGTGATTTATCCTTTTTTCAGTCAACGTAGTATGAATAATATGATGTGGGGGGCACCCATGAAGCTTATGTGGCTTGGTTGCATGGCTATGAAAGGTTAGAGAAAAATAAATAGATAATGTGTTTAGAGTGCACTCCACTAAATAGATATACTTTGGATCCATTGCAACGGGCCGGCACATCTATATCTATACCCCCTATATTGTGTGTGAATAACTTTGAAAGTTGGTCATTGGATGAAGCCAATCCGACGGTACAAAGATGGCAAAGCTGAGCACTACTGGCCGTTGGATATCATCTACATTCCACCAGATTCTGCCACATGTAGAATCTAGAAGACTCCATGGTTGAACTTCATTCATGACTAACTTTGCCACAACTAAGCTTAGGCAAAGTGTGTCTGCCACAAAAAATGTGGCTAACAAAATGGACACCACAAGTGTGGCAAGATTTGGCAAGAAGTTGAGTTTATGAGATGTGTACCATGTAGCTAGAAAAGTGTGGCAAGCCACAAGTGTAGCAATGAACCAAACACATGCCTGGTGTGTTTGGTAGGGTGTATGAAGGGTGCATGATCCCAAGAGTTCCCTTCTCGAACCACTTTTGGGTGTTTGGTAGAGTGTATATATGGAGGGTGCATGAGTCCACACTAGCTTAGCACAAATACACTAGAAGCATGCATGAAGAGAGCATACATGAAGAGGGGTGTTGAGTTGAGCATGCATGAAGTGGGAACAATTATGCTGAGATGAGAACGCAACCAAACACACTTGTGGCACGCCTAAGGCAACCTTAGGCTGCAAACCAAACATCTATACCCCTATATAGTGTGTGAATAACTTTGAAAGTTGGTCGTTGGATGAAGCCAATCCGACGGTACAAAGATGGCAAATCTGAGCACTACTGGCCATTGGATATCATCTACATTCCACCAGATTTTGCCACATGTAGAATCTAGAAGACTCCACATGTAGAAGCATAATGCACAAACCACCAGAATCTCATGCGTGCAATGCACGTGTACCTTACTAGTAGTTGGTAGTAGTAAGAAACAAATTCCGGGTTTGGCACGAGATCGTACCACGGGAGCACCACCAGGCCTGCCGCAGGAGTTACATTTCCCTCTCGGGGCCCACGGGACCGAACTTCAGTGGCTTAGTGTCCGGCCTATGAGTCAATGACATGCGGACCTTAAATGCGGCTGGCCCACATGTCATTCTCATGGTGGTGGTGTGGTTCACGACGCACTCGTTCGAGATGAACCGTCCGGTGGTGGCGTGGCTGTGGCGAGGGTGCCACAGCTGGGCGTCGAGGAGTTACGAGGCATAGATGGCCACACCGGTGGGTACTACCTGTAGTACCGAAAGTACTCCTACTGAGGATTGATGCCCGGGACGAAATGTGTCACAGCCGCTGGATGGAAATTCGATGGTGCGGGAGTACGGATCAGAGCACAACAGCGGAGCAGGGAAACCGCGTCCAATCGGGTGTGGCTGTGGTAGAAAGTTGATGGTCGCCGCAGTTCAGCTGGCCTGCATGTCATGCACACAAAGGCATAGGAGCGGTGGGGCCGAGAGGGATGAGGCGCACGTTCGGGGGACGTCGTCCTTACAGGTAGGGTTGGAGCGGCATCGTGGGAATCGCATGTGGGTGTGGCAGTGGTAGAAACAAGAAACGTGATGGTCGCCGTGGTTCAACTTCCATGGACAAGCTGTCATGTCTGGTGACACATGTATATCAAAACTAGAGTGTTTATATTTCAAGCACATGAACAAGTATTATTCTACTACTTTCGATCCATTGCAACGCATGGGCCAAAGACATTGGTAGTAGTAGTGTCTATCTCTATCTCTAGAGGCCTTCCCTCGTTCATCCTTTTCTCTCACAAGACAAACTACTCATACAAATGCATCTTCATGTTCCGTGGAATGCACGAGGATGTTTCCTTGGGGGTCTCTCCAGCGCGGCGTGGCCGTAGTTGCAAGTTGACGCCCCTTGAGATGCCGATGTTGAGGGGCACTCGGATTTCCTCCAATGAGCAGGTAAGATGAGTTTGATCACGTAGTAAATGCATTCTAAAGACTACTTTCGTGTCCATTTCCTAATTCTCCCCCTGCCCACTGTTTCTCAGGTTAGGCTCGGTGCAGTGGAGATTGGCTTGCATATGTACGGAGGGTACCAACATCAATTTGCACAACATTTACAACGGTGACACCGTTCCCGTAGAACCTTTGTCCAATATTGGGATCAGCCATGCAACGGGCCACCACATGAATTGGTACGATGGAACCACGGTGAGATTGAATAAGATAGCACGAACCTTGCACATGGCAGTCAAAGGTGGACCATGCTGTGTGCGGCTAATTTGTTGCCGTATGAGTACGAAGACGCTGTGCTCCTTTCTAACCGCATCTTCGCGGTGACAAACCAGGAGGCTTGTTTCGTATGGGACACATCCTATGATATACTCCCTCTCTCCCAGTTTATTTGTTTTGAATCTTTTCGTTTTATAAGTTTCAAATTCAAATTTAGAGCTCCCCATCACATGTTGAGATTACAATGTCCATTAAATCGTTGCGTGCATGTATAGTAAAGAAACAAATCTCGAGTTTGGCATGAGTTCGTGCAGCGGTAGCACCAGCCTGGCGCAGGAGTTACATTTCCCTCTCAGGACCCTCGGGACTGAGCTTCAGCGCCTTACTACACCTGCCTTTGAGTCAATAACATGTGGACTCAATAGGTGGCTGGTCCACATGTAATGCTCCCGAAGGCAGAGGGGCAGTGGGGCCGAGAGGGGTGAGCCGCAGGTCGGGGGACATGTGGTGTCATGGGTTCGTGTAGCGGCATCGGAATCGCGTGTGGCTATGGTAGAAACTCGATGCTCGCCGCATTTAAGGTGGCCCACATGTCATGCACACAAAGGCAGAGGGACGGTGTGGCCGAGAGGGGTGAGGCGCACGTCGGGTGACGTGGTGCCATGGGTTGGAGCGGCGTTGTGGGAATCACGAGTGGCACTGGATGAAACGTGATGGTCGCCATAGTTGAACTTCCATGGACAAGCTGTCATGTCTATGGACACATGCATTGCATACCGATCACTGGAAGGAGTAGTAGAGAAAGCTAGCCGGATAAATAGTTCCTTATAGTCAAGCGGACCCATGCTACTACTTCTTCTTCTTCTTCTTCTTCTTCTTCTTCTTCTTCTTCTTCTTCTTCTTCTTCTTCTTCTTCTTCTTCTTCTTCTTCTTCTTCTTCTTCTTCTTCTTCTTCTTCTTCTTCTTCTTCTTCTTCTTCTTCTTCTTCTTCTTCTTCTTCTTCTTCTTCTTCTTCTTCTTCTTCTTCTTCTTCTTCTTCTTCTTCTTCTTCTTCTTCTTCTTCTTCTTCTTCTCATTTTACGTGGAGACGGCTTCGCAATAAGCTCTTTGGACCTTTCAGCTATCTCGTAACTCACACGGGCATCGAGGGCAGCATATTTTATCCGCTTGTACACCAAGGGATAATTCTCCCATCCGCACGACCTTAATGCCACCGTCTCGTCACCCTTCTGAATATTTGTACCGAGCACAAAATTTGCTACGTCGCATAGGGATGGTGTCTATTTATCACAATCTTCTACAGGAATTTTGATTTTGGTTTGTAGGTCAGCGATGATTTTCAAATCAAGGTTGTAGGGCTCCAGCTTCTGTTTGTCCCCTTCGACGGCTGCCCCACAGAAGTATATGTCCTCCCGAGACAAGAAATCGTGAAGCTCACCTGGTATGGAGGGCGCGTGTATGATGTGGTACACAAAAACATCATCTTCGAGGCACAGCTGAAGGACGGCGGCACGTTGGATCTTCCCAGTGGCACGTTCCGTGTACTCTATGTCGAGACCGATGACCCTCGTCTCTACCTTTTCGAGGGAGTTGGATACATTGTTGATCCACTTCCGAACAACCCTTGGGTGGACGGTGACGGTGGAAACTATGCTCAACGAGCCTTCAACGAGGACATGTTGGACGCTAAAAACCTGCATCTCGATCTCTTTCGCCATTTGGAACTACTGGAACGGAGGGCTATGGTTTGGAGAATTAGGATTAGATGGATAGTCTAACTAAAGTAGTAGATGATTATTTAAAGAGGTTAAAACAATGTGAACGCGGTGGGGTTTGGATGCAAATGAAGACGAAGGGGAGGTGAAGAAGCCGAGGAAAATCGGTTCCCGATGGAGAAGTAAATGGGAGAAGTGGCGTGCAGGCAGTTGATTAGACGGCTAGGTAGACTAAACGAAAAGGCTATGCGGGTAGACTGAGGGGTCGTACCTGTTCGTGTACGTGCCCATCCTTCCTGATAGGTGGGACCTATGCAAATAGATAAAAAATGTGTCGTAGCTGGTTCAGATGGATATTGGCGCGTGCGTGGGAGACACAACATTCTCTGGTTAAGGAATACACGATTATCCTCATCAAAAAAGAAAAGGCCCGTTTTCGTGCTTCCGCATGCACGCGAATTTGGTTCTGCTTGCAATATGGATGATACCTGGAGGATGAAGTGAACATGCGTGCTAGCACGGGAGACCTATTTCCGCTATACAGTACTGGAGTACTCATGTTCCTACTACTAGTAGTAGTACAACTGTGGTACACTTGATGGTCAAAATACTATTCATCCAGTCCTACTGATAACCCACAAGTATAGGGAATCGCAACAGTTTTCAAGGGTAGAGTATTCAACCCAAATTTATTGATTCGACACAAGGGGAGCCAAAGAATATTCTCAAGTATTAGCAGTTGAGTTGCCAATTCAACCACACCTGGATAACTTAGCTAGTATCTGCAGCAAAGTAGTATGGAAGTAACGGTAACGGTAGCAAAAGTAACAGTGATAGTTTTGTAGTGATTGTAATAGTGGCAACGGTAAAGTAAATAAGCGAAGAACAATATGTGAAAAGCTCATAGGCATTGGATCGGTGATGGAGAATTATGCCGGATGCAGTTCATCGTGTAACAGTCATAACATAGGGTGACACAGAACTCGCTCCAATTCATCAATGTAGTGTAGGCATGTATTTCAAATATAGTCATACGTGCTTATGGAAAAGAACTTGCATGACATCTTTTGTCCTACCCTCCGGTGGCAGCGGGGTCCTAGTGGAAACTAAGGGATATTAAGGCCTCCTTTTAATAGAGTACCGACCAAAGCATTAACACATAGTGAATACATGAACTCCTCAAACTATGGTCATCACCGGGAGTGGTCCCAATTATTGTCACTTCGGGGTTGCCGGATCATAACACATAGTAGGTGACTATAGACTTGCAAGATAGGATAAAGAACTCACATATATTCAGGAAAACATAATAGGTTCAGATCTGAAATCATGGCACTCAGGCCCTAGTGACAAGCATTAAGCATAGCAAAGTCATAGCAACATCAATCTCAGAACATAGTGGATACTAGGGATCAAACCCTAACAAAACTAACTCGATTACATGATAAATCTCATCCAAGCCATCACCTTCCAGCAAGCCTACGATGGAATTACTCACGCACGGCGGTGAGCATCATGAAATTGGTGATGGAGGATGGTTGATGATGACGATGGCGACGGATTCCCCTCTCCGGAGCCCCGAACGGACTCCAGATCAGCCCTCCCGAGAGAGTTTGGGGCTTGGCGGAGGCTCCGTATTGTAAAACGCGATGAATCCTTCTCTCTGGTTTTTTTCACCCCGAACACGAATATATAGAGTTGGAGTTGAGGTCGTTGGAGCTCCAGGGGGCCCATGAGGCGGGCGCGCCGAGGCAAAGCGCCTCCACCCTCATGAAAGGGTGTGGGCCCCCTGGCCTTGATTCTTTCGCCAATATTTTTTATTATTTCCAGAAATAATCTCCGTGAAGTTTCAGGTCATTCCGAGAACTTTTGTTTCTGCACAAAGATAACACCATGGCAATTCTGCTGAAAACAACGTCAGTCCGGGTTAGTTCCATTCAAATCATGCAAGTTAGAGTCCAAAACAAGGGCAAAAGTGTTGGGAGAAGTAGATACGTTGGAGACGTATCAACTCCCCCAAGCTTAAACCTTTGCTTGTCCTCAAGCAATTCAGTTGATAAACTGAAAGTGATAAAGAAAAACTTTTACAAACTCTGTTTGCTCTTGTTGTTGTAAATATGTAAAGCTAGCATTCGAGTTTTCAGCAAAGATTATGAACTAACCACATTCTCAATAACACTTAGGTCTCATGTTTACTCATTTCAATGGCATAATCAACTAGCGAGTAATAATAATAAATCTCAGATGACAACACTTTCTCAAAACAATCATAATATGATATAACAAGATGGTATCTCGCTAGCCCTTTCTGAGACGCAAAACATAAATGCAGAGCACCTTTAAAGATCAAGGACTGACTAGACATTGTATTTCATGGTAAAAGAGATCCAATCATAGTCACACCTAATATAAATTAATAGTAATGGATGCAAACGATAGCGGTGCTCGCCAGCTGGTGCCTTTTAATAAGAGGGTGATGACTCATCATAAAAGTAAATAGATAGGCCCTTCGCAGTGGGAAGCAGGGATTTGTAGAGGTGCCAGAGCTCGATTTTGAAATAGAGATAAATGATATTTTGAGCGGCATACTTTCATTGTCAACATAAAAACCAAGATATGGCGATATCTTCCATGCTACACACATTATAGGTGGTTCCCAAACAGAATGGTAAAGTTTATACTCCCCCTCCACCAACAAGCATCAATCCATGGCTTGCTCAACAACCCTGGGGGAGTTTTGTTTGCAGTTATTTTGATTTGATTTTGCTTAAAGTATGGGACTGGGCATCCCGGTGACCAACCATTTTCTCGTGAGTGAGGAGCGGAGTCCACTCCTCTTGAGAATAACTCGCCTAGCATGGAAGATACAGACAACCCTAGTTGATACATGAGCTATTCGAGCATACAAAACAGAATTTCATTTGAAGGTTTAGAGTTTGGCACATACAAATTTACTTGGAACGGCAGGTAGATACCGCATATAGGAAGGTATAGTGGACTCATATGGAATAACTTTGGGGTTTATGGAAGTGGATGCACAAGCAGTATTCCCGCTTAGTACAAGTGAAGGCTAGCAAAAGACTGGGGAGCGACCAACTAGAGAGCGACAACGGTCATGAACATGCATTAAAATTAATGAACATTGAGTGCAAGCATGAGTAGGATATAATCCACCATGAACATAAATAACGTGAAGGCTATGTTGATTTGTTTCAACTACATGTGTGAACATGTGCCAAGTCCATCCTTGACTCATTCAAAGGAGGATACCACCCTATCATACCACATCACAACCATTTTAATAGCATGTTGGAGCATAAGGTAAACCATTATAAACTCCTAGCTAATTAAGCATGGCATAAGCAACTATATCTCTAATGGTCATTGCAAACATGTTTATTCATAATAGGCTGAATCAGGAACGATGAACTAATCATATTTACAAAAACAAGAGAGGTCGAGTTCGTACCAGCTTCTCTCATCTCAATCCATTCATCATATATCGTCATAATTGCCTTTCACTTGCACGACCGAATGATGTGAATAATAATAATAGTGCACGTGCATTGGATTAAGCTGGAATCTGCAAGCATTCAATAAACAGGAGAAGACAAGGCAATATGGGCTCTTGGTTAAATCAGCAATAATGCATATAAGAGCCACTTCAACATTTTCATATGACCTTCTCCTATCGACCCCCAAATAAAAGGAAAGAAATAAAATTATTTACACAGGAACGCTCCCAACAAGCAAAAGAAGAACATGAAATATTTTTGGGTTTTCTTTTAGTTACTACTACTACAACAAGAAAGTAAACTAGCTAAAGGCTACAACTAAATTTTTTAGTTTTTTCTTAGAGTTTTTCAAACACACAAGAAGAAAGCATAAAAAAAGGAAAATAAACTAGCATGGATATTACAGTGAAAAAGTATGAGCACCGACAACTAGCATGAGTGTGTGAACATAATTGTAATGTCGGCGAGAAATACATACTCCCCCAAGCATAGGCTTTTGGCCTAAGTTGGTCTACTGCCACGGATGGCCTAGCGGATATCGAAAGTTGTAGTTGGGGTCGTACTGAGAAGAAGCCTCGGATTGCCACTGGTTGGCAATCACCTCCGGATCCCACTGATAATCAGACTGTCGTGGAGGATCAAATTGTGGTTCCGGCTCTGGCTCTGTAACTGATGCGGGGTTTAGGTAGGCACGAATAGTCTCCGGCGGAACAAGGTACTTGCCTACAGACAAATCAAACAAGGAAGGAGCAGGCAGAGTAATAGTCTTAGGGTGATTTTTACCAAATATTAATTTGTACTTAAGCGCCTTTTCCCTATTCTTAACAATAAAATCATGTGCTACCATACTCTTATAATCTAGATAAATAGTAGGCAAGATTTTTTCTTCTTTCTCATAATGCCTAATAGGTATGTTATAGTATGCAGCGAGGCGCGAGGCGAAGATGCCTCCCAAGATAGGGCCCTTAGTACGGTTAAGGTTTAACCGCTTTGTAACAATAGCGCCCATAGTAAATGTGTCATCACGAAATAAGGCATGGCACAAAATAACAATATCAGGGGCACCCAGGTTTCCACAGTTTCCGCGACCAATTAAGCATCTACTAGCAAATATAGCAAAGTAACATAGAACGGGAAAGTGTATGCTAGTAATTCATGCATCGGAAAATTTCCTCATTTCCTCTACAGCAATGGTATCAATAAACCCATCCACATCGTCACGATGTCGTTCCTCTATGATGCCCGAAAAGGGAAACTTGCAAACCTCCCAAAATTCACGAAGGGTCATCTGCTTATACTCATCATATAAATAAAAATACACCGTAGGTGGTGACCTCCTAGAATGGAAATGAAAATTTTGCATAGAGATATTAGTGAGTAAGATATACTGTTCGCGTTGGTCGCGGAGGAAGTCGGTGAGGCCTGCATTCTCAGCCAACTCATAAAAATCATCATAAATCCCGGCTGCTCTCAAGAAATCATCACAAGGCCATTCACACGGCCGAACCTCCGCGGTGCAAGGCAGATTATATTTGGGCCTCTCTTCTTCTTCACTTTGCTTCTCCTTCGAGCTTCGGCTCGAAGAGCCCCTAAAAAATCTCTTCATCCTTTTCTGAAAATTTCTGAAATTTTAGTAACTTCAAATAAAAGTGAACCAAACTCAATAAAATTGATAGCAACTACTCCCACAAGTGCCTAGAGACTATATCAAGCATTAGAACTACTTGGGACCATATAAATTTGACATGCAAGCTCAAGAACATGGTCACCTAGGCAGCACAAATTTTCAATGAATAAAGCACTAGAACAAAAACTAATTGGACCATTTGAGGACTCACATACCAAGGAACAATCCCCCAAAGCAGTTTTGTGAGAGGTGCTTTGAGCAAGGAGATCGAAAATCGCAGCAAAATGAGCTAGAACTCGTGCTTGATCTGGTTGGTCATTTTTTTGGGATGAAGAAGGAGTGTGTGGTGGCTGGAATAAGTGGAGGGGAGCCACCATGGGCCCACGAGCCAGGGGGCGCGCCTTGTAGGGGTGAGCGCGCCCTGGACCCTCGCGGCCAGGTGCTTGCTCCCCCTGCAGTGTTCTCAGTGCCACATATTCTCAAATTTCTAGAAAAATATATATTTAAATTTAGGGGCATTTGGAGAACTTTTATGTTCGGGGTATTTTTTATTGCACGGATAATTCAGAAAATTGACAGAAAATACTATTTTCACTTTTATTTAATCTAAATAACAGAAAGTAAAAGGAGGGTAGAGAGAGTTGTGCTTTCTTACTTCATCCATCTCATGCTCATCAAAAGTAATCCACTAACAAACTCATTCCGAATTGCATGAAACCGGAGAAATTTCGAATAACACTATGTTACCTCAACGGGGATATGCACGTCCCCTATAATAAGAATATCATATTTCTTCTTGACAGTAGGTAGAGGAAATTCAAAACCTCCAATAATAATCGATGGAATTTTTCCAATAGAGTTTATACTATGAACTTGAGGTTGTTTCCTCGGTAAGTGTACCGTATGCTCATTTCCATTAACATGAAAAGTGACATTGCCTTTGTTGCAATCAATAACAGCCCCTGCAGTATTCAAAAAGGGTCTTCCAAGAATAATAGACATACTATCGTCCTCGGGAATATCAAGAATAACAAAGTCCGTTAAAATAGTAACATTTGCAACCACAATAGGCACATCCTCACAAATACCGACAGGTATAGCTGTTGATTTATCAACCATTTGCAAAGATATTTCAGTAGGTGTCAACTTATTCAAATCAAGTCTACGATATAAAGAGAGAGGCATAACACTAACACCGGCTCCAAGATCACATAAAGCAGTTCTAACATAGTTTGCTTTAATGGAGCATGGTTTAGTTGGTACTCCTGGATCTCCAAGTTTCTTTGGTATTCCACCCTTAAAAGTATAATTAGCAAGCATGGTGGAAATTTCAGCTTCCGGTATCTTTCTTTTATTAGTAACAATTTCTTCATATACTTAGCATAAGGATTCATTTTGAGTATATCACCAAACGACATGCAAGAAGATAGGTCTAATCATTTCAGCAAAGCACTCAAAATCCTCATCATCCTTTTTCTTGGATGGTTTGGGAGGAAAAGGCATGGGTTTCTGAACCCATGTCTCTCTTTCCTTACCGTGCTTCCTAGCAACAAAGTCTCTCTTATCATAATGTTGATTCTTTGATTGTGGGTTATCAAGATCAATAGCAGGTTCAATTTCTACATCGTTGTCATTGCTAGGTTGAGCATCAACATGAACATCATCATTAACATTGTCACTAGGTTCATGTTCATTACCAGATTGTGTTTCAGCATCAGAAATAGAAATATCATTTGGATTCTCAGGTGTTTCAGTAATAGGTTCACTGGAAGCATGCAAAGTCCTATCATTTTTCTTTTTCTTCTTTTTAGAAGGACTAGGTGCATCAATATTATTTCTCTGAGAACCCTGCTCAATTCTCTTAGGATGACCCTCAGGATACAAAGGTTCCTGAGTCACTTTACCTCCTCTAGTTGCAACTCTAACAACAAAGTCATTATTCTTACTATTCAATTCATTGAGCAAATCATTCTGAGCTTTAAGTACTTGTTCTACTTGAGTGATAACCATAGAAGCATGTTTACTAATGAGTTTAAGTTCGCCTTTAACTCGAGACATATAATCACTCAAGTGTTCAAGCATATCGGAATTGTGTTTCAATTGTCTACCAACATAAGCATTGAAGTTTTCTTGTTTGACAATAAAATTATCAAACTCATCTAAGCATTGGCTAGCAGACTTATAACGAGGAATATCACCTTCATTAAACCTATAGAGAGAATTTACCTTTACTACCTGTGTCGGGTTATCAAGACCATGTGTTTCTTCAATGTAACATCCCAAAATTCTAAATTTTGGAATGTTATAATAAATAGATAGATTTGATTGACTGTGTGAAATTGAGTGAAATCGAAACTTTTTGAAAGTTAAATCAGAGGGAATAAAAGGACTTTCCCAAACTTTCATTTTGCATTCGTGATCTCCGTGAATTCAAATTTTTTTTCACCACAAAACCCTGGAGAGAAGATGACATGACTTCTTCCATTTATTTAAATGACAAGGGGTGTTGAAAATATTTGAATTTCATTTGGAAAATATTTCCAACCCAGGAATTTTATGCAACTCAATGATTTTCACGAGCAAAGATAACATGACTTCTTCAAAACATATGAAATATGAGTTGGGAGTTTCAAAGAATTAAATTCAAAGTTATTTTGAATTTATTTTGAATTTGGAGTTATTTGAGTTTATTCAAATTATTTTTCTCCAAAAATAAAATATATGGAACACAAGGTAACATGATTCCCTAAATCAGAAAATTGGAGAGAAATAAATTTGAATTAATTTTGGTATTTTTAAAATGATTTTTATTGGATTTTATTAGACCAGTAGCACTCTTTGAATTATCTGAATTTGTGTGGATTTTATTTGACGTTAGGAAAATGTTCATCTTGTAGAAAATCTTATTCTGAAAATTTTGATATATTATATGCCTATGTTATTTTATTTTATTTGCATTTATTTTATTTCTTCTGTCTGCAAAATTATTTAAAAAAACTTTTTCCCGACTGGGCCGGCCCAGCCCAGCCGCCACCGACTTCGTCCCCGACTCCAGCCAGACGACAGCCGCCGCCATTGCGTGACCTTCCATGGACACCGCACCGCTGCCGCCTCTCTCTGCCCCCTCCCGCACGCCACCGTGCCGCCCTCCCTCCATAAATAGCCGCGCCCCCTCCTCTTCTCGCGCCGCTGCCGCCTCACGCTTTGCGCCGCTGTCAGGACCCCGACGCTAAGTCACACCGATCTAGCATGTAACACATCATATCACTTTGCGGCCTCACGCACGGTATTCCCACGGGTGTCGCCTTACCATGGCCTGGGACCGTTTGCGCCTTTTGGCTCACGTATATGATAGTATCGCTAGCATCCATATGACAAAGAACCCGGGCCGACATGGCTAGTCGTGAACCCAAAGCGGCGCTAACCTATGGGGACAGGCATACATGAATCACATCGAGCATGTCGGTCATCAACATATATATTCGGCTGTAGCACTGGGCTAACAGGACTCGGTATCCCGGTCATGGCAGGCTAAGCGAGACTCCGAATATCACCGCGTGACATTTCGAAGGATGTATATAGGAACGGTGAAACACATGCCGCCGATCAAATGTCCAAGCAGTAGTGCTGGGCTAGCAGGACTCCGGTGAACTGGGCAGAAGCGGACTACTATCGCCGTAAGCACGAGACTGCATTTCCCCATATGAGTGGCTGCCAAGGATAAACAACTAGATTGTCGGATCCCACACATACCAAGCATTTCAAACATACACGCAATATGCTCAATATGTGCAAATACAACATGGCATCACAACATAACTCTACGACTCAAATATTTATTCATTAGGCTCCGAGGAGCGAGATATTACAAACATGGGTCTCATGACCCAACACTCAGAGCATGCAAGTCAAAGCACAAGCGGAAGCTAAACATGTCTGGGTATAGACAATTATAAATGAAAAGAGGCTGAGAAGCCTGACTATCTACCAGATCCTGCCGAGGGCACAAGATCGTAGCTGAGGTAACAAGCTAAACGTCGAAGTCCACGTGGAACTACTAGCGAGACTAACGTCTCTCTGCAAAACATAAAATAAGCAAACGTGAGTACAATTGTACTTAGCAAGACTTACATCGTAAACTAACTACATATGCATCATTATCAAAAGGGGTGGTGGAGTTTGGCTGCAGCAAGCCAGCTTTGACTCGGTGGCTATCCCTGAACTACGATTGCAAGTAACTCTTTTGAGGTGGCGCTACGAGTCCACATATTCACCATATCAATACACCACTATGGACACGCTCCCGTCTCCCTACGAGAACGCCATCCATAGCACTCATGCTTATCTTGCGCATTTTAGAGTATCCACTTTCACTTGTCTATGAACTTATATAGGCAACCCAGAAGTCCTTTTCCGCGGACACGGCTATTCGAATAGATCATATTAAACCCTGCAGGGGTGTACTTCTTCACACGCTCTCACCACTTACCGTCGTTTACACGACATGTACTGCAACCTCGCAAGCGGAAGCCCAACGTGGGTGTCGGCCACGGCCTACCTAAACACTCAAGTCCCTAGTCCGGGTTTATCGCCTATTCGGGTTCCATCCGCAGGAGTCCGCCGAGGTTTCCCATACAGCCCCGAACGATGTGTGCAGGGTTCCCGAGACACCAAACGGGCACTCGTTACACAGGCCACGGTGCCTACCGCAACACAACCCACCCCTAAGGTCAGCGTTGCGTGCGGCCCCCAGCATGCTACAAACACCAGAAACTACTTGCAACTCCCGGACTGAGGACAAGGATGGTTAAGAAGCCGAGAGGGTCAATTAAGGATCCCAATGCGTGGTAGTAACTGTTTCATGGATCACAAACACGTAACTTCAGTTCACGAGGACGGCTGCAATGAGACAACCCACCATGTACTCCTACATGGCCTCTCACCGCTACCTTTACCAAATCGTGTTCACACACTTAGCTCACACACAAGAGGACATGTTCACACAACCATTCCAATTCATTCCCGATGAATCGGACCTGACTCAACTCTAAGCGATGTGAGGCATGAAAAACAAGCATGAATGAGTAGGCACAACAAGGCTCAAAGAACTCCTACTCATGCTAGTGGGTTTCATCTAATTCTTGTGGAATGACAGTCATGCAGAGGATAAAGGGGTTCAGCTACCGCAGCAAGTAACACATGAGTCGTTGTTGTCCTAATGCAGTAAAAGCAGGCAGGAGCGAGAGAGTGGGATTGTATCGGAATGAACAAGGGGTTTTGCTTGCACAGCACTTCCAAGATAATATAGTTCTTCATCGGTGTCATCGAATTCATCGCCTGCACGTCGCTCTTGAGGGGACAATTACCGGCAAACAAGAGAAAACACAATCAATGCAATGCACATTCATATGAATGACATGTCATGTTAAGGTACTGAATTCACCTAATGCAATATCTAGTCAAGTTAATTGAAGTGGAACTCAAACAAGAACAAATTCCAACTCCAAATGTTATTTCATAATTTGCCCTAATCATGATTCATCCTATTCAGTGAGGTTAACTTGTTCAAACATGCATGATCATGGCATAAACAGATTCTTCATATTTTTCTGATCATTTTTCATATATAATTTATTTCCATTGGAGATACAGTTAAATTTCTATGAATTTTAGAAGTTTAGAGTATTTTCTGAAATTCCCTGAATTATTATAAATCCAAAAAATGATTATGGCGTCAGCACCACGTCAGTGTGACGTCAGCAAGTCAACTGGGCGCCCAGGTCAAATCTGATCCACAGGACCCACCGGTCGATGTCTCTCGGCTGGTTTAGGTGGATGACAAGTGGGACGGTCAACGTTGACTTGACTAAGTCAAAGTCGACACGTGGGGTCCACAGTTAGCACTAATCTAAGCAGAAAAATAAAACTAACCTAATTAGGCTCGGGGCCCACATGGCAGTGGCTCAAGGGGGTGTTAATTAGGCGCTAATGATGGTGCCACGACCCGACCACCGGAGCTGGACGCCGGCGACCAAACCCGACGGCGGAGGATCACCGGAGTTGCTCGGAACGGCGCTATCGAGGACCGTTTCGCGCGTGGTTTGCGGCTACGGCGAGCTGGCGGAGAGGCGCATCTAGAGGAGGCAGTGGGAGGTGCCGGGGTGCAGTGTAGCGGCGGCGGTGACGGGCGGAGCGGTGGCCGGAGTTCGGCGGGGGGGAGGAGAAGGAGCTACGGTGCACGGCAGGGGCCGGCGTTGGTCGTGTTCGGCTCCTGGGAGCGTGAGGAGCACGAAGACGCACTCAGACGCAAGCTTGAGCGACCGTAGGGATGACGGTGACATGGCCGACGGCGAGCACAACTCGGCTCTGTGCATCTGTGGCTAGAGCGCGAAATCGACGCGGGGAGAAGAGGGGAATCGACCAGAGGCTCACAGGGGGCTCGCAGGAAAGCTCAGCGGCTCGGGGGAGGCCGGATGGCGTCGAATTCGTCGATGGAGTCCGGCGGCCGTGCTCGGGGAAGACGACTCGGGGCGGCGATGTAGGGCTTCTCCGGTCGCGTGTGACGGCGGGGAGGTTCAGGGTGGCGAGGCGGGGCTCTTGGGCGGAATAGTTGGCCGTGGGAAGGTCGGTGGCCGTGGTGGAGCTCGTACGTGGCGGCGGCTCTGTTCGGTTCGGGAGAGAGAGGGAGAGAGACGGGGCAGGGAGAGATCGAGGGGGTCCAGGGGGTCGAGGGGGGGGGGGGTTCGTGGCGCCGCGAGGGGCGTCCGGAGCGTCGGGGGAGTGAAGCAGGCAGGGTGGAGGTGGCTGCACAAGCGTCGACACGCCTCTGCCTCTTGGCGAGGTTGAAGACGGTGGGGGAGTTAATGGGCCTCAGCCACAGTCTTTGGGCCTCATGGGCGCCAGTGGGCTGCGTAAGTTATTCTCTCTCTCTCTTATTTCTGTTTTCTATTTATTTTTGGTATGTTTTGAAGTAGTAAAATACTAACTTATTTTGTAAAATCTCGACAAAATTGTGGGCACTATTTGAATTATTTCCAACAGCCCTCAATTGTTTTCAGAAGTATTGAAGCATTTAAATTATTTATAGGCATTAAATGCTCCAATTCAAATACTTTAAGAATTAGTCCAATGACCAAATATGTCATGAATAATGTACATCACCTCTAGTTATGGTTTATAGCATTTTTCCAGAAATGATGAACATTTTCTAAAGCCATTTGGATTTACTGGAAAAATATTTTTGGGTGAACCTATTTGAATTTCTTTAATGCTAGGGTTTCGGAAATCCCTATTTCAAATTTTCATGAAAATTAAACATGATGCATGGATGCAATGCCACTAGTTACAAGCAAGCTCTAGGGCTGTGACAACTCACCCCCACTAAACAAGAATCTCGCCCCGAGATTCAAGACGTGAGGTAAGAGGAAAAGGGAAGTCACAAAACTATCACAATCTTCATGATCCAATTGCCCTTCTCGAAGATGTTGATTCACTCCATCATATTGGTCTTGACGTTATTGCTTTCGAGATCTTCACCCAGCACGACAACAGAAAGAAGGGGGAAAACCCTACATGATTTAATCTTCACGAAGATTAAGTAAACATGATCGACTCACGGACTGAGACGGTGACACATCTCGAGTTGAGACACAAAACACATCGAGAGGGATGGAAGAACAACGACGGGGTTTGATTGGTGGCAACAATTCCACGCTTAGGGAGATGGTGGATGGTGTCAAGGTGGTGAGAAAATATTTACCATGATTCAATAACGGGGCACCTCGAGAAAGGTGACGCAAAGAACTATTCCCTTAAGTGGCAAAAGAATTACTTTTGATCCATAGATCATTGGAACTCTTTATACCAGCCTAAGGCAATCACAAGCGATCATTTGGTGGAGTGCAAAGGAATGGTACACCCGGACTAGAATGGATGACGTGGACTACCTTGTTGAAGACAACGCAATGGATGATTTTTGCTTCTCATCGGAGGTGGAGGGGACCCATGGTAAATCCACTTTTGATGATGATCCTAGACAAGAATTACTAAGAAGGCAGCCCATAGTGAAATGGCACAAGGACGGTGCAAGCTGGGAACGAAATGCAACTGTTCGAATGTTCCAACCATCATATCTGCCTGAGATTCAGATCCGATTGGTAATAGGATACTTCAGACTCATCATGTCTGAAAAGGAAGGGTTGCAACACAATTCGACGAGATGGCGTTGCGAGATTCTCGGGATATGAACTACGATAGCAAGCTCCAAAACATGAGCTGGTTCTGCTAAACACATGTGGACACGTTGTCCTAGACAAGCATGACCACATGGTAGTCTCACAACAAAACACTACCGAGTCCAGGTTGGGAACCATCATTGCGGATAACGAAGTCCTTACATAAGTCCGGATTAGCTCTTAGGAAGGAAATTCTTCTCCTTGAACAATCAATCAGTGGCTTGGTGTGCTAGGGACACATGTAGAGCGAAGGTTGCAAGTCTCCGAACCACAGAATACTTCGCACGTATGCATGACTGAATTGGGATGATTCCAGAGGAAGCAAAACAAACCTTTCTCAAATTCATGGCGGCAACTTACACCTAAAGCACATGAATTAAAGGAAGTCACTTCAACCATCCAAGCATAAGCTTCATGAACGGCACACGAAGAAATGCTTACACAAGTTTCCAACACTAGGTTGATGTTCAACATGACTCATGGGGGAGACAAAATGCTACCGATGGGCTCAACAAGAACTCATCGGAATTTCCATATCACCGGACTTCCACCATCATGTGAACACGGTGATAGCATTGGTCAGACCAAAAGAGGTAATGGGGTATGCTCGAGGGATCAACCACGAGTAAGACAACATCACGAATATCGTTGGTACAGATTTGATTTGACGATATCCCACACTCAAATCAAAGGATTGATAAGACAATAGGTCCAGCAACTGATCACAGGGACCAATCGATGAAGATATCATCTTTCTTCAACACACACTACACAAAAATATCCCTTTGGATCGAACTAAGTTAGGAAAGCTTTTATCTTCCAACTCTCCAAGTTGTTGTTTGGCTTAACCAACTAGCTCAGGGGTATCCAACACAGATTCTTGGAGAAAGGGTGGTTCACAAGAAACCAACTTGAACACGAGCTCAACATAACAGTTAGGAAACAACCTGGTAACACTTCCAAGAAGATATTTGGAAAGTCACGAACCACCGGTATGTTACTAAGCTCGAGAGCAATCTTGCTTTTGAGGGCAAGACGATATGATCAAATGAGTGAGGACTTGACAAGATCCTAACTCATAGATCGAAGAGTGCACCAGAACTAAGGACTAGGTAGCACGATCAATCTTAGGATGATGATTCAATAACCAACACGCTAAGAATGAGAGTATTGTCCATTAACTACCGAGCAACGGAGTTACTAGGAGTATAGATTTCACACATCACGATTCACTAGTCGGCATTCCAGTTGCGACAACACGGAACCGAGGAATGAACAATGATGGCGAGAAGTATCATTACGTCAAAATGCAGGAGAGTTGGTGCAGTTCTCATGTCATTTCTGACATAAGACGGTAATACTTGTGGTAGAAATGTAATCAAAAGCTGGATTGGCATTTGATCTGCGGAATACAACTACTTTGACCCAATCCTGGATATGGATGAGGTACTGGAGTTTGTTTCTCCTAGTCATTCTGGAATAGAATGGCTTGTCGGACCACAAGGATAATAGGCATCGATAAACAATGTACGCATACCCTTGATTATCAACTGATAGAGGATGGTCGGGATACAACTAAAGAGAGCAACTTAAAGGAACATATAATTTTCTGAGTTGTGGATGCACAGATTAGTATGTCGAACGAAGCTCAACATTTCTTCCGGATAACCCATGCAGAAAGGTAGAATTGGCAGATTCACAATTATGAATGGAGAACTCCTCAAGAGCACTCTAGTTGTGATCTTTTGGTTCAAAAGAACTTCTGCCATAAATAGTTCATGATATTTGGAAGAAGGAGAATACCACGGACTTCGAGGACTATCGCAAAGGTTACTAATATCCTAAAGGCACTAGCAAATACTAACAACATGAAGTAAGTAGGGTGAATCTCGGGTTCAGAACCCAGGAGTAGAATACCTACTACTAAATGGCATCACGGGATGCTTTCAAGAATAATGGCCAGAATCATCACACTGGGGATACAAAAGCATTGCTAAATTGCTAGGTGACTTCCTAAACACCTAAGGTCATAATAATAGTTCCAACATATATGTCAAGGCAATAAATTACCTTAACGCACCGGTTAGTGTGCTTATTCTGACCAAAAAGAACATCAGGTACAGAAGGAAAAGATTGCAAATGCATCAGACTATTTAGAGACACAGGATGACTTTGACAAGATAACGGCTGTAAATGCTCAAAACGATTTGAGACATCTTGCAAAAATGGTGGCATAACCACTCAACAACATCATAACAAGATTCTGAGATCAACAGTTATCATACAGAAATAGTAGGAACTGAACTGGGGATTAAAACCAACAATCTTATAAGTCTATGGATTAGTAACACGTCATCCTGATAGATAAATGAGAAGCCTAGTCCTTAAACCCCGTAGTAGAGAAGAGGATGACTCAGATCAGAAGGCCATGAGGTATGAGGAGTAAAAAGAGCCTTACGTTCCCTTCCACAATCAATTCCCTTACATAACTAAAGCATTTCTAGACTCAACTTCGACCAGTTTGGCTTGGTAAACCTACAGCAGGGGCTCGATACCAACACCGTCAGACCCGATCCTAAGTCACACCGATCTAGCATGTAACACATCATATCACTTTGCGGCCTCACGCACGGTATTCCCACGGTGTCGCCTTACCATGGCCCGGACCGTTTGCGCTTTTGGCTCACGTATATGATAGTATCGCTAGCATCCATATGACAAAGAACCCGAGCCGACATGGCTAGTCGTGAACCCAAAGCGGCGCTTAACCTATGGGGACAGGCATACATGAATCACATCGAGCATGTCGGTCATCAACGTATATATTCGGGTCAGTAGCACTGGCTAACAGGACTCGGTATCCCGGGCAGAAAGGCTAAGCAGGACTCGAATATCACAAGGTGACATTTCCCGAAGGAGAGACATAGGAACGAAGTGAAACACATGCCGCCAGTCAAGTGTCCAAGCGGTAGTCTTTGGGCTAGCAGGACTCAGTGAACCGGGCTGTAGCGGACTACTATCGCTCAGAAGCACGAGACTACATTTCCCCATATGAGAGGCTGCCAAGGATAAACAACTAGATTGTCGGATCCCACACATACCAAGCATTTCAAACATATACGCAATATGCTCAATATGTGCAAATACAACATGGCATCACAACATAACTCTACGACTCAAATATTTATTCATTAGGCTCCGAGGAGCGAGATATTACAAACATGGGTCTCATGACCCAACACTCGAAACATGCAAGTCAAAGCACAAGCGGAAGCTAAACATGTCCGGGTACGCATAACTATAAATGAAAAGAGGTCGAGAAGCCCGACTATCTACCGAGATCTGCCGAGGGCACAAGATCGTAGCTGAGGTAACAAGCTAAACGTCAAGTCCACGTGGAACTACTAGCGAGACCGACGTCTCTCGCAAAACATAAAATAAGCAAACGTGAGTACAATTGTACTCAGCAAGAATTACATCGTAACTAACTACATATGCATCATTATCAAAAGGGGTGGTGGAGTTTGACTACAAAGAAGCCGCCTTTGACTCGGTGGCTATCCCGAACAACGATTGCAAGTAACTCTTTTGAGGTGGCGCTACGAGTCCACATATTCACCATATCAATACACCACTATGGACCCGCCTCCCGTCTCCCTCACGAGAACGCCATCCATAGCACTCACGCTTATCTTGCGCATTTTAGAGTATCCACTTTCACTTGTTTATGAACTGATATAGGCAACCTGTAAGTCCTTCTCCATGGACACGGCTATTCGAATAGATCATATTAAACCCTGCAGGGGTGTACTTCTTCACACACGCTCTCACCACTTACCGTCGTTTACACGACATGTACTCGGCAACCTTCAAGCGGAAGCCCAACGTGGGTGTCGGCCACGGCCTACCTAAACACTCAAGTCCCTAGTCCAGGTTTATCGCCTTTTCGGTTCCATCCGCAGGAGTCCGCCGAGGTTTCCCATACAGCCCGAACGATGTGTGCAGGGTTCCCGAGATACCAAACGGCACTCGGTACACACCGCAGTGCCTACCGCAACACAACCCACCCCTAAGGTCAGCGTCATGCGGCCCCAAAGATGCTACAAACACCGTAAACTACTTGCAACTCCCGTCTTGAGGACAAGGATGGTTAAGAAGCCGAGAGGGTCAATTAAGGATCCCAATGCGTGGTAGTAACTGTTTCATGGATCACAAACACGTAACTCAGTTCTGAGGACGGCTGCAATGAGACAACCCACCATGTACTCCTACATGGCCTCTCACCGCTACCTTTACCAAATCGTGTTCACACACTTAGCTCACACACGATGGGACATGTACACACAACCATTCCAATTCATTCCCGATGAATCGCACTGACTCAACTCTAAGCAAGAGGTGCATGACAAACAAGCATGAATGAATAGGCACAACAGGCTCAAACAACTCCTACTCATGCTAGTGGGTTTCATCTAATTCTTGTGGAATGACAGGTCATCACGAGAGGATAAAGGGTTCAGCTACCGCAGCAAGTAACACATGAGTCGTTGTTGTCCTAATGCAGTAAAATAGAGCAGGAGCGAGAGAGTGGGATTGTATCGGAATGAACAAGGGGGTTTTGCTTGCCTGGCACTTCCGAATATAATATAGTTCTTCATCGGTGTCATCGAATTCATCGTCGGTACGTCATCTCTTTGAGAGGGACAATTACCGCAAACAAGAGAAAACACAATCAATGCAATGCACATTCATATGAATGACATGTCATGTTAAGGTACTGAATTCACCTAATGCAATATCTAGTCAAGTTAATTGAAGTGGAACTCAAACAAGAACAAATTCCAACTCCAAATGTTATTTCATAATTTGCCCTAATCATGATTCATCCTATTCAGTGAGGTTAACTTGTTCAAACATGCATGATCATGGCATAAACAGATTCTTCATATTTTTCTGATCATTTTTCATATATAATTTATTTCCATTGGAGTTACGGTTAAATTTCTATGAATTTTAGAAGTTTAGAGTATTTTCTGAAATTCCCTGAATTATTATAAATCCAGAAAATGATTATGGCGTCAGCACCACGTCAGTGTGACATCAGCAAGTCAACTGGGCGCCCAGGTCAAATCTGATCCCTGGGACCCACTGGTCAGTGTCTCTGGCTAGTTTAGGTGGATGACAAGTGGGACCAGTCAACGTTGACTTGACTAAGTCAAAGTCTGACACGTGGGGTCCACAGGTTAGCACTAATCTAAACAGAAAAAATAAAACTAACCTAATTAGGCTCGGGGCCCACATGGCAGTGGCTCAAGGGGGTGTTAATTAGGCGCTAATGATGGTGCCACGACCCGACCACCGGAGCTGGACGCCGGCGACCAAACCCGACGGCGGAGGATCGCCGGAGTTGCTCGGAACAACGCTATCGAGGACCGTTTCGCGCGTGGTTTGCGGCTACGGCGAACTGGAGAGGCGCATCTAGAGGAGGCGATGGGAGGTGCCGGGTGCGATGTGCGGCGGCGGTGACGGGCGGAGCGGTGGCCGGAGTTGGCGGGGAGGAGAAGGAGCTACGGTGCACTGGCGAGGGCCGGCGTTGGTCGTGTTCGGCTCCTGGGAGCGTGAGGAGCACTCAGACGCACTCAGACGCAAGCTTGAGCGACCGTAGGGATGACGGTGACATGGCCGACGGCGAGCACAACTCGGCTCTGTGCATCTGTGGCTAGAGCGCGAAATCGACACGGGGAGAAGAGGGGAATGGACCAGAGACTCATAGGGGCTCGTAGGAAAGCTCGGCTGACTCGGGGAGGCCGGATGGCGTCGAATTCGTCGATGGAATCCGGCGGCCGTGCTCGGGGAAGACGACTCGGGGCGGCGATGTAGGGCTTCTCCGGTCGCGTGTGACGGCGGGGAGGTTCAGGGTGGCGAGGCGGGGCTCGTGGGCGGAATAGCTGGCCGTGGGGAGGTCGGTGGCCGTGGTGGAGCTCGTCGGTGGCGGCGGCTCTGTTCGGTTCGGGAGAGAGAGGGAGAGAGACGGGGCAGGGAGAGATCGAGGGGGTCCAGGGGTCGAGGGGGTTCATGGCGCCCGCGAGGCGTCCGAGCGTCGGGGAGTGAAGCGGCAGGTGGAGGTGGCTGCAAGGCAGCGTCGACACGCCTCTGCCTCTTGGCGAGAGGTTGAAGACGGTGGGGAGTTACTGGGCCTCGGCCACGATCTTTGGCCTCATGGGGCGCCAGGTGGGCTGCAGGTAAGTTATTCTCTCTTTCTCTTATTTCTGTTTTCTATTTATTTTTGGTATGTTTTGAAGTAGTAAAAATACTAACTTATTTTGTAAAATCCTGACAAAAATTGTGGGCACTATTTGAATTATTTCCAACAGCCCTCAATTGTTTTCAGAAGTATTGAAGCATTTAAATTATTTATAGGCATTAAATGCTCCAATTCAAATACTTTAAGAATTAGTCCAATGACCAAATATGTCATGAATAATGTGCATCACCTCTGGTTATGGTTTATAGCATTTTTCCAGAAATGATGAACATTTTCTAAAGCCATTTGGATTTACTGGAAAAATATTTTTGGGTGAACCTATTTGAATTTCTTTAATGCAAGGGTTTCGGAAATCCCTATTTCAAATTTTCATGAAAATTAAACATGATGCATGGATGCAATGCCACTAGTTACAAGCAAGCTCTAGGGCTGTGATACCGCCAGCATGCGCCCTTGGCCCTTGGCCGCGCCACAACCACTGCCGCTTCTTGCGCCGCTCTTTCTTCTGTTGCAGCCGCATCTCGCTGGACTCGCCGGAGTACGCAGCCTCGCGGGAGCCGCCGCCCCGATCCAAACCACCGCCGCCGGTTTTGAAGAAAACCGCCCTGACCGGTAAAGCCGTTGCCCTGGTTCGAGCCGGTTTATTTTTGGTTTAGTCCGGTTTTCTGAAAAAACCCAAGATTTGTTTTTTTAGGTTTATTATTTAACGAATGTTTTCTGTTTAGTTAGTTTTAGTGAACGCTTTTCTTTACGTAGATCTGTTTAGCGAGCGTTAGATTCGATAAGATTTTTCTTTTATTTTAGTTTTCGGCCAGGGACCTATCCGTGATAAATTTCTTCAAATATTAGTCCTTGTACTTCAAACGACCACCTCCTTTTTACCCGTTTATCCAAATTCAACGAAACCAATGCCCACTTCTTCGTTATGAACTCCTATATCCAGTAAAACAACTTAAACATGTTTTTGAAATTTTAAAATTTGAATTAGGTCATATTTGAATTCAAACTTCGTTTGATCATAACTTGAGTTTCGTAGCTCCGTTTGAGTTGATTCTTTTTGCCGATCGAAGCTCTTGACCTAAACATTCTGATAAGGCCAAATTTATATAATTTTGGTACTGTTAGAAATTGTTTTATGTTGCAAGAGTTATTTAATTTGGTTCTGATGTTTTCCGAATTGTCTTCTTCGTTCTTTCCGATCTTTTGAGTGATTGCTTATGTGTGGTTACCATTGCTTGCTTACGATAGATTGACCAGAGTGTGACGATTAGATCTATCAAGAGTTTTGAGTGCAAATCATCTTCATCAATATTACAGGCAAGTTCACACTTTGATCATACCCCATTATTACTCAGTTTTTATGCATTAGTTTACATCCTCAAAACATTGCATGATTAGGATGTCATTAACATGTGGGATGGGAAGTAGTTGATGAGGTAGAACCTATTGCCCTATTATATCAAACCCTTGGGAGTTACTTCTACGTATTGCTTATATTGCTATGCTATGCTCGTAGATGAGGTTTGTGTGAGTGAAATCCATGATGTATGTCGATTGTTAATTAATGGTTCAACTTAAGGTGGCAACTTAAATACACATCTGGGTGGATTGAGGCACCTGGAGAATCCAGTGTTGCCTGTATTTTTGGAAATCCCGGGGTTCCGTGTGATTTTCCTATGGACCGCCACCCAGGCTCAAAGGGAACTGAGATATTTTCATGCTAGAAACTTCCGTGTGCAGTCAGAAGCTATTATGGGCTCTAGGATAGTTGAGTAGGTTACATGAAGCTCTTGAAGAGGTGGATCAGCAGGTAGAGGGTTGTAGGTTTGGTATGGTCTGCCCGGAGTAGAGAGTTAATGTTTACGAAGATCGTGTCTCGGTCATCCGTTTCTCAAACACCATGTAGTGCGAGAAATCCAACGGAGGCGATCGAGTCTTGTGGGGAAAAGTGCTCAAACCTCTCCAGAGTGTACAATCTAATCATGGTTAGCCGTGTCCCCGGTTATGGACAATCTTGAGTATCTAGTACTTGGAGTATCCTAAGTATCTCATCACTTTACTTAAATAATTTGTTGGGTTATTGACGTTAATTTGGGATTGAGTTGGAGGAACCTTCTCAATATTTTCAACCAACTTTGTAGTTAAATAAAATATATTCCTTTGCAGTAGGGAAAAATTGGCTTTTTGCAAAAACATTATAACCATAGAGCTTTTCCACCAGCCATATATGCATGTAGTGATAGCCTTTATTCATCATTATCCTATGGTGTGGATTTGCCAGTACATTCAATGTACTGACCCTTTGTGGCTGCAACGTCTCATGTTGCAGGATCTTACGACGAGTAAGTGATACGGTAGGGTTACGATTTCTACACTCAACTTTGCCGTTGGTGTTGATGGGAATCCACAACCTTGTTGTTACTTCCGCTGTTTGGATTGAGGTAATAGTATTTACGTTACTTTATACATGTGAAATCCTCGAGTACTGTGTGTGTCAGCATTCCGATCCAGGGATGACACTTAAGCACAGAGACTTGACCGTCTGAGGTCGGGTCGCTACAAGATGGTATCAGAGCACATGTTGACTGTAGGACATGACCCTAGAAACGGGCAAGCCCATAGGAAGGATTTTCTCTAAAACTTTCTTTTTCAAAAGATCTTTTACCTCTCTTCTCTTCTGAGCTTATTCAAATATTCCCTTTTAGTGAGACCATATCCCTTTCCCCTTTTTGACCACTCGAAAATTCGATGGATGAGACCACTCCAAGAAGTACAAGATATAGGACAACCACAACCACTACGGAATGAAGGAGATTTTACCGTGCATTTGAATAATGGAAACTACAACGGTTGAAGACTCCGAAGACTAGGAGAATTTGAAGGCTTTGAAGAATTTCCAGATTTAGTATGACGTAGTAAGGCTACCCTTATGGAACTTGACAGACTAAGGAAGTTGTCAATACCCGAGATCAAGGTGTGTTGGAGAAACACCGGAGCATGGAGACTTAAAAACTCAAAGTTCTATCAAGGAAAACCCTAAGGCAGGAGATATCAACTATGGAGAGATAGCTCATGGAAATGACAAGAGCAGAAACACGGCCATCCATGAGGTTATCGCCCGCTTATGTTGTTGTCAACGTGCTGAGTTAAGCATGCATATGCATGGAAGGATTGGATGGTAGAAGGATGATGGAGCACCTATCAGCAAGATGAAGTTTTAACCTTAGTCGGTGTATCACCAGGATCTGGAGTGTTACATCAAGAAGTTAAGATGGACCTACAAGAAGCAGTATTTTGACAAGGAAGTATTTCATGAAGAACTCTGGACCCTGAAGATGAATGTAGCCAAGCTGGAAGGAGCAAAACCTCAAGATACAGGAGATTCTTCAGGAACTGAAGGACAGTAGGACCATGGTTCATACCAAGGATGTTGAAACCCAGAAGTTTGGAATGCAACTCCAAAATATTAAAGGACGTCATGAGAGACTACGCGTCAATATAGTTGATTTGGCAAAATAACTTGAGAATGACAAGCATGACCAGAAGAAGCCATCGGAGATATGAACAAGACTTGAAGAGTTTGGCGACGTTGAAGATTTATTGACCTTTAGAAGACCAAACCCCTGTTATATACCTACGTTAGATGCGATGTTTGTGAGTTGTCATTTGTTTGATGTTTTTCCCGACATCCACAAATAAAATCTGTCTTTTCAAAACCATTGTTTGCCTTGTGTGTATCTCTCTCTATCTCTCTTATCCCACCTCAAAACCCATGGACCCAATAGAGGATAAATGGAGATGAATACATATTTTCTGGATTGATGAGTCAATTGGAGACAGAGCGATGGATTCAGAACATGGAGGATCATGTGGAGAATAACACTATAACCGAAAAGGATATGGCCCAGCATGCTCTTAAGTGTTTTGAAAGAGGTGCTGCTACTTGGTGGAGGATGTACCAAACCATCAATGGATGGCAAAGAGTAACCATTTGGGAAGAATTTAAGTTGACTCTGCAAAGATCTCGTCTTGTGTCCCAGAAGTTGAGGCCTTATGGAAAGGATATGAAGAAACCTTGTGCATACAAGCTTTGTGGAGAAATAGGACACAACCATAAAGAAAACAAGGACGAATACCCTCATAAGCGGAGGATTTCCAAAGGAGTTAGCCGAGGATCTCAGGGAACTTTGGTTGGAGATTGTTCCCAAGGGTTTTGTTGCAGCAATGGAAGTTCAGTCTACATGGTTGGGAAAGATCCATGAAGCTTAGAAGGATGACAAAGAGATTGCTGAGGTAAAAGAGAGGATGAGCAAAGAAAAGGCCAAAGGTTTTCGTAAGGATGAGCACGACACCTTATGGTTCGAGGACCGTGTATACGAGCCCAATAATGCAAGGATCGGGAAGTTAATACTTCAGGAGGCTCATGACTCACCATACTCGATTAATACAGAAACACCAAGATGTATTTGGATTTGAAGGAGCGTTTCTGGTGGACTGGTATGAAGAAGGATATTGCGGTGTATGTAGTCGTAGGTGATGTATGCCAAAGAGTAAAGGCAGAGCATCAGAAGCCAGCCAGATTACTACAGCCTATGCCGATACCCGAATGGAAGTGGGATAAGCTTGGCTTGGATTTCATTACCAGATTTCCAGAACCCGATCGAGATATGATTCTATCTGGGTAGTAGTTGATTCGCTTGACCGAAGTGGCTCACTTTATCCCAGTGAAAGCCACCTATACAAGTGCGAAGTTGGCCAGGATATATATGACCAGAATCATATGTCTGCATGGAGTTCCGAGGACCATCGTATCAGATAGAGGAACACAGTTTACCTCAAAGTTTTGGAATCAGCTGCACCAGACTTTGGGTACTAGGCTAGAGTTTAGTACATCCTTTCATCCGTAGACAGATGGATAGACCGAGAGAGTCAATCAGATTCTGGAGGACATGTTGAGAGCTTGTGTGCTAGATTATGGATCTTGTAGGGATGATAATCTACCTTACGTGGATTTCTCATACAACAACAGTTACCAAACCAGTTTGAAGATGGCCCCTTTTGAAGCTTTGTATGGGAGAAGGAGCCAGACACTGTTAATGTGGGATGAAGTTGGAGACCGTCAGTTGTTTGGACCAAATGTGATCAAGGAGTCACAAGAAAATGTTAAGTTGATTCGAGATAGACTGAAGGTAGCTCAGCCAGCAGAAGAGTTATGCAGACTCAAAAACGCAAGGAGGTAGTCTATGAAATTGGAGTCAGAGCATGTCTTCGTGTGTCCCCTCTGCCTGGAGTTAAACGATTTGGAGTTAAGGGAAAGTTAGTCCTGAGATTTGTAGGACCATACCGAGTTTTGGAGCGTATGGGAGAAGTGGCCAATAAGTTGGAGTCACCCGAAGGACTGTCAGGAGTTCATGATGTGTTTCACGTTTCCCAGTTGAAGAAGTGCCATGCAGAGATGGCCAATATTCCCCTATAAGGAAACTTGACCCTTGGAAAAGATAATGATATTCCACGAAGTGGACTTCGGACAAAATAAGAAGGAGTTTTGTCTCGATAGGTGGTGTACCTCAAGAATATGAAGAGATGAAGTACTATTGGATATAAAGGAGGTATGATGTTGGAAATATGGAGCAATTGTGACTCCATGATGAGACGGAGTAATCATGTTTTAGTTGGTGCAAATAGAAGGAAGGGAGACAGTACAATTGGATGGAAATAAGAATGCTATAAGTTGGATGTTGGAGTAATGATTAGTTGCCCCGATGATGAGTTCAAGGTTTACAAGTGATGAGATGGGCCATAACCCACAGGCCCCAGGACCTGCCAATAAGCAAGCACACTCTTGTTGAAGGAAAAACCCTAGAAGAAGTTACGATTTTAGCAACAGACGATTTTATAGGAGTTTACGCAAAACTTGAGAATTGTGAAGGAACGATAGATGTTTGTTTGGCTTGCAGAATCTATGGATTTATCCGAACTTGGTTTGTCGACAAGAGAAATTCTGCAATGCTTGTGAGGATGACCGAGTGTTAGAATGCGAGATTCACTAAATCATATACAAGGTAATGATTTGGGTGCGGGATGGATTGATCACCATACCGACTTACTCTTATTATTCGCCTTACTATATGGGATGGTAAATCTGAGTGACTTACCTATAGTAGAGGGACAACGGTATTAAACCTTGTTTAAACCTTAGAATGGTATAAGAATTTTTCCCTTGTACACGACAGCTTTTGCCAACTGTAGGATATACGGTGAGGTTCAGCCCAGAACCATTTTCTGCAGGAGAAACCATAAATGGTTAACCACCATGAGATATCGATAGTTGTTTAGTTTTGGCGCCAGACCCGTCAGCTAAGAAGACCAGTCATGGAAGAACCTTACCAAGATGAAAGGACAGTATAATTGTGGTAAAGGTTATGCCACTATCGGAAGAGCCCAGAGAAGGAATTATCCTTGCGATCTGAGAAGACCGACACTATCAAGAATAAAGGATGGAGTATATGAGTTTTGATGGAACCGTGACAATGTTACTAAGGGTGGTAGCACCCCAAACCCTGGAGACGATCGATGAAATTGAGAAGACCCCAAACCTAACCTACTTCTTTCTAGCCTCTCCGAATCTCGAGAACGAGATTCATTTTAAGGGTGGTAGGTTTGTAACATCCCAAAATTCTAAAATTTGGAATGATATAATAAATAGATAGATTTGATTGATTGTTTGATTGATTGTGTGAAATTGAGTGAAATTCGAAACTTTTTGAGAGTTAAATGAGAGGGAATAAAAGGACTTTCCCAAACTTTCATTTTGCATTCGTGATCTCCGTGAATTCAAATTCTTTTCACCACAAAAGCCTGGAGAGAAGATGACATGACTTGTTCCATTTACTTAAATGACAAGGGTGTTGAAAATATTTTAATGTCATTTGGAAAATATTTCCAACCCAGGAACTTTATGCAACTCAATGATTTTCGCGAGTGAGGGAGTCCTGGATTAGGGGGTGTCCGGATGGCCGGACTATACCTTCAGCCGGACTCTTGGACTGTGAAGATACAAGATTGAAGACTCCGTCCCGTGTCCGGAAGGGACTTTCCTTGGCGTGGAAGGAAAGCTTGGCGATACGGATATTTAGATCTCCTACCATTGTAGCCGACTCTGTGTAACCCTAGCCCTCTCCGGTGTCTATATAAACCGAAGGGTTTAGTCCGTAGGACGAAGAAAAACAATCATACCATAGGCTAGCTTATAGGGTTTAGCCTCCTTGATCTCGTGGTAGATCTACTCTTGTACTACCCATATCATCAATATTAATCAAGAAGGAGTAGGGTTTTACCTCCATCGAGAGGGCCGAACACAGGTAAAAACATCGTGTCCCTTGTCTCCTGTTACCATCTTCCTAGACGCGCAGTTCGGGACCCCCTACCGAGATCCGCCGGTTTGACACCGGCCCGAGGAGTCCCGGACTAGGGGTGTCCGGTAGCTGCACTATCGTCACGGCGGACTCCAAGACTATGAATATACAAGATTGAAGACTTCGTCCCGTGTTCGGATTGGACTTTCCTTGGCGTGGAAGGCAAGCTTGGCGATACGGATATGTAGATCTCCTACCATTGTAACCGACTCTGTGTAACCCTAACCTATCTGGTGTCTATATAAACCGGAGGGTTTTAGTCCGTTGGACGAACAACAATCATACCATAGGCTAGCTTCTAGGGTTTAGCCTCCTTGATCTCGTGGTAGATCTACTCTTGTACTATCCATATCATCAATATTAATCAAGCGGAGTAGGGTATTACCTCCATCGAGAGGGCCCGAACCTTGGTAAAAACATCGTGTCCCTTGTCTCCTGTTACCATCCGCCTAGACGCATACGATTCGGGACCCCCTACCCGAGATCCGCCGGTTTTGACACCGACATTGGTGCTTTCATTGAGAGTTCCTCTGTGTCGTCACCGATAGGCCCGATGGCTCCTTCGATCATCAACAACGACGCGGTCCAGGGTGAGACTTTTCTCCTCGGACAGATCTTTGTGTTCGGCGGCTTTGCACTCCGGGCCAATTCGCTTGGCCATCTGGAGCAGATCGAAAGCTACGCCCCTAGCCATCAAGTCAGATTTGGAAGTTTGAACTATACGACCGATATCCGCGGGGACTTGATCTTCGACGGATTCGATCCGCAGCCAAGCGCGCCGCACTGTTTCGATGGGCATGATCTGGCTCTGTAGCCGAAAAGTGTCCTAGAGGCCGCACCAGCACCCGCTCCGGCCCTTGATCCGGAGCCGGATTCCCCGATCGAGGACGAGTGGTTGGACACCGCCTCGGGGGCTACAATCTCTATGGCAATTGAGCCGAACTCCATCCCTGTCCTTTGCGAAGACCTCGACTCCAGGGTGCCGGACTCCTCTCAGGACTCCGAACCCTCCGCGCCCCTGCCAATCGAATCCGATTGGGCGCCGGTCATGGAGTTCACTGCCGCGGACATCTTTCAAAGACTCGCCCTTTGGCGATATTCTGAATTCACTAAAGTCTCTCTCTTTATCCGGAGAGCCCTGGCCGGACTGCGGACAGGAAGGTTGGGATACGGACAACGAAATTCAACACCCACCCACCACCCACTTTGTAGCCACTGTCGATGATCTAACCGACATGCTCGACTTCGACTCCGAAGACATCGACGGTATGGACGACGATGCCGGAGACGACCAAGACCCAAGCCCACGAGGGCCTTTGGAAGGCCACCTCGGCATATGACATATACATGGTGGACATCCGAAAGATGGGAACGGGCGATGGAACAAAGGAGGATGACCCTCCAAGAAACAACGAAGCGCCCGACGTCGGTGGCGCCGCTCTAAATCCCGCTTCTGACAAAAGCGGTGATTACAGCACGGAGATAATAACACCTGGACAAGTGTCGGAAGAGAACCCCTCCAGCGGGACTCGGCGCAGAGGAGGTAGAAGCAAGCCCGCCTGACGGTCTGCAGAAAGAGAGGTTGAGGACGATAACTATGCGCCTCCCTCCGAAGATGAGGCAAGCCTCGGCGGACGACGAGTTTGTCGTGCCTGAGGATCCCGCCGAACAGGAGCGTTTCAAACGCAGGCTTATAGCCACGGCAAACAGCCTCAAGAAAAAGCAGCAACATCTTAGAGCTGACCAAGATCTGCTAGCTGACAGATGGACTGAAATCCTCGCAGCCGAAGAGTATGAACTCGAACGCCCCTCCAAAAGCTACCCCAAACGCAGGCCGTTGCCTCGATCAGAGGAAGTACCCAAGTCACCAGCGTACGACATGGCAGACCACCCACCCCGTGGCCGCGATAGAGAGGCTTCTAGACCCTCCGTTCAAGCCGTACCCCCGACGCCGTTCAAAAAGTACCAGGGCACGGGAAAACGCGCCGGACTTGCGAGATATATTGGAGGATAAGGTAAAACATACAAGATCGATCTATGGATCGCATGGGCGCCCAACGACACGTGACGATAACCGTCACGCCGGATACTGAAACTCCGGCCGGGCCGAACACAATAGACAAAGCTCATTGGAGCTACGTCGTGATATAGCCCAATACAGAGGCGTCGCACACCCACTATGCTTCACAGATGAAGTAATGGATCATCAAATCCCTGAGGGCTTTAAACCCGTAAACATCGAATCATATGATGGTACTACAGATCCTGCCCATCCTAAAAGGGGTGCCTTCATCCGGTTGGGTGTACTTGATCTTGGCGTCCTTCATCCTAAAAGAGTAGAAAAGATGAGGAGTTAGAAAATGGGAAGAGAGTAGTGATCTATGGTTTTAACTTAGTGGTCGTGTCTCTACAACAGTGTACTACGATACCATCTCTGTAGCGACCGGACCCAAATGGATCAAGTCTCTGTGCTCAGTGTCATCCTTGGATCAGTAATGCTGACACCACACAGTACTTCGAAGGATTTATAGCAGAATAGCAATCACACACGTATTACAGCGTTGTCCAAAAGAGGACTTATTACAATATTATGGCTTAAGGCCATCAAATAATAACAGCGGAAGACTTGGAAGATAAGTGAGTCCATCAACTCCATCGGCATCACTGAGTATAGAACCACGACCTAACACCTTACTCGTCGTCTGAAAAGTCTGCAACATGAAAGTTGCAGCCCGAAAACGGGTCAGCACATGGAATATGCTGGCAATGTAGCACATAGGGAATAATGAATGATAAGCCTGTACTACATGCATATGTGGCTGGTGGAAAAGCTCTCTGATTACAGTTTTGCATAAAGCCAGTTTTTCCCTCACAAAGGAATAAGTTTGTTTAACTATCATGGTGGTTGTTAAACATTGAGAATGGTTGACAGCATCCTCAATCCCAATTAAAGGTACTCATTAAAAACCCAATATCATTAATTAGAAGTAACATGATGAGATTCACATGATATTCAAGTACTAGATACTCAAGACGTCCATAACCGGGACACGGCTAATCATGATTAGTTTATACACTCTGCAGAGGTTTTGCACTTTTCCCCACAAGACTCGATCGCCTCCGCTTGGTTCTCGCACTACATGGTGTTTGAGAGACGGATGACCGAGACACGATCTTCGTAAGCACTAGCACCTTACATGTGGGTAGACCGTACCAACCTACATCCCCTACATCAGCTAGCCTACCCGTAAGAGTTCGCACAACTTACTCAACTATGCCAGAGCCCATATTGGCTTGTGGCTGCACACGGAAGTTTCTAGTTTGAATAGTCTTATGATCCCTTAGAGCCTGGGTGGCGGTCCGAAGAAATACAGGCAAGTCCTGATGGAAACCAGGTGCCTCAATGCACCCAGATGTGTGTTTAAGTTGCCACCTTAGATAAACCATTAATTAACAATCTCACATCTGTCATGGATATTCACTCACCCAATCCACGTCTACTGGCATAGCATGGCATAATTAAGCAAACGTAGAAGTAACTCCCAAGGTTTCATAAGTAAAACAGGTAATAGGTACTACCTCAATCTACTTCCCATCCCACAATTTAAGTTGATCCTAAACATGCAAGTGTTTGAGGAATAGGGCTAATGCATAAAACTGGGTAGTAGAAAAGGTATGATCAAGTGTTACTTGCCTTGCTGATGATCCGCGAAACCTAGAGACTCGAAGTAACAAGCGACGCACTCCGGGTGATCTAACGCAGACAAACAACAAGCATACAATAAGTACTCATCTAATGCACAGGGAAAATCTCGAATAGAAGGTCTACCAGGAAAATTCAACTTAAGAATCCTGGTGCAAAAAGAATCGAATCAAATAAAGCAACGAAAGTCGAAAGTCAGAAGAAAACGACTCGGTTCTAGTAATTTGAAACTAGGTCAAAATTTTACAGTGGCAAAACCTTGGTTAAGTGGATTAGTCGAACGGCGGTTTGAAAGCGAAACTCGGTAGCTTGAATCACCTGATTCCGATAAACGAGCGAGAAAATAAACTGATTTGAAAATTGGATCGGAAATTGAAATTGGAAAATAACGGATTAAATCCGATTAAAAGAAAAACGACGAACGGTTAACCGAACGGACGTTCGTTAACAGAAACTAACCGACGAACACGTTCGTTAAAATGAACGGATCGGTGAACGTTCACTAATTAACAAAACCGACTAAAAAAATAAACCAATCTAGGTTTTTTTTAAAACCGAACAACGAAAGAAAAACCGGACCGGTTTTGGAAACAAAACCGGACCGGGGTGGCGGTGGCTACCTCCGCGAGGTCGCCATGGGCTCCGGCTCCGTGATGTCGGGCGAGGTCGGCGGGTGGCGGCGGGTCGGGGATGGCGACGTCGGCGGCGGCGGCTCCGGCGGCGTGGCGGCTCGAGTTGGGGTGGCGGCGGGATGAGGAGGAGAGGGGGCGAGGGGTATAAATAGGAGGGTGCCTTGGGAGGGGGCAGCGGCGGGTGGCGTGGCCGAGCCGACTCGGCTGCCGGCGGCCGGGACTCTCCCGAGCGGGAGCGCAAGGGAGGGGTCTTTGGGCAGGCGGTGGGCTGGGCCCTTGGCCCAAAGTGGGCGCCAAGCGCTATTTAAAAAAAACAAAACGAAATGAATTTAAAATAAAACTAAACGAACTCCAAATTAAATAAAATTAATTTTCCCCGACTCTTAAAAATGAGTCGAACAAAATGAACTTTAAAACGGGGCAAAATGCATATTTTTTTTAATACTCATTTTTTTTCTAAAGCAAATAAACTTTCAAAACCAAAATTTGATTTATTTATTAAATCTTCATTTTTCCTAAATGTTGGGAAAGTCATATTATTCCCTCTCTTATTTTTTTTATTGGAAAAATATTTGAAGATAATTAAATAAATCCAAATGATCCTATTTTCAAAATTTGAGTAAATCCAAATATGAAAATAATGAAATCTCCAACTCTCTCCGAGGGTCCTTGAGTTGCATGAAATTTTCTAGGATCGGAAAATGCAAGAAAATATGATATGCATGATGACTTAATGTATAACATTCCAAATTGAAAATTTGGGATGTTACAAACCTACCCCCCTTAAGATGAATCTAGCCCTCAAGATTCGGGTTGGCTAGAAAATAGGTGAGCGTGGTCCTTGAGCAAATCTTCCTCTCTTTCCCAGGTGGCTTCATCTTCAGTGTGGTGGCTCCACTGAACCTTGCAAAACTTGATAACATTGCTGCGAGTAACTCTACTGGCATAATCGAGAATCTTGACTGGTTTCTCCTCGTATGTTAAATCATCCTTTAACTTAATTGCTTCCAGTGGCACTGTGTCTCTTAGTGGTATCTCTGCTATCTCGGAGTGACATTTCTTCAGCTGAGAAACATGGAATACATCATGAACTCCTGATAGTCCCTCTGGCAATTCCAGCTTATAAGCAACTTCTCCCATGCATTGCAAAATTTTATATGGTCCAACGAAACGTGGTGCTAATTTTCCTTTAACTCCAAAACGCTTAACTCCTCGAAGCGGGGATACTCTAAGATATACTCTGTCTCCAATTTCATATTCAATCGCCTTGTGCTTTGAATCCGCATAGCTCTTCAGTCTGGACTGGGCTACCTTGAGCCTATCTCGAATCAGTTTAACCTTCTGCTCAGACTCCTTAATCAAATCTGGTCCAAACAACTGACGATCTCCAGTTTCGTCCCATGACAATGGTGTCCTGCATCTCCTTCCATACAGAGCCTCGAAAGGTGCCATCTTCAAGCTGGTTTGGTAACTGTTGTTATAAGAAAATTCTGCATATGGCAAATTATCATCCCAACTAGATCCATAATCTAGTGCACAAGCTCTCAGCATATCCTCCAAAATCGGATTGACTCTCTCGGTCATCCATCGGTGCGTGGGTGGAACCTGTACAATTCCAGCCTGGTTCCCAATGTTTCGTGCAACTGATTCCAAAACTTTTAGGTAAATTGGGTTCCTATATCTGATAAGATACTCCTATGAACTCCGTGTAAACACACAATTCTGGTCATGTATATCTTTGCCAACTTAGCACTGCTATAGGTAGTCTTGACGGGAATGAAATGAGCTACCTTCGTCAAATGGTCGACTATAACCCAAATCGAGTCATATCCTGAACGAGTCTTTGGCAAACCTGTGATGAAATCCATGCCTAATTTATCCCACTTACATTCGGGTATCGGCAATGGTTGTAACAATCCTGCTGGCTTCTGATGTTCTGCCTTTACTCTCTGACATACATCGCAAACTGCTACATACTCCGCAATATCCTTCTTCATTCCTGTCCACCAGAAAGTATTCTTCAAATCCAAATACATCTTGGTATTTCCTGGGTGAATCGAATAGGGTGAATCATGAGCTTCTTGCAAAATCAACTTCCTGATCTCCGGGTTATTTGGTACATAAACACGGTCCTCAAACCATAGGGTATCGTGCTCATCCTCACGAAATCCCTTAGCTTTTCCTTCGCTCATTTTCTCCTTTATAGAGGCAACTTCCTTATCTGCCTTTTGGGCTTCTCTGATTTTGTCCATCAACGTAGACTGAATCTCCAATGCTGCTACATAGCCTCTCGGAACTATTTCCAAACATAGCTCTCGAAGGTCCTCGGCTAATTCCTTGGGTATTCCTCCCACCGTTAGTGTATTGACGTGGCTCTTACGGCTCAATGCGTCTGCTACAACGTTAGCCTTCCCGGGGTGATAATGCAATCTCATATCATAATCCTTAATAAGCTCCAACCATCTCCTCTGTCTGAGATTTAATTCCTTCTGCATGAAGATGTACTTCAAACTCTTGTGATCCGTGTACACCTCACAATGATTTCCAATGAGAAAATGTCTCCATGTCTTCAATGCATGCACTACGGCTGCTAACTCCAAATCATGTGTGGCATAATTCAACTCATGAGGCTTAAGCTGTCGTGAAGCATACGAAACAACTCTTCCTTCCTGCATAAGCACTACTCCAAGTCCTCGACGTGAAGCGTCGCAATACACCTCATAATCCTTGGTCTGATCTGGCAAAATTAACACTGGTGAGGTAACCAATCTTTTCTTCAACTCCTGAAAACTTGCCTCACAATCCTCAGTCCATATGAACTTGGTATCCTTTTTCAGCAATTCCGTCATAGGCTTTGCAATCCTTGAGAAATTCTCAATGAATCTTTGGTAGTATCCTGCGAGTCCAAGGAAACTCCGGATCTCTCCAACTGTCGTTGGTGCTTCCCATTTGGTTATGGTCTCAACCTTTGTGGGGTCAACTGCTATTCCTTCTCCGGATATAACATGTCCAAGAAATCCAACTTCCTTTAGCCAAAACTCACATTTGCTGAACTTGGCATATAACTGGTGTTCCCTCAGTTTCTCCAAAACCAATCGCAAATGTTCCTTGTGTTCCTCTTCATTCTTGAAAAATCAAAATGTCATCAATGAACACCACGACGAACTTATCCAAAAACTCAATAAACACTTTGTTCATCGTGTTCATGAAATAAGCTGGTGCGTTAGTCAGTCCAAATGACATAACGGTATACTCATACAATCCATACCTCGTGGTAAACGCTGTCTTAGGTATGTCCTGCTCCCGAATCTTCAACTGATGGTACCCTGATCGTAAGTCGATCTTGGAAAACACTTTAGCTCCTTGCAAACGATCAAACAGATAATTTATCACTGGTAGTGGGTACTTGTTCTTGATTGTTACTTCGTTCAATCCACGATAATCAACAACCATCCTTAACGATCCATCCTTCTTCTCTACTAACAGTACGGGTGATCCCCAAGGTGAAGAACTTGGGCGTATAAAACCTTTATCCAATAGTTCCTTAATCTGCTTCTTGATTTCCGCCAAATCCTGTGCGGGCATCCTGTATGGTCGCTTTGATATTGGTCCTGTTCCCGACAAAAGCTCAATCAAAAACTCAATGTCTCTATCTGGTGGCATTCCTGGCAACTCTTCCGGAAATACATCAGGAAAATCCTTCACCACTGGTACTTCTTCCTGCACAACTCCTGATAAGCAATTTACTTGCGCTCTCCTCGGCTCGTGTCGTGATACGTACTTGATCCTTCTTCCTTCTGGAGTGGTGAGCAAAATTGACTTAGTGGTGCAATCTATGTTCCCTCCATACTTCGATAACCAATCCATTCCTAATATCACATCCAATCCTTGGGATTCCAGAACTATTAGGTCTGAGGGGAAAACATAGTGTCCAATCCTCAATGGCAGTCGATCACACCATTTACTAGCCATGTATTCTGCTCCAGGTGAGGTTACTAGCATGGGTGACCTAAGGGCTTGGGTCGGTAATTTGTACTTATCCACAAATCCCCTTGATATGTATGAATGCGATGCACCAATGTCGAAAAGAACAACTGCGATAAATGACTTAACCAAAAACTTACCGATTCTTTGCATCGGGCTGATCTTCAACCTCCTCCACATCAATGTGGTTCACCATCCCCTGTTGAAAGGGTTTGGCTTCTTTCCGAGTAGATTCCATTGCCATTTCCGTTACGGCCTTACGGGCGATCATTTGCATAGTGCCCAGTCTTGCGGCACTTATAGCAAGTAATGTGACTCAGGTCTACCTTGGATGGTGTTGACGGGTTGGTGCGGTTCTGTCCATTGCTTCCTCCATTCCCGTTCCCATTTTTGGTGCCATTATGGTTGTGCGAATTACCTCCTCCATGGGTATGCTGAAACTGAATTCCTGTTTTAGGGGTATAACGAGGCTTCACGAGCTCCGAGTTATACTTTCCCCTGTCCATACTTCCTCTTGCGGTTCTCAATTTGCTTTGCTTTCCTTCAATCATGAGGGCTCGGTCTACCAACTCCTGGTAGTTATTGAAACTGGCTACCATCAACGGCATCTGAACTCATCATTCAGTCCTTCCAGAAACTTCTCCCTTAGTCAGCGTCTGTAGCAACGCGTCATCCGGGGCATAACGTGCTAACTTACTAAAATCATCCACATCTTGTATGAGTCCTTCCTCCTTGGCGTAAGTTGAAACTCACGCTTCTTCATGGCCATAGCTCCTCTTTGAAACATGGGCAGTCGGAAAGCTTGTCAAACTGATCCCATGTGACGGTGTCTCTGAGGTAAGTGGTCGTAAAATTTTCCCACCAGTGCTGCGGGTCCTTCAAGCTGGTGTGCAGCAAACTTCACTTTTCTCCGTCTGTGCATCCTGCGTTGGTCAACTCCTTCCTATCTTGCGGAGCCAATCATCTGCTACAATCGGCTCGGTGCTACTGGAATACACCGGCGGATTCAGTCTAAGGAAACGAGTCAAGTGATCCGCAGGTGGTGGTGGTGGTGGTGGGTTGTTGTTGTTGTTGCCCTAGTTCTGCACCAATGTTTGAATCAAGGTGTTCTGCTGCTGAATCAACTGGGTGATCTCTGGCGGAAAAACAAACCCGGGGTCGCGTCTCGAAGGCATCTGATGGGTTTAGAAAAGACGAGTAATTAAGAATAGAATGAGATCTAAGGAGAAACACTACCCAATGCACATGAGCAAATGCACACAAAATCACTTCATTCAATCAAACAAAGGGCTTACAATGATCTAACTATCGCAAAAGTGCGTGTACTATAATGTTTACATGGAGGTAATACTACTAATATATGGGGACTTCTACAAATTTGAACCGTGGAAGACTCCATGATGTCCGCTTCCAGCTTCGTCTTCAAAGTCGGGTTCACTTGGATCCGAATCGGTGTAAATGCGATGTTGATGTAGTCGCTTGGACAACCGACATACTGGTCTTCATTCTTGAGCGCCAACTTCTTCTGGAGTTCTTCAATCTCGTACTTAAGATCGTTATTGTGTCTTGCTAGAGCTACGATCTCGTCCATGTAGTCCTTGCGTGTAGTCTTTAGTTCTTCTTCAAGTTCGATGATCCTTCCCTTTGCATTCTGCAACTCTAACATATCATTGCACATCTGGTTCTCCTGGCGTCGAATGTGCTGGTTTAACTCCTGGATGAAAGCTGCAATGGATCTATCCTTCTTGGTGCTGACTATCTCCCATTGTTCATCTCGGCGTTCGCAAATCTGGTAGATAGTGTCTTTGAGGTCTTCTTGATAAACTTCTCCAATGCGTCCCATGGTGATATGAGCTGCCATGCTCTTTCCCAGACTCGGGTTGGTGCAATCGAAAACACTATCTATAGGCTTGGTGATTGGGGTGAATGTCCTTCTGGAACGTGAGCTTGAATCTTCCAGTAGCTCCTCTTCGTGCGAGTGGCGTTGAAAGTCCATGTGAAACTTGGTAGTCCAACGTTCAGGTACTTGGTGACTTCCTTCAGGTGAAATCCAAAAGGGGTGCCTTCATCCGGTTGGGTGTACTTGATCTTGGCGTCCTTCATCCTAAAAGAGTAGAAAAGATGAGGAGTTAGAAAATGGGAAGAGAGTAGTGATCTATGGTTTTAACTTAGTGGTCGTGTCTCATACGATCGTGTGCTCGATACCATCTCTCAGAGCGACGGACCCAAATGGATCAAGTCTCGTGCTCGGTGTCATCCTGGATCGATGTCGACACCACACGATGCCGAAGGATTTATAGCAGAGTAGCAATCACACACTTATTACAGCGTTGTCCAAAAGAGGACTTATTACAATATTATGGCTTAAGGCCATCTAATAATAACAGCGGAAGACTTGGAAGATAAGTGAGTCCATCAACTCCATCGGCATCACTGAGTATAGAACCACGACCTAACACCTTACTGTAAATGCGAAAAGTCTGCAACATGAAATTGCAGCCCGAAACGGGTCAGCACATGGAATATCTTGGCAATGTAGCACATAGGAATAATGAATGATAAGCACATACTACATGCATATGTGGCTGGTGGAAAAGCTCTCTGATTCTGATTTTGCATAAAGCCAGTTTTTCCCTACTGCAAAGGAATAAATTTGTTTAACTATCATGGTGGTTGTTAAACATTGAGAATGGTTGACAGCATCCTCAATCCCAATTAAAGGTACTCATTAAAAACCCAATATCATTAATTAGAAGTAACATGATGAGATTCACATGATATTCAAGTACTAGATACTCAAGACGTCCATAACCGGGGACACGGCTAATCATGATTAGTTTATACACTCTGCAGAGGTTTTGCACTTTTCCCCACAAGACTCGATCGCCTCCGTTTGGTTCTCGCACTACATGGTGTTTGAGAGGCGGATGACCGAGACACGATCTTTCGTAAGCACTAGCACCTTACATGTCGGTGAGACCGTACCAACCTACATCCCCTACATCAGCTAGCCTACCCGTAAGAGTTCGCACAACTTACTCAACTATGCGAGCCCATATTGGCTTGTGGCTGCACACAAGTTTCTAGTTTGAATAGTCTTATGATCCCTTAGAGCACTGGGTGGCGGTCCAAGAAATACAGCAAGTCCTGATGGAAACCAGTGCCTCAATCCACCCGGATGTGTGTTTAAGTTGCCACCTTAGATAAACCATTAATTAACAATCTCACATCTGTCATGGATATTCACTCACCCAATCCACGTCTCATCGGCATAGCATGGCATAATTAAGCAAACGTAGAAGTAACTCCCAAGGTTTCATAAGTAAAACAGGTAATAGGTACTACCTCAATCTACTTCCCATCCCACAATTTAAGTTGATCCTAAACATGTAAGTGTTTGAGGAATAGGGCTAATGCATAAAACTGGGTAGTAGAAAAGGTATGATCAAGTGTTACTTGCCTTGCTGATGATCCGCGAAACCTAGAGACTCGAAGTAACAAGCGGCGCACTCCGGGTGATCTAACGCAGACAAACAACAAGCATACAATAAGTACTCATCTAATGCACAGGGAAAATCTCGAATAGAAGGTCTACCAGGAAAATTCAACTTAAGAATCCTGGTGCAAAAAGAATCGAATCAAATAAAGCAACGAAAGTCGAAAGTCAGAAGAAAACGACTCGGTTCTAGTAATTTGAAACTAGGTCAAAATTTTACAGTGGCAAAACCTTGGTTAAGTGGATTAGTCGGAACGGCGGTTTCGAAACGAAACTCCAGGCGCTTGAATCACCTGATTCCGATAAACGAGCGAGAAAATAAACTGATTTGAAAATTGGATCGGAAATCGAAATCGGAAAGTAACGTATTAAATCCGATTAAAAGAAAAAGCGACGAGCAGTTAACGAGCGGACGTTCGTTAACAGAAACTAACCGACGAACACGTTCATTAAAACGAACGGATCGGTGAACGTTCACTAATTAACAAAACCGACTAAAAAAATAAACCAATCTAGGTTTTTTTTTAAAAAAAACCGAACAACGAAAGAAAAACCGGAACGGTTTTGGAAACAAAACCGGACCGGGGGGCGTGGCGCGGTGGCTACCTCCGGCGAGGTCGCCGGGCTCCGGCTCCCGTGGTTTCAGGCGAGGTCGACGGTGGCGGCGGGTCGGGCGATGGCGTGAGCGGCGTGGCGGCTCGGGTTGGGGCGGCGGCCTTGAGGTGAGGAGGAGAGGCGAGGGGTATAAATAGGAGGGTGCCTTGGGGAGGGGGCAGCGGCGGGTGGCGTGGCCGAGCCGGACTCGGTCGGTGGCGGTGGCTGGGACTCCTCCCGTGAGGCCTTGAGGGGAGGTCTTTGGGCAGGGCGGGCGGTGGGCAGTGGGCCCTTGGCCCAAAGCGGGCGCTATTTAAAAAAAAGCAAGCAATTTAAAATAAAACTAAACGAACTCCAAATTAAATAAAATTAATTTTCCCCGACTCTTAAAAATGAGTCGAACAAAATGAACTTTAAAACGGGGCAAAATGCATATTTTTTTAATACTCATTTTTTTTCTAAAGCAAATAAACTTTGAAAACCAAAATTTGATTTATTTATTAAATCTTCATTTTTCCTAAATGTTGGGAAAGTCATATTATTCCCTCTCTTAATTTTTTTATTGGAAAAATATTTGAAGATAATTAAAATAAATCCAAATGATCCTATTTTCAAAATTTAAGTAAACCCAAATATGAAAATAATGAAATCTCCAACTCTCTCCGAGGGTCCTTGAGTTGCATGAAATTTTCTAGGATCGGAAAATGCAAGAAAATATGATATGCATGATGACTTAATGTATAACATTCCAAATTGAAAATTTGGGATGTTACAGCTTAACAGCTTGCCAGCAGAATCAATTGGTTGTTGGGAGGACGTGGAAGCCGTATTCCTTGATAACTTCCAAGGCACATATGTGCGACCACCAGACGCCGATGACCTTAGCCACATAATTCAGCAGCCAGAAGAATCAGCCAGGCAATTCTGGACATGGTTCCTAACAAAGAAAAATCAAATCGTCGACTGTCCGGATGCAGAGGGCCTTGCAGCCTTCAAACATAACATCCACGACGAGTGGCTTCCCCGGCACCTAGGACAGGAAAAGCCGAAATCGATGGCAGCCCTCACAACCCTCATGACTCGCTTTTGCGCGGGAGAGGATAGCTGGCTAGCTCGAAGCAACAACTTGGCCAAACACCCTGATAGTTCGGAAACCAAGGACAGCAATGGCAGGTCGCGTCGCAACAAGAACAAGTGCCGCATCAACGGTGATAACACTAAAGATACGGCCGTCAATGCCGGATTTAGAGGTTCTAAACCCGGTCAGCGGAAGAAGCCATTCAAAAGAAATACCCAGGGCCCGTCCAACCTGGACCGCATACTCGATCGCTTGTGCGGATACATGGCACCCCCGAAAACTCAGCCAATCACACCAACTGTGATTGTTGGGTGTTCAAGCAAGCAGGCAAGTTAGGTGCCGAACTCAATGACAAGGGGCTTCATAGCGATGACGAGGAAGAGCCCTGGCCGCCGAACAATAGAGGACAGAAGGGTTTTCCCACACAAGTGCGGACGGTGAACATGATATACGCAACCCACATACCCAAAAGGGAGCGGAAGCGTGCACTACGGGACGTATATGCGATGGAGCCGATCGCCCCAAAATTCAACCCATGGTCTTCCTGCCCGATCACCTTCGATCGAAGGACCATCCCACTAGCATCCATCACACGGCGGTTTCGCCGCTTTGGTTCTTGACCCAATTATTGTGGATTTCACCTCACGAGTCACGATGGACGGCATTTACGGCAGCCTGAACCTGCTTTATCAGGATACAATGCGTAAGATGGGCATAGACCCCTCAAGGATTAAACCTACAAAGACGACCTTTAAAGGCCTCATACCGGGCGTAGAGGCCAATTGTACAGGCTCAGTCACACTCGAAGTGGTCTTCGGATCACTGGATAACTTCCGAAGCGAAGAGTTAATCTTCGACATAGTCCCGTTTCGCAGCGGCTATCATGCACTGCTAGGACGAACCGCATTTGCAAAGTTCAATGCGGTGCCGCACTATGCATACCTCAAGCTCAAGATGCCAGGACCTCGAGGAGTAATCACGGTCAATGGAAACACCGAACGCTCTCTCCGAACGGAGGAGCACACGGCGGCCCTCGCGGCGGAGGTACAAAGCAGCCTCTCACGGCAATTATCGAGTCCGGCCACTAAGCGTCCGGACACCGCCAAGCGCGCCCGGAGTAACCTACATCAAGACTACCTGGCACAATTCAAGCACGAGTAGCAATCCGACCCCAACCCCAGCCCTCGCGAAATTGCGAAGCCAGTATTACGCGTACATAACTATGCTCTGGAGATACCATGGGCATATGGGGAGGGGCACGACCACGGCACGCCAAGAATGCGGCTCAACTGCACTGGGGCTCCGATTGTGTCATTCTTTTTCCTTTTCTTTTCTTTCTTTTCAGGACTCCGTCTTTCAGCCCGATCTGTCCGGCACTAGAATCGCCGAACTCAAGATGCAACAACCAGGAAGCGGTAAAGCTCAAATCGAGTGTTCAGGTGGTCTCTATTACGAGCATTATACCTGTTTTACATACCATCCCGCAGCTTACCCCTGGAGGGGGACATGTTAGATAGTCCCATCCCTCGCTTATCGCACTATTTGTATCGTTCTCCTTTCATTGCAGTACCTTTTTGAATAAAAAATACATAGCTTTTGTCTATTATTGCACTCTTTTCTTTATATATATATATATATATATGTTCATTTCATGACATGTTGCACCCGTACACTTTGGTATGGCCAATACACCAGGGGCTTAAGTACCCCAAAATTATGGTGTGATAAGTCCGAACACTTTCACAAGTGCGGCACCCCGAACTTATAGCATTATATGAATCGGCTGCGAATCATGTCTTGGGTCAATAGTTGGGTTTGCCCGGCTCCCGTGTTGTGGTACCTTATGTTCCGCTATATCGGCTAAGGTAGCACCGGGAGAACCATCATTATTGTGCCCAGTTGAGCTGGGTCGAGCACCTCAGTGGAGAAAGCTAAAACTGACCGTCATGATAAGGCGAGAGCCGGTTGCTGTTCGAGAAGTTTTTTCGGGTCCCTAAAGACCTATGCCTCTTAGAGCGAGGAACCGGAGTTCTCCGGCCACGGCGTGGATAGCGCCCCGAACTCGGTCTTCCGAATACTAGGGGCTTCGCCGAAATTTAAAATTATAGAATTCTATGGCTAAGTAAGAGTGTTCAAGCATTATAAGTCCGGTTGCCTTGTTCGTTGCGTTGAGCGCCTCCCTAAATGGACCCAAGAATGGGAACAAGAGTGCTCAAGTTTATCCTGAACACCCCCCTTTTCGTGGCATGGGGCTGAAGCCAACGACTTGCCATCTCTCAAATTTGATAAGCGGCCGCCTGAAGGTAATATTTTAAATTAACAAGCGTTGCTTAAGCGCATATGAACAAGTTTTCAGCGTCTGAGGATAACAAATGCGAGTCTACTCAAAATTACATCTTTGGAGCACTCATCCGCTATTCGGCGAGCACCCTTCAGAAGGCCCTCATAGTACATTTCGGGCGTGCGATGCTCCTTGCCCTTCGGTGGCCCGTCCGTCACAAGCTTCTCTGCATCTAGTTTGCCCCAGTGCACTTTAGCACGGGCAAGGGCCCGATGGACGCCTTCGATGCAGACGGAGCGCTTGATGACTTCAATTCATGGACAGGCGTCCACCAGCCGCTGCACCAAGCCGAAGTAGCTCCCAGGCATGGCCTCCAATGGCCACAGCCGAGCTATAAGGCCCTTCATGGCCTGTTCGGCGACCTTGTGGAGCTCGATCAGCTGCTTCAGCTAGTCGCTCAAGGGCACCGGATGGTCGGCCTCAGCATACTGAGACCAGAACACCTTTTCCGTTGAGCTCCCCTCCTTGGCACGGTAGAATACGGCAGCATCAGACGCACTACGGGGCAAATCTACGAACGCTCCTGGAGAGCTCCGAATCCGGTTAAGTAATAGGTAATTCACTTTCACATTCTTGCTTTGCATAAAGAATGCCTTACCCGCCGCTATCTTCTTTAATGCTTCAATTTCTTGGAGGGATTTTTGGGCCTCGGCCTTAGCATCTTTGGCACTTTCAAGAGCCGAGGCGAGCTCGGACTCTTGAGTCTTCGAGTCACGCTCCAAACTCTCGTGTTTTTTCACGAGAGCTTGGAGCTCTTGCCGTACCTTGGCCAGCTGCGCCTCCCCCTTCTCTCGCTCGGTGCGCTCCGTAGCCACTTTGTTTTCGGCCACGGACACCGCTTCCTTCAGGGTCTCCACCTCGTTCGTGGCCCCTGCAGTGCCCGTGTTATTCCTGTTCTTTTTTGCAACTGAAACCTTTTCTATAAGGTATTTTTTTTAATCAGGTATCACTTACCTTCCTTGTCCTCGAGCTCCTTCTTGGCTTGTCCGAGCTCGTTCTCGGACCGCTCGAGGTTTTGCTTCAATGCATTAACCTCCGCAGTCAATGCGGCAGAGGTCAGCAGCGCAGCTTGCATTCCCATATTGACATACCTATGTTAGACTCCTGCGTATATCTTTTTAGATCCTTAGTCCGGCTTTTCTTTCCGAACACCGAACTAAGCATCAGGGGCTACTGTCTATGCGGTAATATTTTTACATATTCTAAACTTACCTCGAAGCCTATTAGAAGGCTGGCACAGGCTTCGGTCAGCCCGCTCTTGGCGGACTGAACTGTCCGGATCATCGCGCTCATAACAGTTTGGTGCTCCTCCTCGATGGAGGCGCCGTTAAGCGCCTCCAGTATGCTGTCCGGTGCCTCCGGTTGGACGGAGGCCGCCAGTTCAGTAGGCTTGCTCCTCTTGGAAGGAGTTCGCCTATCATAGTCCGGAACCGTTGAAGATTCCTGCGCGGTGTCCGGCTCAAAGCCGGACTTGGAGCCACAGGGGTCTTATCCCTTTACTCACAGAGTCCGGAAGTCGCCTTGCGGCGCCTCGAGACCACCTCCTCTGACTTGGAACTGTCGGGACAACACTTCGGCGTCGTCCGTAGGGCGGGGGGAGGTAGCCGTCGGAAGTGAATTCACATCCGACGAATCCAGAGAGCCGCTCGACGACTCGTCGAGCCCGGCCTTGGGCGGGCTGCATAATTGTATTCGAGTAAGGAAAGGTTGTGCCACTCCTCTTCGCCGTCGTTGGCGTCGGTGGAGTAGTCCGGAGGAAGGGTCTTCCCCTTCTTGGACCCCTCGGCCTCCCCTGTTAGGGCGGCCTTCCTCTTCTTTCCTCCCCCCGCTGGAGGGGGAGAGGGTTCTTCTTCCTCCTCCTCGTCTTCACGGGAGGAGCTCGTCTCGGATTCGTCGGATGAGGAATCCGACACCTCCAGGCGCCGGGCACTCTTTCGAGTCCCCGTGGCCTTCTTCTTGACCTTCTTCTCCGGCACCACATAAGGTGTCGGAGCCAGCAGCTTCACCAAGCGAGCATTGGCTGGGTCTTCGGGCAAAGGAGCCGGACAGTCTATCTGTCCGGATTTCACCTGCCAATCCTGTCAAAGGTAAGGGAGTTTAGATCCCGCATAGAGTCAGACTATGAAAAACTAACATCCAGTAAAAGGTAAAAATAGCTTACCGCACTAGCGTGATGCTGCGTGCTGAATCCGCGCTCCTCGGAATCTGATGCAGGAGCATCGGCTCCCTTAAAAAGCACCTTCCATGCATCTTCGTACATCGTGTCGAAGAGCACCTTTCGAGAATCGATCTTTGCCGGGTCGAACTCCCACAGTTGAAATCCCGTTCTTGAAACGGGAGGATCCGGCGGACGAGCATAACCTGGACTACATTGACAAGCTTGAGCTGCTTGTTCACTAGGGTTTGGATGCATGTTTGCAGTCCAGTCACCTCTCCTTTGTTGCCCCACGATAGGCCCGTATCTTTTCCAGGACGTGAGCCGCGTAGGGGGTCCGGACCGGAACTCGGGGGCTGTGACCCATTCAGGGTCGCGCGGCTCGGTGATGTAAAACCACCCCGATTGCCACCCCTTCAGGGTCTCCACAAAGGAGCCCTCGAGCCATAGGACGTTGGGCATCTAGCCCGCCATGGCACCTCCGCACTCTGCCTGGGTGCCACGCACCACCTTCGGGTTGACATTGAAAGTCTTGAGCCAAAGGCCGAAATGGGGGTGCATGGAGAGGAAAGCCTCGCACACGACGATGAACGCCGAGATGTTGAGGATAAAGTTCGGGGCCATATTGTGGAAATCCAGGCCATAGTAGAACATGAGCCCCCGGACGAATGGGTGGAGAGGAAAACCCAGTCTGCGGAGGAAGTGGGGAAGGAACACTACCCTCTCATGGGGCCTTGGGGTGGGGAGGAGCTGCCCCTCTTCGGGAAGCCGGTGCGCGATGTCGTTAGACAAGTATCCGGCCTTCCTAAGTTTTTTGATGTGTCCCTCCGTGACGGAGGAGACCATCCACTTGCCTCCCGCTCCGGACATGGCTGGAGTAGGTCGAGGTGGGAAGTGCGGACTTGGGCATTGCGCGGAGAATGGATAGGCAAAGGAGGAAGAAGGCGTAGGTGAGAAAGTTGGATCCTTATCCCCTTATATGGGTGGATGCGGCTATGCGTCCCCACCAGCATGATAAAACCCGCTTATCTCCCAAGCGCCGCAATCAATGGCGCGGTTGGGTTACCAACGTCCGTATTGATGAGAATCCCGTAAATAAAGGGGACACGATCTCTGCTTTGACAAGACGTGCCAAGGAAACCGCCTCGCGAAACGTGCTGAGGTGGAGCAGTAAAAACGATTCGAATAAAGGCTTGGCCGTGGTGTGATGTCACGCTACGGAATATATCAGTAGATTAGATTTATGTAAATATTATTGTCTCTATGGCAGTATGTGGACATTTATTTTGCAGAGCCGGACACTATCCTTCGTGTTCAAAATCTTCTATGAAGTACTTGGAGGAGGAACCCGCCTTGCAATGCCGAAGACAATCTGCGCGCCGGACTCGTCGTCATTGAAGCCTGGTTCAGGGAGACTCGAGGAGTCCTGGATTAGGGGGTGTCCGGATGGCCGGACTATACCTTCAGCCGGACTCTTGGACTATGAAGATACAAGATTGAAGACTCCGTCCCGTGTTCGAAAGGGACTTTCCTTGGCGTGGAAGGCAAGCTTGGCGATACGGATATTTAGATCTCCTACCATTGTAACCGACTCTGTGAAACCCTAGCCCTCTCCAGTGTCTATATAAACCGGAGGGTTTAGTCCGTAGGACGAAGAACAACAATCATACCATAGGCTAGCTTCTAGGGTTTAGCCTCCTTGATCTCGTGGTAGATCTACTCTTGTACTACCCATATCATCAATATTAATCAAGCAAGAGTAGGGTTTTACCTCCATCGAGAGGGCCCTAACCTGGGTAAAAACATCGTGTCCCTTGTCTCCTGTTACCATCCGCCTAGACGCACAGTTCGGGACCCCCTACCCGAGTTCCGCCGGTTTTGACACCGATAGCGAGCGAAGATAAAATGACTTCTTCAAAACATATGAAATATGAGTTGGGAGTTTTAAAGAATTAAATTCAAAGTTCTTTTGAATTTATTTTCAATTTGGAGTTATTTGAGTTTTATTCAAATTATTTTTCTCCAAAAATAAAATATTTGGAAAATAGGGTAACATGATTCCCTACATCAGAAAATTGGAGAGAAATAAATTTGAATTAATTTTGGTATTTTTAAAATGATTTTTATTGGATTTTATTAGACCAGTAGCACTCTTTGAATTATCTGAATTTGTGTGGATATTATTTGACGTTAGGAAAATGTTCATCTTGTAGAAAATCTTATTCTGAAAATTTTGATATATTATATGCCTATGTGATTTTACTTCTTCTGTCTGCAAAATTATTTAAAAAAAACTTTTCCTGGTAGGCGGCCCAGCCAGTGTGAGCCAAGCCAGCCGACATCACCTTCGTCCCCGACTCCAGCGCCCGCACGACAGCGCCGCCGCCGCCGTGACCTTCACGGACACCGCGCCGCTGCCGCCTCTCTCCGCCCCCTCCCGCACGCCACCGCGCCGCCCTCCCTCCATAAATAGCCGCGCCCCCTCCTCTTCTCGTGCCACTGCCGCCTCGCGCTTTGCGCCGCCGCGCCGCAGATCACCGCCGACGCATAGCTCCGCCATTGCCGCCGCGCCGCCGCCGCGCCCGCCACGCCACCACCACCTTCGCCCTCTGGCTGCCGCGCTTTTGCCCATTCAAGATCTCGCCAGACTCGCCGGAGTACGCCGCCTCGATCCAAACCGCCGCCGCCGGTTTCAAAAAAATCGCCCCGACCGGTAAAACCGTTGCCCCAGTTCGAACCGGTTTATTTTCGGTTTAGTCTGGTTTTCTGAAAAACCCTAGATTTGTTTTTTTAGGTTTATTATTTAATGAACGTTTTCTGTTTAGTTAGTTTTAATGAACGTTTTCTTTCTGTAGATCTGTTTAGCGAATGTTCGTTCGATAAGATTTTTAGTTTTATTTTAGTTTTCGGCCAGGGACCTTTTGGTGATAAATTTCTTCACATATTAGTCCCTGTACTTCAAACGACCACATCCTTTTTACCCGTTTATCCAAATTCAACGAAACCAATGCCCACTTCTTCGTTATGAACTCCTCTATCCAGTAAAACAACTTAAACATGTTTTTGAAATTTTAAAATTTGAATTAGGTCAGATTTGAATTCAAACTTCGTTTGATCATAACTTGAGTTTCGTAGCTCCGTTTGAGTTGATTCTTTTTGCCAATCGAAGCTCTTGACCTAAACATTCTGATAAGGCCAAATTTATATAATTTTGGTACCTTTAGAAATTGTTTTATGTTGCAAGAGTTATTTACTTTGGTTCTGATGTTTTCTGAATTGTCTTCTTCGTTCTTTCCGATCTTTTGAGTGATTGCTTTTGTGTGGTTACCATTGCTTGCTTACGATAGATTGACCGGAGTGTGACGAGTAGATCTATCAAGAGTTTTGAGTGCAAATCATCTTCATCAACAGTACAGGCAAGTTCACAGTTTGATCATACCCCATTATTACCCAGTTTTTATGCATTAGTTTCCATCCTCAAAACATTGCATGATTAGGATGTCATTAACATGTGGGATGGGAAGTAGTTTATGAGGTAGAACCTATTGCCCTATTATATCAAACGTGACAGATGTGAGATTGTTAATTAATGGTTCAACTTAAGGTGGCAACTTAAATACACATCTGGGTGGACTGAGGCACCTGGAGAATCCAGTGTTGCCTGTATTTTTGGAAATCCCGGGGTTCCGTGTGATTTTCCTATGGACCGCCACCCAGGCTCAAAGGGAACTGAGATATTTTCATGCTAGAAACTTCCGTGTGCAGCCACAAGCTATTATGGGCTCTAGCATAGTTGAGTAGGTTACATGAAGCTCTTGAAGAGGTGGATCAGCAGGTAGAGGGTTGTAAGTTTGGTATGGTCTGCGCGGAGTAGAGAGTTGATGTTTCTGAAAGACTGTATCTCGGTCATTCGTTTCTCAAACACCATGTAGTGCGGGAAATCCAACGGAGGCGATCGACTCTTGTGGGGAAAAGTGCGCAAACCTCTGCAGAGTGTACAATCTAATCATGATTAGCCGTGTCCCCGGTTATGGACAATCTTGAGTATCTAGTACTTTGAGTATCCTAAGTATCTCATCACGTTACTTAAATAATTTGTTGGGTTATTGATGTTAATTTGGGATTGAGTTGGAGGAACCTCTCAATATTTTCAACCAACTTTGTAGTTAAATAAAATATATTCCTTTGCAGTAGGGAAAAATTGGCTTTTCGCAAAAACATTATAACCATAGAGCTTTTCCACCAGCCATATATGCATGTAGTGATAGCCTTTATTCATCATTATCCTATGGTGTGGATTTGCCAGTACATTCAATATACTGACCCTTTGTGGCTGCAACATCTCATGTTGCGGGATCTTACGACGAGTAAGTGATACGTTAGGGTTACGATTTCTACACTCAACTTTGCCGTTGGTGTTGATGGGAATCCACAACGTTGTTGTTACTTCCGCTGTTTGGATTGAGGTAATAGTATTTACGTTACTTTATACATGTGATTTACCTTGGTTATAAATCCCCGAGTACTGTGTGTGTCAGCATACCGATCTAGGGATGACACTTAAGCATAGAGACTTGACCGTCTGAGGTCGGGTCGCTACATTCAACAGGTGGTAAATTAAGACCATGTATTTCATCAACATGAGGTAAATTCTTAACATCTTCAGCATTTATACCTTTTTCTTTCATAGATTTCTTTGCCTCTTGCATATCTTCAGGACTGAGAAATAGAACACCCATTTTCGTCGGAGTTGGCTTAGGAGTTGGTTCAGGAAGTGTCCAATTATTTTCATTGGTCAACATATTATTCAATAGAATTTCATTGGTCAACATATTATTGAATAGAATTTCAGCTTGATCAGCTGTTCTTTCCCTAAAAACACAACCAACACAACTATCCAGGTGGTCTGTGGAAGCATCGGTTAGTCCATTATAAAGATATCAAGTATCTCATTTTTCTTAAGAGGATGATCAGGAAAAGCATTAAGTAATTGGAGAAGCCTCCCCCTAGCTTGTGGGAGACTCTCTTCTTCAATTTGCGCAAAATTATATATTTCCCTTAAAGCAGCTTGTTTCTTATGAGCGAGGAAATATTTACCAGAGAAATAGTAAATCGTATCCTGGGGACTACGCACACAACCAGTATCAAGAGAGTTAAACCATATCTTAGCATCACCCTTTAATGAGAACGACAATATTTTAAGGATATAATAGTAGCGAGTTTTCTCATCATTAGTGAATAGGGTTGCTATATCATTTAATTTAGTAAGATGTGCCACAACGGTTTTAGATTCATAGCCAAAGAAAGGATCATATTCAACCAAAGTAATTATATCAGGGTCAATGGAGAATTCATAATCCTTATCAGTGACAAAGATAGGTGAAGTAGCATAAGCAGGATCATATTTCATTCTAGCATTCAGAGATTTTTGTTTCAGCTTAGCTAGTAATTTCTAAAGATCACTTCTATCATTTCAAGCAAGAAAGTCTCTAGCAGTTTCTTCATCCATATCATAACCCTCAGGCACAACAAGCAATTCATATCCACGGGGAGAATCTTCATCATCACTTTCATCAATATTATCAGTTTCATTAATTTCATTCTCTCTAGCCCTAGCAAGTTGTTCATCAAGAAATTCACCAAGTGGCACAGTAGTATCAAGCATAGAAGTAGTTTCATCATAAGTATCATGCATAGCACAAGTGGCATCATCAATAACATGCGACATATCAGAATTAATAGCAGAGGCAGGTTTAGGTGTCACAAGCTTACTCAAAACAGAAGATGAATCAAGTGCAGAGCTATATGGCAGTTCCTTACCTCCCCTCATAGTTGAGGAATAAATTTTTGTTTTCTCGTCTTTCAAGTTCTTCATAGTGACCAGCAAATATAAATCCCAAGTGACTCAAAGAATAGAGCTATGGTCCCCGGCAACGGCGCCAGAAAATAGTCTTGATAACCCACAAGTATAGGGGATCACAACAATTTTCGAGGGTAGAGTATTCAACCCAAATTTATTGATTCGACACAAGGGGAGCCAAAGAATATTCTCAAGTATTAGCAGTTGAGTTGTCAATTCAACCACACCTGGATAACTTAGTATCTGCAACAAAGTATTTAGTAGCAAAGTAGTATCAAAGTAACGGTAACGGTAGCAAAAGTAACAGTAATAATTTTGTAGTGATTGTAACAGTGGCAACGGTAAAGTAAATAAGCGAAGAACAACATGTGAAAAGCTCATAGGCATTGGATCAGTGATGGAGAATTATGCCGTATGCGGCTCATCATGTAACAGTCATAACATAGGGTGACACAAAAATAGTTCCAATTCATCAATGTAATGTAGGCATGTATTCCGAATATAGTCATACGTGCTTATGGAAAAGAACTTGCATGACATCTTTTGTCCTACCCTCCCGTGGCAACGGGGTCCTAGTGGAAACTAAGGGATATTAAGGCCTCCTTTTAATAGAGTACCAGACCGAAGCATTAACACATAGTGAATACATGAACTCCTCAAACTATGGTCATCACCGGGAGTGGTCCCGATTATTGTCAATTCGGGGTTGCCGGATCATAACACATAGTAGGTGACTATAGACTTGCAAGATAGGATCAAGAACTCACATATATTCATGAAAACATAATAGGTTCAAATCTGAAATCATGGCACTCGGGCCCAAGTGACAAGCATTAAGCATAGCAAAGTCATAGCAACATCAATCTCAGAACATAGTGGATACTAGGGATCAAACCCTAACAAAACTAACTCGATTACATGATAGATCTCATCCAACCCATCACCGTCCAGCAAGCCTACGATGGAATTACTCACGCACGGCGGTGAGCATCATGAAATTGGTGATGGAGGATGGTTGATTATGACGATGGGGATGGATTCCCATCTCCGAAGCCCCGAACGGACTCCAGATCAGCCCTCCCAAGAGAGTTTAGGGCTTGGCGGCGGCTCCGTATCGTAAAACGCGATGAATCCTTCTCTCTCGTTTTTTTCTCCCTGAACACGAATATATAGAGTTGGAGTTGAGGTCGGTGGAGCTCCAGGGGGCCCACGAGGCAGGGGGCGTGCCCTAGGGGGGGGCAGTCGCGCCTCCCACCCTCATGGAAAGGGTGTGGGCCCCCTGGCCTTGATTCTTTCGCCAATATTTTTTATTATTTCCAAAAATAATCTCCGTGAAGTTTCAGGTCATTTCGAGAACTTTTGTTTCTGCACAAAGATAACACCATGGCAATTCTGCTGAAAACAACGTCAGTCCGGGTTAGTTCCATTCAAATCATGCAAGTTAGAGTCCAAAACAAGGGCAAAAGTGTTTGGAAAAGTAGATACGTTGGAGACGTATCAACAACACATTAGCATGCCTCGCCTCCTCTCCCTCTCCCCTCCCATAGCACCACTCCATCTCCATCTCCATCTCCCTCTCCATCTCACTGTGCCCCCGCGTACCGTCGCCTCGCTCGCCTCCCATAGTACCACTATTCCCTCGCTAGCCTCTCCAGCACCGACAACCTTCTCCCTCGTAAATCAAGCCCCCAAAAACCCCCACCTTCCAAACTCCACCATGACCGAACGCGAACTCCGCAACATCCATATGAGCCGCGATTGGAGCAATCTCCCCAGTGATATCCTCGACCTCTGTTGTTCGTGTATGGATATGTTGAGCGCCCTGCGGCTAGCTGCATGCTCGAGGGACATGCACACGACCATCGTCGAAGCGAGGCCTAAGCTTTTCTAGACACCCTGCTTGCTGCTATCTGGTCTTGCGAGATTGGCTCACCATGATACGGAGGCGTACATGATGCCCCTCAACTTCAATCCGATCTCCATTAGCCGAAACTTCTTTGCAGGTATGTAGTGGGTCGCCGTACATCATTTCCCTCGACTTCGATCCGATCACCATCGCCCGAAACTTCTTGGCAGGTATGTACTGGGTCGGAATGAACTCCCACTAGATGGCTGCCTTCAGAGAAGATGGTAAAAAGTTGGTGCTCGTGCACTTACAGACCTCCCATGAGATTATCCTTCCTCCGTTGGATTATGTAGAGTTTTACCATCGCGGGCCAACTCATCTAGATTACCACGTCAGTTGGACGAACCTTGTTTTGCAGAAGATTGTAATCTTCCAAGTGCCCACACGAGATGGGAATTACGCAGACTTCAAGCTAATTGCCTTGTTCGACCGTGGACTCGCCTATCTTTACGCCGGTGCCTTCTTTAGCTGGAGACAACTCAGCTCGCAGTGGATCATCGTCAAAGCTGATACACACTTCTGTGATGCTATTGAACACAATGGCATCATCTACACGATCGACAAAGCAGATGGCACCACGTATTGCTGGGACGGTGCGTGTAAGTTGTTTCCATCTCATGTTAATGATGACGCCATGACACTGTTTGAACTTTTTGTGATGATTGGCATATCCCTGTTTGAGCAGAATTTGAGTAGAACTATGGCAATGTATTAGAGACGCTGTAAATCAGCTATATTTGGAATGAGTTAATTCATGCGATTGTGACCATATCATTACAGCCAATTTGTACCCCTGAATAATCAAACGGTTAGGAATATATGGATATTCTCGTTATTTTACAGTAATCTATATACTACTACTAAATATGAGTGTGTATCAATGGCCATGTTAGTTTCCTCATTTTCATGATGTAGAAACATGCACCACACTGTTGGTTTCATCTAACAATATTAGGGAAGTAAATGTGCATATGGAGAACTCTATATTTGGAAGTAGTGAAATCCTATCATGCTTACCATGTGTACATACCTATATTCGCCCTTCAGCAATCAATGGCTAGAATAATATCCTCACAAAAATTTTGCCCACAGAACACGAGTATATACCAATGCATGGTCTGTTAGTTACCATGAAGAATTTGTTTGTGAGGATAGAACATGATTACATAACATGAATGACATGGTAGTTTCCTGTGAAGAATCGATTGCGTGATAACATGAGTATAACCATGCATGGCACTTCTATATTTTCAAACCCAATATACATTTCCCTGTATTTTCCCTCCAGTTCCAATAGGGACATATCAATTATGTTTATTGCATTATCCTACTCATACTCTGAACAATGCTGATCTTACATTAACAATGCCTGTCCTTTTTTATATGATGCAGTGTCCCTACAGTTACTGCCCTTTGTAATCACAACACCATTGCCAAAAACAGGGAAGCACAACTGGCTCCTCGCTTGATCAGACGACGGGAAAAGACTAATGATCATTCGGACACATGAGACAGAAAAGTTATATTGCAAAAACCCCACTATATACAAGCACCGTGAAATACGTGAGTATCCGGACAGTGGCTGTTACGTCTATGAGCAGGATACCAGCTTGTTGGGGCCTTCAGGATTTTTTAGTTGGAGGCGGGTAAACAACCTTGGTTCACACTCTCTGTTTATCGGACTCAATTATCTGATTAACCAGGAGATCACCGTTGGCAAGGACCTTGATGGCAGAGAGGCTCTACATTTGCTATGGAAAATCTGTGTCTACACGGCGAGCCCTAGGAGTTCGGGACCAAACTCCCCTGATTGTCAACGATATAGCCTGCAGCCAAAAGAAGGTGAGAATGACAAAGGCATCCGGATTAACTTTGATCCTTGGATGTCTCAATTACGAGATGTGGTTCAAGCCTTTAGGTTGATAGGTAATTGGGCTGTTGCGTCGAAAGGGTGGAGTACTGATGTCTCTGGATCATTGGTCGTTGAAGCGGGGCTGCAAATTATGATGGTGTTGGATCATCTCTTCGAGTGACTTTGTTGTCCTTGCTGCTTGTTCTGGATGGGTAGTTCTTTCTTTTGTTATGCATATTCCTTGTCATTTGGTCATCCTCGTCTATGTCACTCTTAATCTGTAATAGTTACCTTTGTTTAGAATGTCATTCTAAATGCGGATCACGAGAGTCCGAGCTACCGCAGATGGGTGCGTTTTGGTGGTGTAGCAAGACTTCTTATGAACTATCATGTCATGTGTTTATGTCAAGATTAGTCACTAGTCGGTGTTTGAATGTTGTATATATCGTTGTTTCGAACTATTTATTGTCTCGAACTACTGGTGGGCTAAATGAGGGCATCACCATTCTCCATTGTTCAGAGTGTATATCCTTTTTTCAAGTTATATAATTTGAGCTCAGTGTCTTTTCGATGATGTACACTTGTTTGGGCCAGTGAGGTGTCGTTGAATATGCGCCGAGTTGTAACGCAATGCCAAACAGGTCAATTATGACTCTCAGGTCGGGCTCTCAAAAGATACTAAAAAAAGGCCGAGCTCTCCAAAAAAGAAAAATAAGGACTCTTAGGCCGACATGTGGGTGCAACTGGTGTTTTCGTGCGCTTGCGCGCCGAGAGCATATTGGCGCGTGTTCGAAATTCATGCTACCTTTTCATCCCCAATCTCCCGCCCCTCCCCCACCTCTGGAATCTCGATTCCTACTCCAATTCCCCCAAATCCCCCTCCTGTACTCCCTATACTCAAGCGCACTATCATGTCGCCGGTCAACGCGGATCTCCGAGCTGGAGATCCTGAGGTTAAATCCTGCCTTGATCGTTCGTGCTTTTCGCTCCAAGGGTGGCATGGCGGCGCTTGATGACCAGTTTGCCGGCAAAGTGCTGATGGTATCCATCAACGGCGACCGGCCTCCCGTCTCGCTGGACAACCTTGTCAAAGCTCTTGGCATTGCACACGGCATCCAAATAAGTGACTTGCTCTTCGAAGTTTGTCCGCCACCGGCTGATTTCTTCGTCAGGTTCCGGACAACTTTCGACTGTAGTCATGTGTTCGAATCTTCCCGGTGTTTGTTCTATGATGGCGCGCTGGTGAGCTTTGATCGGTGGCACCCAGGATGGGGCTCGATGCCCTCTAAGCTTGAGTTTTTAACAAAGCTTACCTTCCACGGCATGCCTCGACGTGCTTGGAACAACGAGTCTATGAATGAGCTTATCAACGACCTTGGAGGTGAGCTCGTAAGTATGTTTGTTCCTCCACACAACTGGGCTCTGACGGTTATGGCATGGATGAAGAAGTCGTCCACCATACCGAAGGTGATTGGTGTTGAGATACCGGTGCAGGAACCGGGGTTGTACTATTCGTCGCCACCAAGGCCGCTGCGGACCACACATTAGGGATGTACCTGTATCGAGTGTTCGTTCATGTCGAAAAAGTGGTCAATCCATCAATCGAAGTCCTGCCGCCGCCGCTGTTGCCAGGGTCCATCGACGACGTCCATTACAGGAGTCAACATCAGACTTTCCCCGTGTTGCTCGGCACGATGGATGGCACAGGGCCTACTCCATCACGCGGTGGAGGCCACTGCTTCTTTGGGAGAAGAGGCAGGGCTGGCTGCCTGGATGTGCTTTAATTTGAGGTAACAACTGAATCTTGTCAGATACTAGTTAAATCCGAGCTATGGGTGTGAAGCACTGATGTACCAGTACATTTGATTGTGACCTATTCTAGTTTTGCACCTGAACTTTTTTTAGAAAGGGATGTACATCAACTTAATGTGCTAGCAGAACTTATTGTGTTGTCTGTCTGTTTTCTTTGCACAACATTCAAGATATTTCCCCATCATTGATAAATACGATGAACTGTTATGTACGAGTTCGTTGGTTTCAACATAGCACTACCTGCTTCGATCCACCGCTTCCATCCTGATTGTGCCGCTGCGTGAAATTTTTTTGTATGCAAGTTCAGTGTGCTATGTTGTTCTATATGATTGTGTCAACTATATAAGTTTTTACTGAGAATCAGCAATGCATATGGCTGAAAGATGTATTTACGAGCATCGACCGATGGCTCTCTCTCTCTCTCTCACACACACACACACACATGCACACACGCACAAGTGGGACCCGTTGAATTATTTCTTTGCTCATGACAGCTTTTAATTAGGTTCCATTGTAATCTAACTTTTTTTTAAGTTATTAATTAACCTTAGTGACTTCAAAACGTTGTACAGAAGCCTTGTTTGGGCCTTTCCGGCGTCGCTGAATGTGGGCTGAGTACCCATGTTAGGTTGTACTGTACTACACATGCCTTTTTTTTCAACATCAGCAATGCAACTGGGCCAACAGTTGTACACAATATCCGGGTCAACTTATTATTCTCCGCTTGTTGGCTGCAAACTTTCCTAGGAGGTATGCATTAGGCTTAACAAGAAAATGGACTTTAATAAATAATAAATGGGATGTAATTATAATAACTGGCAGTAACTATAAAAAATTCACCAAACACGTAATTTGTTTAAAAAAATATTATTTTTGGAATTTGACAATTTTAATTGCATTACTTGTTGCGCGCGCAATATTTCGTTGGATTTTAACGTAATACAACTTTATTTTGGAATTATATTTAATCTGACTAGAAATTTCGGAGAAAAATATTTCGGATCCCATAAAAATGTGGGAATTTTTTTGAATTATGTTTTGAGCGGTTGGTTGAAATTATTAATCGTTGTCCTAGCTAGAAAATCGGCTGTACTTTTAACAAACTGTAAATGGGTTGTAGTAAATTCCATTAGAATTAAAAAAATAGGTTGTACATTCTTACAAATCGCAAATGGGCTATATGTTCTCTGCCACACACTTGTGGGCCTTCTAAGTTGACGCATCCCCTAAAAAAAACTAAGTTGACGCATATGCAAGGCTTTGTCAACAACACACGGTTCTGGCAGCTATGGCCGTTGGATGTCCATCCAACGGATGTCGTGCTTCTTCTTCAATCTCGGATATTCTTGCTTCAAATTACCAAAAATGATTCCTCCCCGGCATCCGGGGAACACCATTTCGAGGCTGACCAGGCCTACTAAGTTCACGCAGCGTACCAAGGGCTTTGTCAACTTAGTCAATATAAACAATTCTAGCTGCAGTGACCGTACGATGTCCATCCAACGGCCGTAGTGCTTCTTCAACCTCTGGTCTTCTTGCTCCAGCTGCCCAAAGCAGCGTCGGTCATGTCGCGTGCTCCTGCCTCCCTTGGCCGGCTGTGGTGCCGCGGAGGCCTCACCACCCCTACTACTCCCACCGCTGGCCAGGCCATCCCTCTACTCACCCACACCCCCTGTTATTCTGCGGTGACGGCAACCTCACACCGCAGCCGAACCAGTGAACCCTCGTACTCCTCTCCGCGCGGGCTTCCACTGCCGCGTCTTCCCCGGCTTCGCGTCGTCCCCTTCCTAGGCCTCGCCGTCGTCCACCGCCGTGGTGCTCTCGGCGCGGCGAGGTCAATGTGGTCAACGATTGACTTCCATTGGAAGAGTACTGTATGTGGAGAGGCTGACAGCTAGGTCCACGGCAGCCGCAAGGAAGTGCCTCCTTATTACACGCAAAATAATTATTCCTCCACCTGACAGTGGGGACCCACCAGACGGGCCACCGTATTTCACGAAAAAAACATTTCCCCCGACTGCTGGGACCCACCAGCTACATCTTCGCACGCAAGGAAGTGCGTCCGAGAAAAAAAAATGATTCGCCCCCTGACTGCTGGGACCCACTTGCTACATCTTCGCACAGAAGGAAGTGCCTGACAGTCGGGACCCACCTGGTCGAAGCATACGTATCGTTGTCATTCTGGTCGCGAACGTGTACATACATACTGGTCGATGTAGAGGCGCGCATGTGTCGTAGTAGAGGCGCGCACGTAGCATGTACACGCACGTACATCGGCCAGTGTGCAAGAAAGAAAATACAGCCACGTACGTACATACGGGCGGGGTATCGAACGCCTACTCGCGCATACGTACGGCCAGGGCTCATGTACATGGCTGGGTTGGAACGAAGAAACAGCATCGTCGTCGTGTTCATGGGGAGCCAACCGGTGGGTCGGAACGGAATGCGTCGTCGTGTTCATCGGGAGGGCTTGGACGGAAGAGCCGATGGAAACGAGGCCTGGCGTACTACAGAATGGAGGAAACGGCCTTGTGTTCGACCGGCCATGTTCGAAACGGGATCCTGTTCATCGGGAGGGGTCTAGCGTACCGCAAAATGGAGGAAACGGACTTTTGTTGGACCCCCTACGGTCGAAACGGGGTCCTGTTGATCGGGAGGGGTGTGGCGTACCGCAAAACGGAGGAAACAGACTTGTGTTGGAGCGCTACGGTCGAAACGGGGTCCTGTTCGTCGGAAGGGGTGTGGCGTACCGCAAAACGGGACTCCACGGGATACTGTTCATCTCCACCGTCGACCCCCTCCAGCCTCCACGGGCTACTGTTCATCCATCGTCAACCTCCTCCAGCCTCCACCTGCGACTGTTCATCCACGGGCTCCTGTCAATCAGCCTGCACCGCGCGCTACTCCACCGGCTACTGTTCAACCAGCCCTCTACACGGGCTCCTGTTCAACCACCTCTCCACGGGCTACTGTTCATCCAGCCCTCCACCGTCTACTGTTCATCCAACCCTCCACGGGGTCGTCCTGTTCATCCAACCCTCCACGGAGTCCTATTCATCCAGCCCCAACCGGCTCGATCGATCGGGGTTTTGTTCATCCAGAGGCAACACCACGGGTTCCGGTTGTAACATCCCAAGATTCTAAATTTTGGAATGTTATATTAAATAAATAGTTTTGATTGTTTGTTTGATTATGGTGTGGTTGCTTGAGTGAAATTTTAAAACTTTTGAAGCTTTGAATGAGAGGGAATAAAAGGACTTTCCAAAAAATTGTTTCTATTCGAAAATATTTGAATTTGAAAATATTTCAAACTTCATGCCACTCAATGATCATCATGATTTCTTCAATGAAAGAGGGTGGGAAGTAAAGAAATATTTCATTTGAATTTTTCATTTAAAATTTTCATTTAAATTTTGTTTTTAACTCAAAGTGGCATTTGAATTTTATTCAGAAAAAAACTTTTGTGACAAAGAACACTTAAAACAAAAGTGTTGAGAAGGAGTAACATGACACCCCCAAAATGTTGGAATATTTTTTTCATAGAGTTTTGAAAGTCACTTGGATTTTTGTTTGAATTTAAAAAATGATTTTTCAAAAAGTATTTTATTTGCCCCTGGAAAATATCCCATTAAATTGGGCTTATTTTTCTGATCGTTTTGATATATAATAATCCTATATTTTATTGTTTTAAATGATTTTTATTCACGTAATCTTTTTAAAAAGGAAAGTTATTTTTTTTGGGCCAAATCCGGCCCGATGCCGCCAGATCATCTCCTTCCTCACGAACGGGATTTCGTTCCCGAGCACAGCCGCGTCGGCCATCGCCGGAGATCGCGGGATTCGCGAAATCCCTTGCCCCCTCCTCCAAACCGACCTCCCTACCCTATAAATGGCCACCTCCCACACCCATTCCTGCCCCTAGAGCCGCCTCTCCTCGCCCCACACTACCGCGCCACCTCGCCGGATATAGATACGTGATAGACTATATATGGGTTCGTTCCTTGTGTGTCTAACAATAGTTTTTTTCGACAGGAACGTGTCTAGTATAGATAAAGCATGTACGTGTCCTTCTCCTCCACATGATCGTGATTGCACTACGTGATGTGTTCCTCTATTTTCTTGAGGGAACGTGACAGATTTCTCAATATATGCATGTACATAGTATTTGTATCTAACGTAATATCTTTAAATCTCAGCCGTTTATATGAAAAAATTAATGGCCTTGATAATTTAATCTGTGTGGATGAACGTGATGGCTTGTTTGACTTCTGTAATATATATATAATAGATAGATAGATAGATTATCTACGAGGTATTTTTGAGTGATTCCAACTGTCTTGGATCACAAATTTTATGAAGTTTCTGTTAGTTCAATTTTATTTCACATTTGAGCAGTTTAAATTTGTGTTTGTATGAATTTGCTCAAATCACTAGATTTGAGCTATTTTGAGTTAGGAATACTATTTTTGACCGATTATTTTTGCAGCTGGTCTCTAGGACCTTTGTTTATCCAGTAGTATTTAGTATTTTATTTCTAGGTTAATTTAAATTAGGTTTTTAGCAAAACAATAATGTTTTACTTATAGTTCTGTTTTAGCCATTTCTTTATTGTTTTTATTAGTTTCAAATTATTTCTTTTTGTCACTTTTGACAAAATTAGTTGTGTTTCTGTTAGACAACAAGACAAAATTTATTTTTTAAATTTACTTTCCTTAGTTTTGTATGAAAACTTCTATAGGTCATAGTTAGAGTTTTATAAAAGCTTTTTATATGTTTCTTTTTGCAAATAAATTTTTTTATGAAAAATACTTTCTGTTAACTTAGTTGTTTTACTTTTTATTTCCTGTTAAATTGTTAGTTTAGTGTTTTAATTGTTGTTATGGTTTTTAGGGCAAAACTATGTTAGATGCTTGTAGCAAAGTCATAGATTTCCGTTAGTAGTTTTTCTTTCTAGTTTTATTTGAAGCTTCTTTGGAATTTGTTGGAGTTTTATTGTTGAGTTTTTATTTTTTGTTTTAATTGTTATTTTGAGTGTTAGTATTGCTTGCTAGAATGATTGCTTATGTGAATGTTATGTTTGACTTGTATAGATTTTCTTCGGAGAGTGACGAACAGTTCTATCAAATTTTGTGAGAGCGTTGTTATCTTCATCAACGTACCAGGCAAGTTCACTTTGACCATATTTTTCATAACTATGTTTTATTTGCATGTAGTAGCACCTTTTCAACAATCCCTCCAGTAGTGTTATTAAATCTTTAGTTGAGTAGAATACATGAGGTAGGAACCCATCTCCCTGTTACCAAGCCCGGGACGTTATATAGTTTTAATGCTACGCTATAATAGACGGGGTTTGGTATGAGTGCCCGAGAGTGGTGTGAGTATGAAGGACTCTACGTCAATGACGACAACTTCATGATGGCATCGGCAAGGACTGCATCTTCATGACCTCAAGATTTTCGAGACTCGAGACAAGAATTCAATACACACTACTGGGTGAAGGACGGTTGGCGGGCATCCTGGAGCAACCAGTGGATGGCCGGGATGCATGGAGAAGCGCCATGACATCTTGCGGAAAGCTTCACCCAGACTCAAAGAGATGGAAGAATACTTCATGCCTGGAAGCTTACCTGTGCAACCGCAAGTCACTATGGGCTCTGGCTTCGTTAACCTTAGTTGTGACTCTGGCTGGGACGGTTTCTAGCAGATGTAGAACTACGGTAGGATTGGATGAGCACTGGACAGTGGTCAGGGGAACTCTTAGGAAGACCATGTTTCGGTCGTCTTGTTCCCAAACACCCTAAAGTGCGAGAACGTAAAAAGCGGGATCGAATCTTGCGGGTAAAGTGTACAAACCTCTGCAGAGGGTTAAAACCTAATCGATTAGCCGTGTCCCCGGTTACGAACAATTTGAGCATTTGGACTTGGATCTATCTCGGAACTCTCAACACCGGACTGATAACTTAATTCTGGGAAACTTATGATGATTTTGGGCTATGAGACATTGGTTGGCGGAACCATGTCATGATAGGAAATTTTGTAGTACACACTCCTGATATTCCTTTGATGTAGGGAAAATAAGACCAGCTTTTATGCAAACAAAACTCAGATACAGATCCACAAAGCCATACTATATATAGTATAGTTTATCATCTGTTTTCTCTTATTGTGATCTTGCCGGTACATTCTATGTACTGACCTACATGGCTGCAACGTATCATGTTGCAGATATTTTTCTTCGACAAGTAAGAGTTCCGATACAGGGTTATGATCTACACTCAACCTGCCGATGGCGTTGATGGTACTCCACACCCGTTGATTGTTTCCGCTGAGACTTATAAGGTATATATTAGTTTTACGTTATTTACACATGTGATTGCACTTTGATATATACATTGATGCACTATGTGTGCCAGCATACTGATCCAGGGATGGCACAGATACACAGAGGCTTGACCGTCTGAGGTCGGGTCACTACACCTGTTCATCCACCCCCACCGGGAACTGTTCATCCAAACCCCCCAGCAACACTCACTGTTCATCCAGAGGCAGCATCGATCGGCTTCAGTTAGCAGCAGTATCGAAGGAATCACTCGGGTTCAGTAACATACCTAGTGCAATCGCTCGGGTTCAGTTAGAGCCCAACGCCTCGCTCGAGTTCAGTTAGAGCCCAACGCGTCGCACACACGCCACAGACGCAGTACGAGAGAAACACGCATCGCTCGGCCCCGACCACCCACCGTAACCGGGAACACCCCGATATTTTCCTCGCCCTCGCTTCTACCATGGTTTTTTACGTCATGGATGGCCCAAAGAATGTCATGCAGCTGCGTCTCCGGCCCGCCCAGGACAAAAAGCCCATTTTCTATCATGGTTTTTTGTCATAGAAGTAGGAGCCCACCACATCTATGATGATATCGGGTTTTGTCACAATTATCGTCATAGAAGTGTCATAAGTATGACAGAAAAAATTTCGTTCGGCCCAAAATGTCAGGGATGTGTCTTTTTTTTGTACTGATCTTAGTGGGAGTTCTTAAGTAATTTGATTAATTGAACTTTAATTTATCATGAACTTAGTACCTGATTGAATTTTAATGCGTTCCTAAAGAAAGCTAAGTTGAAAGATGATGGTAGCAACTACACGGACTGGGTCCGTAACTTGAGGATTATCCTCATTGCTACACAGAAGAATTACATCCTGGAAGCACCGCTAGGTGCCAAACCCGCCGCAGGAGCAACGCCAGATGTTATGAATGTCTGGCAGAGCAAAGCTAATGACTACTCGATAGTTCAGTCTGCCATGCTTTACGACTTAGAACTGGGACTTGAATGACGTTTTGAATGTCATGGAGCATATGAGATGTTCCAGGAGTTGAATTTAATATTTCAAGCAAATGCTCGGATTGAGAGATATGAAGTCTCCAATAAGTTCTATAACTGCAAGATGGAGGAGAATAGTTCTGTCAGTGAGCATATACTCAAAATGTTTGGGTATAACAATCACTTGATTCAACTGAGAGTTAATCTTCCTGATGATAGTGTTATTGATGTAATTCTTCAATCACTGCCAAAGAAGCTACAACAGCTTCGTGATGAACTATAACATGCAAGGGATGGATAAGACAATTCGAGCTCTTACAATGCTAAAGGCTGCGGAGGTAGAAATCAAGAAGGAGCATCAAGTGTTGATGGTCAACAAGACCACCAGTTTCAAGAAAAAGGGTAAAGGAAAAAAGGGGAACTTTAAGAAGAACGGCAAGCTAGTTGCTGCTCAAGTGAAGAAGCCCAAGTATGGACCTAAGCCTAAGACTGAGTGCTTCTACTGCAAGCAGACTGGACACTGGAAGCGGAACTGCCCCAAGTATTTGGCGGATAAGAAGGATGGCAAGGTGAACAAAGGTATATGTGATATACATGTTATTGATGTGTACCTTACTAATGCTCGCAGTAGTGCTTGGGTATTTGATACTGGTTCTGTTGCTAATATTTGCAACTCGAAACAGGGACTAGGGGTTAAGCGAAGATTGGCTAAGGACGAGGTGATGATGCGTGTGGGAAATGGTTCTAAAGTCGATGTGATCGCGGCCGGCACGCTACCTCTACATCTACCTTCAGGATTAGTTTTAGACCTGAATAATTGTTATTTGGTGCCATCGTTGAGCATGAATATTATATCTGGATCTTGTTTGATGCGAGACGATTATTCATTTAAATCAGAGAATAATGGTTGTTCTATTTATATAAGTAATATCTTTTATGGTCATGCACCCTTGAAGAGTGGTCTATTTATGTTGAATCTCGATAGTAGTGACACACATATTCATAATATTGAAGCTAAAAGATGTAGAGTTGATAATGATAGTGCAATTTATTTGTGGCACTGCCGATTGGGTCATATTGGTGTAAAGTGCATGAAGAAACCCCATTCCAATGGACTTTTGTAATCACTCACAATAAGAGTGCTCTTGAGGAGTTCTCCATTCATAATTGTGAATCTGCCAATTCTACCTTTCCGCATGGGTTATCCGGAAGAAATGTTGAGCTTTGCTCGACATACTAATCTGTGCATCCACAACTCAGAAAATTATATGTTCCTTTGAGTTGCTCTCTTTAGTTGTACCCCGACCATCCTCTATCAGTTGATAACCAAGGGTATGTGTGCATTTGTGTTCATCGATGCCTTTTACTCTTGTGGTCCGTCAAGCCATTCTATTTCGGAATGACTTGGAGAAACAAACTCCAGTGCCTCATCCATATCTAGGATTGGGTCAAAGCAGTTGTATTCCGCGGATCAAATGCCAATCCAGCTTTTGATTCTGTTCTACCCTGAAGTATTGCCATCTTATGTCAAGAATGTCATGGGAATTGCACAACCTCTTAGGAATTCTTGACGCAGTGATACTTCTCGCCATCATTATTCATTCCTCGGTCCCGTGTTGATGCAACCGGAATGCCGACTAGTGAATCGTGATGTGTGAAATCTATACTCTTAGTAACTCCGTTGCTCGGTAGTTAATGGACAATATCCTCATTCTTAGCGTGTTGATTATTAAAACATCATCCTAAGATTGATCGTGCTACCTAGTCCTTATTTCTGGTGCACACTTCGATTGATGAGTTAGGATCTTGTCAAGTCCTCACTCATCTGATCATATCGTCTTGCCCTCAAAAGCAAGATTGTTCTTGAGTTTAGTAACATACCAGTGGTTCGTGACTTTCCAGATATCTTCTTGGAAGTGTTACTGGGCTGTCTCCTGACTGTTATGTTGAGCTCGTGATCAAGTTGGTTTCCCTCTAAACCACCCCTTCTCCAAGAATCTGTGTTGGGTACCCCTGAGCTAGTCGGTTAAGCTAGACAACAACTTGGAGAGTTGGAAGATAAAAGCTTACCTGATTTGGTTCATCTCCAAGGGATATCCTGGTGTGGGTGTGTTGAAGAAAGATGATATCTCCATTGATTGGTCCTTGTGATCAGTTGTTGGATCTATTGCCTTGTCAAAATTTTGACTTGAGTATGGGCGATCGTCAAGTCAAGTCGGAACAAATGATATTCATAATGTTGTCTTACTCGTGGTTGATCCCTCGAGCATACACCATTACATCTTTTGATCTGACCAATGCTATCACCGTGTTCACATGATGGTGGAAGTCCAGTGATAAGGAAATTCCGATGAGTTGTTGTTGAGCCCATCAGTAGCATTTTGTCTCCCCCATGAGTCATGTTGAACATCAACCTAGTGTTGAAAACTTGGTAAGCAATGCCTTCGTGTTCCGTACATGAAGCCTATGCTTGGACGGAAGAAGTGACTTCCTCGAATTCATGTGCTTTAGGTGTAAGTTGCCGCCATGAATTCGAGAAAGGTTTGTTTTGTTTCCTATGGTACCATCTCAAGTCAGTCATGCACGTGCGAAGTGCTCTATGGTTTGATAGGTTGGCCGCCTCCACTCCATATGTGTTCCTGGCACACCAAGCCACTGATTGATTTGTTCAAGGAGAAGGAGTTCCTTCATAACAACTAGTCATGAATTATGTTAGGACTTCGTTATCTTCGATGATGGTTCCCAACCTGAACTCGGTAGTATTTTTATCATAAGACTACTACGTGGTCATGCTTGTCTTGGACAGCGTGTTCATGGGTTTGTAGCAGAACACGCTCATGTTTTGGAGCTTGCTATCGTAGTTCATTCCCGAGAATCTCGCAACATATTCTCGTCGATTTGTGTCGCAAACTTTCATTTTTCTTCTAGACTCGATGAGTCTAGAATATCCTAACACCAATCGGATCTGAATCTCAGGCAGATATGATAGTTGGAACCTTCCCAGCAGTTGCATTTCGTTCCCAGCTTGCACCCCATTGTGCCAATTTCCATAGGCTGCCCCTCTCAGTAGTTGTTGTCTAGGATCATCCTCAAAAGTGGACTTACCATGGGTCCCATCCATTTCCGATGATAAGCAAAAATCATGCATTGCGTTGTCTTCAACAAGGTAGTCCACATCATCCATTCTAGTCCGGGTGTACCATTCCTTTGCATTCCACCAAATGATCGTTGTGAATTGCCTTAGGCTGGTATGAAGAGTCTCAATGATTTCTAATTCAAAAGTAATTCTTTTTGCCACTTAAGGGAATAGTTCTTTGTGTCACCTTTCTCGAGGTGCCCCGTTATTGAATCATGGCAATTATTTCCTCGCCACCTTGACACCATCCACCATCATTCTAAGCGTGGAATTGTTGCCCACTAATCAAACCTCGTTGTTTGCTCTTCCATCCCTCTCGATGTGTTCTGTGCCTCAACTCGAGATGTTTCAACATCTCATTCCACGAGCTGATCTTGAGTTGCTCGATCTTTAAGAAGATTAAATCCTGTAGGGTTTTCCCCTTCTTTCTGTTGTCGTGTCGAGTGAAGTTTCGATAGCAAAGACGTCAAGACCAAGATGATGGAGTAAATCAACATCTTCGAGAAGGGCAAATGGATCATGAAGATTGTGATAGTTGTGACTCCCCTTTTTCCTCTTACCTCACGTCTTGAATCTCGGGGCGAGATTCTTGTTTAGTGGGGGTGAGCTGTCACAGCCCCAGATCAGCCCTAGCTTGATTTCTTGCATCCATGCATCATGTCTAAATTTCCTTTAAATTTGAATTGGGGAATTGGAGCCTCAGAATCATTTAAAATAAATGATCAACATTAAAATTGCTTCAAATGTTTCCAAGGAAATGTTCCTTTTCAGCTTTGAAAAATATTGGAAAGAATAAAATTCAAACCAATATTTTTGGAGTGATCAAACATTTTATTTTGGGCCTTTGAATTAATTCAATAACTATTTGCATTGGAAATATATTTTATATATAATTAATATATGTCCAATAATTCTGGGACATTTTATGTGGTTTGGTATACTTTAGTTCCAGCCACATAATTATCTTTAGGATTTTATAAAATGGTTTAGTATTTTACTAAACTAAAAGCGTAATGTAACAAAATAGAAAACAGAAATAAAGAGAAAGGAAGGAAACTGACCAAGAGCCCACCTGGCTCGGCATCAGAGCAGCCCACGGGCAAACCGCCCAGCCAACTCCCCACTGCCTTCAACCTCTCGCCAAGAGGGCAGAGGCGTGTCGACGCCGCACGCAGGCCACCTCCACCCTGCCTGCTTCACTCCCCCGACGCTCTGGATGAGTCCCCCGAATGCCACGCACACCCCCGACCCCCTCGTCCTCTTCCCTCTCTCCCTGGAACCCCATCCCCTCCTCTGCTCCCCTCTCGCGAGCTCGACCGAGCGAGCTCGCCGATGCCGATCGCTGCATTTGCCACAGCCACCCCTTGCCCCTCTGCCGTCCCCAAGAGCTCCGCCCCGACCTCTTCTCCGTCTCCGCCAAGCTAAACGACACCGAGGCGCCCCGAGGCGCCGCCCCGCTGCTTTTCCCCTTCTCGGACCCGCCGGTCGCTGTCGCTCGATTCACCGCCGTTCGTGCTTCCCCGAGCTCGCCGACCAGCCCTACACGATCCCCGTGAGCTTCTACACCGTTTTCCCCTTGTCTCCGCGACGTTTGCTAGTTCTAGTCGCCGTTTTGCCGATGACCGAAACCCGCCGCCGCCTGTGACCGCCGCCGACGTGCCTCCGGCCACCTAGTGGCCCGGCTATCGTGCTCAGCTTTCTCCCCGCACGGCATAGAGCACGTAGGTGCCTTGCACGAGCCTCCCCGGCCACCGTAGCGTCGACCCCGAGCTCGCCCGAGCTCCGGCGACCACCACGGTCGATGCCGGTGACGACTCCGGCCATCTTAGGCCCAGCCGCTGCCACTACTCGACAAGTGACGAGCGCCAGCGTCACATAGACGCCCTCACGCCGCCATTTGGTCACGGAGGAGGAAACCCATTCTCCCCTGCCTCTCGGCTCCGCCATGACGAGCCATGAGTCAACTCCGGCGAGTTGACCCGGGTTTGACCATGGTTTGACCTCCCCCGTGTGTCACTGACGCGTGGGCCACCCCTGACACTTTTAGTTAGTATTAGTTTAACACTAGTTAACCTAGGTTAGTTAGCTAGTTAGTCGCTGACTAGTGGGCCCCGGCCCCACAAACAGTTTAGTTAGAATTAACTTAGGGCTAAATAACTTGGTTAAATAGTTGTGCCACTAACACGCGGGACCCACATGTCAGGTTTGACCTGGGGCGCCCAGTTGACTTGCTGACGTCACACAGGCGTCATGCTGACGCAGTAAAGTATTTCTGGAATTAAAATAAATCAGGAAATGATTTATAAATTTCAGGAAATATGCTAAACTTCTAAAAATCATATAAATTCAACCGTAACTCCAATGGAAATAATTTATATATGAAAAATGATCAGAAAAATATGAAGAATCTGTTTATTCCATGATCATGCATGTTTGAACAAGTTAACCTCACTGAATAGGATGAATCATGATTAGGGCAAGTTATGAACTAGCAATTGGAGTTGGAATTTAACCTTGTTTGAGCTCCACTTCAATTAACCTGGCTAGATATTGCATTAGGTAAATTCAGTACCGTAACATGACATGTCATTCATGTGAATGTGCATTGCATTGATTGTGTTCTCTCTTGTTTGCCGGTAATTGTCCCCTCTCAGTAGACGACGTACCGACGATGAATTCGATGACACCGATGAAGAACTATATTATCTTCGGAAGTGCCAGGCAAGCAAAACCCCCTTGTTCATTCCGATATAATCCCACTCTCTCGCTCCTGCTCTATTTTACTGCATTAGGACAACAACGACTCATGTGTTACTTGCTGCGGTAGCTGAACCCCTTTATCCTCTGCATGACCTGTCATTCCACAATAATTAGATGAAACCCACTAGCATGAGTAGGAGTTGTTTGAGCCACAGTGCCTACTCATTTATGCTTGTTGTCATGCCTGCCATCGCTTAGAGTTGAGTCAGTCTGATTCATCGGGAATGAATTGAAATGGTTGTGTGAACATGTCCTACTGTGTGTGTGAGCTAAGTGTGTGAACACGATTTGGTAAAGGTAGCGGTGAGAGGCCATGTAGGAGTACATGGTGGGTTGTCTCATTGAAACCGTCCTCGTGAACTGAAGTTCTGTGTTTGTGATCCATGAAACAGTTACTACCACGCATTGGGATCCTTAATTGACCCTCTCGGCTTCTTAACCACCCTTGTCCTCGGTCCGGGAGTTGCAAGTAGTTTCGTGTTTGTAGCATGTGGGGCCGCACGCAACGCTGACCTTAGGGGTGGGTTGTGTTATGTAGGCACCGTGGGTCTGCAAATTATTCGCCTGCTTGGTGTCTCGGGAACCCCGCACACATCGTTCGGGCTGTATGGGAAACCTCGGCCGGACTCCCTGCGGATGGAACCCGAATAGGCGATAAACCTGGACTAGGGACTTGAGTGTTTAGGTAGGCCGTGGCCAACACCCACGTTGGGCTTCCGCTTGAAGGTTGCCGAGTACATGTCGTGTAAACGGTGGTAAGTGGTGAGAGCGTGTGTGAAGAAGTACACCCCTGCAGGGTTAATATGATCTATTCAATAGCCGTGTCCATGAAAAGGACTTCGGGTTGCCTATATCAGTTCATAGACAAGTGAAAGTGGATACTCTAAAATGCGCAAGATAAGCGTGAGTGCTATGGATGGCGTTCTCGTAGGGAGACGGAGCGGGTCCATAGTGGTGTATTGATATGGTGAATATGTGGACTCGTAGCGCCACCTCAAAAGAGTTACTTGCAAATGTAGTTCAGATAGCCACCGAGTCAAAGCTGGCTTGCTGCAGTCAAACTCCACCACCCCCCTTTGATAATGATGCACATGTAGTTAGTTCTGATGTAAGTCTTGCTGAGTACAATTGTACTCACGTTTGCTTATTTTATGTTTTGCAGAGAGACGTCAGTCTCGCTAGTAGTTCCACGTGGACTTCGACTTTTAGCTTGTTACCTCAGCTATGATCTTGTGCCCTCGGCAGGATCTGGTAGATAGTCAGGCTTCTCAGCGTTTTTTCTTTTATAGTTGTCTGTACCCAGACATGTTTAGCTTCCGCTTGTGCTTTGACTTGTATGCTCTGAGTGTTGGGTCATGAGACCCATGTTTGTAACATCTCGCTCCTCGAAGCCTAATGAATAAATACTTGAGTCGTAGAGTTATGTTGTGATGCCATGTTGTATCTACACATATTGAGCATATTGTGTGTATGATTGAAATGCTTGGTATGTGTGGGATCCGACCAACTAGTTGTTTATCCTTGGCAGCCTCTCATATGGGGAAATGTAGTCTCGTGCTTCTGAGCGATAGTAGTCCGCTACAGTTCACACCGGAGTCCTGCTAGCCCAAAGACTACCGCTTGGACACTTGATCGCCGGCATGTGTTTCACTTCGCTCCTATATGTCTCCCTTCGGGAAATGTCACGCGGTGGTATTCGGAGTCCTGCCTAGCCTGCTACAGCCCGGATACCGGAGTCCTGTTAGCCCAAAGTGCTACAGCCCGAATATATACGTTGATGACCGACATGCTCGATGTGATTCATGTATACCTGTTCCCATAGGTTAGCGCCGCTTTGGGTTCACGACTAGCCATGTCGGCCCGGTTCTTTGTCATATGGATGCTAGCGACACTATCATATACGTGAGCCAAAAGACGCAAACGGTCCCGGGCCATGGTAAGGCGACACCCGTGGGAATACCGTGCGTGAGGCCGCAAAGTGATATGAGGTGTTACCGGCTAGATCGATGTGATTTGGAATCGGGGTCCTGACATAGGATCAACGTTAAGAGTGTGCTCAGCGAGTTCCCTCGGTACACCTGGCATATCAGAAGGTTTCCATGCAAAGATGTCCCGATTCTCATGGATGAACTCGATGAGCGCGCTTTCCTATTTCAGATCCAAGTTTGCACTGATACTGAACTGCTTGGACGAATCGCCAGGTACGAAGTCAACAAGCTTAGTCTCCACAGACGATTTGAACTTCAGGGCCGGATCGTGCTCCGTAGTTGGCTTTTTCAACGGAGTCATGTCTGCCGGATTAACATTATCTTTGTAGAACTTCAACTCCTCCGTGGCACAAACCGACTCAGCATAGGCCGCATCACCTTCTTCACATTCCAAAGCGATCTTGCGGCTTCCATGAACAGTTCTTATTCCTTTGTGACCCAGCATCTTGAGCTGTAAATAGACATAGCAGGGCTGTGCCATGAATTTAGCATAAGCCGGTCGTCCAAACAAGGCATGATATGGACTCTGAATTTTCACCACTTCAAAGGTCAATGTTTCTGATCTGGAGTCATAATCATCTCCAAAGGCCACCTCCAGAGCTATTTTGCCAACAGGGTTTGCCGATTTACCAGGTACCACGCCGTGGAACACCGTATTGGATGGTTTAAGATTTTTATCTGTTAGTCCCATACGGCGGAAGGTCTCATAGTAGAGGATGTTAATGCTGCTCTCTCCGTCCATGAGCACCTTGGTGAACTTATAACCTCCCACCTGAGGCGCCACCACCAACGCTAGTTGATCCGGATTATCAACCCGGGGAGGGTGATCCTCTCTGCTCCATACGATTGGCTGCTCGGACCAGGGTAAGTAACGGGTCACCGCCGGTTCCACAGAGTTTACTGCCTGCTTATGAACCTTTCGGTCACGGTTGTCCAAGCTAGTGGTGAAAACATGATATTGCCCACTATTTAACTGCTTCGGGTGGCTCTGATAACCCGACTGCTGCTGCTGATTGTAACCACCCTGGCTGCTCTGGTTACCTTGATTGTTCTATCCGCCCTGATTACCACTGAAGCCTGAACCGGAATTTCCTCCACCGTAACCCGGCCCATGGGATCAAGATCCTGAACCGCCACCTAATCCGTGATCATACCGGAAAGCATTAGAATTCTTAAACTCTTGCGTGATGTAGCAGTCCTTCCAAAGGTGGTTGGCTGGAATCTCCTTCGTCCCATGTTTTGGACAGGGCTGGTTTAACAGGTAAGTCAAGCGGTTCGGGTTAGGATTAGGCGCTCCGCTGCGATTCGGCGGTTTACCCTTTCGTCGCTGGCCCTTGTCCTGCGCGTTGGTATTAGCCACAAAGTCCATGCTGCTATCCGCTTTACGCTTGCCTCCGTTTCCATGACCTGCCGTGTTGTGTTGATGCCCCTTGGAGCTGCTGTTCTTCTTTCCCTTCCCTGTCTTATCATCATCAGACTCAGGATCCTTGGTACTATCAGAGTCAGCATACTTCACTAACGCAGCCATGAGGGTCCCCATATCGTTGCAATGGCGCTTCAGCCGTCCCAATTTCAACTTCAGAGGTTCAAACCGGCAGTTGCCATCCAAGTTTATAACTGCTGTATCGGCATTGATGCGGTCTGACGAATGCAAAATCTTCGAGACCCGGCGCACCCAACGGGTCGTCGATTCTCCTTCTTCCTGGACACAAGCTGCTAAATCCACTATCGACATAGGCTGCTTGCATGTATCCTTGAAATTCTGGATAAACCGGGCTCTCAATTCGGCCCATGAACTGATAGAGTTGGCCGGTAAACTTTTTAACCAAGTACGGGCCGTCCCTTCGAGCATCATGGTGAAATACTTTGCACACGCCGCATCATCCACATCAAGCATCTCCATATCCATCTCATAGCTCTCCACCCATGTTTCTGGAGACAAATCGGCAGTGTAATTTGGCACCTTGCACGGGCCCTTGAAATCCTTGGGTAGGCGCACATTGCGTAAAGCGGGGACAAGGCATGGTACCCCCAAAGAACTAGAGGTAACTCCGGGCTCGACCGAGGTAGTTGGACGAACCGGCATAAGCTGACGAGCCTCATATCAAGGCCGCTTAACTCGCCTCCTCAAGGCCGGGCCCGGTCCACCACTTCCTGAGCATCACCAACACCACCTGCCGGGTTGTTGCCACGGGGCGCTTCACGGTTTCGTGCGTTGCTTGACACGGCCGGTTCATCCATGCGCCTGCTGTAGCTCCGGCTCGGACGAGGGGTGGAATGAATTCGGTCATGGCTGTACGAATATGCTTCCTGTTGAATCATAGCTGTCCGAAGAAGCTCCTTAACCCGGCGTGTCTCCACCGCCGCCGGGGAATCACCTTCAATGGGGATGGCCTCCAGTCGTGAAGCGGCAGCAACAAGGTTGCCCATCGGATTGGAGTAATGACCCGGAGGCGTCGGGACAGGCTGAGGCACAATATTGTTCTGACGAGGTGGATCCATCAAACGTGGCTGAACCGGCGCGCCCGCTCCAGGTGCTTCCGCCCGGTTTAACACCGGCGGGTTACTGGTCCCTGCTCCTGGGGTGTTGAAGAGGTCCCTAGCTTCGTAAACCGGAGGCATGCGAGACCGGTGCTTCCTCTTCAGGACTTCATGTGACGCGTTCTGATCCAGCATAAGCCGGTAAGCCTGTGCGTCCAAAGCGGCCCGCTCTGCGGCCATCCAGGCATTCTCTGCTGCTAGGTCGGCCTTAGCCTGAGTAATCTGATCCTTCACCTTTGCGATCTCCGCATTGTGGGCGTCCTGATCCGATGGGTTAGCCTCTTCCATGAGTGTAGCCAACGCATCAAACAGATCAGATAAAACTTGAGCCGGCGGGCGCACAAGGCCTCCTGCCCTACCGCCATCACCGTTATCGACCCGAGAGCATTGCTGCTGCGGTCGAAGAGTGGATCGCCGCTTGTGTATCGGCCATGAATATTCCAACCCGGTTTGGCAGATCGGAGAGGTCCGGAATACTGTCGCCATCGGAACAACCCCCAATCCGGCCATCTTGTAACTGATATAACGACTCGGTTTCTCCGGTCGAGGACTCGTTGCCAGAGTAAACGACGGTCTCATGACCAGATTCCGATCTATCTTCATATTCCCCTCCATGGATGACTCCCACGAAGGCACGCTTCACGGCCGGTTTAACCTGGGCGGATCGTGCATGCTAAGCCATTTCGACGAGGTCGGTGCAGATGTCCGGCTCAGTGCCCGGTTCACCGATCTTGCCAATGAAGACGTGTATGCCACCAAAGGGGACCCGGTACCCGTACTCAATTGAGCCGGCCTCGGGGCCCCATCCTGCATCGTCGATGTAGAGCTTGCCGCGACGACTCTTGGTCATCCGGCCCACGGCGTAACCCTTGAGTCCTTCGAAGTTGCCCTCCAAGAACTTGAAACCATCGTGCGATAGCCCCACGGTGGGCGCCAACTGTCGTGGTTTTGTCACGACAGATGTCCTCATGAAAGGACTTAGTCGTGGAGCCATCTCTACGGGTTAGCTTGAAGGGGTTAAAGCGGACACAGGGACGCAAGAGAGTTTATACTAGTTTGGCCCCTTCGATGAAGGTAAAAGCCTACGTCTAGTTGTGATGGAATTGATGCGGTTTCGATGACTAGGGAGCAAACAAGCTTCGCCTAGGTCTCGAGTTGTTGTATGTTGTCCTTGAACCGCCGTCGGGTCGTCCCTTATATACATGGGTGACGCCCGTCGGTTTACAGAGTCCCGACACCGGCTCATAGATGTGTCCGATTCGATCTCCCCTATTCCTAACTTACAATACAAGTTACATACCGACGCCGGTTTACGGCTACAGGCCTTAAACCGATTATGGGCCTTGAGCCCTCATCTGCCTTCATGAGCTTTAACATACTCAACTACTGATGAAGTTAACCCGGCCTGTCTTGGCCGGTTTACGCCCAGTAGTAATATCCCCAACACCCTCCGTGATGGATGCCCCCTCCGGCGGAGCTCCGGAACAGGCCCAAGATGGGATCTCCTAGGTACAGTAGGTTGCGGCAGTGGAATTAGGTTTTTGGCTCCGTCTCTGATCGTTTGGGGGTACGTAGGTATATATAGGAGGAAGGAGTACGTCGGTGGAGCTTCGAAGGGCCCACGAGGCAGGGGGCGCGCCCTAGGTGGGTGCCCTCCACCCTCGTGACGCCTCGTGGCTTTCTTGACGGAGGGTCCAAGTGTCATGGGTCTTATCTGATGAGAAAATCACGTTCCCGAAGGTTTCATTCCGTTTGGGCTCCATTTGATATTCCGTTTCTTCAAAACACTGAAATAGGCAAAAACAACAATTCTGGGCTAGGCCTCCGGTTAATAGGTTAGTCCCAAAAGAAATATAAAAGTGGAAAATAAAGCCCAATATAGTCCAAAACAGTAAATAATACAGCATGGAGCAATCAAAAATTATAGATACGTTGGAGACGTATCGTGCATCCCCAAGCTTAATTCCTGCTCGTCCTCGAGTAGGTAAATGATAAAAAGATAATTTTTGATGCAGAGTGCTACTTGGCATAATTTCAATGTAAATCTTCTCAATTGTGGTATGAATATTCAAATCCGAGAGATTCAAGACAAAAGTTCATATTGACATAAAAATAATAATACTTCAAGCATACTAACAAAGCAATTATGTCTTCTCAAAATAACATGGCCAAAGAAAGTTATCCCTACAAAATCATAAAGTCTGGCTATGCTCTATCTTCACCACACAAAGTATTTAAATCATGCACAACCCCGATGACAAGCCAAGCAATTGTTTCATACTTTAACATTTTCAAAACTTTTTCAATCTTCACGCAATACATGAGCGTGAGCCATGGATATAGCACTATATGTGGAATAGAATGGTGGTTGTGCGGAAGACAAAAAGAGGGGAATATAGTCTCACATCAACTAGGCGTATCAACGGGCTATAGAGATGCCCATCAATAGATATCAATGTGAGTGAGTAGGGAATGCCATGCAACGGATGCACTAGAGCTATAAGTATATGAAAGCTCAACAAAAGAAACTAAGTGGTGTGCATCCAACTCGCTTGCTCACAAAGACCTAGGGCATTTTGAGGAAGCCCATCATTGGAATATACAAGCCAAGTTCTATAATGAAAAATTCCCACTAGTATATGAAAGTGACAAAATGAGAGACTCTCTATCATGAAGATCATGGTGCTACTTTGAAGCACAAGTGTGGTAAAAGGATAGTAACATTGTTCCTTCTCTCTTTTTCTCTCATTTTTTTATTTGGGCCTTTTCTCTTTTTTTATGGCCTCTTTTTTTCGTCCGGAGTCTCATCCCAACTTGTGGGGGTATCATAGTCTCCATCACCCTTTCCTCACTTGGGACAATGCTCTAAAAATGATGATCATCACACTTTTATTTTTCTTACAACTCAACAATTACAACTCAATACTTAGAACAAAATATGGCTCTATGTGAATGCCTCCGGCGTTGTATCGGGATATGCAATGAATTAAGAGTGACATGTATGAAAGAATTATGAATGGTGGCTTTGCCACAAATACGATGTCAACTACATGATCATGCTAGCAATATGACAATGGAGGAGCGTGTCATAATAAACGGAACGGTGGAAAGTTGCATGGCAATATATCTCGGAATGGCTATGGAAATGCCATGATAGGTAGGTATGGTGGCTGTTTTGAGGAAGGTATATGATGGGTGTATGATACCGGCGAAAGGTGCGTGGTATTAGAGAGGCTAGCGATGGTGGAAGGATAGGAAAAGTGTGTATAATCCATGGACTCAACATTAGTCATAAAGAACTCATATACTTATTGCAAAAATCTAGAAGTTATCAAAGCAAAGTATTACGCGCATGCTCCTAGGGGGATAGATTGGTAGGAAAAGACCATCGCTCGTCCCCGACTGCCACTCATAAGGAAGACAATCAATAAATAAAGCATGCTCCGACTTCATCACGCAACGGTTCACCATACGTGCATGCTACGGGAATCACAAACTTTAACACAAGTATTTCTCAAATTCACAACTACTCAACTAGCATGACTCTAATATCACCATCTTCATATCTCAAAACAATTATCAAGCATCAAACTTTTCTTAGTATTCAATGCACTCAAAAGAAAGTTTTACAAATCTTGAATACCAAGCATATTATTATTATTAAGCAAATTACCATGCTATTTAAGACTCTCAAAATAATCTAAGTGAAGCATTAGATATCAATAGTTTCTTTAAAACAAATCCACCACCGTTTCTAAAAGATCTAAGTGAAGCACTAGAGCAAAATTATAAAGCTCAAAAGATATAAGTGAAGCACATAGAGTATTCTCTCAAATTCCAATTCATGTATGGCTCTATAAAAAGGTGTGTACAGCAAGGATGATTGTGGTAAACTAAAAATCAAAGACTCAAATCATACAAGACGCTCCAAGCAAAACACATATCATGTGGTGAATAAAAATATAGCTCCAAGTAAAATTACTGGTGGAAGTAGACGAAAGAGGGGATGCCTTCCGGGGCATCCCTAAGCTTTGACTTTTTGGTGTCCTTGGATTATATTGGGGGTGCCATGGGCATCCCCAAGCTTAGGCTCTTGCCACTCCTTGTTCCATAATCCATCAAAAGATTTCACCCAAAACTTGAAAACTTCACAACACAAAACTCAACAGAAATCTCGTGAGCTCCGTTAGCGAAAGAAAACAAAAAACCACTTCAAGGTACTTTAATGAACTCATTCTTTATTTATATTGGTGTTAAACCTACTGTATTCCAACTTATCTATGAATTATAAAATATTTTACTAGCCATAGATTCATCAAAATAAGCAAACAACACACGAAAAACAGAATCTGTCAAAAACAGAACAGTCTGTATTAATCTGTAACTAACGCAAACTTCTGGAACTCCATAAAATCAGCCAAAATAGGAAGACCTTGGCAATTTGTTTATTGATCATCAGAAATTGGAATCAGTATTTTATCACGTTCTGGTGATTTTTAACAATTGTTTTCGTGAACAGAAAGTTTCTGGAAATTACAGCAAGATCAAATAACTATCATCCAAGAAGATCCTATATGTTTAACTTGGCACAAACACTAATTAAAAGATAAAACCACATCTAAACAGAAGGTAGATGGATTATTTATTCCTAAACAGAAGCAAAAAACAAAAAACAAAAATAAAATTGGGTTGCCTCCCAACAAGCGCTATCGTTTAACGCCCCTAGCTAGGCATAAAAGCAAGGATAGATCTAGGTTTTGCCATCTTTGGTAGGCAATTCTTCAATGAGGCATATACCTTTCTTAGATATTTATTTCTTTCTAGTAATTATCAAACTTTTAGGCACGAGATTGAAGAACTCATTTGTAGCAAATGGTTCCTTAATGATACCAAAATGATTGGGATGAATACTTATAAATTTAAGATCCGCAGTTTCCTTACTAGAGGATTCACCTTTATTTTTAGGAACATACATAAGCTTGGCAATTTTAGTAGGAGGACTTGGAGTATTCTTTACGGAAGAAAAAGCGGTTCCCAAGTTTGTAATTATACCCTCAAGTTTATCGATTCTAGTGGAATCTAGATTTATTTTCTCATTAACTATGGGTTCCTTTTCCTTAATATTTTTCAAAGTCATTCCTACCTTAGATCCATATTGGGTAATTTGATTGTGGATCTTTTTATCTAGATTATCAATTAATTCAATGGTAGCAACTTTATTTTCAATAATTTCAAGTTTTTGCATTACATGCCCCAAAGTTAACATAGTTCCATTAACCAAAAGAGGTGGTGAGCCAAATAAATCTATCATAGCATTATAAGAATCAAAAGTATGGCTACCCAAGAAATTCACTCCGGTAATGGTATCAAGGATATATCTATACCAAGGATTAACACCTACATAAAAATTGCAAAGAAGAACTGAAGTAGATTGCTTCCTGGTAGATCTATTTTGAGCATTGCAAATTCTATACCAAGCATCTTTCAAATTTTCTCCCTCCCTTTGTTTAAAATTTAGGACTTCATTCTCGGGAGATAACGGATGTCGGTGTACTAGAGTAGGGGTACCCTAGTACCCCGAACTCGTGCACGGACAGTTGTAGCGCCCCACGGCCGGGCCGGCCTGATGGCCGCCAAGATCCTCAGTAGCTCCCTTGGAGCCATTCAAGAGCAAAGCAGTCAAGACCCCGCAAGAGGAGCTTGCCGGGAAGGCCACTCAGCGCTATGAAGGAACAAGGCCCCGCAAGAGGAGCTTGTCGAAGGCTTGGCGGCGCCGAACCCCCAAGCGACAAGGTTCCTGCCAGCGGCAAGGCGCTGTCGGGCGGGCGACCTCTCTTCATCTCCGCTCCAGCTCACCCGCCAACGTGTCACCACGGGGCTCTCCCAAGGACGCGTGTCGGGGGGCTGTGCAGCCAGCGGAGAGTAGCGACAAGCAGCGCTGACAAGCTACCATCGTGGCAAACGGAGGTGCACTTGACGGTCCCTGTTACACTGTTCGGGCGACTGAGACGGGCATTGATGACTCTTGTCCCTTGCCGTCAGAGTTAGGTATAGGTTATCGTACATCGCATAAAGCAGTGTACCAACCTATGTTTTTACTACCTTACCCTTGTCTACTTGCCATATGTGGTAACCCCTTGTGCCTACAAAAGGAGGCCCGGGGGCAACGTAGAGGAGGTTCGGTTCGGCTCGATAGGAAACCACACTCACGCTAGGTCTTGTTGCCCGCGTTGCTCCCTAGCAAGAACACAAGATAATCCACAAAGCAGCAGTAGGAGTATTATCTCCCCGGAGAGCTCCGAAGCTGGGTAAAATCCGCTCGTGTGCATCGCCTCGATCCGCTCTCTGTGCGATCTCCGCCCCCCTCCGAACCACAAGGGACCAAGGTCCCATAGGTGCTCGTGGGGCACGACCAGCTCACCCCCGACACCTTCGGCAGCAGCTGAGCCGTCCGCGTCGAACCCACCACCACCGGAGCCATCAGGCGGTGGGGGAAACGCTGGCGGAGGGACCGGCGTCACCGAGAGAGCCCACGAGGCCACCAGGTCCAAGGACAAGGCAGCGCAAGCGTCGGCGTCCGAATCTGCACCGCGTCCTTCGCAGGAGGCGCGGGACCGACAGCGCCATGATACTCGCGGTATCATACGCTCATTGGATCAAGGCCAAGCTGGAGGATCCCGAGGCCCTCGAGACCCGCATGCACCCCAGCATGCCGGTACGAGTGGGGTACGATCGCTGGGGCGGGATGCTGCTCGTCCTAACTTGGTTAGGAGTCCGAGCACATCCCGTTCTTCGCTCCGTACGCCGTTGCCGCCAACCACACCAGCGGAAGCCTTGGCGAGAGCTCAGTTACTACTAGATTACCCTCCGACGGCCGATAAGGTCGACGAATGGAGGGCCACAATTCAAAGTCTCATCGGCTTTGCCAACGGCGACGCCCCACGGCAACTGCGTGCTTGCAGCCGCGACGGGCGACAAGGCGCGAGCCGATGGCGACGAGACTTGTGGGGTGCACCCACCGTACACTCCCTTCTCGAAGGCCAAGATCGCCGACTCGCCGGATCCACCTCGACAGCGATTTCCACGGGCGTTGCCGGATCCGCGAGCTCGCCGCGACCAACGCCAAGTTCTTCGAACGACAAGAAGAGGACGCCGAACCCGTATCGAGCGCCAAGAGAAGCGCGCCGTCAATCTGACCAACGCGCCGGGCCCATCTGTCGATATGCATGCTACCGGGGAACCAGCGACTTGTCAGACGCTGTGGGTTGCCCTGCGTTCACTCGTGAGCTGCGGCAAGTCCGGTGGCCCGACAAGAAAAACTTCAAACCAGATGTGCCGGAGAAGTACGACGGCAGGACACACCCATCGGAGTTCCTCAGCATCTACACCATCGCGGTGCAAGCTGCGGGGGGACGAGACGACAAGATCCTCGCCAACTACTTCCCCTTGGTGCTCAAGCCAAACGTCAGATCTTGGCTCATGCACTTGCCGGATGGCTCTATTTCTTCTTGGGCAGATTTGTGCCATCAGTTTGTTGGCGCCTTCACAGGCGGCCACAAGCCTCATGGCTGTGAGAGTGATCTCCACCTGCTTGCCCGGAAGGAGGGGAGTCTCTGCAAATTCATCCAGAGATTCAGTCAAGTGCATTACAACATCCCAGACGTCCACCCTGTTGCAGTGATTAGTGCATTCCATCAGAATGTACGAAATCGCAGGATGAGGGAGGACATGGCGATGTGCAATGTGAAAGACGTCAGCGAGCTCTACGCCCTGGCCGACAAGTGTGCACGCGCTGAAGAAGGAAGAAGGCTCCCAGGAGAGAGTGTGGGAGCAGAGTCTGACAGTGAGGGGACCGCCCCGGCAAGGAATAGCCGACGGCGGAACAACAGGAGGAAGAAAAACCAAGAGGTGCTAGTTGTCGAGCAGTCCGGCAAGGATGGTGCCGCCAACAAAGCCAAGGCCGGTGGCTCCAGCAAGGAGGTTGCCGTTGACGCCGACCGCCAAGCTGTGGCGGCCGCCGACAAGCCTGACGGCTCCAACAGCAAGATCTTGTAAAATCCACCGCACCAAAGGCCACGATCTCCAGAGCTGCAAGAAAGTCGAGCAGCTTGTTGAGCTACAGAAAGCCGAATACGAGCGGCGAGACAAGGAGAAAGCCCAAGAAGGTGCAGGTGCAGCAAGTAAGAAAAGACCCGGTCGGGGAGGACGCCGCGGCAAGGCCAAGCAGTGGCAAGGAGACAGACCCCCCCCCCCCCCGCGGCCGCGACAAGGAAGAAGACGAAGATGAAGATGACGAGGACGATGAGGACGACGAAGCTGATGAGCATGAGTTTCAAAAGGCAATCGAGGTCCTTTGCATCGACGGTGGTGCGTCTGCATACCTCGCACCGCCAACTCAAGCAATGGATGCGTGAGGTCAATGCAGCAGAACCATCCATAGAGTCACGCAAACCTCTCAAGTGGTCCGCACGCCCATCATCTTTGACATTGGGGATCACCTGATCGCATCACTGCGGTCGGGTGTTTGCCGATGTTGGTATCACCAACCATCCGCAACCTCAAGGTCACAAAGATGCTGGTTGACGGCGGGGCCGGCCTGAATTTGATCTCCTCTGCAGTACTCCAAAACATCAAATCCCTGACAGCGAGCTCGAAGAAACCGGTACTTTCCAAGGAATCAACCCAGGAAGGAGCAAGCCCAAAGGGAAGATCACGCTGCCGGTAACATTCGGCAGCGAGCTCAACTTCAGAACTGAGAGGGTCACGTTCGACGTCGCCGATTTCCCATTGCCCTACAATGGCATACTTGGTCGCCCAAAGACTCGCCAAGTTCATGGCCGCCTCTCATTATGCTTACAACCTGCTCAAGATGCCCGGCCCGATAAGCGTCATTCCCGTCCATGGCGACGAGAAAGATGAACTTATCTGCGCCGACAAGATTTACCGGGATGTAGCAGCAGCGCCGAATAGCAAACCACTTGGCGCTGAAGCTCCCGAGGGGAAGAAGACCACCAGGTCTGGCAAGAGCTCTGTTGCCCACTCCGGCAAGCGCACCTCTTCGGAGTGCTGCGCTACCGTCGAGGACGCACCATCGAGCTCCACCGGAAAGTACAACAAGACGATGGCAGCTCCGCCAAAGATCAAGAAGGTGCCCGCCAAGGAGGACGGCACTGGTGGTACCTTCACCATCAGTGCCACACTTGATCATAAATAGGAAGGCGAGCTCGTTGCTTTCCTGCGGGCGAATGTCGATGTGTTTGCATGGCAACCATCTGATATCCCCGGTGTTCCCAGGAAAGTAATTGAGCACCACCTAGCTGTCTGTCCTCACGCGAGGCCCGGCCAAGCAAAAAGTTAGGAAACAGCAAAGGAGCGCCAAGAGTTCATAGCGTAAGAAATCAAGATATTGGAAGCGGCGGGGCTGCCGAGGAGTCCTCCACCCCACGTGGTTGGCCAATCCGGTAGTGGTACGCAAGGCTAATGGGAAATGGAGACTTTGTATTGACTTCACAGATGTTAATAAAGCTTGTCCCAAGGACCCATTTCCCTTGCCGCGTATCGACCAGATTGTTGACTCCACGGCTGGATGCGATCTGCTTTCATTTCTTGATGCATATTCGTGGATATCATCAGATCTTCATGGCAGAAGAGGATGAAGAGAAAACCGCATTCATTACACCATGTGGCACGTACTGCTTTATACGGATGCCTTTCGGTTTGAAGAATGTTGGTTCAACCTTTGCAAGGGTAGTCCATGATGCCTTTGGTCCACAGATACACAGAAATGTAGAAGCCTACATGGATGATATAGTGGTCAAGAGCAAGGACAGAGCGACTCTGGTTCAGGATTTGGATGAGACGTTTGCAAACTTGCGCAAGATCAACCTCAAGCTCAACCCCGAGAAGTGCGTGTTTGGAGTCCCTTCCGCAAGCTTCTCGGGTTCTTTGTATCTCAGCGGGAATTGAAGCCAATCCCGACAAGATCAGGGCCATTGAGCGATCGAAGCACCAAAGCGCCGTCAAGGATGTCGGGGAGGCTTGCGGTTATGTGGCTGCTCTCAGCAGGTTCATCTCTAAGTCTGCTGAGCGCGCCCTGCCGTTTTTCAAGATTTTGAAAAAGGCAGGTCCAATGAAATGGACTTCCGGAGCGGAGGCTGCGCTGCAGGACTTGAAGAGATACCTGTCCTCCACCCCAATACTTGTCGCACCTAAGCCACAAGAGAAGTTGCTGCTGTATATAGCGGCGACCAAACAAGTGGTTAGTGCTGCGTTAGTAGCGGAAAGGGAGGCAGATGATGAGCCGGCAACCGAGGCAGGCGCATCCAGCGACAAGCAAGACGCTTCGCCGTCAAGCTCTGGTCCCGACAAGGACGGATCAGCGCAGGGTTGCGACAAGATACGGAAGAAGATGGTGCAGCGCCCAAAGATACTTTGTCGGTTCCCTTCTGCAGGGGGCTAGATCGAGGTACTCGGTGTCGCGAAGCTGCTTCGGCCTCCTCATGGCCTCGAGGAAGCTGCGCCATTACTTCCAAGCACATGAGATAACAGCTTGTCACTCGCTTTCAATGAAGAGGATTTTGCAAAATCCGTAAGCAACAGTGTGATTGTTGAGTGGGCACTGGAACTGTCGAGCTTTGGTCTCAAGTTCGAAAGCACTTCAACTATCCAGAGCAGAGCATTGGCAGAATTCATAGAAGAATGGACGCCAACGCAGGATGAAGAGATTACGGAGACGAGCATCCCGGTCAAGGAGGCAAATAAAGAGTGGCTGTTGTACTTTGACGGTGCCTTCTCGCTGCAAGGCGCCGGTGCCGGCGTGCTGCTTATCGCACCCACCGGAGAGCACCTCAAGTACATAGTCCAGATGCACTTTCCCAAGGAACAAGCAACAAATAATACTGCAGAATATGAAGGCTTGCTTGCTAGTCTCAGGATTGCGGTGGACCTTGGGATTAAGAAGCTCATTGTCAGGGGAGACTCACAACTTGTCGTCCGCCAAGTAAATAAAGACTACCAGAGTCCGTTGATGGAAGCGTACGTCGATGAAAGTGAGGAAGCTGGAAGAGCACTTTGAAGGCCTGCAAATGGAACACGTTCCAAGAGCGCAGAATGATATAGCTGATGGCCTTTCCAAATGTGCCGCACTTAAGTTACCTGTGGAGCCAGGAATTTTTGTGCTCAAGCTGACTCAGCCAACCGTGACACCATCAGCAGGACAGAGCAAGAAGAGAAAATTGGTTTCTGGCGACTACCTTCCGGCAGAGCTATCCGAAGCCACCGTTAAGAAGGTCCCTAAAACCAACGCAAATATCACTGAGGAGCAGTCTGCTCCGACAAACCATGCAGTTTGTATCGTTGAAGCAAACGCTCCCGACAAGCTTAGCTCCGACAAGTTTGACGGGGATCATCGAGCTCCGGCGGACCCGCGGGTCCTTGCCGTAGAAGCTGATGATCCCGCAGTGATAGATGAGCCTTTAGTCCTTGTTGTCGAGCCACAGGCTCCAACATGGGCACAACAGATCGTCCATTTCCTCCAGACAGGAGAACTTCCCGAAGAGCAAGAAGTAGCGGAAAAAGTAGCCCGGCAGTCAAGTATGTACCAGTTTGTTGACAACATCCTGTACAGAAGAAGACTCAACGGAGTGAAATTGAAGTGTATTTGCCGGGAAAATGGACAGAAGCTATTGGCGGAGATACATGGAGGCATATGTGGTCACCACATTGGCGCAAGAGCACTTACCGGCAAAGCTTTCCGGCAAGGTTTCTTCTGGCCAGAAGCCCTCCAGGATGCAACTGCACAAGTAACCAAGTGTGAAGCGTGCCAGTTCCATTCAAGACAGATACACCAGCCAGCTCAAGCTCTCCAGACGATCCCTTTATCCTGGCCCTTCTCAGTCTGGGGGCTCGACATCCTCGGCCCCTTTCCCCGAGCTGTCGGGGGCTTTGAATACTTGTACGTCGCAATCGACAAGTTCACAAAGTGGCCGGAAGTGGAACCAGTGAGGAAGGTGACAACACGATCAGCCATCAAGTTCTTCAGTCAATTGTTTGCCGCTTTGGGATTCCTAACCAGATCATCACCGACAACGGCACACAGTTCACGAGTCGCACCTTCATGCAGTACGCCCAAGATCTTGGCGCCAAGATCTGCTTTGCTTCCGTTGCTCACCCGAGAAGCAACGGTCAAGCAGAGAGGGCAAACGCTGAAGTGCTGCGAGGATCAAGACCGTAACTTTCGACAAAGCTGCACAAGTGCGGAAGGAACTGGATCGAGGAGCTGCCAGTGGTTCTTTAGTTGATCGTGACGACGCCAAATCGAGCCACCGCCGGACACCCTTTGCTCTAGTCTATGGAGCAGAGGCAGTTCTCCCATGGAACTTCAGATACGGGTCACCTCGAGTGCTCGCTTATGATGAGCTTGAGCAACAGCACTGCGACAAGATGACGCTGCTCCTCGAGGAAGATCGCCTTCAGTGCTGTCGAGCTGCTCATTACCAGCAAGCTTTGCGCCGCTACCATAGCCGCATGTTAATGCCGTAATCTTCGAGGAAGGCGACCTTGTTCTTCGGCGCGCTCAATCCGCCAAGAATTCCAACAAGTTGACGCTGAAGTGGGAAGGCCCTTATCGGGTAAAACGAGTCACTAGGCCCGCGCTGTCCGCCTTTGAGACCGAAGATGGCTTTCCGTGAGCAATTCCTGGAACATAGAACATCTTCGCAAGTTTTACCCATGATATAGCTGTTGCCGGAACCTGCTCGGCAACCACCCTTTTGTACAAGTCTTGCCGCTGTTGCATGTGATCCTTTGTACAAAGCCGGGCGCAGACCCCGTGCATCAGTAAAGCCTATGGTTGCGCACATTTTTGTTAATACATGCTTTCATAATCATATATGCATGTGTGTACTAACATCTTGTGCAGCACCCGCACCCGGTAAGCGATAATGAGCCCTTAGGCTCCACAACTTTCTTTTTCTCTTCTTTCTTCTCAAACAAGAAGAAGGTTCATCCACCCACAAGTTAACCGGGGGGAGAGGAGGAGATAATGGTGTGGGCCGACAAGTGTCACTCGAGGAACTGTCACCTTGCCGGAAGACGGACAACAGAAAAGCTAAGTTGCTAAGTTTAAGCGGCCAGTTTTAAATTTTCAAGTTATCTTCCTCGAACGATAGTACTTTGTATGGAAAACCCAGCGCTGGAGGAACCAAATCGCGACTGGTCGCGCCCTTACTTTGTTTCGAGTCCGCTCAACAACTTAAGTGAGCTGCGGCTAGTCCGCGACGAGGTTGCTTGTCGGTAGCGACCTCGCCAGCAGACTGCTGAAGTTCCGCACTCGGCGCTCGCGGCAAGGGTGCCTGCACCGGCAAGTGTCCCGGCAAGCGTAGGGTGAAAACATACAAGGGAAGAAATCAAGTAAAGGAAATAACGTTGCATTCGATCGGCCTAAGATAGTGTATATTACAAATAACTTATCGCAGCACTAGCTAAATTGTTCTCAGAACTGAAATAACAGCGAAGAGAAGAAAGGTGCGCCGACATCCAAGCCCCGGCAAGCTAGAATTGCCGGGGGCTGCGGCAAGCCAGAGTTGCCGGGGGCTGCGGTATCAGATAAGCCTTTCGTCTTTCTTCAAACATCCCTCTTTCATTAAAAACATTCTACTCGGATACAGTCCGTGGAGAGTGAAAAACATGAAAGAGAGGATTACAAGTTTTTAAATGCTGATAAGGCCCGGAGGCTTACAAATTAAAAAGATAAGATGCCCGTAATCCTTCTTCTGTCCCTATCTTCAGGAGGTAGGTTAAGGAGGCGGGAAGGGCAAAAGGAGCGCCTACGCGAGCTACAGGTGCCAGAAGGCACCAAGGGAACATGCCGGGGGCTCTCCGAAGGCTTGGCGGGGACGGCGGCGCCGGAAGCAGGGCCCGAAGACGGGACGGCAGGACGTCAGCACGCTGTCGAGGGCACTATGCCCTCGTACTCCGACTTGACGGCCTTGTCGCCATCCCTCTTCCCCTTCTGCAGCCTCCCTACGCCAGCCACCCAAGGAGACGACCCCGGGGAGTTCAAGGGGCCGGCGACACGGATGATGGGGTCGCCGGTGACGCGCGGAGCGGCGCCTGGCAACTAGTTGGGCCCGCTACCCTCATCGTCGCTGTCGCTCTCCTCCTCGTCACTCTCGCTCGAGGAGGAATCGTCGCTATCGGAGGAGCTATCCACGCAACACCTTGCCCGAGTGCCAAGATCCTCAAGACCTTGACGGAGAGGAGGTCACCCTCCATTAACTTAAAATGGAGGGTAAACCCCGCCAGCAGGTTGTGGATGCGGGCGAACGTCTTCCACCCACGATCAGGATACATCACATTAGGGGCTGGGAATACAACGCGGACTCGCGTGCCGCTGATCCCACAGCCCCTCATGTGCAACCTCAACGTCTCGGGTGGATCCGACTCCATCGCCATCGCGAACGGAGCTGGAAGCCGGAGACGACGACGAGGCGCCCGGCGCAGCTTGACGAAGAACTCGCAAGGGTCGTCCCCCATATGGACCGCCGCGGGGAAAGGAACCGCCGGCGGGGGCAGAGACGGCACGCCGCCCCGCCCGCCTCTTCCCCGAGCGCCTCGAGCTCGTCCACGACCTCGCCCCCGGAGGGGAACCGCCGACGGAGGCGGAGACGACGCCCCGCCTCGTCCGCCTCTCCCCCGGGCTCCTCGACCTCGTCCGCGATCTCGCCCCCTCCCTCTTCCCCTTGCGGCCGGCTCTGCCACCCCAGGCGTGGGGTTGGGAGGGGTGCGCTGTCTAGCTGCGACCCTCGCCGCCACCGATGGAGAACCAAGGTCCCTTTTCTCCATGGAGAATGGGAGAAAGGGAAGCAGAAGCTGAAGAAAGGAAGGGATGGGAGAGTGCGGGCTTCTGCGCTCCCTCTTCCGCCCTTCTTAAAAGAAGCAAGGTGGGGGCTCGGCCGCCCCGCTCGGCGAATCAAGGCACAGGAAGAGCAGGGAATCAGGACTGACCTGCTGCCTCTGCTCGCAACAGCCCAGTTTCCCACTTCCACCGCCCGTGACCCCGAGTGCATGGGAACTACGTGGCGGAGATGCAGAACTAAGGCGACAGATGAGGCGACCTCACACGCCGCCCACTTCACCCACGACACCACAATTAACGCGTGCCGTTACAGAGGAACGCGGGGTGGTCCGTGCCGTTCGTGGGAGACGTGGTGGGTCCAAGGCAAATAGCGGCGTAATCAAGACCACGCGCGCCCGTGCACTATTTTGGGCCTGGCCCAACAGAGCTCGGCGCCGTGTGTGGCCCAGGCCCGGGGGCTCCTGTCGGTGTACTAGAGTAGGGGTACCCTGGTACCCCGAACTCGTCTGCAGACGAGTTGCAGCGTCCACGGGCCGGGCCGGGCCTGATGGCCGCCAAGATCCTCGATAGCTCCTTGGAGCCATTCAAGAGCAAAGAAGTCAAGACCCGGCAAGAGGAGCTTGCCGGGAAGACCACTCGTATGCAAAGGAAACAAGGCCCCGCAAGAGGAGCTTGCCGGAAGGCTTGGCGCGCCGAACCCCCAAGCGCGACAAAGGTTCCTGCCAGGCAAGGCGCTGTTGGCGGGCGACCTCTCTTCATCTCCGCTCCAGCTCACCCGCCAACGTGTAACCACAGGGCTCTCCCAAGGACGTGTGTCGGGGGGCTGTGCAGCCAGCGGAGAGTAGCGACAAGCAGCGCTGACAAGCTACCATCGTGGCGAACGGAGGCGCACTTGACGGTCCCTGTTACACTGTTCGGGCGACCGAGACGGGCATTGATGACTCTTGTCCCTTGCCGTCAGAGTTAGGTATAGGTTACTGTACACTGTACAAAGCGGTGTACCAACCTATGTTTTTACTACCTTACCCTTGTCTACTTGCCATATGTGGTAACCCCTTGTGCCTATAAAAGGAGGCCCGGGGGCAACGTAGAGGAGGTTCGGTTCGGCTCGATGAAACCACACTCACGCTTAGGTCTTGTTGCTCGCTGTTCCCTAGCAAGAACACAAGATAATCCACAAAGCAGCAGTAGGAGTATTATCTCCCCGGAGAGCTCCGAAGCTGGGTAAAATCCGCTCGTGTGCATCGCCTCGATCCGCTCTTTGTGCGATCTCCGCCCCCCTCCGAACCACAAGGGACCAAGGTCCCATAGGTGCTCGTGGGGCACGACCAGCTCACCCCCGACAACGGAGAAGATATAAGATTGGCCATGATGACAAGGCAAGCGAGAAAAAGGCAAACGGAAAAGAGAGGGCGAATAAAACGGCAAGGGTGAAGTGGGGGAGAGGAAAACGAGAGGCAAATGGCAAATAATGTAGTGCGAGAGATAGGGATTGTGATGGGTACTTGGTATGTTGACTTTTGCGTAGACTCCCTGGCAACGGCGCCAGAAATTCTTCTTGCTACCTCTTCAGCTTATGCTGGATTTCCTGAAGAGGAGAGGATGATGCAGCAAAGTAGCGTAAGTATTTCCCTCAGTTTTTGAGAACCAAGGTATCAATCCAAGAGGAGGCTACGCCACGAGTCCCTCGTACCTACACAAAACAATAGCTCAACGCAACCAACGCGATTAGGGGTTGTCAATCCCTTCACGGTCACTTACGAGAGTGAGATCTGATAGAGATGATAGATAATATTTTTGGTATTTTTGATATAAAGATGCTAGGTAAAATAAAAGGCAAAGTAAAAAAGCAAAGCAATAATAAAGTGATTGGAGATTGATATGATGAGAATAGACCCCGGGGCCATAGGTTTCACTAGTGGCTTCTCTCAAGAGCATAAGTATTTCTACGGTGGGTGAACAAATTACTGTTGAGCAATTGATGTAATTGAGCATAGTTATGAGAATATCTAGGTATGATCATGTATATAGGCATCACATCCGAGACAAGTAGACCGACTCGCTTGCATCTACTACTATTACTCCACTCATCGACCGCTATCCAAAGATGCATCTAGAGTATTAAGTTAATGAAAATAGAGTAACGCCTTAAGCAAGATGACATGATGTAGAGGAATAAAATCATGCAATATGATAAATACCCCATCTTGTTATCCTCGATGGCAACAATACAATACATGCCTTGCTGCCCCTTCTGTCACTAGGTAAGGACACCGCAAGATTGAACCCAAAGCTAATCACTTCTCCCATTGCAAGAAAAACCAATCTAGTAGGCCAAACCAAACTGATAATTCGAAGAGACTTGCAAAGATAACCAATCATACATAAAAGAATTCAGAGAAGATTCAAATATTGTTCATAGATAATCTTTATCATAAACCCACAATTCATCGGTCTCAACAAACACACCGCAAAAAGAAGATTACATCGAATAGATCTCCATGAGAGAGGGGGAGAACTTTGTATTGAGATCCAAAAAGAGAGAAGAAGCCATCTAGCTACTAACTATGGACCCGAAGGTCTGAGGTAAACTACTCACACTTCATCGGAGAGGCTATGATGATGATGTAGAAGCCCTCCGTGATGGATGCCCTCCCATGAGCTCCTAACAGGCCCCAAGATGGGATCTCCGGGTACGTAAGGTTGCGGTGGTGGAATTAGGTTTTGGCTCCGTCTCGATTGTTTGGGGTGCGTAGGTATGTATAGGAGGAAGTAGTACGTCGGTGGAGCTTGAGGCCCACGAGGCAGGCGCGCCTAGGGGGCGCCCGCCTCGTGACCGCCTCGTGGCTTTCTTGACGGAGGTCCAAGTCTCCTGGGTCTTATCTGATGAGAAAATCACGTTCCCGAAGGTTTCATTCCGTTTGGACTCCGTTTGATATTTTGTTTCTTCGAAACACTGAAATAGGCAAAAAACAACAATTCTGGGCTGGGCCTCCGGTTAATAGGTTAGTCCCAAAAGTAATATAAAAGTGGAAAATAAATCCCAATATAGTCCAAAACAGTAGATAATATAGCATGGAGCAATCAAAAATTATAGATATGTTGGAGACGTATCAATGATTCATAGAAAGAAGCTACTATCTCAGAGTCAAGTCCATATTTAGTGCTAAATTCACGAAAAACATTGGTATCCATAAAAGATTTAACACAATCAAACTTAGTTGTTATACCTGACTCCTTACCTTCGTCGAGTTCCCAATCTTTAGAGTTGTGTTTAATCCTTTCCAATAAATCCCATCTGAATTCAATAGTCTTCATCATAAAAGAGCCAATACAAGAAGTATCGAGCATGGAGCGATTATTGAGAGAAAGCCGAGCATAAAAGTTTTGAATAATAGTTTCTCTTGAGAGCTCATGATTGGGGCATGAATATAACATTAACTTAAGCCTCCACCAAGCTTGAGCAATATTTTCTCCTTCGCGAGGCCAAAAATTATATATATAATTACGATCGCGATGCCGAGGATAAAACTTTTGATGAAATTCCAATTTCAATCGTTTGTAATTCCATGATCCAATATCATCACATAGCCTAAACCATGTCAATGCCTTTCCCTTCAAAGATAAAGGGAAGACCTTCTTCTTGATAACATCCTCGGGCATACCTGCAAGCTTAAATAATCCACAAACTTCATCCACATAGGTGCATATCGGGATGTAATGTTCCATCACCTATAAAAGGATTGGCTAGCAGTTTCTCTATCATACCCGAAAGAATTTCAAAGTAAACATTTTCTGTAGGCTCAGTAGGTTGAGGAGCAACTCTTTGCTCTACTGGTCAGGGTTAAGATACCCCAAACAGGCCCCTCAAAGGATTATTTTCCATAGTGACAAGTGACGGTATAAAATTTTCCTTACCAAATTCCACCTACCAAAGGCGCTTCACTCTCCGGCAACGGCGCCAAAAAAGAGTCTTGATGACCCACAAGTATAGGGGATCTATCATAGCCCTTTGATAAGTAAGAGTGTCGAACCCAACGAGGAGCAGAAGGAAATGACAAGCGGTTTTCAGTAAGGTATTCTCTGCAAGCACTGAAATTATTGGTAACAGACAGTTTTATGATAAGGTAATTCGTAATGGGTAAAAAGTAACAAAAGTAAACAAGGTGCAGCAAGGTGGCCCAATCCCTTTTTGTAGCAAAGGACAAGCCTGGACAAACTCTTATATAAAGGAAAGCGCTCCCAAGGATTTCCACATGGGTATTATCGTCAAGCTAGTTTTCATCATGCTCATATGATTCACGTTCGTTACTTTGATAATTTGATATGTGGGTGGACCGGTGCTTGGGTGTTGCCCTTCCTTGGACAAGCATCCCACTTATGATTAACCCTCTCGCAAGCATCCGCAACTACGAAAGAAGAATTAAGGTAAACCTAACCATAGCATGAAACATGTGGATCCAAATCAGCCCCTTACGTAGCAACGCATAGACTAGGTTTAAGCTTCTGTCACTCTAGCAACCCATCATCTACTTATTACTTCCCAATGCCTTCCCCTAGGCCCAAATAATGGTGAAGTGTCATGTAGTCGACATTCACATAACACCACTAGAGGAAAGATAACATACATCTCATCAAAATATCGGATGAATACCAAATTCACATGACTACTTATAACAAGACTTCTCCCATGTCCTCAGGAACAAATGTAACTACTCACAAATCATATTCATGTTCATAATCAGAGGGTATTAATATGCATAAAGGATCTGAACGTATAATCTTCCATCGAATAAACCAACTAGGATCAACTACAAGGAGTAATCAACACTACTAGCAACCCACAAGTACCAATCTGAGGTTTTGAGACAAAGATCGGATACAATAGATGAACTAGGGTTTGAGAGGAGATGGTGTTGGTGAAGATGTTGATGGAGATTGACCCCCTCCCGATGAGAGGATCGATGGTGATGACGATGGTGACGATTTCCCCCTCCCGGAGGGATGTTTCCCCGGTAGAACAACTCCGCCAGAGCCAGGTTCCGCCTCGAGACGGTGGCGCTTCGTCCCGATAGATTTCTTCTTATTTTTTCCAGGGCAAAAGACACCTTATACTAGAAGATGGGCATCGGGGGCTTCCAGGTGGCCCACGAGGCAGGGGCGCGCCTAGGGGGTAGGGCGCACTCTCGACCCTCGTGGACAATGGGTGGCCCCCCTCTGGTGCTTTCTTCACCCAATATTTTTAATATATTCCAAAACTAACTTTGGTGGAGTTTCAGGACTTTGGGAGCTGTGCAGAATAGGTCTCTAATATTAGCTCCTTTTCTAGCCCAAAATTCCAGCTGCCGACATTCTCCCTCTTCATGTAAACCTTGTAAAATAAGAGAGAAAAGGCATAAGCATTGTGATATAATGTGAAGTAATAGCCCATAATGTGATAAATATCGATATAAAAGCATGATGCAAAATGGACGTATCAATGGCCGACCGCCCATCCTTCACGGTCTTCGTGAAAACATCTAGATAATCATCATGTTCTGGTAGAAATACTTTAACCTTTGCATGCCCACCAATCATGTAGTTTGAGAGGTAATCTTGAGTAAACTGCTTTGGCTACCACTCCAAAGGAAAAAGATTCAGACATTGTCATCTAACACAACTCATTATGGGCAGTAAAAAGAAGGCTACAGAGTTCTTACTTACCATCCCGCAGTTCACTGTTGTCTTCGATAAGGTGTAAACAAATAGTTTAATTGCCATCTTTGGACCCATTTTACTAACAATCTTTATCAGCTTCCTCACCTGATGCTGGTTCATCGATATCTCATTTCCCCATATGCAGAAAGGGTTTAAACGCAGATATTTACCAATGACAGATGTACCTAAAAAGCACCATGTTAATATTAGAAGCTAAACAGCAATTGCACAATGATGTAGTACAACATTCTTTTATAATATGTATATATACATCTGTATGTGGTAGTCCATTTTAAATCTCTAAAAAGACAAATATTTAGGAACGGAGGGAGTATCTTATAACATCCAATATACTCACATATTAGATGAATTAACATCTTATATTATGGGCCGGAAGGAGGTTAGTTCATTCTTACAAATTATCGGCTGATTAACTGCTGTTGTATCCATGGGTTACAGTTAGTTTGAGCTCGTTCGGGCTCAAATAGCCCTAAAGTATATCTAAACATGAGGGCTAGTTCGAGCTAGTTGCATCTATAACCCACCCAAAAAAACTATCCAACCCAAGAGGTGCTAATTGGAGCTAGTTCTCCTAGTGCATTTATTGTCAATCTAACCCTACCATCCAAACAACTCTTTGGATGGAGTTAGTTCAGGGTTAGTAATGAGCTAGAAACTAACTCTAACCTCTAGCCAAGTTGAGTATCCAAACAGGGTTGTGTTGTTGCTGTTGCTGCTCTTCTACGTATATCTAGACATCATTAGAACATTAATGTAACACTCTTCCTTGTTGCTATGTAGCCTAGGATTGCATATTCAGACATTAAGTACAGTGCATGTTGCTATGTAGCCTCATATATATTACATATGGCCCTAGTTAACCTAACGAAAAATGGGTTATAGATATATTCAGTTAAAAGTCTGATTCATCGATTAGTCCCTTATCAGCCGCCATCCTATATGGTAGCAGCTACCGATATCCCTAATAAAGGAGCAGATATAAGCCATGGGATGAAACTAACCTCGATGGAAAACATCACTCATTCCCAAAATTGTCATGTGTAGGAATATCGAGAAGCATGTTAAGCACAACAGGCTAAACATCAACCAAAATTATACATGCAAGACAAAATAATCTCCAAAAGATAGCTTCAGTGTGCAGGTTTAAGCACACTAGTAAAGCAAAACAAGTGGAAAGGTGTGCTAACTGCAACAGGCCTAACATTTCACAACAAGCAAACATAGTCATTCAAACTGGTATTGTGCCGGTCTAAGTACACTGGTTATGGTTAAATAAAAATGAAAAGGCGTGTTAACTACAAGATGCAGCAACCAAATGTAGTCATTCATAGTGGTATTGTTGAAACTGTTACTGATGAAATTGAACTGCACAGTTCATACTTGCACATATAGAACATCAAGTTGTGAATAACTGGAATAAACAAGGCATACTACGAACAACCAAAAATAGCATTTGAATCTGAACATATACTAACTACAAACAACCGAATAATCAAAAACTTTAAAAGAGGCATATGCTAGCTATAACAGCTTAACGACAAGCAAATATATGCATTCCTATCGGTATGTTTAAACTGGATTGATGAAATGTACTGCATAAAGAATAATTGCACATATAGAGCATCACATTGTGAACAACTGAAATAAACAAGGCATACTGCAAACAACTGGATATAGCAATTAAAACTGGACATATTCTCACTACACTACAAAAGGGACTCGACAAAACAAATCATGGGTTCCCCTTGTGAAGAGGCACGGAAAAACAAATCATGGGTTTCGTCACTTGTCACAGATGGGCTCGTTCATGTGGGAAGAGCACGGACCCTGGATGTGCACCATGTTGTCGCAGATGGGCTCCTTCCCCTTGGAAGAGCACGGTTGTAGGGTGCCCTCCCTGATGTCGTAGACATGCGCTTTCCCCTTGGAAGAGCAGATGGGCTCTTTCCCCTTGGAAGAGCCGGAGAGGGTGCCCTCCTCATGGTCGCCGTCGATGAGGTCTGACTTGGAAGCTGTGGATTCCGAGCCAGCGTCGCAGAACGTGTCCGTCAGAAATGACAAAAGGGACTCGATGGTGATGTAGAATGGCAAATTGTTGACAGCGAGCCAGAGTAGATCAGCGGCGGGGCCATGCATGAGATCGATGGTGGTTGAACCCGAGGGGTTGGGGGTGGGCCACTTAACCTGTGACACAGCCCGCCTCAGGCCGTCGCTGTCGATGGCCTCGATGTCGTAGCCAGCGGCCGAGACATGCCCACATACTCTAGCCCGCTGCTTGAGTGCCTGCCGCCAGTAATGGTCGTCAGCTTCCTCGGCGACATCGGGCAAAGAGACTGCTATATACCTCTTTTGGTCTAGTCGCTCCTCGAGCTCCACAGGAAGCGTAGCCGGGCTTAGGTTGCGACTCTCTGGAGTGGGGGATGGGGATAGGGATCTGTGGGAAAGGGGGCGTTTGGAAGGCGTCATCACTACAAAAAAATAAACTTCTGTGATGATGCGTGTTTGTCACAGTAGGTCACGTTTTCTGTCATGCATGTACATCCATGACGATTTTATGACAGATTCAAGATAGTCATACTTGTGTTGTCGTAGAAGTGTTCCATGATATTACCAAAATTATCATCACAGAAGTGTCCACTTCCATGACGATAAATCACGCGACATGGAAGTTCTTTCGTCAAGGGTGACCGACACGTGGCATCCACCGTAACGGGTCACCGTTAAGCTATCAGGTCCGGTTTTGGATCCGATAACCTGCTAACAGCCCGGACCAATGAGGATTTTCCACGTGTAAAATTCTCATTGGCTGGAGGAAACACGTGTTGGCTCACCGTTGGGACAGATGTCATCCATTCATTGGAGAGGAGGCGCCTATGATACGTCGACACGTGGCACGACCCAACAGAGGCCCATTCCGGTGAAAAGGCCAGCCTGTTTGACTTGGTCAAAAGGTAACGGGCCGGCCCACGAAAAGCATGTTCCTGTATAGCCCATTTACGTCCCGCTAACTCATGGCCCGTTAAGGCCTATCAGAATTAAGCCCAGTAGCTTCATCTGGGCTGTCCAATATGATTGCAGCCCATTGTAACTTCCGGCCCATGTATGGCCCATGATGTGTTTCGGCCCATACGAGGCCATTTGTAACTCTTGGCCCATTAACGGCCCGTGGTGAATCTGGCCCGCAATGAACAGTGTGCCCCTTTATACCCATTAACGGCTAATTATTCCATCGGGCCGTTTCCAACCGTGTTATATTTCAGCCTTCTCAGGGCCCATTTATTCTTGGGCTCATTTCCAGCATTTGGTTACTTACGGCCTGTTATTGGCCTTTTCTGCTTGTGGGCCAAATTCATCCCACGGTTACAATTGGCCCATTTGCGGCCTGTTAATCCATTGGGCCGTTTACATAGCATCGTCAAATACGGCCGATTAAGGACGGCCCGTTATTCTCGGCCCATGAACGGATGATTCCAAATCTAGCCCGTTTATGTCCCATAATGCGGTCTGTTATTGGCCCATGTTTGGCTTATCGATCATACGACACGTAGAAGGCCCATTGATGCTACGGCCAATAGAAGGCCCATTGTTTCTACAGCCCTTAGAAGGCCCATTGTTTCTACGGCCCGTAGGAGGCCCATGGTAACTACAGTAAATATGTAGCCCATGGTTATTGTGGCCTAGTTTTAAAAAATAGGTTATTGCGGCCACTAGCAAACCGCGGAAAAAGAACTGCACTAACTACAAGCAAACAAATAAAAAAGACAACAAGGAAATAAATAAGAAAGCAACTTATGCTAGGCTATCACGGCTATTACACATATTACATCCACTAGGCATCAAAGTTCGCTACCATTGCAAATATAGGGAACAAAGCAGCATATCACATACACTGGTCGTCAAAGTTGGCGACCAGTGCAAATAAACGCCGCAGCAAAACAAGTCCGTAATCGAAACCACTTCAGAAGAGCTCAAGAAACAATATCCTGGGTACCCATAATGCTGGCAAGATGCTTAGCAAGCTTATTAACTCTCTGTTGTTTGGCGCTTAAATCCTCCAGCGCTTGCTGTTGCACAAGAAAGTATGCATCTGAATTCTGCAGGGACTTCCTCAGTCCTTCGGCTTCTTGCCACAGCACAGCTGACTGATGCCTTTCAGCTTGTAGCTGAGACTGAAGAAGCCGAAGTGATTCAGGCAGCGAGGTCGAAGAGCTTGTGCCAGCGGTACTGGCCAGTAACTCGAACACTACATCAACGCAGGACTGTGGGGTTTTCTCACAGTCTACAAGATCGTTTTTATCACCTTTCTTGGAGACCAACAGGGTTGTCTCACTATCTTGAACCTTATCTGCATTACTTTCTCTACCATTGCATAGTGGGGTGCTCTTCTCCAATATTCTGCTCAAGATACTACAAGAGAAACAAGCGTATACATCACAGGTTTAGCATGTAGTATACCAAACTCATTTTGGTAAACCAGTTCAAATGAGTAAGGTGGACAGGATAACAGCATGAAACAAACATATATCTATGTACTATGGTCACTGTATTGTCCATATCATTCTAGTTTATGTTACCAAATCAAGATAGAGACACAGTTCAACTCATATATTTTTAAGACACAGCAGCATAGACAGAATATAAGTGAGAGAAACTACACAACATTGGCAACACTTGTAATGTGCATAACATGAGAACATAATGTTTATATAACTGAAACTGAAGTCAGCATGGAGCAAGAAGTTAGAACAGCAATCCAGTTAAATAAATAGGTTTAAAACATACCTGTTGTGCCATTGGAGTTTCAATTGGATCCTTCAAATTTCGAAAGTAGTTGGTTTGAGTAAATACAGTGATGCAACAACAAAGGAGTACGGACCATAGCTACGGAATCTGACCTGAGAACAATTGCTATTCTGCATTAAACGTGGAGTTTGGGTTCGCCGTGGTGGTCTTCGTGCTTTGGGCACTGCAGTTGCTTTACAAACTGCTTGTGTGGGGGTACTCTGTGGTCGACATGGTGCTTTGTCAACTAGAAGTGGGTTACTATCCGCTTGGGTTGGGTTAGATGGGTTGTAGCTGGTTCTCTGCCCAACGGTGTAAGTGTGCAATCTGGAAGAGTCTCGATTATGTGTTGTGGGGCAAGTTTGTTGGCCAGTACAACCATGGTTCTATCTGCATCGACGGGTAGCACTGTCTTTTGTGAAGAACGGGTTTTTGCTCCCTTAGATACTGCCATCACCCCCTCCAATTCAAATGGCCAATAAACAATAAAAGAAATTGAACGTACAGACATTGTATGATAGACATATGTGGTAATTCACATATATGTTGTCTAACCAAACAGGACAACATGACACAATTTCACATATATGATGCCTAACTAAACAGGATAGCATGACACAGTATCAGATATATGATGGATAACTTAACAGGATATAATGGCATAATTCAACATATGATGAGTATCTAAACAGGATGACATGACAAAACTATATGATGTCTTTCTAAAATAGGTTGGGATGAAATAATCCACATAAATGTTGTCTAAGTATACAGGATGGCATGATATAATTGACATAATTGATTCATATACTAAGCAGCTGGCACTCGCATGTCTGATCTCTAAACTAAGCAGATGGAATTCAATATTGTGCATATGATGTCTAAACTAAGCAATGCAAGACACCATATGCATGATAAGAGAAATATAAACGTTGCAACTTAGAGCTTACACCTCAGGTGGGATATAAGACTGGTCATCTGTCTCTGAATCCTCCTCTGAGGAGCTCCTTGTAACCATCGAGATATATGCTTCAACAGGTAGCATTGCCTGCTCTGTAGACCTTGTTTTCACTCCTACTTTTTCCATAACCGGCTCAAATGGCTGATACACATGAAGAGTAGTTCAATATACACAGATTGTCGACAAATGGAATACATAATGAAAAAAATGGCATGATATAATTTTCATAATTGGTTCTTATACTAAGCAGCTGGAACTCGCATGTAGATATCTAAACTAAGCAGATGGAATTCAATATTGTGCATATGATGTCTAAACTAAGCAATGCAAGACACCATATGCATGATATGAGAAATATAAACATTGCAACTTAGAGCATACACCGCAGGCGGGATTAGGACTGGTCATCTGTCTCTGAATCCTCCTCCGAGGAGCTCCTCAGAACCATCGAGATATATGCTTCAACAGTACCATTGCACCTCGTAAGACCTTGTTTTCACTCTAGATTTTCCCATGACCGACTCAAATGGCTGATGCACAGGAAGAGTAGATGAATGTATAAACATTGTTGACAAATGGAATACATTATGAAAATAAATATGGCACGATACAATTCACATATACGATGACTGGCTAAATAGGATGGCATTGGATGATTCACATATATGATGCCTGGATAAAGAAGATGGCATTGCATAATTCCCATATACTCCCTCTGTTCCTAAATATTTGTCTTTTTAGAGATTTCAAATGGATTACTACATACGGATGTATATAGACATATTTTAGAGTGTAGATTCACTCATTTGCTCTGTATGTAGTCACTTGTTTAAATCTCTAAAAAGACAAATATTTAGGAACAGTGGGAGTATGATATAGAAACCAAACAGGTGGCATTCACACAAAGCAAATCTAAACTAAGCTGATGACATATAAGATGAATAATGTAAGCAATGCGAGGCACCATATGCATGATATGACCAACATCAGCTTGCCAGGTTAGAGCAAACCCCTCAGGTGGTAAATTGGACTGGTCGGCTCCCTCTGAATCCCCATCTGAACATTTATCTTCCTCTGGAATACATTATGGAATGGCAGGAGGGGGCCCCCACTTCTCCCACCATGGCGCGGCGTCTGCATGACATTATATTCCCACGCAACGGTCTTCTCTTTTTCTCTACATGTTAAGTACGACTGTGTACAATAACTGACATGCATAATAAAAAATATTTAGATTCTGTAAGGCCTAAGGGGTGCATGCAGAAATCAAGACCGATGGTAGCAAACGAGTGGATAGATCCAAAACTAATGATAGCAGGTAGATTATAGCTTCAGTTTAAAAAGATAGACAATGGATCATCTACTGTTTGTTTCCCACCCAACATGAACCACATAGAAGACCCCAGATGAACCAGATAGTAGACAAATACTATTCGTTGCTGCCTTGATATGAGACCCACGGGCATTTTAAAACTCAAGTTTGAACGATAAAGTAGCATGTAATAATAACCAATGTATAACGTAAGCAAACACAAAAGACTGCGACCTATCTTCCGAAACTATGTAGTCCTTAGGTTCATCTGCTCAGTCGATGATGGTAATGCAGTTGGCGTGGCTGCCGAGAACGGGGAAGATGATCTGAGGCGGCGAAAGAAAGTTTGCAGGGGGAATCTCTGCTGAAGTGAACATTTTTGTCGATGGTGCACCTCAGGTGGGGTGGATGATGGCACGGCAGGAGCAGGACATAACACACAGAGTTTTCTTTGACGCCTATCTGAAAATGAAGTAAATCTGTAAGGGCTCCTTAGAATTAGAGGATTCTATAAACGCAGGGACAGGAAAAACACATGAATAGGATAGGAATGTGTCGGCGTTCTGGGAACGGGGGTCCCCAGACTTACCTGCCGGCGGCCTGCGGCGTGGCTCAAAGGAGGCCCAGGACGGCCCATCTTCATCAACACAAGCTCAAGACCCTCGCGAGGGGCCAAGATTGCTGGGCGGACGACGAGGAGCTTCTCGTGCACGGCCTCGTCAGGCTGGCACATGAGGAGGCGGAGAGCTCAAGGCAGGGTACCTCGCGAGGTGCCTATGACGCAAGTCATGACGACCAAGGGCGCCAGTCGGGCGCCAGCCCGCGCAGCGTCCCCCTTTCCTCTTTGGTGCAAAGGGAGCAAGCGCAGGCAAGGGCATCAAGCAAAGGCATCCGTTTCGGTGCAACAAGACCAAGACCAGCCTCAACGGCTGGAGGGGAGTCATCGTGGAGCCCAAGCAGGCTCATCACCAGAGCCTTTGGCAGGCGAGGACCAACTTTAGTCAGGATAAGTGTACCCATTGTTCCCCTTCAAAATGGCTAATTGTTGGCGCCCTTCCCGCTCAATATTTGGGAAGAGGCCCAGGGCCTTCGCCTATAAATAGGAGTAGCCACACTCAGAGTAGGGGATCGAAGAGATAGAAATGATCGGCATCCAGAGAAAGACAGAGACCCGATCCTCAAGCTAGAGCGACGGGACACCACTTAGCAGTTCATCACACCCACCAAGAACAGACCCTCGCGAGGCTGTTCTTGCCTGTACTGTTCCTCATCAGCCCAAGAGGCAATCCACCACACCACAAACTAGAGTAGGGTATTACACCACAAGGTGGCCCGAACTAGTATAAATCTTGTGTCTCTTGTGCTGTTCTGTTTAGGTCCCTGCGATTCGGCGAGGTACGAGACGGTGGGGAGTTGGATCTCCGCCCGCACCCCAGTGTTCGAACCTCAAGGGTATGGCGGAACCCGAAATCCGACATTTGGCTCGCCAGGTAGGGGTGCACCGGAATCCACCTTCTGCCACCTCGTGTCCCGTCGCATCGCCATCACCATGTCCGCGACCTGCTGGCAACTCAGATCCTTGGGCGGCGTGGCCCGACGCAGAGCCGCTTCGCCTCAGCGACCCGTGCCCAGGCATCTCGCGGTCCGCAGGGCGCTGGGCCGCTGGGCGCATGGACAGGCTTCACGGCTCTCACGCCGCGGCGGCGCGGTCGACAAAGAAGGGCCTCGATCACGCCGACCACGCCACCGTGACACCCACCGAGCAAAGGCGAACTCAAGGCCCACGCCATCGTGGCGAGAGCTGCTGCAGTGCAGGCTCTTTGGAGAGCGGCCGCGACGTGCGTTGCTGGAGCGAGTGGCGGAGCTCTGGCTTCGCCGCCTGGGGCTCACCCTTCGCACCCAGCTTCCATCTCGGGCCCAGGCGGTTCGACGGGGCTCCACGCGTGCCCGGGGGCTCCAAAGCTACCCCAACACCGGCGTGGTGGTCACCACCGGGCCGGGGGGGGGGTTGCCCCCCCCCCCCGGCCCACGGAGAAGAAGGACTCGACGTAACTCACGGCCCGGGGGGACCGCCGCGCCACCACCCCCCCGCGGGCGCATCAAGCACAGCAGCATGGCACGCTCAGCATTACGGCGTGGCCTTCGGGATGACGGCGCCAGAAGAATACGTGCCCCACATGATGGACCAAGGGCACCCGCATGAGGGAGAACAAGGCTCGCTCCTCAGCCCGAGCTAGGGGGATGAGGGGCCAGAAGCCGAGCTCTCCCAGGAGCCTCGAGACGGTCCCACTGGTCACGTCGAGGGCGACGATTATCGGGTACCGCTACTTCCTCAAGAGCAAAGATACGCTAACCATAGGTCGCAGGAGGTACAGGTCGCCACGACGAGCGGCTGCCTCGCTCCCGCAGTCTCCTACCCCTCGGGAGGGGGGAGCAGGGGGCTGCCGGAGAGGGGCAGAGATCCGACATCACCACCGTGGCGTTCGGAGCAAGGCGTTCTCAGGAGGTAGGCCCTCTGCTGGGGAGGCGCCTCAGGGCCTGCCCCTGGCGGAGGACCCGTGGTCGTCGGGGGAACCGCTGGCGACCGCTCTACCCCATCGGCGGCGTCCTGGTTTCCGGTCGTCATTGATGGCACTAGAGTGTGGTGCAAGGCGGGGCCCTCATCTGGCGATATGAAGCAAGGCCGGTACCTGTGAAGAAGGCCCAGTGCCTGTGAAGCTCGCCGCCCCGTGACACTCTCACGTAATAATGAGTGGGGCTGTACACGCCCTGGAGTCTCAGGAGCGCCGGCCTCAGGCCCTGGGGCTCCCTCCCACGCCCAGTGGCAGCACTTAGCTCCTTTTGGTGAGAAGACGCCCAAGACTAGACTAGGTGCCGACGCGGCTTTTCTTCTGCTTTCTTCGCCTTTCCATTTGGTTGTCGCTTTCCCCACTGGACTTACATTGGATTCAATTTGAGATTTGCGTGTGTTCGGGAAGGGGTGCTTAGACTCGCTCGAGCAAATCTCTCGCTTTGGTTACCACTCCGCCTCGGCTACCTCCCCATAAGCCCCTCGCGAGCCGGGCCAGGCCTAGCTTTGCGCAGCCCATTCGCCGCCGCGTCTTCTCCGGAGGGTTTTATCGCAGATCCTACGGATTCGATCAGAGACACTCAGATCGCCTCAGCCTCCCAAAGCTATCTCAGGGCTCATACGAAACAAAGGTAAACCAGCCAACCAGCACGTCGCTTAGCCAACCACTTGGCGCGGGCGTATGGGCGATGTAACACCTGCTAATACGATGAACACAAGTTTTACATGAGGGGCTCCCCCTCCCAAAATGCTCTCACAGCCATCAGGCCAAAACCTGAGTTCTATTCATGCACGGTAACGGAACAGGGACAATACATAATCAGTCGGATAAATCCCCCAATGCATCCTCGGGAGCACCTCCCAAGCTGTTGCTGGCGTCGCTAGCCTCACCGTCACTGGTTGCGTGGTCGTCGGCGGCGTCTGGGTCGTTCACCACGCCGCCCTCATCGGCGGCCACGACCACGCCGTCGTTGTCCGAAGCGAAGGCCCGGACGAGGGCATCCACATTGTCTTCCACCCAGTGCGCCAGGTCGCCCCGGACGACCTGGGTAACTGGGGCGATGGCTGTGTCAAAGTCGAAGTGGGGGTCCATGTCCTGGAGATGCCTGAAGACACGAGAAAAGGTGCGCCCAAGCAGCGCGCGGCTCCTCTCCTCCACCAGCCTATTGGACCTGACCGACCGCGCCTCCAGCGCGCCACCACGCGTCGGTGAAGAATGTAGGTTGCCGGGCGTACTTAATCGCGTGCGGCTTCGCTAACCGCCGCCGCAGATATTACCCAAGGCTGCGTTGGCTCTTTCCCGGAGCGTGGCGAGCATGGGGCAGTGCTCATGCTCCAGGATTCGCCGCTGACGCATCTCATCCGCATTCTGGCGCGCGACGGCTTCGGCCTCCTCCACCCGTTGGCGAAGGGAGCGCCTCGGCCCGAGAGGTGCCGACTCCTCTGCGCCACCTCGAGGGCAGCCCGAAGAGCATCGGCCCGCCGCGTCGCCTCCTCCAGCTTGGCCCTCAAGGCAGCAGTCCTGCCCTCAACCTCGGCCTTGATCAACCCCAGCCGCTCCTCAAACTCGCGCTCGAGGTTCGAGCGCGCCGCCGCCACTCGGCGTCCGACCTCCTCCAGGACGCGGGCTTCCCGTGCAGCAACCTCATCCTCTACCCGCGTCGGCAAGCGCTCCCTCATCTCCAAGCGCTCGTACTCGCGCGCGCGTTCGGTGGCTTCAAGCATCAGCGCCTCCTCACGCTTCTGGAGCTCCGCCGGGTCGCCGGAGGCCACCTTCATCGACGCAAGAGCTGCCTCGCGCAGCTCCACTTGCTCCTCCAATGAGTGACACCGAGCCAGGAGTTCCCGTGCCCGCTCCTCCGCCGCCTCTTGCCGCCTGTTAGCCGCCCGGACCTCCTCGACGGCCCGAGAACAGGCCTCCCGAGAGGCTGCCAGCGACGCCTTGGCCTCTTCATCATCAAGATCGCGCTGGTGGCGCGCAAGGGCGGCAGCGCCCTCCAGCTCACGCCTCTCTGCGGCCAGGCGCAGGCCCTCGGCCTCAAGGCGTGTCTCTTTGTCAGCAAGCCCTTCACCGAGAAGGCTCACCGCGTCAGCCGCCCTTCGAAGAAATCCTTGGCGAAGGGCGCGGCGCTCCTGGAAGGCCAAGCACGTCCTCCACACCATCAACCGCCCTAGGCGGGCGCCGGGAGCCGCGAATGAACACTCCCCCTCCGGGCAGGGGGCTGGGGGCTGGCACCCTCGCGACGGCCGGGCACGCCGCGCCAGAGGCCCGGCCTGGAGCCAGCCCATCCTGCACGAGGGGCGCAGGAAGCGCCAGCCAATCGCCGTCCACGACCCAGGCGAGAAGCCTGGCAGTTAGCTAGCTATGCCACGGGAAGGCTCGCGAGGAAGGGTCGCGGGGCGGACAGGGCCACGACGCGCCTCGGGACGGTTCACCTCCCCGGTCGCCCTCACCACAAGGGCTCCATTGCTTGGAGCACTCAAGGACGGGAGGGGCGGCCGGGGACGGCTCCTCACCCGTCTCCGTGAGCTCGGCAGGAAGGGGCCTGCAGGGCAAGGATGAGTACAAGCAGCAGAAGAATCAAGAGTTGGGGAAGGAGAAGGCTTACTTATCAGTGGTGATGTACTTCCTATGCTTCAGCAGGCGACAAGGGTAATCATCGCCCAGGGCTTCCCTTCTCTTCCGGAGGGCCTCGAAGTTCACGCGGAAACGACCCAAGATTTGGGCGCAGGGGTCAACCTGCAGCGAGGGAGAAGCATCAAGGCGACCTGCGTCAGGGGCGTCCGCCTGACGCGCGCTGCCGGTCGCCTCACCAAGAGAAGCAGCAGGGGCCTCGGGGGCTCCATCCGCAGGCGCCGCTGGCGGCTGCCTCGCCGCCTTCACCAGCGGCATGAGCCTCGTGGAGCTGCTCCCTCATGAGCTGCCGCCTGGCCGGCTGTCACCCAGCGGGGTCCTTCGGCCTCTGGCGGCTCAGGCCTCCCCTGCTCCGCCACTTGAGGAGGAGCCGCCTGGGCCGACTGGAAGGGCTGTCACCATCACTGGATTCTCGCGAAGCACCTGGAGACCAGCGGGGCGCGGCCCCCATTCGTCGAAGATAGGCATCTGGTTCACAAAATCACCCCTGTTCTGGCAGAGGTACAGCAAGGCCCCTCCATGCCGGATGCCACCGGGGTTGGGGTCGCCAGTCAGGACCAGGAGCACTTTCCTCAGCACTTCAGGTGTCAGATCTTCTTCCTGGAGCCTCATACGATCACCAGTTCACCAAGGCCCACATCCGTGGGAATGGCGTTGGAGAGGAGCAATGCGGCGCGTCAGAACTCCTTCACCACCTTGGGCGCTGTCACAAAGAAGCGACCTCGTGAACGCCAAGCGGGCGCCAGACAAAGATGAGCCGAGGGCTTGAAAGCGCCTCCTGCCCCAGCCAATTGGGGACAGCAAAGCAGGTTGGCTCCGATAGCAGGGGCTGGGCACCCCCACATCCACGCACAACCACCTCTCGCGGAACTCAGCTGCGGCGGAGGCAGGCTAAAGTTGATCCTCGAGGCCGCTGTCTGCACGGGCGACGAAGCTCACGACGCCGAGCATTGGGTGGGGCCGACAAAGGCGCAGAGAGAAGAAGTGGCGCAGCAAGGCAACCGAAGGAAGGATGCCCATCATTGCCTCACAAACGAAGGCGAAGACCGAGAGGAGAGTGATGGACTCAGGACCCAGATGCATCATGTGGATCTCATAGTAGGAGAGCACGACATTGAAGAAATCAGAGAAGGGGGGAACCAGCCCCGCCCACAGGGCGTCAGCAAAATACCGGACCTCAGTGACTATCCTGTCGATAGAGAAGTGGGACGCGGGCCAAGCCGTCGTCCTCCCGCATTCGTTGAAGGAGGTAGCTAGAGCCGAACTAACCTTGCCCAGGCCCTCTAAATTGAGTATGATCGACGGGTCGACAATGGAAGGCCAAGGGCGGGCAAGTAGCGAGGCGGAGGCGCAGGTTTCTTCCCTTTCCCCTTCTTCGTCGGAGCCATGGCGATTGAAAGGGGGAGGGGGAGATTCCAGATTGGACTGGAAATGGAAGCTGGAGTTCGAGAGGGGGGAGGACAGGAGTGCACAAGCAGCAGAGAGGGGAACGGATGTGTGCAGCAGTGTGTCCGCCTAGCAAGGCACGGAATAAGGAGGCGTGGGGGAACAGAGCCGCCCACGTCCAATCAACCGCCACGCGTCACCCAAGGCCGCCGGCTGTTAGGGCCCGCGACGCTTCGCACTTGCCCTTTCACCTCTCGCCTCGCCAAGTTCGGGCGCGCCATGGGCCCGGGCTACTGTCGGCGTTCGGGGAACGGGGTCCCCAGACTTGTCTCGCTCATGGACTGCGGGCGTGGCTCAAAGGAGGCCCAGGACGGCCCATCTTCATCAACGCAAGCTCAAGACCCTCGCGAGGGGCCAAGCCTCGCGGGGCGGACGACGAGGAGCTTCTCGTGCACGGCCTCTTCAGTCTGGCTCATGATGAGGCGGAGAGCTCAAGGCGTGGTACCTCGCGAGGTGCCCATGACGCAAGCCATGACGACCAAGGGCGCCTGAGGCGCCAGCCAGCAGCTCCCCTTCCTCTTTGGTGCAAAGGGAGCAAGCGCAGGCGAGGGCATCAAGCAAAGGCATCCGTTTCGGTGCAACAAGACCAAGACCAGCCTCAACGGCAGGTGTCATCACCAGAGCCTTTGGCAGGCGAGGACCAACTTTAGTCAGGATAAGTGTACCCGCTGTTCCCCTTCAAAATGGCCAATTGTTGGCGCCCTTCCCGCTCAATATTTGGGAAGAGGCCCAGGGCCTTTGCCTATAAATAGGAGTAGCCACACTCAGAGTAGGGGATCGAAGAGATAGAAATGATCGACATCCAGAGAAAGACAGAGACCCGATCCTCAAGCTAGAGCGACGGGACACCACTTAGCAGTTCATCACACCCACCAAGAACAGACCCTCGCGAGGCTGTTCTTCCCTCAGACTGTTCCTCATCAGCCCAAGAGGCAATCCACCACACCACAAACTAGAGTAGGGTACTACACCACAACGGTGGCCCGAACTAGTATAAATCTTGTGTCTCTTGTGCTGTTTTGTTTAGTAGTTTAGGTCCCTGCGATTCGGCGAGGTACGAGATAGTGGGGGGTTGGATCTCCGCGTGCACCCGAATGTTCGAACCTCAAGGGTCTGCCGGAACCCGAAATCCGACAGAATGCATGTGCAAAACAGAGCATTTGGAAACATAGGATTTCTGTGAACCTCGGTGTTAGGTTCACATGAATCGGAAGAACACAGGTATGGAGAAACATGGTCAAATTAAAGTTGAACCACGTGAAAATGAAAAAACTAAGAATCTTATTATGCCATTAATGCAATTAGTCATGTTCTTCATGCATATTAATTTGAAAAGGACGTCCAACTGGATATTAAAATTCCTACCATTTTTCTTTGAAAGAGACGCCAAAGGAAAAAATCCTCCAGTTTTTCTTTGCTCCACTCCGAACCAAATGCATGAATAGTAGTACCATAGTAGTTCCATAGCAAAGGATCCCTGAGGGATCGACATGAATGCAGAGTAACAAAGTGATGCAACGAGTGTACAACCTCTTTGGCATAGCCTTGTTGACTTCAGCATCATTGGGTTGGACGTGGAGGATGGTGATGCTGGTGTGATTGTCGGAGGCGGGGAAGAAGATCTGAGGCCTCTGGAAACGACGCCGAGGGTACTGCTCCGCTGTGATGGACGGTTCCGTCGTTGGAGCAGCTCTGGTGAGGTGTATGGCGGGGAGGCTGAAGTAGGACAAGACATACAACGTTAATCTGAAGTGGGACTCTAATATCATCTGCAATAGATGATGTAAAATACATCACCAAAAAGTGCTAGATGTAAAACGCATCAGTCGTGCCACGGCCGCTCCGGCAGATGCTATAAATACTGTTTACTCTAAACTTAACTGAAGAAACTGAACTTTACAGCCGAAACTGAATTTTACTGTCTAAACTGATTGAACTAGTAAAAGAGCATTGCAATAGATGTTTAGGGCGTTCGAGCACTAGTAGCAGAGAAGCAGTGATCTAAATCAGCAGACGCTCGAGCAGGGAACGCACTAACAGAGAGAAAGTCGTGCAGTAGAACCGCAAGCGAGTGCTAAAGCAGCAACTCCTGTAGCTGCTGGAGGTCGTGCAACAGCGGCAGCAGCGCGAGCGAGAGCAAGAGCAGGGCAGTAGCACGAACGAGAGCAAGAGTGGAGCAGCAGCGCAGCCGACAGCCATAGCAGAGCAGAGTAGTAGCACGAACGAAAGCAAGAGCAGTGCAGCAGCGCGACCGACAGCAAGAACAGAGCCGCAGCGCGAGCGAGAGCCAGAGTAGCTGCAGCTAGTGCCGGTGTGGAAGTCGCCGCCGAGGAAGCAACGACATGGGGGAGAGACGCCATGGATGAAATGGCCGGCGACGGCGCCGTCGATGGAGACCCGCCATGGCTGCTCGGTATCGACCATCGGCAGCCCTGTGATATCGATTAAAAGCTAAAATGCAGCGGTGAGTACAGAACCTCCCTGGTGGCGCCGAGTTGGCCTCGACTTTATCGAAGGAATTGGTGAGGGCGATGCGGTTCCGGTGGGGCAGGTCAAGACGGTGCTGTGGGGATGGAGGTGGCGCGATAGACGAGGCGAACATCGGGGAATCTCCTTAGAGGTGGAGGACGGGGCGTCTGATCCGGCAAGACGACAAGATCGACGACGGATCCTCATCCGGTGCGGTGGAAGAGAACGGCGAGCTATTGCAGTGGACGACGTCATCGGGGAAGAGTCTCTAGCTGGGTGGCGGTCGGGAGGCCGACCGAGGAGCGTGGGTTTTCCAGGGTTTTGGCGCCTCGGTTTAAGAACGGGGGGCGAAGGGGAAGGTAGGGGGAGCCATGGCTTAGAGACGCGCTTGTCCGAAATGTAGGGTAAGTTACCAGCGTACCCCCACCGGTTTTGACACCGCGACGTCAAGCCGACATTTCTGGCTCAGGGGTAGAAGGGGGATTTCATGTGTCTGGGCTGCGGGACCGATTTCGGATGAGGAGGGAGTTTTTGCGCATCACGAAATTTTGGGATAACAAGGCGCAGCGCGGGTTGAAGAGGCGGGAGTTTCAAAGCAGATGAGACAAAAGATACTCGAGCTTGAAAATTTCAGGCTAACAAGGCGCGGATTCCTTGTTTGGCAGGACAAACTTAACGTGTACAAAAAAACAATTGATACAAGACACAAGAGAGTCATGTCCCCTTTTACTATATTGCTATAAATGTCATTGAAAACTACAAGAAAAATGTAAAAAATCGGAGAACAACATTACCACATGCAGTACCAAATCGATTCACACTTCCCTCAACAACAACAAAAAACAAATAAATTCCCACCAAAAGAAAGAGTCATGTCCCTTTTTATATGATTACAAATGCCGGGATCTCGAATTTCAATTTTTGAATCCATGTTATGTTGAATTTGAATATATCGTTAGGTGACCTTGCGGTTTATAATGGATGCAGTCCTACATTTTGATCTCCCATCATATATGAACATTTTACTCCACCCTATGAACATATATATTGTCGTCTACCATATGGACTAAATTTGAATCAATTTTCCTTATTTGAATACGATTGTTGTCAAGTTATACAATCATTTAAATATTATCTTGATAACAAAAACATGCATATAGCAGTAATCATATTTCACTATAAACTACATGTAACATACGATCTCCAATTCAATTATTTGTATCCATTTTATGTTGAATTCAAATCAGAGTACATTAGTCTAGGTGGCGAGATGTTCGGGATAATCTAAACCCTGTTTTCATATGTATATAATTCTTGGCTGAATTGGGACAAGGCTTGGTATAAGCTTCTTGCAAAACCGGAGATTCTCTCAACAAGGCTCGTGGTTCTGAGAGGGAACGTGTCACCTTTGTGTGCGAAATGATATATGCTGCCTCCCCCCAGATTTTCTTTATAGAGGCAACATAGAACTATATGAGTGCCCTGTTAAATTTTGGGATTATGCTGGGTTCGTTTGGCCTTTTTTTATACATTAATTGAGTTTCTGGAAATTTAATGTGCATAATCCAAATTTGAACTGCAAGCACATGCTCTGGTGCACCAAAGTTGGTTGAAAAATCACATGTGTGTCCTTGGGTGAATTTCTAGGTCCCATGCAAGAAATGGGAATGAAATTCAAATATTTGGGTGTTGTGACTCGACCGAGAACATCGAGAAACTTGGTTTTTAAATTCATGTAAATCCAAAACTCGCCTGGAAATCTTGAAACTTGGCATGGTGTCATGTCATGGCACTACACTACAAAAAAAAAGACACATCCATGACATTTAGGGCCGAACGAAAAAAAATTCTGTCATACTTGTGACACTTCTATGACGATAATTGTGACAAAACCCGGTATCATCATAGATGTGGTGGGCTCCTACTTCTATGACAAAAAATCATGACAGAAAATGGGCTTTTCATCCTGGGCGGGCCGGAGACACAGCCGCATGACATTCTTTGGGCCGTCCATGACGGAAAAAACCATGGTAGAAGCGAGGGCGAGGAAAATATTGGGGAGTTCCCGGTTACGGTGGGTGGTCGGGGGCCGAGCGATGCGCGTTTCTCTCGTACGTACGCGCGTGTGTGTGAGGCGTTGCGCTCTAACTGAACCCGAGCGAGGCGTTGGGCTCTAACTGAACCCGAGCGATTGCACTGCAGGCCATGCGTTATTGAACCCGAGCGATTGATCGATCCCTTGCTGTTAACTGAACCCGATCGAGCGATTCCTTCACTACTGCTGCTAACTGAAGTCGATTGATGCTGCCTCTAGATGAACAGTGAGCGTTGTTGGGTGTTTGGATGAACAGTTCCCGGTGGGGGTTGGATGAACAGGAAACCGTGGTAGTAGAGGCCGTTGCCGTTGGATGAACAGTACACCGATCGATCGAGCCGGTGGATGAACATGACCCCATGGAGGGCTAGATGAACAGGACCCCGTGGAGGGCCGGTCGAACAGTAGCCGGTGGAGGGCTGGTTGAACAGTAGCCGGTGGAGGGCTGGATGAACAATAGCCTTTGGAGGGGTGGTTGAACAAGAACCCTTGGTAGTAGAGCTCGTTGGCGCTGGATGAACAGTACCCCGATCGATCGAGCTGGTGGATGAACAGACCCCATGGAGGGCTAGATGAACAGTAGCCTGTGGAGGGGTGGTTGAACAGTAGCGGGTGGAGGCTGGATGAACAGGAGCCGGTCGATGAACAGTCGCAGGTGGAGGCTGGAGGAGGTCGACGGTGGATGAACAGTTGCCCATGGAGGCTGGAGGAGTTCGACGGTGGAGATGAATAGTATCCCGTGGAGTCCCGTTTTGCAGTACGCCAAACCCCTCTCGATGAACATGACCCCCGTTTCGACCGTAGCGCTCCAACACAAGTCCGTTTCCTCCATTTTGTAGTACACCACACCCCTCCCGATCAACAGGACCCCGTTTCGACCGTAGGAGGTCCGTTTCCTCTGTTTTGCGATACGCCAGACCCCTCCCGATGAACAGGATCCCGTTTCCACCTTGGCTGGTCCAACACAAGGCCGTTTCCTCTGTTCTGCAGTACGCCAGGCCTCGTTTCCTTCGCCTATTCCATCCAAGCCGGTTGGCTCCCGATGAACAGCACACGTTCCATTGCCTCCCAATGAACACGAGGCATTCTGCTGCCTCCCCATGAACACAACAACGACGCAGCTTCTCTGTTATGACCCAACTATGTACACGAGCCCTGGCCGTACGTATGCGCGAGTAGGCGTTCCAGACCCCGCCCGTACGTACGTACGTGGCCGTATTTTCTTTCTTGCACCCTGGCCGCTGTACATATGTGTACATGCTACGTGTGTGCCTCTACTACGACATGTGCGCGCCTCTACTACGACACGTGCCCTTCCTTGCACGCCCACGGTTCATTGCTGCAGCCTATAGACAGACCGATCGTATGTATGTACACGTTCGCGACCAGAATGACAATGCTACGTATGCTTCGACTAGGTGGGTCCCGGCTGTTAGGCACTTCCTTGCGTACAAAGATGTAGCTGGTGGGTCCCAGCAGTCAGGGGGCGAATCATTTTTCCCGTAATATGGACACACTTCCTTGTGTGTGAAGATGTAGCTGGTGGGTCCCAACAGTCAGGGGGGAAACGTTTTTTTTGTGAAATCCCATGGCCCGTCCGGTGGGTCCCTGCTGTCAGGTGGAGGAATAATTATTTTGCGCATAATAAGGAAACTCTTCCTTGCTGCGTCAGGACCCAGCTTGTCGGCCTCTCCACGTCTGATACTCTTGAAGGAAGCCGTTCCTTGACCACTTTGACCATGCCGCGCCGAGAGCACCAGGGCGGTGGATGACGACAAGGCCTAGGAAGGGGACGACGCGGAGCCGGGGAAGACGCGGCGGTGGAAGCCCACGCGGAGAGGAGTACGAGGGTTCACTGGTTCGGCTGCGGTGTGACGCTGCTGTCGCTGCAGGGCTTGGCCAGCGGTGGGAGTAGTAGGGGCGGTGAGGCCTCCGCGGCAACACAGCCGGCCATAGGAGGCAGGAGCAGGAAGCAAGGCCGGCGCTGCTCTGGGCGGCTGGAGCAAGAAGACCAGAGGTTGAATAAGCACTACGGCCATTGGATGGACATCGTACGGTCACTGGAGCTAGAATCGTTCATATTGACTAAGTTGACAAAGCCCTCCGTCCCCGTCAACTTAGTAGGCCCACAAGTCAGCCTCCCACTATGTTGGGTCCCAGCTAGCAGGGTGAGTATTCATTTTTTTTGTGCGCAATAAGGAGGCACTTCCTTGCGTGCGAAGATATAGCTGGTGGGTCCGAGATGTTAGCTGGGGGAACGTATTTTCGTGAAATACAAAGGCCCTTCCGGTGGGTCCCATATGTCAGGTGGAGGAATCATTATTTTGCGCGTAATAAGGAGGCATTTCCTTGTGTGTGACCGTGGACCCAGCTGTCAGCCTCTCCACGCACAGTCCGTTTCCGATGGATGTCGTTCGTTGACCACGTTGACCACGCCGTGCCAAGAGCACCAAGGCGGTGGACGATGGCGAGGCCTACGAAGGGAACGACACGGAGCCGGGGAAGACACGGTAGTGGCTTCCCACGTGGTGGGGAGTACGAGGGTTGACTGGTTCGGCTGCCGTTGCTGGATAATAATAGCAGGTGTGGGTGAGTAGAGGGATGGCTAGGCCAGCGATGGGAGTATAGTGGGGTGGTGAGGCCTGCTCGCTAGCACGGCCGACCGTGGGAGGAGGGAGCAGGCAGTCCCGTCGGCGCTTCTTTGAGCGGCTAGAGTAGGAAGAGCAGAGATTGAAGACGCACGACGGCCATTGGATGGACATCCAACAAATACCGCTTAAAGGCCAACCTTTTTTAGGAAAGCCTCAAATCTGTGGGAAACAGCATACAACCCATCTTCCATTATTTCTAATAATTTATAGCCCATTTGCTAATTCTTAAGGGTTTTTTGGAGCCCATATTCTTTTTGTTAGCATTACATCCCACATTGTGGCCACGGTTAAAAAATCATATGAATTTTTGCATATTTCGGTGCGGTCCGAACTGTTTTTAATCCCGAAATTTCGAGTCACATTCAAACTGAATTTAAAAATAAATGTATATCAATATAAAATCCAACAAATTGTCCACGCATAGAAATCAATGCAATTTAAAATCTTGAAATCAAAAAAAATTGAAACTAATTGCCGGTTTGATGTGTTTAAAAAATTTACAGCCCATTTCTCATTACTGATAGGCCATTTTCTTGGCCAGCCGAATGAAGCTCTCCTCGTCTTGAAAGTTTGCAGCCCAATAGTCCTGACAAAGCGACTTACTTGTCAAATCACAAAAAAACAGGGCTAGCCATTTTCAGAAAGAACAAATAAACTACTGGGCTGGTCTGTGGTAAACATAAAAGAAAAGGCTATCTAGACAGGCCAGAGTGCCCTGCAGAGCCCAGTTGACACCCTGCTTCTGTCTCAAAAACAAATTAGATAAATGCCACTCCAATTATGGAGATCCATCAAAATGCCACTACAATTTTCAAACTTTGAAAAATTCCACTGTAATTTTTGCAAACTTTAAAAAACGCCACTGGAATTTGCAAAGTTTGAAAAACGCCACTCCAGACTTCGAAAAATTCCACTGGAAATGGCATTTTTCAAAGTTTGGAAATTGCAGTGGCATTTCTCGGAATCACCAGATTTGGAGTGTCATTTATCAAATTAAACCAAAACAAAAATAACTGGGTGAGCTAGTGGGTCCCTGGTGTCAGCCGCTCGTTGTGTAATTCTCTCGTTTATTGACTACGTTGAAAATGGCATGGGACCCAGATGTCAGAAATCCATTAGGAGGAGCCATTTTTTTTGGCTTGAAATAAGGAGGCACTTGCTTGCGTACTGCGATGACCTTGGTGGGTCCCTGTTGTCATCCTCTCCACGTACTTTCATCTCCTGATTGTGTACGTGTCAACCTGGTAGGCCCACAAGTGAGCCTCTAAACCCATGGCGGACAAATACAACCCATTTTAAAAAATAATAGCCCATTCCATACGTTCAAACGGAAAGTTCAACATTCAGAGCAAAGTAACAGGTCTGATCCAGATATAGAGTACCAAACTTCCACGTTGACAACCATCATAGCCAAGTTAACTATCTACTCCCACTAATACTCTATTAGTGTACAAGTACTAACTTACTCTTAGCTAACTAGATGATGCCGGCCGCCATCTGCGGTACACGCTAAACGCCGGCACCGGCGTCCTTCGCCTCGCCTCGGACATGCCAGAGGTGCGACAGGGCGCGTTGCTCGCGCGCGTTGGCCCTTTCCATGCCGGCGTGGTCCACTGAAGCTTCAGCTTCTATCGGGAAACCCACTTGAAGAGCTTGTAGTAAAATTCGTCGTCGCGAACGCGTGCGTGCCCGACAGCCTCCAGGGTTATTTGCCGGGCGCCGGCCTCCACGTAGTCAGCCCAGTTGCGGGCGCTCTTCTCGTGAATCAGAGCATCGATGTGCTTCTGCTCCATGTCCCGCTGGCGGCGCAAATCAGCAATACGCTGCTCCTCCGCCAGGCGGTCACGCTCCAACAACTCCTCATACTCCACATTGCCATCTAAAGACCGATAGAATGCCTCCTCCCTCCGTCTGCCTTTTGGTGAAAAACCGAACACTAGTTCCGGTAGTGACCGCCTCCAGCGTCGCCTCTCGCGGACGGGCAGGGGCATGGCGGACATGGCTAGAGCGAGGATAAGTGCTGAGCGACGTCGGGCCGGTGGGGGCTTATGAGGATAGGGCGAGTTGGGTGATGGTGCCATCGGAGAAGCCCGGGAAACAGTAATTATAGGCGGAAGGTAGGCGAACTAGAGTGTCGTGGAAACACGACGGCGCGGTCATCGGAATTCAATGCATAAGCAGGCATGGCTTAGCGCACCAGCTTGCTGTGGAAAACTAGAAAAACTGAAATAATGACTGTGTCGTCCCGTCCCGTCAGTGGTTCATCCCGTCCGTGCTGGGTCGCACGCCGGCATGACTGTCAAACGAGTGAACTCGAATCATCCAGATGAGGTACTCCCTCCTTGTAAAAAATGATTCCACTACTCATCATCTACTCCCTCCTTTTCGGTTTATAGGGCCTATCTCAAAATTTCAGTTTTTCCATTTTATAAGGCTCAATTTGGTTATTTCCCATCACATGTTCAGATTCCAAGGCGCATTAAATCATTGCATGCAAGTATTAAGAGAAAATTGACCAATGCATGTAATTTATGCATGCATGCATTGCAATTAATGCATTGGTAAACATACTTTTTGAGGAAAACAAGAGCACTAATTGGGTGCTTTTGCAAACTACAAAAAGTATTCCACCACTCACCATCTACCTTGGTTGGTGGTATTTTTTAATTGAGCCTTATAAACCGGAAAGGAGGTAGTACGTGTGTGATCTGCTATTTATTCGTGTAGGATCGAGTAGGTCATTTTTTGAATTGAGCCCTGCAAACCAGAAAGGAGGTAGTACGTGCGTGATCCGCTATTTATCCGTGTAGGATCAAGTAGGTCGGATGGTGTACGTGTACGATCGCATTAGTTGATGAATGTTCGCTGGGAGATAAGGCATTTGCGAATGTTTTTGCTGGCAGTTTCTTCAGATTCGCATGGCATTTTCTTCAGATCAACTTGGCAGTTTCTTCAGAGGTAGGCATTTTTATTCAAAAAACTGCCACATCGGATCTTGTGTCACAACTAAAACTTCCAGGAGCGCATTAGTAGGCTAGCTAGTGATCGATCAGTAACTTGTTAACACTGAGCAAACAGAAATAAGGAACTATTAGTAACTTGTAAACACTGAGAACACAAAAATAAGGATCATGTTGTGCACAGCAGTAAGAGCCGATCCTTCGAAATGTTCACACGAGACTCACATGCCTGGCATTGTAATATGTTCACATTAGTAGCCCAAATTCAAAACCAACTAGTACGATTCCCATACATAAGATCAACATGTGAATGCATCTCAATGATTCACAGATCATATACAAATATGTAGCTCCACAAGCAACGATCTAGAAAAAACATCTGTTCTTCCTACTAACATGGATGCTTCTCTTGGCCAACATTTAGTATAGAGTGAAAGACGAATTTGATTGTGAAGTCTACAATTCCTCTTGCAAACGTAAGTGGTTTCATCAACAGCTGGAACCATGAGAATGAACCACACGTGATGGAGGAACATCCACTGCAATATGATTTGGTCTTCTCTCGATCACACGGCGAGACTATTTCCGGAATACAAACTTTAACTTAGGCAAAATGATGCCCATTGTATAATCAGACCAAAGCAATGAAGCACCTAGTGTTGGCCAATAAATAGTACAATACTACTTTTCTGCAGTCCATGAAGTGACTATCCAATCTTTCTGTGTCTATTTTCAAATGGCACTACATGCAGTGACTATACTATTCTCTTGTGCAGTTCAACCAAAATTGCGGTCACTTTGTTTGTTTGCCAAATAGCAAAGGGCAGACATCTCTGTCTGCAGAAATATCAAGCAGCTATTAAACATATACCCCACCTTGTATTTTCGGTTTAAACATGTCTCTTCCGCTAAGCATCTGTCATGTTTTGCACTAGACAATTTGATACAGTCATGTTTTGCCCTGGACAATTTCATACTGAATTGATTTGCTCGTTCAGAGTAGAAATATAGAGCCTATTCTTCATCAGACCAAGGATATCCATGTTCGCAGTGATGGAAGAGGTGAAATCGATACAACCGAAATTGAGCATCCAACCATCGAATCCTGTCCTGCACCTCTAGTGTAGGTCCACCCTACCAATAAATTCACATGCAAACCACTAGTATTACTATCTAATGACAGTACAAAAAGAGTAGCAAGATAGTAGAAAACCATGTACCTTCGTAATGAACAGCTCATAGTGCCACCAATTGGATATAAAGGTTTGGAAGAAAACATGCTCCTAATGTTGAACCATTTGGACATTTTGTTCAGTTCCACTAAAATCGAGCATCCATGTTTGCATAGATATTGAAAGTGTGATTACTATACAAGTGGCACTAGTTGAAGCATAGCCTCACAAATATAAGCATTCCAATTTCTTAATGGGAAAAGGTAGCAAGACTGTTTCTAACCACCTGTTTGAAGGAATAAATAAGGCAACAACGGCTGATGTCAGCAAGGCATACATAGTTTTTTCTGAAAAGTGAGCCATTGCTGACCTTTCCTCTTCTTTTAAGCATATTTTGTGCAGTTCAACTAAAATAAAATGCCATCACCGCCTTATCAATTTAGTGACACTGTACAAAAGGAAATGACTTAACATTACATCATGATGTCAGGTATGTAATCGACAGGCATTAGAGACAAACATACAAACCTCCTCCGATAACATAATGAACTTTAATTTTAACAAAGGTGTGACTAGCTTTACCGGGATAATTTGAGTGAACTCTACACCCTCTGTTCCTTAATATAAGACGTTTTCGCAGTTCAATTTAAAGTACCCAAACGTCTAGTATTTAGAAAAACAGGTAGTAATTTTCTTGAGCACATATCTGGGAAAGCTTGCCAGACTTTTTATATGTCCATACGCTAATGCAACACCATTCGAATAGTACAAATATAGACTAATCCATTGGCTAGTGCAATAGTATAGTAGTTATTTTATTACAGGGTACAATACAATGGTTTTACTGAACAAATTTCCATAAGCTCTAGCACTGGAAGATTTCTATAAGAATTAACAATACAAAATGTAAAGGTAACAAGTTTCAGCATTGGTAACTAGCATTCAGAACTAATGACAGTATAAAAAATTACAAACCATTTACCTTCACGGTAAATATTATTAACTAACTCACTAACTCGAGGTATGTAATCTATAAGCATTAACAGTGCAAAAATCTAAAGGTAGTAACAAGATTCATTGTTGGTATACTGGCTGTGCAACATGATTAGAATGCCTTAGCTGAAAAATCTTTAATACATCCACAATCAACAGCTAACCCTGAAATAATCCACTGGCATTAAATGGCACTGCTTAAATTTATAGGTGGCATAGATTGAGTGTGGCATTAGTTATATGTGGCATCACTTTAGCAGTAGCATTGCTTGACTTGACCGTTGGCGTTATACTAACAGCAAAAAAGTGGCAATAAGAGCATGGGAAGCCCATTCAGACAGTGGGCGCACCAGTATGATGTACCTCCACGGACGCATAGAGTGGTGAGGGAGGTATGGTTGTCCAGAGCAACAAATATCCAGGCAGCATATGTGGATTACGTCCCATTTTTGTTCTCTTTAGCTACTGATTTTCCCCTTTTCAACCTAGATGCGGGTTCGATGGCTAGTCTCTTGGACAGTACAGTCTCTCTTCCTTTCCTTATTCAACCCAGACATGGATTAGTCTGCATGAAGTAGGGTTTTCTTTAATTGTGAAAGTTAAGGTTTTCGTCTGCGTGACCAGCAGAGCAGAGGATAGAAAATTTGGAAGATGGTGCAGTGGAAAAAGATCCACATGCAGCGACGTGGCAGATGGGGCAATAGAACAAGGGTATGGTTCGAAAAGAGGTAGCATACCTGAGGGTCGGCGAGAAGTGGCTTCGCTCATGGTCGTTGTCCTCCGCACACACTACGGGAACGAGCTTGGGGAAGGAAGCCATCCCGCACGGGTGCTAGGTCTTAGAGGACGGCCTTGTCGTTAGTGCGTGACCTCGCTCGCCGATGACAAGTGCGTCAACGTTGCACGTCCTTTTCTGCCCCGGTGGATCTTTGACCACCAGTAAGGAGGGAGAAAGAGGTCGTCTTTTTTAGATCCGGAGAGAGGGTGATAGTGTGAGAAGCAAGTGGGCAGCCCTTAGCAAGAAAGCGCTGAAGCTCCATCCTATATATCTTATACTACTACTAGTACTAGAGGTGGAGTAGTGGTAGAGTAGTTTATATTTTCTCTGCATACAGTACCAATTAGTCGTGCTTCAAAACTAAACGGCACGCCATTAAAAATTAAAAGGTCGATAACTAATGCGGCACCTCGGGCCAACGCGGCCAGATCGCATTTTGCACGAGAAATTACACACCATGTTTCGTTGACATGTGGTCCCGTTCCCACATGTCAGCGAGACGACGGCGAGTCCTTTTGTACAATTTCCGAATGGACGTCTATGTAGGCCGGGGCACCTCTTCGTGTACCGTGGCAACCATCCACTGACTCTTCGCCTTTCCCTCTCAATCTAGAACTGCTGTCTCACGCTCTTCCTCCCTCCTACATTTGCCTTCACCCTTCCTTCTGCCATTGTTCGATCATCTTCTCCATGGAGGGAACAGGCCGGAAACGACCCCGTTATTCTTGCCCGATCTGAAAGATGACGTGGTGGAGGAACTCATTGATCGACGCGATGTCATCACCTCGGCTAGCATGGCAGGTTCGTTCAAGACCATTCTCGACTCATCTAATAACATCATTACAAGGAACCCAAGGGTCCAGAAGCGGTTTGATATCCCCTATTTTCTTCACCGTGAACCTGGTCACTAGCGCGCGGACGACGCAGGCCTCGCCTTGTGTAAGTTGATGCCGCTTGATAATGATACGTGTGATGTTAAGATGCCATCGCTTGAGGGTAAGGCTTGAGCAGGTGAAAATGAAGATTGGGTTATCTATATTCGGTCCAATTGCGAGTGGGAACTTGTGAATGTGTACACTCGTCACCGGGTTCCGCTTCCAAAAATCTCAGACTGCCCAAAGGTTGAGCACACCGGTTATGACCGTACTTTCAACATCGAGTTCCCGACCGCTCTTAGGGTTATAGGACTGCTTGTGTTGTCGCTATCTTCGACAAGCTTGTTGCCGTCCTTCATGGTTCGACTCGATGGATATTGCTTAAAAATCAGTTTCTATACACGGATGATCAGTACTGTGATGCAATTCAATACGAGGGTCTTGTGTTTGCTGCCATCACTCGTGGCACTATTTTTGCATGGAATCCTTATGCTTTCAGTACATTTTTCTTCCACCGTAATTTATAATTTTTTTCATCCACATGCATGCGGGTTAGCTAGTTTCCCTTTACTAATTAACCTTCTTGTCTTTCCAATGTCCTGTGAACATTCCACCACCAATACTTGAAATTTTTTGTAACCAAGGGGGAGATGACGACGATGATGATCACGAGCATGAGGACCCATATACTCAGTGGCGCCTGGCAACTTATTCCGATGGATCACCTCTTCTGGTTTGTATACAGAGCACCGCTGATGTGACTAAGGAAGCAGGTGTTGTCTCCCATGGTCGCACTCTCCGGACCTATTCCAACATCCATTGCAGGGTATTCGGGATGGATACTACTGTGCTAGCGCCAACACCTTCTCCCTGGTTTGGTATTGATACTCCTTGAGGAAACTCGCTCTTCCTTGGACAAAACTATCCAATCATGGTGAGAGGCGATCCAGCTGCTGTTGACACAACGTTACTACCATTTATGAGAAGCAACTGTATCTATACCTTGGACATTGCTATGGTTCCCTACCGTGGCTATCACAATATGCGTCCTGACATAGGCCGCTTCAGCCTGGATGATGAGTCCTGCGTTGGTCTCGAGATTGGCAGTAGATGCCCCTTCGAAGAATCACTGGTTCAAAGAAAGCGTTTCAACGCCGAGGATTGGTTGAGCTGAAGTTCATTTCATTGCTTGTTATTTGTTGTGTGATGAAAACTTTAGTATTTACTATAATGTATTGTCGTTGTCGTTGTGGGTTCATGACCTATTATATGTAATAAAAATGATATGCCTGTGATGAACTTACTAAATTTATGAATGGCCTTCGAGTCGCTTCTCTGAGTTGGTGTTGCGATGAGGCAAAAAAATATTTTCAAAATACATAATTGTACATGCAGTGCAACAGGTTATCGGATGAGTCCAATCAACAATAGTACTACTACTATTTGTACTAACTTCACATGCTTCGCACGTCAAGCGGGTGTTTTTACTGTAGCAGTGAATCCCATCATCCTGGGCCCTCGAATGAGTCCAGTAGAATTTGCATTCTGATGTTTGTGTTCCAACTTTCAAAACTGTTGCACTATCTCTACGTCTACGTATACGTAATACAACAAGTTTTTAAACTGGAGACCAGCCACCCACCCTCACAAAGAACACTTTTTAACCTAGCAAAGACTCCAAGAAATTTGGCCATAGTGTGAGGTGGGCCATATGTTAATGTGTTCGCTGTACGTAGCAGCACCTCGAATCCTCGATATATAGTAGGGTGGCAAGGGCTAGGTCAAGCTTTCACGTCCAGGAGTATGGCACACGCCACCAGCATGACTTCCATCTGACACCATATTTCTTGGAGTCTATGCTACAGCTATCTCTTCAACCTCGCCATTTCTCTAACTCAGCCATCGTGCGGCGGGCGAGGTGGGGGCTTGCCGATAATAGTCGGTTTCCTCAACTGCGGTCCCACTTGTAAGGCCAACTCCAACGCACGACCCCTAAGACTACCCACAGTGGGAGTAACATAGGTGGTAACATCACACTTATCTAGGCAAAATAGATGATGTGGCATGTAATCAATGAAGAAAGAGAGGCATGTGTCGGATGTGGGGCTCCGGCAAACCCTGAAGGATCGAACACTGGGGTGCGCGCGAGGTCTTTCCTTCCCACCAATCTACGCCCTAGCTCGCTAAGATCTCGCGGACGAACTCAACGAACTCGCAACACAGAAAGACACGAGGTATATACTGGTTCGGGCCACCGTTGTGGTGTAATACCCTACTCTAGTGTGGTGGTGGTGGATTGCCTGTGGCGAGATGATGAATAAGACAAGGGAAGAACAGCCTCCTGAGGTTGAGGTGTTCTTGTGAGTAGGCTCTCGTCCGGGTTGGATTAAGCGAACCTGAGATGCCTCTACTATGGTGGCTGGCTCTACTTTTATAGGCCCTGGTCCTCTTCCCAAATATCGAGCGGGAAGGGAGCCAACAACAGCGGGCCAATTTGAAGGGGGACAGCTAGTACAAGCCATCCTGACAAAAGTGGTCTTCACCTGCGAAAAGCTTCGGAGGTGACGCCGTCTTGGGCTCCACGATGACCTCCATCTTGCTGTCCTCCTGGTCTTGGTCTTGTTGCACCGATATAGAAACCTTTGTCTGATGACTCGGTACTCTTCGCCTGCGATGGCCTCCTTAGCACCAAAGAGGAAACAAGGACGCTGCGCGCGCTGGCGCCCGCCTAGCACCCGCCTGGTGTCGTGCGTCATGGCTCACATCACGAGGGCCTCGTGAGCTTTGCCCCGCCTTGATATCTCCGCTCCTCATGAGCCTGCCTAGCTAGGCCACTCCAGAGGAGGCCTTGCGTCGTCCGCCTCGCGAGGGTCTTGGACGCTTTGTTGGTGAAGATGGGTCGTACGGCCTGCTGGCTTAGCCACGCCGCGGGTCGCAGGCAAGTCTAGGGACCCCCGTTCCCAGGACGCCGATAGTAGCCCCCGGGCCCAAGGTGCGCTCGGGCTTGGCTCCACGGCGAAGCCAAGGGACAAGTACGGAGCGCCGCGGGCCCCCAAAAGCCTGCGGCCTCGGTTGACGCGTGGTGGTTGATTGGACATGGGCGTCTTCGCTTCCCCATGTTGCCTCGGCAACGGCATGACTTGACAAGTCCCTGCGACATGCAAGGAAAACCGTCATTACCTGCGATCGTGGGACACGCTAGTTGGCCTTCTCTTGCTATAAATGGGGTGAGGGGCGGAGCCCCCGTTGCCCATCTCTTCCTTGCTTGCTTCTCCTTCCTCCTCACTCCATCACTTGCAGTGACACCCATGGCACCACGTAGGAAGTTCTCCGCCACCGAGAAGGGGAAGGCCCCTCGCGAGGTACCCGGCTCCCCGGCGCCCAAGCGCGGCCGCGGCCGCCCGCGCAAGCATGCCACGACCCCCGCCTGGCCCATTGTCGCGACGGCGCCACAACACGCGGAGTGGGTCATTCCAGCCATGGCAGTCCAGTTGATGAGGGGAGGCGTGCCATGGTGGCGCGGCCTCCTCTTCCGCACTTCCACACGACGGAGGTGTCGCCGGAGTTCGTCGTCTGGTCGGAGAACCCGGCCGGCAACTGGCTCCAACTTCCGCGCTTCTTCGCCGGCGAACTGCCGGCCTCTGGTCCAGGCGGATGGCTGCTGCAGCAAAGCCTCTTGGGTTGCGGTCGAGACTTCCGCCGTGGGAAACATATCCCTGGCCCACGGCTGGCAGACATTCGCCCGCGCGCGCGGCCTGGGCAGGCGATGCACCCTCCACTTCAGGTACGATGGTGGATCGACCCTATATGTGAGGGTGTTTGGGGAAGAAGGTCGTCACGTCGGGTGCTGCCCCGAGGCGAACGACGGTGAGGAGGTACTCGTCCTTGGGGACGGTCACGGCGAGGACGAGGGCGAGCCCGCGCTCGGCGGCGATCGTGTATCGTCCAGTTACGGCGGCTCTTCCTCCGGCAACAGCTCCAGCAGTGGCGACTATGACCAGCCGCCGCGCCCGTTTTGAAGGCGGCAGTGGGTCGTCCCGTCGCCACACCTCTGTGAAGCATGAGGAAAGATCTGGCTAGGCTCGGGGTAGTGCTAGGTGTCTGTCTTCGCGGACCGCCGCAATGCTACTTTTGTTTTGCTCTTTTCCTGCATCAAGAATGAAACCAGCATGGGCCCAGGGGGGCGTGTATCGAACTATGGTTCCTTGGTTATATCAGTATGCGTGTTGTTCTCGTGCTGTGTCGTTATTTTGTGCAAAGATAACTTAACCTGGTATACTTAGGACGTCCTCTTCCTCGCAAAGCGTTTATTTCCCCGCGTCCATCTTGCCTTGGTGGCCTGCATTCGTTCAGGAGCTACGAAAAATTCGTTAGGAAGTGCGTCAAAAGATTTGCCGTCCATCCTAGCCCTGACATGGCGCTTTGTATCGCGGTACCCGAGGGGCACGGACTAGGAGAGGTGCGCCAACTTTTGGGCTCGAACGAGGGTGGCTCGCGAGAAGGTAGAAAGGAGAAAAAGGCTCGCGAGGGAACCTGCCTAGCCCCCTCGTGAGGCATGCGAGAGAGAGCACGCGCAAATTGGAGCCGAAAAAAGTGCAGTGAGAGGCGACGGAATCAAATCGGCAAGGAACGCCAAAGGCAAACTTTGATTAAGGGAAAGTGAGTCAACTACGGAAAGCAAATGGAAAGCCGCGTCCGGCACCTAATCTAGTCTTCAAGTCTTCTCACCAGCGCGGAGCTAAGTGCTGTCCACTAGGCGTGGGAGGGAGCCCCAGGGCCTGAGGCCGGCGCTCCTGAGACTCCGGGCGTGTACAGCCCCACTCATTATTACGTGAGAGTGTCACGGCGGCGATTCTTCACGTGCACGGGCCTTCTTCATGCTCTGGGCCTTTATTCTCAGGCTCCGGGCCTTGCTTCTCAGGCTCTGGGCCTTGCTTCATGGTTAGAACTTCCGGAGGTGCTGGATGTTCTAGGCGTTCTGGATGGGTATCCCGTCCTGCGTGTCCTGGCGCGCTGCACCCGGCCTGGAGACATGGACGACCCTGAACGGGCCCTCCCACATGGGCGAAAGCTTGTGCAGCCCTTCTCTAGAGAGGACCCACCTCAGGACGAGGTCGCCCACCTCGAGCATCCTGGAGCGGATGTTGCGGCAGTGGTATCGCCGCAGCGCTTGTTTGTACCTTGCCGCCCTCAACGTGGCTTCGCGACGGCGTTCCTCCCCCAGCACGAGATCCATCCCCCGCATGGCGTCCTGCTGCGTTTCGTCGAACGCCAGGACCCGTGCGGAGCAATGCTTGACCTCGTGAGGAAGGACTGCTTCAGCTCCGTAGACGAGGAAGAATGGAGTCTCGCCCGTTGGCTTGGTGGCGGTGGTTCAGATGGACCACAACACGGACTGGAGCTCGTCGTGCCAGCCCCTGTCGCAGGCCTCCAGCTTCTTCTTGAAGGTCCTGGTCTTGAGGCACCTCAGGACCTCCGCGTTAGCGCGCTCGGCCTGACCGTTACTCCTGGGGTGGGCCACCGAAGCGTAGTAGATCTGCGTTTCAAGGTTAGCACAGTAGGTTTTGAAAAGGTTGCTAGTAAACTGTGAACCGTTATCTATGATGATGCGGTTGGGGATCCCGAAGCGGCTCATGAGGCCCTTGATGAACTTGACAGCATAGCCGGCTGGAATGGTACGGACGACTTCTACTTCCGCCCACTTGGTGAACTTGTCGACGGCGACGTAGAGATAGCGGTAGCCCCCTGGCACCCGGGGGAATGGGCCTAGGATGTCCAGGCCCTAGACCGCAAATAGCCATGTGAGCGGGATGGTTTGTAGGCCCTGAGCAGGCTGATGGATTTTCTTGGCGTGGAATTGGCAAGCTTCACAGGACTTCACCAGCTCGGCCACGTCGTTGAGTGTTGTAGGCCAATAGAACCCACTGCGGAACACCTTGCCGATGAGGGTCCGTGATGACGAGTGGTGTACGTAGTCACCGCCGTGTATGTCAATTAGCAACTCCCTTCCTTGATCGCTTGAGATGCAGCGCAGCATGACATCGTTCGGTCGTTTCCTGTATAACTCGCCTTCTTGGATACAGTATGCCGTGGCCTGCCGGGCCACGCGCTCCGTGTCCTCTTCCTTCTCAGGCAGCGTCCCATGCATCAGGTACACTTTGAATTCCTTGATCCAGCACTCCTACTGGGGCTCGAGCGCCAAGAGCAGCCGAGCTCCTGAGGTCGGGCCACAGGATGGGGCTCCCGTGGCCGGGGGCTGTGGGAGCTCCTCCCAAGGCTGAGTCATGCTTGAAAGAGGTGGCGTAGCTGATGGCTTGAAGAGCTACTCTTCGAAGACGCCTGGCTCTTGTGGTTGCCACTTGGATGCTCTCCTGGCGATGTCATCGGCTTCCTTGTTGGTGCCCCGGGGCACGTGCTCCAGCTCCAGGCCCGAGAACTGCTTTTCCATCTTGCGCACCTCCGTGAGGTAGGCCTCCATGTGCTCGTCCTTCGGCTTGTACAACTTGTTGGGAAAGTTGACGAGGAGCTGTGAGTCGCCTTTGACGGTGAGGTGCTTCACCCCTAGAGCCGCCGCAGCGCTCAGGCCAGCTATGAGGCCTTCGTATTCTGCGATGTTGTTGGAGACCTTCTCGCCGCGCTGAGAACAGAGTTGCACGGCGTAGTAGAGCTTGTCCTGAGTGGGTGAGATGAGCACTGCTCCAGCCCCCGTGCCCTGGTGCGTGAAGGCTCCATCGAAATACATGACCCAGCCGTCTGGTGCCTCGCTTCCTGGGGAGGTGGACCGGTCTTATCCTTCCTCAAGAGCCGGGGCATCTGTCCATTCTTCCACAAAATCGGCGAACGCGGCTCCCTTGATGACCCTGGTAGTGCAGAACTCCAACTGAAATGCTTGCAACTCGATGTTCCACTCAGCGACCCTTCCGGCTGAGTTAGGGCTCCTGAGCACCCTCTCTAATGGGTAGGCTGAGACGACCTTGATGGGGTGGCCCTGGAAGTAGTGTCACAGCTTGCGTGAGGCCACCAAGAGTGCGAGCAGGAGCTTTTGCGGCATGGGGTAGCGCGCCCTCGCGTCCCGCAGTACGGTGCTGACGAAGTACACCGGGTGCTCGGTGAGGGCTGGCATACTGTCGAGGCTCGGGTGCCGCGGAGATTGTGGCATATCCTAAGGTGGTGGGTCTCCTGAGACCTGACCGTCCTCAGGAGCTTCTATGATGTTGCCCGGCTGACCCTGGTCTTCCGCCGCTGATGGCTTTGATGCCCCTTCCAGACTCCGCGCTGCATCAGCTCTGGCTTGGCGCAGCACACCCTTGTCTTGGCGCTCCTCCCGAACCGCCACCAGTGCCGCGCTGGCGGAGTACGGGGTGGCGGCAAGGTAGAGCACCTAAGGCTCGAGAGGCCGCGGTGCCACCATCACCGGGGGGCTGGTGAGGTATTTCTTGAGGTCTTGGAAGGCCCGGTCGGCCTCCCGGGTCCACTCGAACGGGCCCTTCTTCTTCATGAGCTTAAAGAAGGGTAAGGCGCGCTCGCCTAGCTTGGAGATGAAAAGCCCTAATGCGGTCACCCGCCCTGCTAGCTTCTGCATTTCCTTGAGGGTCTGTGGAGGGCTCATGTCTTCAATGGCCTTGATCTTCTCCGGGTTCGCCTCGATCCCTCTGTGGGATACGAGGAACCCCAAGATGCTTGGGAGGGGACACCGAACACGCACTTCTCCGGGTTAAGCCTCAAGTTCACTTGGCGCAAGCTCTCGAAGGTCTCCTCCAAGTCTTGAATCAATGTCCTCGCCTCGCGAGATTTGACCACTATGTCATCAACGTAGGCCTTTGTGTTTCTGCCGAGCTGCCGCCCCAAGGCGATTTGCATCAACCGTTGAAAGGTTGCGCCTGCGTTGCGCAGCTCGAAGGGCATGCAGGTGTAGCAGTACACCCCGCATGGTGTCAGGAAGGCTGTCTTCTCCACATCCTCCACCGCCATCTTGTTTTGATGGTATCCTGAGAATGCATCCAGGAAACATAGCAAGTCGCACTCGGCGCTGGAGTCAACGATTTGGTCGATGCGTGGAAGCGGGAACGGATCCTGGGGGCACGCTTTGTTAAGGTTGGTGAAGTCAACGCACATCTGTTCCTTCCCGCCTTTCTCCTGTACTACGACGGGGTTCGCCAGTCATTCGGGGTATCGAACTTCTCGGATGGTGCCTGCCGCCTCCAGCTTGCATGTTTCTTGGACGATGAAGGCCTGCTTCTCAGTGGACTTCCATCTTGCTCGCTGCTTCACGGGGCGTAAAAATCTGCTTGGTCGCGCGTAAAAATCTGCTTGGTCATGATGTTGGATTACCTCTCTTGGGACCCCTACCAGCTGATTGGGCTCCCACGCGAATATCTCCTTGTTCGCGCGTAAAAATCTCACCAAAGCTTCTTCTTGTCCCGGGTCAAGACCTATTCCTATGGTGAAGGTGGCTCGTGAAGACCCGTCCTCGTTGACCTGCACCTGCTTGGTCTCCGTCTTGTCTTGAGTGAACAGCTGCTTCTTCTTGGTGGGCGCGGTCTCCTTGGCCTCAGGCGTACCGGCGCCGGCTGGCTGTCTTCTTGCCATGTCTTGAAGGCGAGCTTGAGTGCCGCCACGGCCTCCTTAGTGTCCCCCTTGATGGTGAGGACGCCCTTGCTCCCTGGCATCTTCATGAGGTTGTAGGCCGGGTGAGTCGCTGCCATGAACTGAGCAAGAGCCGAGTACCCAAGGATGGCATTGTACGGGAGACTGATGCGGGCGATGTCAAAGTCCACCAGCTCGGTGCGATAGTTGTCTCGCGTGCCAAAGGTGACAGGGAGGCGGATCTGCCCCAGAGAGTGGGCAGCTCCACCACCCACTCCTGTGAAGGGCTTGCTGAGGCCGAGCCGTTCGAGCGGCACATGAAGAAGGCCGAAGGCTTCTACGGAGAGCAGGTTGAGGTCGGCGCCGCCGTCGATGAGGGTCTTGGTAACGGCCACGTTGTAGATGGTGGGTGTGCAGAGCATCGGGAGCATCCCGGAGCCGGCGGTGGAGTCGGGGTGGTCTTCCGAGCCGAAGGTGAGGTCGGCCTCCGGCGCAGCCCAACCCGGCGGAGCTCCCGGGCGCTTGCAGGCTGCCCCAATCTAACGGAAAAAGGCTTGACGTGGCGATCTGAAGGCGGTGCTTGGGAGCCACCCAGCAGTGCCGCGACTGCGTGGTGCACCGGCGCCACGTAGCGTGCGGTGAAGAGGTTGCGGAGTTCCCCCCAGAATGCCACCGTGGATCCCGGGAGGTTGAGCAGCCAGGCGCACGGCTCGTCGGCGAGGGCCATGGGGAACCAGTTCGCCATGATCTTGTCGTCGCCTCCGGCTTCGAGGACGGCCTCCTCGTACGCTAGCAGGAACGGCGCCGAGTCTGCCGCGCCGTCGTAACGCGGCGGCATCTCCGGCCTGAACTTGGCCGGCCACTGCACTCGCCACAGGGCGGGGGCCAGGGCTCGGTACCCAGACTCCCTGCTGCTGGTGTTGGCCGCCGAGGCGGGTGGCGGGGCACCTACCATGGGAGTGTAGTGCAGCAATACGGGGCACAGGTTGGTGGAGAGGAGCCCTGGCGCACCCCTACCTAGCACACCAAATGTCGGATGTGGGGCTCCGGCAAACCCTTAAGGTTCGAACACTGGGGTGCGCATGAAGTCTTTCCTTCCCACCAATCTACGCCCTAGCTCGCTAAGATCTCGCGAACGAACTCGACGAACTCGCAACACAGAAAGACACGAGGTTTATACTGGTTCGGGCCACCGTTGTGGTGTAATACCCTACTCCAGTGTGGTGGTGGTGGATTGCCTCCAGGGCAGATGATGAACAGTACAAGGGAAGAACAGCCTCCTGAGGTTGAGGTGTTCTTGTGAGTAGGCTCTCGTCCGGGTTGGATTAAGCAAACCTGAGATGCCTCTACTATGGTGGCTAGCTCTACTTATATAGGCCTTGGTCCTCTTCCCAAATATCGAGCGGGAAGGGAGCCAACAACGGCGGGCCAATTTGAAGGGGGCAGCTAGTACAGGCCATCCTGACAAAAGTGGTCTTCGCCTGCGAAAAGCTCTGGTGGTGTCGCCATCTTGGGCTCCATGATGACCTCCATCTTGCCGTCCTCCTGGTCTTGGTCTCGTTGCACCGATATAGCAACCTTTGCCTGATGCCTCGGTACTCTTCGCCTACGCTGGCCTCCTTAGCACCAAAGAGGAAACAAGGACGCTGCGCGCTGGCACCCGCCTGGTGTCGTGCGTCATGGCTCACGTCACGAGGGCCTCGTGAGGTTTGCCCCGCCTTGTTATCTCCGCTCCTCCTGAGCCTGCCTAGCTAGGCCACTCCAAAGGAGGCCTTGTGCCGTCCGCCTCGCGAGGCTTGGACCCTCGCGAGGGTCCTGGACGCTTTGTTGGTGAAGATGGGCCGTATGGCCTGCTGGCTTAGCCACGCCTCGGGCCGCAGACAGGCAAGTCTGGGGACCCCCGTTCCCAGGACGCCCACATCATGTGGTAACATAGCTAGTTACTGTAACATCACACATATCAAAAAAAGATGAGTCTACAACATAATAAATGAAGTGATGCATGACACAACACATATGTTACTATCCACTGTGAAGGTAGTAACATAGACTAGTAACATATGCATGTTACTACTCTAAGTTACTCCCCACTGTGACTAGTCTAATGAACCTCCGTTTCGCCCGGATTCTATCTGTTTGGGTAGGGCAATGGGGTCGTGTCCGGGCCATTTCTCGGATGCGGTGGTCGTGTGACCAACGCGTGGACGCATTCCGGCCGCATACATTTTTCTTTGCAAACACATATCTTTTTTTTCATCATTGATTTTTGGTACATGGAAATACATCACCAAAATTTGACTAGAAAAGCAAGACCAATGAAAACAAGAACCATAAGGATACATTTTAGAAGATATCCAACTTCCATAACTGCTCCTCTAAGTTGGATTAGTGCCTTCTCGATGCATTCATTGTTGATCTGCGGAGGCTCGATCTTGCGTGCTTCTTTCTTCTTCGAGTGTAAAGAAGTAGACGTTGCTTCCTCGCATCTAGTCTCATGTCTAGCCTCTATTCTATCAAAAAGTGCACTAGTCTCATCTCTAGCCTCTATGCTAGCTAAAAGTGCTACAACATCTACTAAATTGCGCTCAATCAATATATCGATGTACTCTTCTTCCCAATACCAAAACTTGCATCCATTCTACACAATAAAATTTTAAGTTAGCACAACAAGTCTAATCCGAGAACACAACCGAAGCTAAAGTAGCACATACCCCATGGGTTGAGCACTTGATGAACACCCATCCGGGATGTTCCGGCGTTGTAGACACATGGCGCAAGACCTTCTTTGGGCAGTCATCGCACGTAATGAGTGACAACGGTGTGCCGACGAGCTTTTGGGCCAGCACCGAGCCCGGCCGACTGCCATTCATGTATCTGTCGGTGGACCGCCGGCGGTGTAGATACAAGCGGCTAGAGGAGGAGTCAGTACCTGCATGCGGCATTGTGGCCTTGCCGGGGCCTTTCGGCCCGGTACCCAGCCAGTCCATGGCGCGGCACGGCCTCCCACAACCAGGTGAGCTCAAGCCCGACCGGATCCTCTCCAAATCCAGCCGTCGGGTGCGCAAAACACGTAGCCGTGGTTGGGTAGCTCTGGGGCAACGAGGGAAAGGGGGCTGAGCGAGCGCCCGTCCGAGATGCACACGCTGGAGTTGACCTAGCAGCGTGGCGGACCAACCGTGTGGGGGTGCCAAGTGGCTTCACTCGTGTGGGGGACGGAAGCCATCCCGTGCGGGCGCTAGGTCTGACAGGACGGCCTTGTCGTCAGTGTGTGACCTCTGTGGCAACAGTCCGCTCCCCACTAGCCTCTTCTTTGACATGTGGTCCCATTACCACATGTCAGTGAGACGACGGCTAGCCCTTTTGTACAATTTCCGAACGAATGTTTATGTAGGCCGGGGCACCTCTTCGTGTACCGTGGCAACAGTCCACCGACTCTTCGCCTTTCCCTCTCAATTTGGAACTGCTGTCGCACGCTCTTCCCCCTCCTCCATTTGCCTTCATGCTTCCTTCTGCCATTGTTCGATCGTCTTCTCCATGGAGGGAACAGGCCGGAAACGACCCCGTTATTCTTGCCCCGATCTGAAAGATGACGTGGTGGAGGAACTCATTGATCGGTGCGATGTCATCACCTCGGCTAGCATGGCAGTTTCGTTCAAGACCATTCTCGACTCAACTAATAACATCATTACAAGGAACCCAAGGGTACAGGAGCAGTTTGATCACCCCTATATTCTTCACTGTGACCCTGCTCACTGGTGAGCTGACGACGGAGGCCTCGCCTTGTGCAAGTTGGTGTCGCTTGATAATGATACGTGTGATGTTAAGATGCCATCGCTTGAGGGTAAGGCTTGGGCAGGCGCAAATGGAGATTGGGTTATTTATATTGGGTCCAACTGCGAGTGAGAACTTGTGAATGTGTACACTCGTCACCGGGTTCCACTTCCAAAAACCTCAGACTGCCCAGAGGTTGAGCACACCGGTTATGACCATACTTTCAACTTTGGTCATGGTGACTGTCGTCTACAGAAGATAGCAATTTTTCAAGTTCATGACCACTCTTGGGATTTAATGGAATATGTAGTTGTTGCTATCTTCGACAAGCTTGTTGTAACGCCCCGGATTCGATGCGCCAGGTGTCCTTCAGTTATTCGCCGTCGTTGCCATGTCATGTGCTTGCGTGTTGCACTTTGCCATGTCATCATCTGCATTTTTATCATGTCATCATGTGCATTTCATTTTGCATACGTGTTCGTCTCATGCATCCGAGCATTTTCCCCGTTGTCCGTTTTCCAATCCGGCACTCCTATGTCCCCAGCGCCCTCTTTTACCTCTTTTAGGTATGCGGGTGTTAAACGGTCTCGGAATGGACCGAGGTTTGTCAAGCGGCCTTGGTATAGCACCGGTAGACCGCCTGTCAAGTTTCGGATCATTTGGAGGTCGTTTGGTACTCCAGCGGTTAACCGGGTAACCACAAAAGCCTCCTTCTCCTTGCAGCCCAACACAGCTCCAAAGTGGCCCAAAACCCAGCAAACTCCCCTCCATGCTCTCGGTCGTTCGATCACAATCGTGTGGGCGAAAACCGCACCTCATTTGGACTCTCCTAGCTCCCTCTACCTATATATATGTGCTCCCTCCCGGATTTTTCGCGCAGTCGAAACCCTAGCCTCGCTCCTCTCGCCTGCCGGACATGTCCGCCGCTTGTCGGACGTCCCGCGCCACCGCCCCGGACCAGTGAGCCGCCGCCACCGGTCCATGGGTCAATCGCGCCCAGCAACCCTTGAGCCCGGCCCCCACGCGGCCGCGCCGCCGCTTTGTGCCTCTGCGCCCAGCGCCGCGTCCCGCCCGCCGGCCTTCGCCGCCGCCGTCGCCTCGGCGCCCGGCCCCGCCAGCCGGCGGCTTCCCTCGCGCCCGCCTTGGCCCGTCCGCGCCGTCCCTCGCCCGGCTCGCATGGCGCCTCCCTCGCCCGGCGGATCACTTCGGCGCCCAGCCGCCCGACAGCGCCGCCCGACGAGCTCCGGCCAGATCCACCGCCGCCTCGGTTCGCGTGCCTCAATTTCCGTGCACAAAGGTTGACCCCGAAAATCCTCCAAGTCCCGGAGTATTTTGTCATTTTCTTGTCATGTTCATCGCATCATAACTCCGTGCAAGTAACTCTGTTTCATGGGTGTTTTGTAATATGCCATGCCATCTTTCCAGGGGTGTATGCCATGTATTTTTGTGATCTCTGTGGTGACTAGCAAAAGCATGCAAACTAGGCTTCATGATGTTGCTGATTTCAGCCCCTGTTCTGCTGATATTTTTATGCCATGTTAACTTGATGCTACCGAGAGATCCATGCTTATTTTGAGATACTTCAGTAAGGATGTTTTGAACATATGGTTATTCTCTATCCATCCATGCCCTTGTTTGTAATTATGGAGTGCCATAGCTTGAGTCAATCGAGATCTACTTTTGCAATAAAATATTTCCTGGCAGAATGTTTACATGTTATTCAATTTTGCCAAGGTTGTTGTAGTTGATCCGTGTATGCTATGATGTTGTTCTTGCCATTTATAGCTTCTATGCCATGTCTTCTTACTGTGAATTGCCTTGCCATGCCATGTATTGCTCTGTGGTGAGTAGTTCAAGCTCACCAACATGCCTACTTATTGTTGTTCCTGCCATGTTTGAATCTGTCATATCATTTGCCATGTTTACATGGGTGCCATCATATTTTCTGTGCCCTTTTGGCTCATGGTAAGTAATGGACTTTTGTTCTATGCATTTAGTAGTATCATTCCATGCCTTTGTTTGCTATGTTAAGTTCCTGTAACATGTTGTTTGATAGCTCTAAACATTGCAACCTGATGTTATTTCTGCTAAAGTCTGAAACTGATATTATTTGCAATTTTGCCATGTCATTTTGAGCATGTTCTAGTGATTTCTGGAGATAGCTCAGTGTTCATGTTTTGTCATGCTTTACCTGTAAATTATGACCATGCCTTTTACTTTCATGTTGATGTCCTGTAGCATGTTGCTTTGATGCTTGCAATATGCCTAGTTGCTGTTTTGGACAGATTGTATGTGTTGAACCGTTGCTCCGTTTTGAGTGTGCTCTATATGAAACTTGCTTGATTTTGCATGTAGCTTCATATTATCATGTTGCATCCTTGTTTTGAGGTGTTTGGTTGATGTTTGTATGCATTTTGCATCAATGCCATGCTTATCTTGTTTTGCTCATATCTTCTAGGCCGTAGCTCCGAATTAAATGAACTTTATATGTAACTTGACTAAAATTTCGTGTAGATCATCATGGTGCATCTTAACTTGCTGTTTAACAACTTGAACATAAGTTTTATTCAGATCTGGACCAATTTCGAAATTTGCATATGGGGACTTACCGGAATCGTTATATGTTGTTTCCGGCCTCATTTAAACTTGCCTTGATGTGTTGCTCTTGTATGCTTCATCTCTTGCCATGAGTAGCTTCATGTAGCTTGGTCATGCATCATGCTTGTTGTGCATCATGTCTTGTCTATGTGTGGTGTGTTTACTATGTTGTGTGCTTCTTCTTGTTAGTTCCTGTTTCGTTGCGATCGTGAGGATTCGTTCGTCTACGGTTGGTTCGGCTTCCTCCGCTCATCTTCTTCATGGACTCGTTCTTCTTCCTTGCGGGATCTCAGGCAAGATGACCGCTACCCTGGATCTCACTACTAGCATTGCTATGCTAGTTGCTTCGTTCTATCGCTATGCTGCGCTACCTATTACCTGTTTATCAAGCCATCCCAAATTTCCATGTCAGCCTCTAACCTTTTTCACCCTTACTAGCAAACCGTTGTTTGGCTATGTTACCGCTTTGCTCAGCCCCTCTTTTAGCGTTGTTAGTTGCAGGTGAAGATGAAGTTTGTTCCTTGTTGGAACATGGAGATGTTGTTCCTTGCTGGAACATGTTTACTTCTTGGGATATCACAATATATCTTATTTAATTAATGCATCTATATACTTGGTAAAGGGTGGAAGGCTCGGCCTTATGCCTGGTGTTTTGTTGCACTCTTGCCGCCCTAGTTTTCGTCATATCGGTATTATGTTCCCGGATTTTGCGTCCCTAACGCGGTCGGGTGATTTATGGGACCCCCTTGACAGTTCGCTTTGAATAAGACTCCTCCAAAGAAGGCCCAACATTGGTTTTACCATTTGCCTCACCACCACCTACATTTCCCTTGAGAGTAATTAACCCAAGGGTCATCTTTATTTTAGCCCCCCGGCCAATGCTTGTCTAAGTGTTGGTCCAAACCCGAAACCACTTGCGGTGCCGCCCCTAGGCAACTTGGTGTATCGTCGGTTGCCGTCGTAGTGTCCATCCGGTCGTGGCACGAGGCGAGATCTGTGGCGGCTACTATCGTGGTGTCGGACGCTGGGAGGTCTTGCTGGTCTTGTTTTATTACCGTCGAAATGTCTTGTAGCCGGGATTCCGAGACCGATCGGGTCTTCCCAGGGAGAAGGAATATCCTTCGTTGATCGCGAGAGCTTATCATGGGCTAAGTTGGGACAACCCTGCAGGGTATAAACTTTCGAGAGCCGTGCCCGTGGTTATGTGGCAGATGGGAATTTGTTAATATCCGGTTGTAGTAAACTTGAAGCAAACTCTTCTAAAATACACCAACCGTGTGCGTAACCGTGAGTGTCTCTTTTTCGGGGTTGATCGAGAGGCGAACACGGTTTCTGGGTTATGTCTGACGTAAGTAGGAGTTCAGGATCACTTCTTGATCATTACTAGTTGACGACCGTTCCTTTGTTTCTCTTCTTGCTCTCATTTGCGTATGTTAGCCACCATATATGCTTAGCCGCTGTTGCATCCTCACCACTTTACCCCTTCCTTTCCCATTAAGCTTTGCTAGTCTTGATACCCATGGTAATGGGATTGCTGAGTCCTTGTGGCTCACAGATTACTACACCAACAGTTGCAGGTACAGGTTTCGCGATGATCATGACGCGAGAGCGATGTTTGCTTGTTTTGGAGTTCTTCTTCTGCTTCTTCGATCAGGGGATAGGTTCCGGGTCGGCAGCCTGGGCTAGCAGGTGGTGGATGTTGTTTGAGTTTCTGTTTATGTTCCATCCGTAGTCGGATGTTGATCTCTTGTATATGATGTTGATGTATTCTTGTGGCATTTGTGCCTTATGTATGTATCCCCTTTTATTATGTAATGTTGATGTAATGATATCCACCTTGCAAAAGTGTTTCAATATGCGGGTCTATCCTTGGTGGGACCTTCGAGTTCCTTTTGGATAGGGTAGCATATTGGGCGTGACAAGTTGGTATCAGAGCCTCGACCGACCCTAGGAGCCCCCTTGATTGATCGTGTAGTTTGGCGCGATTGAGTCTTGATTAAAACTATTTTCTGAGTCTAGTTATATTGGAGAGTAGGAATTCTTTTTACTCCTCAGTCCCTTCGTCGCTCTGGTGAGGAATCTTGACGTAGGTGTTTTGAATTACTCCTCTTCCCCTTCAAATTTTTCTTTAGGATCACGCAGTTGGTTTTCCGGTAGTTGTTCCTCAGATCTTTTTCATCTGGTGCATCTCTCGTCAAGTCGACTCAAACCTCTTTGTCTTTTGAGAGATTTATCCTCAGCTCTTTTCTATCAACGTTGTTTCCCTGTCTGAAGTTGTCCTTGTTTTTCCCACCCACCCTCCCTTCAACTTTTCGAAACCGGAGTCCGTAATCGAGTATCGATCCTACTCGTGCGAAGTCTTTGCTTTCTTTCCTCAATGATTTCAACCGGTGTTTTCTCTTCAAGATATTCGTCGATTTCCCCTTCCGAGTTACCTTTGTTTTTCCCGCCCACCCACCCTTTTCTTCCCGGAGTCTGACTCTCTCTCGAGCAGCTATCTCATTCGTGCGGAACCTCTTCAGTCTTTCGTAAATTGTTTCAACCGGTGAATTCTCATCATGTTCGTCATTCTTCATCCCTTTTCTTTTTCCGGTGCACTCAATTCAAGTTTTTTGGGTTGATCTTATTCTTTTCCCTAGGCTCAAGTGTTTTCCTTGCTCGTTTGCATCTCGCCATTCAATCATCCCGGAGTTCGTAAGATATCTCAGGAGATTCGTCTATCTTCCAATTAATTCGAGGTTGTCACCTCATTCAAATATTTCAATTGTTCTGGTGCATCATCTATCTGTTCAACATCCCTTTCCAACGGTGTTTTCTTTTAGTGGGCCCTAACCCACTGGTCTTTTCCCAGGATCTTACCTGAGTCTTCTAATTTCCCCGGAGCTATCCCCAATTCTTTTCAAGTGTGATGTAAGAATGAATTTCATCAGTCACATGCCTTTTCCAAGATCGATTTCAAATCATTTCATTGTTGGCTCAACCTCTCTGTTTCATTCTCCCGGAGTATCCCAGTAATTTTGGTGGTGTTTTCTCGTCGTCATTCAAAGATCGAAGAAGAGTTCCTCTTAAATCTTGTCCGTTCTCCCGGAGGTTCATGGTTCTAGCTCGATGTTATCCTATCTAATTGTTTCCAATCATGCAAATTCTTTTCATCCATCTGGAGTATTTCAGGACTTGTTTTCCATCTCGACCATCCGGAGGTCATCTTTTCGGAATATTTCTTCATTCCAAGTTTTCAGCTTCGTTCATCTCAATATTCTTCCGGTGCTTCGTTCAAGTATTCTTCTATCAGTTCGCGATCTCTTTGTTCTTTTGCTTCTAAATCCCCTCTAGCATATTGGTTCTTCTAATTCTTCCCGGTGTTTCATTCTCTTTTATCAGTCATTTTTGAATTCTTACGGTGGTTCGTTCAAGATTCTTTTTCTTCGATTATCATTTCAATTCATTCATTCTTTCCAGTCCTACCGGTGGTTCATGAAGACTTCTCAAGTTTGTGATATGTCACTTCTCAATCTTTTTCAAGAAGGATAAGTAGTATGCAAAATCCATTGCTTGTCATCAATTTAATTTGATGAAGGATAAGCATACAATAAATCTTATTCTTATTTCATCCAAGTGAGTAATCCCTTCTTTTAGAGTTTGTTCTTGATGAATAAATTCTAGTTCCAAGTGCTTTCATCTTTTCTTTTCCGGAGTTCAAGTTTCCTTGGCCATCTCGTCAGAACCTCCATCGGAATCATCGCAAGGCTCATCTTATTCTTTCTTCCTTCATTCTATCTCATCATCCTTTTGTTACCGGAGTTCTTCATGGTGGCTCGTCATGATTTAATTCATTCTTCAAGTGTTCATGAAGATTCTTGTTGGTGGAGTTCAGATATCTTTTCTTCTCGCGTCTCGAAGTGCAATTAATTCTCCGTATTCTTTCGAAGTGGAGTTTTGCATTTCTTCATTCTTCTTAGTTATCCAATCATTTCCATTTGTGGCCGGTTATCACCTCTTGATCTTGAGATGTTACCTATAAGACCACAACAAGCTTATTCTTTCGTTGTTGATTTTTCTCAACAACTCCATTCAATCCTTCCTTCTAAGTTCTTTTCATTCAAATTCTTTCAATTCTTCCGGAGGCATTGCGTTGTTTATCTCGTCAAGTGTCATTCCATCTTCTGAAGCTCATGTTCTATTCTTTCCTTGTTCAACCGGTGTGCTGCCTAAATCCTTTCAGTCTTATTCGTTTCTTTTCTCATTCTAACCACTCCGGTAAGAACGAGTGCATTCATAGTCTATCTGATTCCGTGAGCTTTCGATTCTCGTCATTCTCGTTGTTCCTCTCTTCTTCTCAAGTGCTCTCGATTCTTTGCTTCTTATCTTGAGTTCTTGTTTCACTTCATCCCTTTTTCCCTTCCGTCTCGGTCCTAAGATGTCGGGACGAGATCTCTTGTTAGTGGAGGAGTGTTGTAACGCCCTGGATTCGATGCGCCAGGTGTCCTTCAGTTATTCGCCGTCGTTGCCATGTCATGTGCTTGCGTGTTGCACTTTGCCATGTCATCATCTGCATTTTTATCATGTCATCATGTGCATTTTATTTTGCATACGTGTTCGTCTCATGCATCCGAGCACTTTCCCCGTTGTCCGTTTTCCAATCCGGCACTCCTATGTCCCCCTGCGCCCTCTTTTACCTCTTTTCATGTGCGGGTGTTAAACGGTCTCGGAATGGACCGAGGTTTGTCAAGCGGCCTTGGTATAGCACCGGTAGACCGCCTGTCAAGTTTCGGATCATTTGGAGGTCGTTTGGTACTCCAACGGTTAACCGGGTAACCGCAAAAGCCTCCTTCTCCTTGCAGCCCAACACCTCTCCAAAGTGGCCCAAAACCCAGCAAACTCCCCTCCATGCTCTCGGTCGTTCGATCAAGATCGTGTGGGCGAAAACCGCACCTCATTTGGACTCTCCTAGCTCCCTCTACCTATATATATGTGCTCCCTCCCGGATTTTTCGCGCAGTCGAAACCCTAGCCCCGCTCCTCTCGCCTGCCGGACATGTCCGCCGCTTGCCGGACGTCCCGCGCCGCCGCCCCGGACCAGTGAGCCGCCGCCACATCACGCTTGGGTCAATCGCGCCGCCCCCCAGCCGGCCCCATGGCCCAGCCCGCCGCCCGTGCCTCTGCGCCCGGCCCGCGTCCCGCCAGCCCGGCCCGCCGCCGCCCGTCGCCTCCGGCGCCCGGCCGCCGCCACTTCCCCGCCGCCTCGCCCGCGCCCGTCCAGCGCCCGTCCCTACGCCGCCCTCTCCTCGCCCGGCCGCCGGATCCGCCCGGCGCCCCGGCCGCCCCGACGAGCTCCGTTTCGTGCGTGTAATATGTCAAAATGTTCGCCTCGACGAGTACATCATTTCATCTCATTGCATCATTTTCTTTTGAGCTCATCTTGATGCCCGAAATGCTGTTGGAAGAGGGCTATGTGATGTTAGTTTCAGATTCTTATCAGAACATGCACTTTTGTCATTTTTGCCATGATTGATGTGTGCATCCTATGAACTTGACTCCTACATGTGTTTTGTAATATGCCATGCCATATTTACAGGAGTGTATGCCATGTATTTTTGTGATCTCTGTGGTGACTAGCACAAGCATGCAAACTAGGCTTCATGATGTTGCTGATTTCAGCCCCTGTTCTGCTAATATTTTTGTGCCATGTTAACTTGATGCTACCGAGAGATCCATGCTTATTTTGAGATACTTCAGTAAGGATGTTTTGAACATATGGTTATTCTCTATCCATCCATGCCCTTGTTTGCAATTATGGAGTGCCATAGCTTGAGTCAATCGAGCTCTACTTTTGCTATAAAATGTTTCCTGGCAGATTGTTTACATGTTATTCAATTTTGACAAGGTTGTTGTAGTTGATCCGTGTATGCTATGATGTTGTTCTTGCCATTTATAGCTTCTATGCCATGTCTTCTTACTGTGAATTTCCTTGCCATGCCATGTATTGCTCTGTGGTGAGTGGTTCAAGCTCACCAACATGCCTACTTATTTTTGTTCCTGCCATGTTTGAATCTGTCATATCATTTGCCATGTTTACATGGGTGCTATCATATTTTCTGTGCCCTTTTGGCTCATGGGCAGTAAGGGACTTTTGTTCTATGCATTTATTAGTATCATAAAATGCCTTTGTTTGCCATGTTAAGTTCCTGTAATATGTTGTTTGATAGCTCTAAACATTGCAACCTGATGTTATTTCTGCTAAAGTCTGAAACTGTTATTATTTGCAATTTTGCCATGACATTTTTAGCATGTCCTAGTGATTTCTGGAGATAGCTCAGTGTTCATTTTTTGTCATGCTTTACCTGTAAATCATGCCCATGCCTTTTTCTTTCATGTTGAGGTCCTGTAGCATGTTGTTTTGATGCTTGCAATATGCCTAGTTGCTGTTTTGGACAGATTGTTGTCATGACTTGTATAGGGTGTATGTGTTGAACCGTTGCTCCGTTTTGAGTGTGCTCTATATGAAACTTGCTTGATTTTGCATGTAGCTTCATATTATCATGTTGCATCCTTGTTTTGAGGTGTTTGGTTGATGTTTGTATGCATTTTGCATCAATGCCATGCTTATCTTGTTTTGCTCATATCTTCTAGGCCGTAGCTCCGAATTAAATGAACTTTATATGTAACTTGACTAAAATTTCGTGTAGATCATCGTGGTGCATATTAACTTGCTTTTTAACAACTTGAACATAAGTTTTATTCAGATCTGGACCAATTTCGAAATTTGCATATGGGGACTTACCGGAATCGTTATATGTTGTTTCCGGCCTCATTTAAACTTGCCTTGATGTGTTGCTCTTGTATGCTTCATCTCTTGCCATGAGTAGCTTCATGTAGCTTGGTCATGCATCATGCTTGTTGTGCATCATGTCTTGTCTATATGTGGTGTGTTTACTATGTTGTGTGCTTCTTCTTGTTAGTTCCTGTTTCGTTGCGATCGTGAGGATTCGTTCGTCTACGCTTGGTTCGGCTTCATCCGTTCATCTTCTTCATGGACTCGTTCTTCTTCCTTGCGGGATTTCAGGCAAGATGACCGCTACCCTGGATCTCACTACTAGCATTGCTATGCTAGTTGCTTCGTTCTATCGCTATGCTGCGCTTCCTATTCACTGTTTATCAAGCCATCCCAAATTGCCATGTCGACCTCTAACCTTTTTCACCCTTACTAGCAAACCGTTGTTTGGCTATGTTACCGCTTTGCTCAGCCCCTCTTTTAGCGTTGTTAGTTGCAGGTGAAGATGAAGTTTGTTCCTTGTTGGAACATGGAGATGTTGTTCCTTGCTGGAACATGTTTACTTCTTGGGATATCACAATATATCTTATTTAATTAATGCATCTATATACTTGGTAAAGGGTGGAAGGCTCGGCCTTATGCCTGGTGTTTTGTTCCACTCTTGCCGCCCTAGTTTTCGTCATATCGGTATTATGTTCCCGGATTTTGCGTCCCTAACGCGGTCGGGTGATTTATGGGACCCCTTGACAGTTCGCTTTGAATAAGACTCCTCCAAAGAAGGCCCAACATTGGTTTTACCATTTGCCTCACCACCACCTACATTTCCCTTGAGAGTAATTAACCCAAGGGTCATCTTTATTTTAGCCCCCCCTGGCCAATGCTTGTCTAAGTGTTGGTCCAAACCAGAGCCACTTGCGGTGCCGCCCCTAGGCAACTTGGTGTATCGTCGGTTGCCGTACGTAGTGTCCATCCGGTCGTGGCCTGAGACGAGATACGCGCGGCTACTATCAGGGTGTCGGCACGCCGGGAGGTCTTGCTAGTCTTGTTTTATTACTGTCGAAATGTCTTGTAGCCGGGATTCCGAGACTGATCGGGTCTTCCCGGGGAGAAGGAATATCCTTCGTTGATCGCGAGAGCTTATCATGGGCTAAGTTGGGACAACCCTGCAGGGTATAAACTTTCGAGAGCCGTGCCCGTGGTTATGTGGCAGATGGGAATTTGTTAATATCCGGTTGTAGTAAACTTGAAGCAAACTCTTCTAAAATACACCAACCGTGTGCGTAACCGTGAGTGTCTCTTTTCGGGTTGATCGAGAGGCGAACACGGTTTACGGGTTATGTCCGACGTAAGTAGGAGTTCGTGATCACTTCTTGATCACTACTAGTTGACGACCGTTCCTTTGTTTCTCTTCTCGCTCTCATTTGCGTATGTTAGCCACCATATATGCTTAGCCGCTGCTGCATCCTCACCACTTTACCCCTTCCTTTCCCATTAAGCTTTGCTAGTCTTGATACCCATGGTAATGGGATTGCTGAGTCCTTGTGGCTCACAGATTACTACACCAACAGTTGCAGGTACAGGTTTCGCGATGATCATGACGCGAGAGCGATGTTTGCTTGTTTTGGAGTTCTTCTTCTGCTTCTTCGATCAGGGGATAGGTTCCAGGTCGGCAGCCTGGGCTAGCAGGGTGGATGTTGTTTGAGTTTCTGTTTATGTTCCATCCGTAGTCGGATGTTGATCTCTTGTATATGATGTTGATGTATTCTTGTGGCATTTGTGCCTTATGTATGTATCCCCTTTTATTATGTAATGTTGATGTAATGATATCCACCTTGCAAAAGCGTTTCAATATGCGGGTTTATCCTTGGTGGGACCTTCGAGTTCCTTTTGGATAGGGTCGCATATTGGGCGTGACACTTGTTGCCTTACTTCATAGTTCGACTAGATGGATATTGCTCAAAAATCAGTTTCTATACAAGGATGAGTACTGTGATGCAATTCAATATGAGGGTCTTGTGTTTGCTGCCACCACTCGTGGCACTATTTTTTCATGGAATCCTTATGCTTTCGGTACGTTTGACTTCCACCATAATTATAATTATTTCATCCACATGCATGTGGGTTAGCTAGTTTCCTTTACTAATTAACCTTCTTGTGTTTCCAAGGTCCTGTGAACATTCCACCACCTATACTTGAAAATTTTTATAACCAAGGGGGAGATGATGATGATAATGATCACGAGCATGAGGACCCATATACTCAGTGGCGCCTGGCAACTTATTCCGATGAATCACCTCTTCTTGTCTGTATACAGGGCACCGCTGATGTGACTAAGGAAGCAGGTGTTGTCTCCCATGGTCGCACTCTCCGGACCTATTCCAACATCCGTTGCAGGGTATTCGGGATGGATAAGACTGTGCTAGTGCCAACACCTTCTCCCTGGTTTAGTATCGATACTCTTGGAGGAAACTCGCTCTTCCTTGGACAAAACTATCCAATCATGGTGAAAGGCGATCCAGCTGCTGTTGACACAACATTACTACCATTTATGAGAAGCAATTGTATCTATACCTCGGACATTGCTATGCTTCCCTACCGTGGCTATCACAATATGGGTCATGAAATAGGCCGCTTCAGCCTGGATGATCAGTCCTGCGTTGGTCTAGAGATTGATAGTAGCTGGCCCTTCCGAGACAAACTCTTCTGGTTCAAAGCAAGCGTTTCCAACACCGAGGAGTGGTTGAGCTGAAGTTCATTTCATTGCTTGTTATTTGTTGTGTTATGAAAACTTTAGTATTTACTAGAATGTTTTGTTGGAATTAATCTATAATCCAACATGTATCCTCGTTGTCGTTGTGTGTTGATGACTTGTTCTATGTAATGAATGGTACATTTGCATATGCATGTCATAAACTCAATTTATAAATGGTTTTCGACTCACTTCTTGGAGTGTTAGTGCCGTAGTAGTATAGCCAACATCTGTAGTAGTATGAAGTTGCCACATCACATAGAGCCAACCAATAGTTAGGTGTCGCACGGAGGCCGAGAAATATGGTGATAGCGTGACTGCGTGAGGTGGGCTTGTACGTAGTATGATGTACGCACAGGGCTTGCCATGTTTCCTACTCCTACGGTCTGCCTCCTTTTGCCGACATGTGGGACATCCAGCATCCAGGTCATGTCATGCAAGAAAATGGAGTGCTAGTTGAAGCCAGGTGATGTGCATCTTGGGTTAAATAGTAAATATAATCTTACTACTCTTGAGTGACTCCAAAAGCGGGCACCGATGATCTTTATTGGATTTTTTTCGTCACTAGCACGTCGAGGTGAAAGATGTGCAGGTTCAGTGGGTCCTCTTGCGTTTTCACTGACATGTGGGACCGCATGTGAGCAAACAGACGATGGGCTCCGTGCGTCTGCTGGCTGGCTGAGAAGAGAGATAGAGGAGGGCTGAGCACGGACTCCAGAAAATTTGTTCTACGTAACCAGCACCTTGATATAGGCTCGATATAGTGGGGTGGCATGGGCCATAACTAGCATTCACGTCTAGCAGTACGGCACACGCCACCCACACGAGTCCCATCCGACACCAATTTTCTTGGCGTCTGTGCTACAACCATCTCTTCTCCCTCCTATTTTCACAGCCATCACGCGTTGGGCGGGGTGGGGGTTTGCCGATAGTCGATTTGCTCAACTACGGTCCCACTTGTAAGTGAAAATGCAACACAACACGCATTCCCCCTTGAGCGGCGTGCCGGACCAACTGTGTGGTGGTGCGACACGAACATGGCAAGATTTTCCTTTTGAACTTGTAACTTGTAAAATTTGGTTCTGCTCCATGGCACGACCGATAGGTAGAAATAACGATTTTCCCTAGAGTAATGAGAAGTTTGGTTCTGGCGCGGTTCATGCATGGAGTACGTACAAAAATTATGAAGTTGATGTGAAAGGTAAGATAATTACTAGTAGTACCAGATACTACTACATGGATTTGACGGAAAGATAAAGATACATAAAGATCCATCAACGACATCCTCACGCCCTAGTGCGCCGGGTCACCAACCGACGTGTGAGGAGCAGCGGCGTTGGCGGCGAGTTCAACATGCTTCTGAACAATGCCGTCCAAGGCTGCCTTGCGGGTCAAGAAGGCCAGCGACCTATCGTCCTCCTCTGGCACGTAGTAGTCCTTGTGGACGATTTGCATGCAGACGTGGGTGATTATCTCGACGGTGTCTTGCCGCGCCAGGCGCTGCATGGCGAGCGCGACCTCGGGGTGGACATTCTCAGGCGCGACGGCGGGTAGTCGTAGGGCCACCAATGCGTCGAAGAGGTTGTCACCATAGAGGCCGTTGAGGGTGGCGGGCATCATAGAGCCTGGGCGCGTGGGCTGGAGGCGTACGTCAAGGTCGTCCGCGAGCTTCTTGACGACGGTGAACTTGTCGAGGAAGCCGACGAGGACCTTCTCGAACAAGGAGACGAAGCTGTCGTCCAAGCGGCCTCTCACCCTAGCAGCCTCAAGCACGAGCTGGAGACGTTCCTCGGTGCCGGGCCGCAGGCCGGCGTCGTGGACCATCTAGCTTCTAGTCAACTGATCCTGCGATTGGAGTGATCACTCTTGCCCTTGGTTAGGGTGCGTAGGTGTGTAGGATTTTGTAGATTGGACTGGCGGGGACGCTGGGGAGCCTTTATGTGAGAAGTGCAGACTGTGTTGCATTCATGTGTGTGTTGGCCATCTACTCCTCGGCCCTCTATTGCACCCGCCTTTGGCTGTATGACAGGTGGGCCAGCCACCTGTTGGGCCCACGTGTCATTCACCCAAATGCAGGTGCAGTAAGTCAATGAAGCTGCGTCCCCCTCCGTGCCGGTGCAGTATAGTCATCTCACCGGACCTCTAGTTGGGGCCAAACGAGAGAACTTTGATGTTTACTGGTTTATTGGTCCCCTTTGCATTTTGCGCCAAGTTTTGACCTTAGATTTTACTAATGAAATGTTAATGCATGTAACCAAAAATGTTGGCATGGTACATTAACTCCCTCCTCGTTTCTTATTTCGTGACATATCAACCAATGAGAGATGTGGGCCGTGCATGCTTTGAATGACTTGAGACGACCAAACATGACATGCAGTGGTTAGTTCATTGCATGTAATCCTATTAATTAGCAAAAACACATTAAGTTCTCTCGCTTTCCCCTTCGTCTTGGTCACGGTACACAACCTAAGAGCATGGTTAATAGCATAGCCAGCTGCTGACTACTCCCTCCGCCTAGGTGTATAAGTCATCTTAGGTTGTGCACGGTGACCAAGGCGGATGGGAAAACAAGAGAACTTAATGGTTTTGCTAATTAGTAGCACTGCATGCAATGAACTAACCACTACATGTCATGTTTGGTAGTCTCAAGTAACTGAAAGCATGCACGACCCACATCTCTTATTGGTTGATGTGTCACGAAACAAGAAACAACAAGGGAGTTAATTAATGTACCGTTCCTAAGTGTTTTGGGATTATTTGGTTTTCGTAAGGTGACATACACACCTAGACGGAGGGAGTATATGATGTTGCCATGTCATATACTGTAGAGCCATCACTTCTAGCCACTCATACAATACGGTTAGCTATAAGGCTGGCTATAAGAGTACTACTCCCTCCATCTAGGTGCGTAAGTCACCTTACGAAAACAAAATAATTCCAAAACACTTAGGCATGATACATTAACTCCCTCTTCGTTTCTTGTTATGACGTATCAACCAATAAGAGATGTGGGTTGTGCATCTTTTTAATGACTTGAGACTAACAAACATGACATGGAGTGGTTAGTACATTGCATGCAATGACTTAAACACCTAGACGGAGGGAGTACTTTTTCTCATCTTCTCTCTGTCTTTCTTTCTTCATATTTATTGTATATCGGCCTAGGAATCCATATAGCTAGGATCTTGCATGAGAGCCCACTCCTCTTTTTCACTTGCTCTAAGATGACTTATACACCTAGACGGAGGGAGTAGTCTCAAGTCAGGGGATGCATACGCACCCCACGTCTCGTATTGGGTGAATTCTTTTTTCATGGCAAAAAACAGGGAATGAGGTGGGTAGTTAATGCACCGCGCCTAAAAGTTTTGGGATTACTATTTGGTTTTCGTAACATGACTAATGCACCAGTACAGAGGGTGTACAATAGTAGTCTTTGATTGCAACTTTTTTGCTAGCTTACAAAGGTGAGCGCTCAGTGAGTACAATAGTAGTCTGATTCATGACACTTCAGATTTGAGCCATCTACCGGCAGGAATAAAACAATACACCATGTATTTATTTACAGATGGAGTAGTACATTTTTTGTGACATGCATTACTAGATATTGCTAGTCAACTACTAAATACAAATGGACGTGGTAGTACTACTAAATCCAGACGGTGGTGCTAGCACTAGTAGTAGTACTACCAATGTAGTAGTATTGTACTACTCGTTGGTCAAATTATTACGTGCTGCTCCTCACAGTGAAGTGACAAGACCCTGCACCGGAGATGACACCTGAGTATAGGCGCCGTTTTCGTCATAGCATAGTCAGCCTCACCATCTGCAGTCACTATCGTTATGGTTGTAGAGCTAGCCTACATACAACTAGCCGTGTTCGACATAATTTCCCGTGCGTAGATGCCCGTGCATTGCACGGAACACCAAGATTGGGGGTGGATGGCGCCGGCAGCGGACATAGCGCCACATTTTTCCATGGCCTTCTAGATGTGGTGGGGAGGAGATAAGGCTGATTGTGAGAGACAAGGAGTTGTTTGTAAATAGGGAACAAGTGCGGGCATCTTTTGCAAAACCGAGAAGTTTGGTTTGTATGCGTCAGATCTAGATCTGACGGCTATTGGTGAAAGATGGCAGGCACAACATCATCACCAACTCAGGACCTCTTTGATTCGCAGGATTTTGAAAACGTATGAATAGGACATGGCAATATTACAAGTTTCAAACTGATATTACAAATGTTAGGAGTAATGTTGCACCTACGAAGAGGGAATTACTAGGAAGTTTACTTAAGAACTTTCGTTACTTCAGGTGGATGCAGCAATATCGTACAAACTAAAATCCACTGCCCTGACAAGTCACAATGGGCAAATAAATTTTTGAGTCTCTGGCCACTTGATGTTTCAAAAACAAATTCAGCTTCTGCGGAGACTTTGTCATTTAGGCTTAGACGCTTGCGATGATCAGCACGCCATTCATTGTTGCACCAGAGAACCCCAAACCTCATTACCTTGAGCACACTTGCCTCCAGAACAAAGGACCTGGCCAATTTAATCTCAGATGTGCTTCCTCAGTAGTCGATCAAATCAATTTCTGTAAGATGGAGATCAAGGCATTCGATGAGATTGCTATAGTGCAGCACATTTTTCACTTTCCGGTCTTTTTTTATCCGCAAAATAAGAGAACATATTAGAGCAGTTGGCTGTATAAGATTGCCGTGTCATCAAGATGTACCAATATCATTCGCTCATACGATTGGGTTGGCTGGCTAGTGATATTTTTTCACTCTCTCTCTCTCTCCCTTTCCTCTCATTTACCTAGGAGCAGATGAAGAGCTTGGGCATTTGTTGCCTTCCACTATATGGTCGATGCCATATTTCTCAAAAGTATGCCACATAATACGCATCGATGTCAAATCAAAAGATTTTGGCACCGCTCTCACGATGTAAGAGAGTTGGTACCACTGTGCACACAGACCCACATGTATACACAAATCAATCAAACCAACTACACCAGCCTCACACTCTCCCAAACAAGTGTTTTTTATTGCCTTAGTACTCTCTCTCTCCCACGCAAGTGTTTTTTCATTGCGTGAGTTAATTTGGCACCGGAGCGAAGTAGGTGATCCATATTGGGGCACCAGGTGAGCAATGGAGGGGCATCATGGCAAATGCATCACAAGTGAATTCGACACGTGTTTTAGCCTACATAGTGGAAGCCCGTTATAGCCCACTTTTGTACTGCCTCGTATTTAGTGTAAAATTTTGTCCATAGATTTACCTAAGAAAATGCCAATGCATGTCACCAAAAATTATGCCATTTGAAATTATGTTCAAATATGAATCCAACGATATAATTTTTAGTGACATGCATTAAGATTTTGTTAGTTAAATATATGGTGAAATTTTGATACTACAAAATAGGAAGAGTAAACCAGGACGGAGGTAGTACTTGCTCTTAGGGTAACCATAGAGTTACTAGCCTAAGTTACTTTCCACTATGACTAGCCTAGGCTACTATAGTAGTACAAAAACAAAACGATGCAGGTGATCACATGATAAAAAATACTAAAAACATTTCCTTCGGTGCAGTGCGTAGATGCAATTTTGAACACTACACTTGTTATTGTAATTTGGGAAAATTACGAAAAAATTGAGCTACGTTGTGATTACCATTTACTAATAGGAAATATGTTTCACCTCGATGAGTAGCTTCTCCGTGCACGGAATGCATGTAAGGAATCCAACAACTTGATCCAGATTGGGGCCGATAGATTTTATTGCCAAGATCTTCACTGCATGCATAGATCGGTCAAGCTTGTGGGAATCATTTTCTGGAAGACGGTCGTAAATACATCAAGAAGAAATTTAAAAATGTGAATTTCCAGAAGACGGAGAAGAAGATGAGTGTTGTACCTGAACGATTACGGATCCAATAAAGAGTTTGGAGAATTTGGCAGACGAGTACACCAACGCTGTCAGTTTCGGAGCGTCAATGACCCTGATTTTTGTTGGACCTTCTAGATCAGATACAAGCAATCTCTCAAGGAAAGGCGCATTCTCAATGACCATAACGTGGAACATCTGGAGTAATCTCTTCCTAATTGATGTCTTGTTGCGGGGCCAGCAAGACACAAAAATCCATCGGAGATTTGTCGAGGCGATGTGGAGGCTAATGAACCCGTGGATCTACTCAATACGAAGGTACTCGAGCGCAGTACAACTGCAGAGCAGGTGCTCCATAGCCTGATTCGAGATGCCAACGTCGAAGAGGTCGAGCTGCTTGAGTTGAGGGAGAAGAAGGGCGGGCACGACATTAATCTGGGGAAGATAGCAGGAGCTGAAGCTGGCGCGGCGCAGCGTTGGCGTGAGGCGGAGCACGGAATGCGGTACAGAGCGACATTGTCCAGCTTCAAAGCTGAGCTCCTCGAGCTGATCTAGGGCGGGGGATAAGAACCACTCGTCGAACTTGGCTTGGACCTTGTAGTTGGTACTGAACATGCGGATGTCAAGGCGTCTGGCTGGCCCGGGGTGTGATGAAAGGATCTTGGAGACTGCGGCCATGCGTTTGCAATCCCCGTCGCAGAGGGAGCTGTCGCGGTGAGGCTGAGGGGGACGCGGCGCCAGAGGGGGCGCCACCATCGGGAGAGCAAGGCGCTCCGCACGGCAGATTTGGTGGGGAGGAGGCCGATGATGACGAGCAGCATGTCGTCGGGGAGGCTGCTGATGAAGTCTAGGCTTGCCGGATGCGGTTTTGGCTCGAGCCGCCTCCACTTGTTGTCTGCCTCACTGTCCATCTCAACCGGCGGCGACGCCGGTGTACACGTGTGCTGGTCTGTGTTGTGTGCTGGCTCTTTGGGTGTCTTGCGCGAAAAGGCCCTTCTCATGCATACCGTCGCGCAGTGGTGAATTGTGCGCGAGTGCGTCCTTCACGCGGAAGAAGTGTGTCCTCAATGCGCCCTCAATTTACTAGCGTGCGGGCTGCTACCCCAAGTGGTTTCAACTTTGTTTACTTCACCGCGTGTTAGATGGGCCTCTAGTTTACTTATTTTCACCCACTGCCACATGGGCCAGCACACGGAGTCCACATGGGCAGCATGTGGACTTGTTGACCGGTCAACTAAACAATATACCGAGCTATACGCTGACATGGTGAGCGTATAGTTTGTCGGTATAGAGAGCTCGAGTGAGAGGGGAGGTCCGTGAGAGATAGCAGAGAGAGAGAGAGAGAGAAAGAGCTACTCCCTCCGTTCGATAATGTAGTGCCAACATTTTTTTAAAGTCAAACTTTTGAAACTTTGACCAAGTTTATAAACAAATTACTTATATCTACAATACCAAAGATAAATGATAGTATGAAGTAAGTACATGTTGTGATGAATCTAATGATCTTTCCAGATGTAAATGTTTTTCTCCACATATACCTGGTCAAACTTTTCTGAGGTTTGACTTTTCAAAACATCCATATGCTTATGGACGTGAGAGAGTCCCTAACTAGTGAGAAAGAGAGAGAGAGAGAGTGAAATAGAAAGAGTGAGTGAAAAATTGTGTGTGCGTGTGTGAAAGAGACATGGACAACACACGATAAAAGTAGAGAAAAGGCGTGTGTCTCTTATGAAAACATATCATACATGCATCTTCGACAACGGAAGCAAGGTGAGGAGATAGTGTGTGGTTGTTTGCAACCGAGAGAGAAAGACCCCTAGCACGTGGCCAACAGGGGTCTGACAAGCAAGGGAGAGAGGTCGAGAGAGACGTACGGAGAAAATGCAGACATGGGGAGGAGGGAGTGTATGTTTGTGATAGAGAGATCCACTGGAGATCGTGATGGGACTACATGGGTGGGAGATCGAGTGACAAGGTGTGTGCGCGATAGAAGATACCCCGAGAGATATCGAGATAGACATATGGATGGAAGGAGACAATACGTGTGTTCCTGATGGCTAGTGAGAGATAATCATACTTAGGGGGGAGCGCGTGCGCCTATGATGGAGTGAGGGATTATGGTACTTAGGGGGGTGCGTGTCACATAGAGAGAGAACAAGGGCGGAGAGTGTTGGATGGGTCTATATGTAGCGCGAGCGAGACATGTGTATGTGTGAACCAGGGAGATATAAAGTTTGAGAGAGATAGAGGAGCCCCGATAAGGCTGAGTGGTGCGTCAGATAGCTGAGAGGGGGAAAGAGATATTCCATCTGCTCGATAATGCAGTGCATGTAATTTTTTTTAGAAGTTGAACTTTGGAAACATTGATCAGGTTTATGCAAATGTTATTTATATCTACAATACCAAAGGTACATCATATGAAACTACATCTCATGATGAATCCAATGGTATATGTTTGCCGTTCTAGATGTAAATATTTTTCTCCATGTACATGGTCAAACTTTGTGATGTTTGACTTTTCGATAAATCTATATGCTATGGACCAAAGAGAGTGCCTAAGTTGAGACAGATCAAGTGCGTGTGAAGGAGAATGAGTGAGTTTGAAAAAAGAGTATGTGTGTGAAAGAGAAAGGGACAATAAACGATAAACTAGAGAGAGAGTGTGTTTTTTCGTTTCTTATGCAAACATATCACACATGCATATCCGAGATAGAAAAGCGAGGTGAGGAGATACACGAAGATAGCTAGTGCGTGATTGTTTGCAACGGAGAGAGACATCCCTATAGCACATGTCCGATAGAGGTCTGGCAGACAAGGAACAAAGGTCGAGAGGGACACATGGAAAACATGGACGCATGGGGAGGGAGAGAGGGTGTGTTTGTGATAGAGAGATCCCCTCGAGATCGTGAGGGGACTTATATGGGTGGGAGATTGAGGGAGGTGCGTGCGAGATAGAAAGATGCCCCGAGAGAAATCGAGATAGACCATGCACATGTTTGTGATGGAGACAAAGATTAGCTAGTCATATACATATAGGGGGGGACTGCGTGTGCCTACATTTGAGCGAGAGACCATCATACTTGGCTAGGCATGAGATTGTGTGTGTGTGCGTGTGAGATGGAGAGAGAACGCGGGAGAGAGATAAAGTTTTAGATGGGTCTATCGAGTGCGAGTGAGATATGCATGTGTATGTGTGACCTAGGTGGATGGAGAGTTTGAGAGAGAGAGGGAAGAGCTTTGAGACGACAGAGTGGTGCGTGAGAGAGTTACGGGAAACGAGCCAAGGAATTTGTGTGCGTACGATGAGTGCACCCAAGATATTTAGCTTGGACTAGAGAATCATACATAGTGTGCGAGAGAGACCTATAGATGGAGTATATATGCATGCGAACTAGAAAGACCCATCCCCCCCCCCCACACAGAGAGAGAGAGAGAGAGACGGAGAGAGAGGGAGAGGGACCAACAAGGTTTGTGTGTTGGATGCGTGCGACAGAATTGGAGATTGTCGGCGAGAGGGAGAGAGAGAGAGAGAGAGAGAGAGAGAGAGAGAGAGAGAGCAGGAGTCCGTAAGAGGGGGAGGTCGCGTTTGAAGGAAATATGCCCTAGAGGCAATAATAAAGTTATTATTTATTTCCTTATATCATGATAAATGTTTATTATTCATGCTAGAATTGTATTAACCGGAAACATAATACATGTGTGAATACATAGACAAGCAGTGTCACTAGTATGCCTCTACTAGACTAGCTTGTTAATCAAAGATGGTTAAGTTTCCTAACCATAGACAAAGGAGTTGTCATTTGATTAACAAGGTCACATCATTGGTTGAATGATCTGATTGACATGACCCATTCCATTAGCTTAGCACCCGATCGTTTAGTATGTTGCTATTGCTTTTATCCATGACTTATGCATGTTCCTATAACTATGAGAATATGCAACTCCGTTTACCGGAGGAACACTTTGGGTACTACCAAACGTCACAACGTAATCGGGTGATTATAAAGGAGTACTACAGGTGTCTCCAAAGGCAGATGTTGGGTTGGCGTATTTCGAGATTAGGATTTGTCACTCCGATTGCCGGAGAGGTATCTCTGGGCCCTCTCGGTAATACACATCACTAAGCCTTGCAAGCATTACAACTAATGAGTTAGCTGTGAGATGATGTATTACGGAACGAGTAAAGAGACTTGCCGATCGAGATTGAACTAGGTATTGGATACCGACGATCAAATCTCGGGCAAGTAACATACCGATGACAAAGGGAACAACGTATGTTATTATGCGGTCTGACCGATAAAGATCTTCGTAGAATATGTAGGAGCCAATATGGGCATCCAGGTCCCGCTATTGGTTATTGACCGGAGACGTGTCTCGGTCATGTCTACATTGTTCTCGAACCGTAGGGTCCGTGACGCTTAAGGTTTCGATGACATTTATGTTATGAGTTTATGAGTTTTGATGTACCGAAGGAGTTCGGAGTCCTGGATGAGATCGGGGACATGACGAGGAGTCTCGAAATGGTCGAGACGTAAAGATCGATATATTGGACGACTATATTCGGAGTTCGGAAAGGTTCCGAATGATTCGGTATTTTTCGAGTACCGGAGAGTTACGGGAATTCGCCGGGGAGAAGTATTGGGCCTTATTGGGCCTGCGGGAAAGAGAGAGGGCTGCCTAGGGCAGGCCGCGCCCCCATGGCCTAGTCCGAATTGAACTAGGGAGGGGCCGCACCCTCCTTCCTTCCTTCTCTCTTCCCCTTCCTTGTCTCCTACTCCTAATACATGGAAGGACTCCTAGTTGGACTAGGAAAGGGGCAATCCTACTCCCGGTGGGAGTAGGACTCCCCATGGCGCGCCCCTCCTAGGGCCGGCCTCCTCCTCCCTCCCTCCTTTATATACGGGGGCAGGGGGCACCCCATGGACACACAAGTTGATCCTTGAGATCGTTCCTTAGCCATGTGCGGTGCCCCCCTCCACCATATTCCACCTCGGTCAAATCGTAGCAGTGCTTAGGCGAAGCCCTGCGTTGGTAAAACATCAAGATCGTCACCATGCCGTCGTGCTGACGGAACTCTCTCTCCCCGGAGCTTTGCTGGATCGGAGCCCGAGGAGGCGCCACCGAGCTGTACGTGTGCCAAGAACTCGGAGGTGCCGGAGTAACGGTGCTTGGATCGGTTGGATCGCGAGGAGAACGTCGACTACTTCCTCTACGTTGTGATTGCTTCCGCTTCGGTCTCACGAGGGCACGTAGACAACACTCTCCCCTCTCGTTGCTATGCATCACCATGATCTTGCGTGTGCGTAGGAAATTTTTTGAAATTACTACGTTTCCCAACAGTGGCATCCGAGCCTAGGTTTTTATGGTTTGATGTTTTGCTCGAGTAGAACACAAGTGAGTTGTGGGCGATACAAGTCATACTACCTACCAGCATGTCATACTTTGGTTCAGCGCTATTGTGAGATGAAGCGGCCCGGACCGACATTACGCGTACGCTTATGCGAGACTGGTTTCACCGTTACGAGCACTCGTGCTTAAAGGTGGCTGGCGGGTGTCTGTCTCTCTCACTTTAGTTGAACCGAGTGTGACTACACCCGGTCCTTGCGAAGGTTAAAACGGAGTCTATTTGACAAACTATCGTTGTGGTTTTGATGCGTAGGTAAGAACAGTTCTTGCTAAGCCCGTAGCAGCCACGTAAAATTTGCAACAACAAAGTAGAGGACGTCTAACTTGTTTTTGCAGGGCATGTTGTGATGTGATATGGTCAAGACGTGATGAGATATAAGTTGTTGTATGAGATGATCATGTTTTTGTTGAAGTTATCAGCAACTGGCAGAAGCCTTATGGTTGTCTCTTTATTGCATAAGATGCAAGCGCCAAATAATTGCTTTACTTTATCGCTATGCGATAGCAATAGTTGCAAGAGCAATAGTTGGCGAGACGACCATGTGACGACACATTGATATAGATCAAGATGATGGAGATCATGGTGTCATGCGGTGATGATGAAAATCATGACGATGCTTTGGAGATGGAGATCAAAGGCACAAGATGATGATGGCCATATCATGTCACATATTTTGATTGCATATGATGTTTATCTGTTATACATCTTATTCTGCTTTGATTGACGGTAGCATTTTAAGATGATCTCTCACTAAAAATTATCAAGACGTGTTCTCCCTGAGTATGCACCGTTGCCAAAGTTCGTCGTGCCTGCACACCACGTGATGATCGGGTGTGATAAGCTCTACGTCCATCTACAACGGGTGCAAGCCAGTTTTGCACATGCGAATACTCGGGTTAAACTTGACGAGCCTAGCATATGCAGATATGGCCTCGAACACGGAGACCGAAAGGTCGGCGTGAATCATATAGTAGATATGATCAACATTGTGATGTTCACCATTGAAAACTACTCCATCTCACGTGATGATCGGTTATGGTTTAGTTGATTTGGATCACGTGATCACTTAGATGACTAGAGAGATGTCTGTCTAAGTGGGAGTTCTTAAGTAATATGATTAATTGAACTTTAACTTATCATGAACTTAGTCCTAGTAATATTTTGCAAATTATGTTGTAGATCAATAGCTCGCGTTGTTGCTTCCCTATGTTTATTGCTTTCATATGTTTTGTTCCTAGAGAAAATTGTATTTAAAGATGTTAGTAGCAATGATGCGGATTGGATCCGTGATCCGAGGTTTATCCTCATTGCTGCACAGAAGAATTATGTCCTTGATGCACCACTAGGTGACAGACCTATTGCGGGGAGCGGTCTGAGGCGTTATGAACGTTTGGCTAGCTCAATATGATGACTACTTGATAGTTTAGTGCACCATGCTTAACGGCTTAGAATCGGGACTTCAAAGACGTTTTGAACGTCATGGACCATATGAGATGTTCCAGAGTTGAAGTTAATATTTCCAGCAAATACCCGAGTTGAGAGATATGAAGTCTCCAACAAAGTTCTAAAGCTAAAAGATGGAGGAGAATCGCTCAACTAGTGAGCATGTGCTCAGATTGTCCGGGTACTACAATCGCTTGAATCAAGTGGGAGTTAATCTTCCAGATAAGATAGTGATTGACAGAATTCTCTAGTCACCATCACCAAGTTAGTAGAACTTCGTGATGAACTATAGTATGCAAGGGATGATGAAAATAATTCCCGAGTTTTCATGATGATGAAATCGATGAAGGTAGAAATCAAGAAAGAACATCAAGTGTTGATGGTTAACAAGACCACTAGTTTCAAGAAAAGGGCAAAGGGATAGAAGGGAACTTCAAGAAGAACAGCAAGCAAGTTGCTGCTCAAGGTGAAGAAGCCCAAATCTGGTCCTAAGCCTGAGACTAAGTGCTTCTATTGCAAAGGGACTGGTCACTGGAAGCGGAACTACCCCAAGTATTTGGCGGATAAGAAGGATGGCAAAGTAAACAAAGGTATATTTGATATACATGTTATTGATGTGTACTTTACTAGTGTTTATAGCAACCCCTCGGTATTTGGTATTGGTTCGCTTACTAAGAGTAGTAACTCAAACGGAGTTGTAGAATAAAATGTAAACTAGTTAAGGGTGAAGTGACGATGTGTGTTGAAAGTAGTTCCAAAATTGATATGATCATCATCGCACACTCCCTATACTTTCGAGATTAGTGCGGAACCTAAATAAGTGTTATTTGGTGTTGAGTATGAATATGATTTGATCATGTTTATTGCAATACGGTTATTCATTTAAGTAAGAGAATAAATTGTTGTTCTGTTTACATGAATAAAACCTTATATAGTTACACACCAACAAAAATGATTTGTTGGATCTCGATAGTAGTGATACACATATTCATAATATTGAAACCAAAAGATGCAAAGTTAATAATGATAGTGCAACTTATTTGTGGCAATCGCTGCTTAGGTCATATTGGTGTAAAGCGCATAAAGAAACTCCATACTGATGGGCTTTTGGAATCACTTGATTATGAATCACTTGATGCTTGCAAACCATGCCTCATGGGCAAGATGACTAAAGCTCCGTTCTCGGAACAATGGAGCGAGCAACAGATTTGTTGGAAATCATACATACTGATGTATGTGGTCCGATGAATATTAAGGCTCGCGACAAGTATCATTATTTTTTTGATCTTCACAGATGTTTTTGAGCAGATATGGGTATATCTACTTGATGAAACATAAGTCTGAAACATTTGAAAAGCTCAAAGAATTTCAGAGTGAAGTGGAGAATCATCGTAACAAGAAAATAAAAGTTTCTACGATATGATCGCAGAGGTAAAATATTTGAGTTACGAGTTTGGTCTTCAATTGAAACAATGTGAAATAGTTTCACAAATTCATGCCACCGAACACCACAGCATAATGGTGTGTCCGAACATCATAACCGTACTTTATTGGATATAGTGCAACTATGATGTTTCTTACCGATTTACCGTTATAGTTTTGGGGCTATGCATTAGAGACAGCTGCATTCACGTTAAAAAGGGCACCATCTAAATCCGTTGAGACGACACCGTATGAATCTGTGGTTTGGCAAGAAACCAAAGTTGTTGTTTCTTGAAGTTTGGAGTTGCGATGCTTATGTGAAAAAGTTTCATCCTGATAAGCTCGAACCCAAATCGGAGAAATGCGTCTTCATAGGATACCCAAAATGTTGGGTACACCTTCTATCACAGATCCAAAAGGCAAGACATTCGTTGCCAAGAATGGATCCTTTCTAGAGAAGGAGTTTCTCCCGAAAGAAGTGAGTGGGAGGAAAGTAGAACTTGATGAGGTAATTGTACCTTCTCCCTTATTGGAAAGTAGTTTATCGCAGAAATCAGTTCCTGTGACTACTACACCAATTAGTGAGGAAGCTAATGATGATGATCATGTAACTTCAGATCAAGTTGCTACCAAACCTCGTAGGTCTTCCAGAGTAAGATCCGCACCAGAGTAGTACGGTAATCATGTTCTGGAAGTCATGTTACTAGACCATGATGAACCTACGAACTATGAGGAAGCGATGATGAGCCCAGGTTCATGAAATGGCTTGAGGCCATGAAATATGAGATGGGATCCATGTATGAGAACAAAGTGTGGACTTTGATGGAGTTGCCCGATGATCGGCAAGCCATATTATATAAATGGATCTTCAAGAGGAAGACAAATGCTGATAGTAGTATTACTATCTACAAAGCTCGACTTGTCGCAGAAAGGCTTTCGACAAGTTCAAGGTGTTGACTACAATGAGATTTTCTCAACTGTAGCGATGCTTAAGTCTGTCCAAATCATGTTAGCAATTGCCACATTTTATGAAATTTGGCAAATGGATGTAAAAACTGCATTCCTGAATGGGTTTCTGGAGGAAGAGTTGTATGAGTTGTATATGATGCAACCAGAAGGTTTTGTCGATCCTAAAGGTGTTAACAAAAATATGCAAGCTCCAGCGATCCATCTATGGACTGGTGCAAGCATCTCGGAGTTGGAATAAACGCTTTGATAGTATGATCAAAGTATATAGTTTTACAGACTTGCGGTGAAGCCTCTGTATTTACTAGAAAGTGAGTGGGAGCACTACAAAGATTTACGATAAGTATATGTGAATGACATATTGTAGATCGGAAATAATGTAGAATTATTCTGCAAAGCATAAAGGAGTGTTTGAAAGGAGTTTTTCAAAGAAAGACCTCGGTGAAGCTGCTTGCATATTGAGCATCAAGATCTATAAAGATAGATCAAGACGCTTGATAAGTTTTTTCAATGAGTACATACCTTGACAAGATTTTGAAGTAGTTCAAAATGGAACAGTCAAAGAAAGAGTTCTTGCCTGTGTTACAAGGTGTGAAATTGAGTAAGACTCAAAACACGACCACGGCAGAAGATAGAAAGAGAATGAAAGTCATTCCCTATGCCTTGGCCATAGGTTCTATAAAGTATGCCATGCTGTGTACCAAAGACAATAGTAATCTAGGAGTAGATCATCGGACAGCGGTCAAAATTATCCTTAGTGGAATAAGGATATGTTTCTCGATTATGGAAGTGACAAAAGGTTCGTCGTAAAGGGTTACGCCGATGCAAGTTTTGACACCGATCTGGATGACTCTAAGTCTCGATCTAGATACATATTGAAAGTGGGAGCAATTAGCTAGAGTAGCTCCGCAGAGCATTGTAGACATAGAAATTTGCAAAATACTTACGGCTCTGAATGTGACAGACCCGTTGACTAAAATTATCTCACAAGCAAAACATGATCATACCTTAGTACTCTTTGGGTGTTAATCACATGGCAATGTGAACTAGATTACTGACTCTAGTAAACCCTTTGGGTGTTGGTCACATGTCGATGTGAACTATGGGTGTTAACCACATATAGATGTGAACTATTGATGTTAAATCACATGGCGATGTGAACTAGATTATTGACTCTAGTGCAAGTGGGAGACTCAAGGAAATATGCCCTAGAGGCAATAATAAAGTTATTATTTATTTCCTTATATCATGATAAATGTTTATTATTCATGCTAGAATTGTATTAACCGGAAACATAATACATGTGTGAATACATAGACAAACAGAGTGTCACTAGTATGCCTCTACTAGACTAGCATGTTAATCAAAGATGGTTAAGTTTCCTAACCATAGACAAAGGAGTTGTCATTTGATTAACAAGGTCACATCATTGGTTGAATGATCTGATTGACATGACCCATTCCATTAGCTTAGCACCAGATCGATTAGAATGTTGCTATTGCTTTTATCCATGACTTATGCATGTTCCTATAACTATGAGAATATGCAACTCCGTTTACCGGAGGAACACTTTGGTACTACCAAACGTCACAACGTAACTGGGTGATTATAAAGGAGTACTACAGTGTGTCTCCAAAGGCAGATGTTGGGTTGGCGTATTTCGAGATTAGGATTTGTCACTCCGATTGCTCGGAGAGGTATCTCTGGGCCCTCTCGGTAATACACATCACTAAGCCTTGCAAGCATTACAACTAATGAGTTAGCTGTGAGATGATGTATTACGGAACGAGTAAAGAGACTTGCCAAGAAGCAGATTGAACTAGGTATTGGATACCGACGATCGAATCTCGGGCAAGTAACATACCGATGACAAAGGGAACAACGTATGTTGTTATGCGGTCTCGACCGATAAAGATCTTCGTAGAATATGTAGGAGCCAATATGGGCATCCAGGTCCCGCTTATTGGTTATTGACCGGAGACGTGTCTCGGTCATGTCTACATTGTTCTCGAACCGTAGGGTCCGCACGCTTAAGGTTTCGATGACATTTATGTTATGAGTTTATGAGTTTTGATGTACCGAAGGAGTTCGGAGTCCCGGATGATATCGGGGACATGATGAGGAGTCTCGAAATGGTCGAGACGTAAAGATCGATATATTGGACGACTATATTCGGAGTTCAGAAAGGTTCCGAATGATTCGGTATTTTTCGAGTACCGGAGAGTTACGGGAATTCGCCGGGGAGAAGTATTGGGCCTTATTGGGCCCTGCGGGAAAGAGAGAGGGGCTGCCTAGGGCAGGCCGCGCGCCCCCCCATGGCCTAGTCCGAATTGAACTAGGGGGAGGGGCCGCACCCCCTCCTTCCTTCCCTTCTCTCTTCCCCTTCCTTGTCTCCTACTCCTAATACATGGAAGGACTCCTAGTTGGACTAGGAAAGGGGGAATCCTACTCCCGGTGGGAGTAGGACTCCCCATGGCGCGCCTCCTAGGGCCGGCCTCCTCCTCCCTCCCTCCTTTATATACAGGGGCAGGGGCACCCCATGGACACACAAGTTGATCCTTGAGATCGTTCCTTAGCCGTGCAGCGGTGCCCCTCCACCATATTCCACCTCGGTCAAATCAGAGCAGTGCTTAGGCGAAGCCCTCGTTGGTAAAACATCAAGATCGTCACCACGCCGTCAGGTCGACGGAACTCTCTCTCCCGGAGCTTTGCTGGATCGGAGCCCGAGGAGCGCCACCGAGCTGTACGTGTGCCAAGAACTCGGAGGTGCCGGAGTAACGGTGCTTGGATCGGTTGGATCGCGAGGAGAACGTACGACTACTTCCTCTACGTTGTGATTGCTTCCGCTTCGGTCTACCAGGGTACGTAGACAACACCCTCCCCTCTTGTTGCTATGCATCACCATGATCTTGCGTGTGCGTAGGATTTTTTTTGAAATTACTACGTTTCCCAACAGCGTTTTATGCATCAAATACTGATATAAACCATGTTCCGATATAAACTTGCATTAAAATATTTAAATTGGAGAACATGTTGTCTGCAATCCACACATGAACGGAGATATGCGTATATCAAACAAGTTCATTAATTTGACTCTCAACATGTTCATGGAGTACTATAATACTGTACAACATGCTACTTGATTGAGGTGTTTAATTTTGGATTTAGTTCACTATTTTGACCTGGTGAACGAGCTATTTCATTGAATCGAGATATTTTATTTTGGGTTTGATTCCCGTTTTTGAGTGGGTCAACTATTTGTCATATAGTAAATCACTAGCAACGAGCATGTAAAACACATTACTCCCGAGCATCATCTCTCCATCTAAAAAAGAAGTGGCAAGCTAATATTTCAAAATTTGATTCGAATCGACTTGGTAAGGTAGACGTGGATGCTCGTTCTCCCAAAATTTGAACGAACCGTTAAACACCCTCTGCTCGGTGGAATTCGCCCGAGCAAATAAATGGGAGACACGAAATTACCGGCCTATGTGGGACACGCATCAATTGGCCCGTTGTACATCGAGGGTAGGTTCGTAACTACATCCAAGCACGCCTTCTCCTCGGCCGAAATGACATGTGCCGAATAATTCAAAACCATGGTCGGCAAAACACCCTCTCCTTGCCCGAAATAGCTCGCCCCCACTATTTCAAAACAAGCTCTCTTCGCCCACTATATTTCAAAACACGCCCTCCTCACCCGAAATCGCTCGTGCCCACTATATTTCAAAACACACCCTCCTCGCCCAAAACCACTCACGCCCAGTGTCGGGGATATACCCCGTGACGTAATCCGACCGGAAGTATAACCTGGCCGGACTTGGCGACTAACTAATGACCTGCCCTGACTGGACGAATCACTAAGTGACCCGCCCGAGCCTGGTGAATCATGGGTGACCCGGCGAGCGGGTCAGAGGAACGACAAGACCCGGTGGCCCAGAAGGCGGTTCATGGAAGGCCGGCTCATCTTATGGTGAGCCGGTTTAAGAGAAAGCATAAGGAATATTCTCCTACAAAGGAAGCAAGACTAGGACTCCACTTGTAATAGAGTAATCCTAATCCTACTAGGACTAGTCATGTAACCCGCCCCTTCAACATATATAAGGAGGGGAAGGGCACCCCAAGAGGGACAGGAAATAATCTTAAGGCTAGACATAACTAAGAGAGCCAGTTTACGGCGACTCCCTCATGACGATAATGAGACTAAGCAACAAATACCATGTAGGGTTATTACCGGATGATGTTTCCCGGGGCCCGAAGCTGTCTAAACCCTTGTCTTGTGTGTTGATCCGTCTCGCGTCTCTCATCCCGATCAACCCCTCTCAAGCTACCACATAGATGTGTTGGCCTCACGACTAAGTCCTCACACTAGGACATCTGCCGTGACAATTCCACGACAGTTGACGCCCAACATGGGGCAAGTGCATGATGGTGTTGAGTTCTTGGAGGGATCTTTCTAGGGTTCGAGAAGTTCACAAATTTTCCGACTCAACAAAAGCCGGCGTGAAAAAATTCACATCAACTATAAGTTCATTGGTCAAGATTGATGAAGTATTCTGCAGCGGCAGGCATGAGATTGGGATTATTTTGGGGTTAACTGTTATGCGGCCGTCTCACGCGTCGTGGAGATTCCGCCGAGTCCGAGTTAGCCTTGGGCGATTCATCATGACACATGTTGATGGATAAGGAATTTTTGACTACGACACTGCAATCCAGGGACCGTCAATCAAAGCTACTATTTATTCCAACTACTCCCATCAAGATTAATCGAACAGTACAACTTAAATACTACTATTCATCAGAAAGACACGCCGCCGATTGGATCCACGCGCGTGTAGTCAAACACAAAATCAGAGATCAACCACGACTGGGATGGATTGGTCAAGCCGGCCACGACTTGGAGAAGGGACCAGGCGTGAGCACGGACTCGGACGACTTTTGTTACATTTGAGTCGCGGTCGCTTGCTCCAAGCTGTTATCGTCCGAGTCGACCGACGCTGCTGCCGTGTCTTGCTCTGGCCTTGAGCCGCCCACGTCCATTGTGAGCCGCTGTCGCCGTGCCTCACTCCGGCCTAGAAACGCCTCACGAGCCGCCCACCTCTGCTGTAAAACCAAGATAAGAAGACACAACGTGGATGGTCAAACCAAAAACGACCTGGAGGACACGGAGAGTCAAACCGACAGCAAACGAGACGGAGATGTGAACGGGGTTATATGTTTAGGCCAGTAATTATTCACCCGGAGTCCGGACTGTGCCTCGCCTCTGCCCAGAATCCGGGCTGTTTGTTGCTTCTGCCTGGAGCGGCCGGCGCGCCTCTGTCGCATCGCCCGTCTACGAGCCGCCGCACCACTTCGTCAAGCCGGCCGTGCTTCTGCACCAAGCCGCCGTCTCCTCTACGGTGCTTGAGCCGCCGTGGGCAGTCACCTCCGCTACTGCGACCGCGGCTGCCCGTTTCTACAGCTGTCGTACCGTGCCGCTAGCTCACTGCCACTGCCGGGTCCGCGTGTGCCGGCTATTGCTGGGTCTGCTCTGCTTCCCCACGCCGGGACTCCTCCGCTGAGTTGTCCACACGCTGGGGATCCTCTGCCTCTAAGTTGCCACTTCAAAATGCCGGGTTTCCACTGCGCCTGACCCGCCACCACCGAGACCCGCCATGGCTTGTTCTGGTTGACCCCAGTCGGTTCTCCTTCATCGCCACGAACCGCCCCCGCAGCCTCGATGCCTCGAGAGCCGCCGCAACAGTTCCCCTGTGACTGAGTGAGCCTGCAAACCTTGTTCCGAGTCAACGAGGATTCCGCTGGAGTCGTCATCGCCGCTTGCCCCTCCACGGCCGCTTTTTCTCCGCTGTCGTGTTGAGCCGCCCCCAGGCGAGCGGTGCGGCGCCTCTACCACCATGGGCTGCCTCCGCATCGCCTTGTCGCCTCAACCCCAACAGGCTTGCAGCGGCGCTTCTCCTCGAACGGGGGTCTCCTTAAGACCTCGACGTCCGCGGCCTCGCCCCGAGCGCCTCCTGTCTTCGCCGTTGTGACCCGCCACTGCAGCGCTGATCGCTGTTGAAGCCGTCTCCGCCGTTGCCACCAACGCGCTAGACTGCGCCGCCGTGAGTCGCCGGTCTCCACCGGCCGCACCCGTTCTTCCCCACCCTGGTCTTCGCCGAGTCGGCCGCTGTGGTACCGCATCGCCCTGGATTACGGCCTCGCTTCATCCGCTCGTCTTCGAGCCACCTTTGACGCAGTTTCCTCCCAGCTGCCGGCCTGTCTCTGCCGCCGAGTCAATGGTCGCACCCCGACCAGCCGTGCTCTTCCTCGAAACCGCCACCAAATGACCTGCCCTGCATTTGTTAAACCGGACTGGCCTCCGCCTTGGGCTGCCGCGGTCTAGCCCCGATGCTCGCGAGCTGCCACCGCTGTCGCACCGGCCTTATCTTTCCTCCGAGTCGTCTCCGGCGCGGTCCTCCGTGCGCTGACCCTCCGGAGCTGTCTCTGCCTCTATTGCGAGCTACCACCACCGCTGCAGTCTGAGCCGTCGGGGTTCGCTGACCCGCCTCCATCGTGGCTACACTCCGAGATGCACTTCCACGTAGCCTCTGCTCTGGTGAGCCGCCACTGGCCTCCGAGCCGCCCTGCGAGCCTGCCAGAGCAGGCCTTGAGGCCTTGCCGCCACGCCGTCCCAGGTCCGCTGCTAGCGCGCCTCCCTGCAGTAAGTCGCCCTGCCGCTGTCCGTGGGAAGAGGACTAAAAGTCAAGGGTCGGTCGCTTAGCTAAAAAAACACTTGTCAAACATGACCCGGAGGATCACTTCTGAGCCGCCTGGTGCGGCTATTTTTTCTACCACCTCTGTCATCATTGCTGCAACCCTACGGCCGATAATTTTCGGTCAAACATATCAGGTGAAATCCATCCCGTCAAGTTTCTACTGAAACATTTTTATTTTCTTCGAGAACAATTACTCTCGTTTGTGTAAATTCTCATGCAGAATTCATAATTGCAAAGGAGACCATCAAACTATGGCCCTTGCCTACATCGACGGATCAATGGACAGGGTCAATTATAACCTGCTGAGATTCATCATATTCCAGCAATCTACTGGTCATATCATGTAGGCTCAAGAACTCCGGATCATTGGAGGGAAGATAACCCAGTCCCGGAGGCTGCTGTTATATTGATGAAAATTTAAAGGTTGTCAGATATTTTCCGGCTCAAAATGAAGATTCCGGTTTAAAATCCGGTTTAAGGGAAATCTGTCTCCCACAAAGCTTTGAAGCTCTCAATATCCGATTTAAAATTCCGGTTCAAGAAGAATATTATGTCTCGCAAAGTTTGAGTTCTCAGAAAAAATAAAGGGATCAAAGAGAGTCTGTTGTAAAGCACAACTCAAACATAGGTGCCCATTGAGCACAGCTCAAAAATATTGCTTGGGGTCTCCTTGATTCTAAAGAACAAAGAGTTTGTATAACCCTTGTAATAGGCTTAAAAGCCAGGCTTGGAAGCCAGGTGTATTCACCTAGAACCCCGGGTTGTCCTGCCTTTTTAAGTAAGCCACTCCGCCCAGGTAATCCTGGAATGACCCGCCGTACGTTTGACAAGTCAATCTTATGCAGACTCTAAACTTGTCAAAGTTAAAATGACGATTGGTTATGTGAGGTTCATCTTATAAGGTTTGTATATAGGTTTAACTCAGTGGCTTGTGCGGCCCGTGAAAGCACCTGATTTTCGGCCTCGCAGCCCATGAAAAGCCTCATTTTTTTGTTTGCTTTTACTCAACAGGTTTTTTGAGGTTTATTTGATGAGGCTTATAATGCTTTATGGTTATACTTCACCGGTGTTTATTAACCCGGCTGGCTTTTGACTATAAGTCGCCAGTATGAGATAAGATAATATCCGGTGTTTATTAACCCGGCCTGGCTTTGGACTATAAGTCGCCAGTATATGATGAGCAGGATCCAGTGTTTATTAACTAGGTCTGGCTTTGGATGTTAAGTCGCCAGCATATATTTGGATTGCGCTATTGGAATCATGCGCTTATAAATCCTTGGGTTATATTATTCAAATCTTTAATAGCCAACATGGCTGGATTTTTATTATGATTATGAATAACCAATATTATGATTGAGGTTTTCAAAATCGCTTCAGCGCAATGGCTATTATTTTATCAATGTATATAATTTATTTTACAGTGGAAGGAATAGTCCCGAGTCGCTGCAGGCTTACGACCCGACACTTGAGGGCTACATTATTCAAGTTGAGATTGCATCAAATATGCAAGTCTCATGTCGCTGCAAGCATGCACCATGACACTTGGGGGCTAATGCAAAGTCATTTTTACTAGCCTTAATGAAGACCCGACTCATCACATTGTAATGAGCCAGCCCTTGGGGGCTACCAATTGCTCCTATCAACAATTCAAGGTACACAAATCTTAATCCATTATATTGAAGGGTCCATTGCTTAGTTGTCAAAGTACAAAACTCTTGACCTTGTGGACGTCGGTTCAAGCCCTATGATGGGGGCTACACGTTGTAGATCAAGTCTATATGACCATATTTATAAAGTCGCTGCTCATTATTGCTTAATGATCCGGCCCTTGGGGGTTACACTGGTTGAAGTTTTTATAAGCATAAGGAAATTTCAAGTCCCACGTTGCTACAAGCATGACAACCCGGCACTTGGGGCATACATATGTGGAATACTCAGTTCTGACTAGTGATTAAGATGAACAACATGGATTTCTTCAAAGTGGTAATATTTAAACAAGTCTTAAGTCATCGCTTTGCTCTGCTCAAGACTTGGGGGCTACAGGTAATATGGATATTAACGAGAGAAATCTTCAAAATTCTCAGTTTTGACCCGACATCATCTGTTTATAACCCGACAATTTTGGTAATCATAAATTGGCAAGATTTACATTTTTAAGCCGGCTGAAGATCAGATAAGTATTTCAAGACCAATATTTTTAAGCATTGGGAGCTGAGTCAAATGAATTATTCTTCACATTTTTTCTCCGTGAGAAACCAGCGTCAGTAAATTGATTATGAAATTGGCTTATTGAACCGGATTTTCTAGAAGAAGGAAATGACAAGGACTTAAGGATGATCAGGTGTCAGCATACTAGAATATTTAACCCGGAGCACAACCTGCCAAATTTGTTCTTGTGTTTATGTTGCAGATCAGTTTAACATGGATAAATCCAAGTTAAACTGGGGGCTAATGTCGAGGATATACCCCGCGGCGTAACCCGACCAGAAGTATAACCCTGTAACGCCCCGGATTCGATGCGCCAGGTGTCCGCCAGTTATTCGCCGTCGTTGCCATGTCATGTGCTTGCGTGTCTCTCTTTGCCATGTCATCATCTGCATTTTATATCATGTCATCATGTGCATCGCATTTGCATACGTGTTCGTCTCATGCATCCGAGCATTTTCCCCGTTGTCCGTTTTGCAATCCGGCACTCCTATGTCTCCCGGCGCCCCCTTTTACCTCTTTTCATGTGCGGGTGTTAAACTTTCTCGGAATGGCCCGAGGTTTGTCAAGCGGCCTTGGTATAGCACCGGTAGACCGCCTGTCAAGTTTCAGATCATTTGGAGGTCGTTTGGTACTCCAACGGTTAACCGGGTAACCGCAAAAGCCTCTTTTGTGTGCAGCCCAACACCCCTTCCAAAGTGTCCCAAAACCCATCTAACTCCCCTCCATGCTCTCGGTCGTTCGATCACGATCGCGTGGCTGAAAACCGCACCTCATTTGGAGTCTCCTAGCTCCCTCTACCTATAAATATGTGTGCACCCCCGGATTTTCGCGCAGTCCAAACCCTAGCAAACTCCTCCCCGCGCCGCCGGACATGTCCGCCCGGCGGCCGGACACGTCCACCGCCGCCTCCACGTCGCCCGGACCAATCCGGGGACGCCACGTCACCCGCCGCGCGCAAGCCAGCTGAACGCCACCTCAGCCGCGCCTCTCTCTCCTCCACCGCCGCCCGGCCCGTGCGGGCAGATCCGGCCCGCCCGAGCGCGCGCCGCCCGCCGCCTCTCCGGCCGTGCCCGCCGCCCGTCGGCCGGCGCGCGTCCTCGCCCGCCGGCGTGCCGCCGCCGTCGCCTCCGGCGCCCGCCGTGGCCGCCGGCGCCTCGCTTCCGAAACGCGCTCCTCTGCTGCGCCTCCGGCGCCACCTCCCGCGCCCGGCGACCTCGCCTCGCCGCCCCTTGGAAGCGCCGCCCGCGGGATCGGCGGATCCCAAGCGCCGCCCGGTCCCGCCTCCGAGGCAGCGCTCCCACGCCGCCAGGCTTCCTCCTCCTCCGCACCGGATCCGGCTCCGCCGTGCTCCGGCGAGCTCCCCTTCGACGCCGGCCGCCGTTCCCCCTCTTCTCTGGCCATCTCCGGCGAGTCTCTCCGGCGAGATCCGGCCCTGCTTTGAAACCCGTGCAAGGTTGACTTTCCCCTCTTCGTTAATCCACTAAGTCCCCGAAATTGTTGCATATTTGGTTGCATTTTCATCGCATCATAACTCTGCATCCGTAGTTCCGTTTTGCGCGTGTAATATGTCAAAATGTTCGCCACGATGAGTAGATCATTTGATATCATTGCATCATTTTCATTTGAGCTCATCGTGGTGCCCGAAATGCTGTTGGAAGAGTGCTATGTGATGTTAGTTTCGGATTTTTATCAGAACATGCACTTTTGTCATTTTTGCCATGATTGATGTGTGCATCCTATGATCTTGAGTCCTACATATGTTTTGTAATATGCCATGCCATCTTTCCAGGGGTGTATGCCATGTATTTTTGTGATCTCTGTGGTGACTAGCACAAGCATGCAAAGTAGGCTTCCTGATGTTGTTGTTTTCAGCCCTGTTTTCTGATATTTTTATGCCATGTTAACTTGATGCTACAGAGAGTTCCATGCTTATTTTGAGATATGCAAGTAAGGATTTTTTGTTATAAATGTTTTGCTCTATCCATCCATGCCCTTGTTTGCAATTATGGAGTGTCATAGCTTGAGTCAATCGATCTCTAATTTTGCTATAAAATGTTCCTGGCAGATTGTTTACATGTTATTCAATTTTGCCAAGGTTGTTGTAGTTGATCCTTGCATGCTGTGATGTTGTTCTTGCTATTTATAGCTTTTATGCCATGTCTTCTTGCTGTTTGTTGCCTTGCCATGCCATGTATTGCTCTGTGGTGAGTGGTTCAAGCTCACCAACATGCCTACTTACTGTTGTTCCTGCCATGTGTGAATCTGTAATATTACTTGCCATGTTTACATGGGTGCCATCATATTTTCTGCTCCTTTTTGGCTCATGGTCACTAAAGGACATTTGTTCTATGCAATTAGTAGATTCATGCCGTGCCTTTGTTTTCCATCTTAAGTTCCTGTAACAAGTTGTTTCATAGCTCTAAACATTGCAACCTGATGTTATTTCTGCAAAGTCTGAAACTGATATTATTTGCAATCTTGCCATGTGTTTTTGGGCATGTTCTAGTGATTTCTGGAGATAGTTCAGTGTTCATGTTTTGTAATGCTTTACCTGTACATCACGCCCATGCCTTTTGTTATTACGTTGAGATGCTGTACCTTACTGTTTTGATGCTTGCAATATACCTAGTTGCTGTTTTGGACAGATTGTTGTCATGACTTGTATTGTGTGTATGTGTTGAACCGTTGCTCCGTTTTGAGTGTGCTCTATATGAAACTTGCTTGATTTTGCATGTAGTTTCATATTATCATGTTACATCCATGTTTTGAGGTGTTTGCTTGATGTTTGTATGCATTTTGCATCAATGCTATGTTTAACTTGTTTTGCTCATATCTTCTAGCCCGTAGCTCCGAATTTAATGAACTTTATATGTAACTTGACTAGAATTTCGTGTAGATTATCATGGTGCATCTTAACTTGCTTTTTAACAACTTGAACATAAAGTTATTCAGATCTGGACCAATTTCGAAATTTGCATATGCGGACTTACCGGAATTGTTATATGTTGTTCCCGGCCTCATTTAAACTTGCTTTGATGTGCTTCTCTTGTTTGCATCATCTCTTGCCATGAGTAGCTTCATCTAGATTTGTCATGCATCATGGTTGTTGTGCATCATGTCTTGTTCATGTGAGGTGTGTTTACTATGTCGTGTGCTTCTTCTTGTTAGTTCCTGTTCCATTGCGATCGTGAGGATCCGTTCGTGTACGCTTGGTTCGGCTTCATCCGTTCGTCTTCTTCATGGACTCGTTCTTCTTCCTTGCGGGATTTCAGGCAAGAAGACCGCTACCCTGGATCTCACTACTATCATTGCTATGCTAGTTGCTTCGTTCTATCGCTATGCTGCGCTACCTATTACCTGTTTATCAAGCCATCCCAAATTGCCATGTCAGCCTCTAACCTTTTGCACCCTTCCTAGCAAACCGTTGTTTGGCTATGTTACCGCATTGCTCAGCCCCTCTTATAGCGTTGTTAGTTGCAGGTGAAGATGAAGGTTGTTCCTTGTTGGAACATGGAGATGTTGTTCCTTGTTGGAACATGTTTACTTGTTGGGATATGACAATATATCTTATTTAATTAATGCATCTATATACTTGGTAAAGGGTGGAAGGCTCGACCTTATGCCTGGTGTTTTGTTCCACTCTTGCCGCCCTAGTTTCCGTCATATCTGAATCTGTTTAGTTTCCTCTGTCTTGAATGCAATGGAAAAAATGTATGTTAGTGAACCAATTAATGGCTGAAGCAATGATGGAAATGGTGGAGGAATCAGAGCTGCACATTCGTGCGCAACAACAACTGATCAATGTTTTCAGAGAGAGTGTAGCAAAGCAGCAAGAACTTTCCCACATGCTTATGGGCGTCATCCGCGCTGAGGTTGTACATTGTGACATTGTAGATCATTAGGTTCTGTTCATTTATTTGCACTGGCATCAATCTTTGATTTCCTAGTGGATGTAATTACATGTAATATATGCTGGATGTGCAACGTTTTTCCCTGTATGCCGTACCTTTGCTTGATCGGTTTTGGTCCTGTGCATAATTGCTCGTCATAATGGGCTCAAATTATCTAATCGGGCCTAAAGACATGTATGTACTTTAGTGGGCCCATTAAGTTAATGGACCGTTACCAGGCTGAAAGTTAATGGTCAGCCCTCTTACCTTCTGGGTCGTTAACAGGCCGAGATTGAAGTGAGCAACACGTGGGCCCATTTGATTTCACGGGCCGTTAACAGGCCGTTACTAAGGTCGGGCTACATATGGCCCAACTATACTGTGGACCTTTAGCAGTCGAAGAGACAATGAGCTCAGATCGACCATGAAGAGCATGGGCTGCTAAGAGGCCGAAAGTTAGGTCGTACTGTAAATGGCCCAACTGTGTTGTGGGGCTTTAACAGGCCGAAAGGGAAACCAGGCTGGTATTGGACCATGAAGAGCATGAGCCGTTAAAAGGCCAAAACTCAGGTCCGACTACAAATGGCCCAACTCATTTATGGCCATCAACAAGCTGAAAGACACACCGGGCCGGGAATTGGCCCAACACTTAAATGGGTCGCTAAAAGGCCAAAACTAAGGTTTGACTACAAATGGCCCAACTCATTTATGGGCCGTCAACAGGCTGAAAGACACACCGGGCCGGAAATTGGCCCAACACTTAAATGGGTCGCTAAAAGGCCGAAAGATGTACATCCTGAAAATTGGCCCATCCCTTGAATGGGCCGTTAACAGGCCGAAATCACATCGGGCCGATATTGAGCCCAAAAATATAGCGGGTTGTTATCGAGCTCGAACTGACGATGGGCTGCAATGGTGTCAAATCTTTAATGGACCGTTGACGGGCCAAATTGGCAAATCTCGTATGGGCCGTGGGCTTAAATGGACCTGACACAATTAGGCCTTATATGGGCCGACCTTTTCACAAATGGGCCACTGTTGGGCCGTGCCATGTGTCGACCTATTATAGGCGCCTCCTGTCTAATGAGTGGATGCCATCTGTCCCAATGGTGAGCCAACACGTGTTTCCTCCGGCCAATGAGAATTTTACACGTGGAAAATCCTCATTGGTCCGGGCTGTTAACAGGTTATCGGATCCAAAACCGGACCCATTAGCTTAACAGTGACCCGTTACGGTGGATGCCACGTGTCGGTCACCCTTGATGAAATCACTTTCATGACGCGCCATTTATCGTCATGGAAGTGGACACTTCCTTGATGATAATTTTGGTAATGTCATGGAACACTTCTACGACACCACAGGTATGACTATCTTGATTCTGTCATAAAATCATCATGGATGTACATGCATGACAAAAAATGTGACCTACTGTGACAAACACGTATCATCACGGAAGTGTATTTTTTTTTGTAATGCTAACATGCTGTGGTAAAAAATTGGGCCGATTTGGAACAAGTTTTGGTATAAGCTTCTTGCAAACCGGAGCTTCTCTCAAGAAGGCTCGTGGTTTTGAGAGGGAACGTGTCCCCTTTGAGCGTGAAACAATATACGCTGCACCCTTGAGTTAGTTTACAGAGGCAACATAGAACTACATGAGTGCCCTGTTAAATTTTGGAATTATTCCGGGTTTGTTTGGCCTTTTTTATACATTAATTGAGTTTTTGGTCATTTAATGTGCATAATTCAAATTTGAACTACAAGCACATGCTCCTGTGCACCGAAGTTGGTTGAAAAATCACATGTGTGTCCTCAGGTGAATTTCTAGGTCCCATGAAAGAAATGGGAATGAAATTCAAACATTTGGGCATCGTGGCTCGGCCGAGAACATTGAGAAACTAGATTTTAAAATTCTTGTAAATCCAAAACATGCTTGAAAATCATGGAACTTGGCATGGTGTCATGTCATGGTACTACCATGCCGTGGTAAAAAAATGGCCGAATAGGAACAAATTTTGGTATAAGCTTCTTCAAAACCAGAGCTTCTCTCAAGAAGGCTTGTGGTTCTGAGAGGGAACGTGTCACCTTTGAGTGTGAAACAATATACGCTGCCCCCCTTGAGTTTATTTAAAGAGGCAACATAGAACTACATGAGTGCCCTGTTAAATTTTGGAATCATTCCAGGTTCATTTGGACTTTTTTATGCATTAATTGATTTTCTGGTCATTTAATGTGCATAATTCAAATTTGAACTACAAGCACATGCTCCCGTGCACCAAAGTTGCTTGAAAAATCACACGTGTGTCCTCGGGTGAATTTCTAGGTCCCATGCAAGAAATGGGAATGAAATTCAAACATCTGGGCATAGTGGCTCGGCCAAGAACATCGAGAAACTTGGTTTTAAAATTCTTGTAAATCCAAAACACGCCTAAAAATCATGAAACTTGGCATAGTGTCATGTCATGGTACTGCCATGTTGTGGTAATAAATTGGCCTAATAGCAACAAGTTTTGGTATAAGCTTCTATGAAACCGGAGCTTCTCTCAAGAAGGCTCGTGGTTCTGAGAGGGAACATGTGACCTGTGAGCATGAAACGATATACGCTGCCCCCCTTGAGTTTGTTTACAGAGGCAACATAGAACTACATGAGTGCCCTGTTAAATTTTGGAATTATTCCTGGTTCGTTTGGCCTTTTTTATACATTAATTGAGTTTCTCTTCATTTAATGTGCATAATTCAAATTTGAACTACAAGCACATGCTCCCGTGCACCAAAGTTGGTTGAAAAATCACATGTGTGTCCTCAGGTGAATTTTTAGGTCCCATGCAAGAAATGGGAATGAAATTCAAACATCTGGGCATTGTGGCTCGGTCGAGAACATTGAGAAACTTGATTTTAAAATTATTGTGAACTTGGCATGGTGTCATGTCATGGTACTACCATGACGTGGTAAAAAAAATGGCCGAATAGGAACAAATTTTGGTATAAGCTTCTTGAAAACTGGAGCTTCTCTCAAGAAGGCTCGTGGTTCTGAGAGGGAACGTGTCACCTTTGAGTGCGAAACAATATACGCTGCCCCCCTTGAGTTTCTTTACGCAGGCAACATAGAACTGCATGAGTGCCCTGTTAAATGCTAGAATTATTCTGGGTTCGTTTGTCCTTTTTTATACATTAATTGATTTTATGGTCATTTAATGTGCATAATTCAAATTTGAACTACAAGCACATGCTCCCGTGCACCAAAGTTGCTTGAAAAATCACATGTGTGTCCTCGGGTGAATTTCTAGGTCCCGTGCAAGAAATGGGAATGAAATTCAAACATTTAGGCATCGTGGCTCGGCCGAGAACATTGAGAAACTTGGTTTTAAAATTCTTGTAAATCCAAAACACACCTAAAAATCATGAAATTGGCATAGTGTCATGTCATGGTACTACCATGTTGTGGTAAAATATTGGCCTAATAGGAACAAGTTTTGGTATAAGCTTCTTGCAAACCGGAGCTTCTCTCAAGAAGGCTCGTGGTTCTGAGAGGGAACGTGTCACCTTTCAGTGCGAAACAATATAGGCTGCCCCCCCTTGAGTTTCTTTATAGAGGCAACATAGAACTACATGATTGCCCTGTTAAATTTTGGAATTATTCTGATTTCGTTTGGCCTTTTTTATACATTAATTGAGTTTCTGGTCATTTAATGTGCATAATTCAAATTTGACCTACAAGCACATGCTCCCGTGCCCCAAAGTTGGTTGAAAAATCACATGTGTGTCATTGGGTGAATTTCTAGGTCCCATGCAAGAAATGGGAATGAAATTCAAACATTTAGGCATCGTGGCTCGGCCGAGAACATTGAGAAACTTGATTTTAAAATTCTTGTAAATCCAAAACACGCCTGAAAATCATGAAACTTGGCTTGGTGTCATGTCATGGTACTACCATGCTGTTGTAAAAAAATTGGCAGAATAGGAACAAGTTTTGGTATAAGTTTCTTGCAAACCGGAGCTTCTCTCAAGAAGGCTCGTGGTTCTGGGAGGGAACATGTCACCTATGTGTGCATAATTCAAATTTGAAATATAAGCACATGCTCCAGTGCACCAAAGCTGGTTGAAAAATCACATGTGTGTCCTCGGGTAAATTTCTAGGTCCCATGCAAGAAATGAGAATGAAATTCAAGAATCTAGGCGTCGTGGCTCGGCTGGAAACATTGAGAAACTTGGTTTTTTTTAATTCCTGTAAATCCAAAACACGCATGAAAATCATGAAAATTGGCTTGGTGTCATGACATGGCACCAACATGCTGTGGTAATTTTGTTGTCCGATTTGCGAAGGCGCACACATTAACAATCAACAAAGTCATTTTGGAACAAGTGTTGTCACGTTACAATCGGAAACACAAGTATTATTGAAACCGTGGGCGTTCTATCTACCATTTACGTGCCGCCATGCGTCCCCATTTTTTATTAGCTAGGAGGCGCCGTGCAGGGTAGCTATTTGAGTACGGGAGGCGTGCGGTCAGACCCCTGCGCGTGCTTATTGGGAGGAGAGCCCTTTGACCTCCATCTGCCATCCACCTCTCTCCCAAGGTCTCTATTAATGGCGCCCGAGCCTCTGTTTAATGGCGTGTCTATGTCTCACTCTACTGAGATTTAAGAGAATTTTGCATGGATCTTGATGTAAGATCCGACGGACCTATATAGCATCTACTGCGACTTATAGCAGGACTGATGAATATATATAAGGACGACGAGAGTGGATAATAACTGTCTTACATAATTAGGAAGATAATTAAAAAAGCCACATGTGGCTACGCTCGAAATACACAAGGGAAAAAGAAGAAGGAAGACGCATACAACGATCTGGCTCGCTGATCTCTACTTTCTTTATGCGCCGTAGGTCGCGGAGACTTGTTCTCGCGGCGAGCGGCGATGATCTCTTTCATCAGTTTCATGTCCTTAATACGCTGCATGGCGGCATCCACGGATTCCTCCACCATCCTATTGCGCTCGATGTAGAGCATGGCATTCTCGTCCATAAGTTTCTTGACGATGACACCCGTCCTCTACAACAAGGAAGCGGTCTCCTCTGCCTGCTTTGCCCTTCTGGAGATCTTTGCCCTCAGCAGGTCGCGCTCGGCCCGAAGCTTCGCATTGCCCTCCCCTAGTTGCCGGAAGACGCCGGTAGCCTCGTCCTGCAATCTCACCTAGCCGGAGATATGATCCCTCTGGCTATGGACGATCGCATGCATGCGCCTTTAAGAGTCCTCGCCTACCTGCGAGATATTTTCCTAGGCCGCCGCGGTGCGGCGGGACCTCCGTGCTGCTTCAGCGGCGCGGTGGGACATCTCTGCTACTTCCGCGGAATGGCCGGACCAGTCTGCTACATCAACAGCGCGACGGGACCTCCGTGTTGCTTTGGCGGCGCGGCGGAACCTCTGTGCTGCTACTGCTGCGCATCTAGACATGTCGGCTGCTTTCGCGGCGAGGCGGGACATCTGTCGTGCTTCCTCTTCCATGCTCGCCTCTCCCTGGTGGAAATCTCTCGACCCATAACTCATGCTAGCCGTGGCAGACGCAAGGGAATGATGCTGAATGACTTGATTGTTTTTTGTGGATTAGGAGTTGAGGAGGAATGTGCAGTCATCTTGGCATAGTAGTATTTATAACCGAGTACTACTAATACGCTCCTAAGTGGGAACCGTTTAGGTTGTGATCGGTGTGAACAGGTTTGCAATTAAATATAGCATGGTAGTAATTTGGAATGTGACGAGACGCAAGCTCAAAATTTATTGACGGTTCTAGTTTCGAAGTGCGGCACTATTCCTGGATGGCGTAATGTGGGCACGTGTTCTCGGCCGTGGTGTAGCATATGCCATGGCACTTCTTTTTCTACTATTGTGTACGTGCAATAACTGGCACCGTCGGATACATATCTTACGGTTATTGGGGTGTTCGACAACAATAGCCTCGTGGCGAGCTATATACTAGTCTTTTTTTACACGATTACATCGACACATATCATCCCCCTCCCTCTTTCCCACGCACACACATATCTCTCTGGACTTCTCGCATGCACCATCTCTAGCTCCCTAGGTCGATGCCACTGATACGTCTCCAACGTATCTATAATTTTTGATTGCTCCATGCTATATTATCTACTGTTTTGAATAATATTGGGCTTTATTATCCACTTTTATAATATTTTTGGGACTAACCTATTAACCGGAGGCCCAACCCAGATTTGTTGTTTTATGCCTATTTCAGTGTTTCGAAGAAAAGGAATATCAAACGGAGTCGAAACAGAACGAAATCAACTAGAGAAGTTATTTTTTGGAAGGAAAGATACCGGATGGACTTGGACCCCACGTCAGGAGATAAGGGAGGTGCTCATGAGGGTGGGGGGCGCGCCCACCCCCTAGGGCGCGCCCCTCTGCCTCATGGGGCCCCTGAATCTCCACCGACATACTTCCTGCACCCATATATACTCACGTACCCTAAAACTTCCAGAACAGAGAATAGATCGGGAGTTCCGCCGCCGCAAGCCTCTGTAGCCACCAAAAACCTCTCGGGACCCTGTTCAAGACTCACGAGGGGGGGAACCCTCACCGGTGGCCATCTTCATCATCTCAGCGCTCTCCATGACGAGGAGGGAGTAGTTCACCCTCGGGGCTGAGGGTATGTACCTGTAGCTATGTGTTTGATCTCTCTCTCTCTCTCTGTCTCGTGTACTTGATTTGGCACGATCTTGATGTATCGCGAGCTTTGCTATTATAGTTGGATCTTATGTTTCTTCTCCCCCTCTACTCTCTTGTAATGGATTGAGTTTTCCCTTGAAGTAATCTTATCGGATTGAGTCTTTAAAGATTTGAGAACACTTGATGTATGTCTTGCGTGGGATAACCGTGGTGACAATGGGTTATTCTATTGATTCACTTGATGTATGTTTTGGTGATCAACTTGCGTGTTCCGCCCATGAACCTATGCATAGGGGTTGGCACACGTTTTCGTGGTCATTCTCCGGTAGAAACTTTGGGCACTCTTTGAAGTACTTTGTGTTGGATTGAATAGATGAATCTGAGATTGTATGAAGCATATCGTATAATCATACCCATGGATACTTGAGGTGACATTGGAGTATCTAGGTGACATTACGGTTTTGGTTGATTTGTGTCTTAAGGTGTTATTCTAGTACGAACTCTAGGGCTGTTTGTGACACTTATAGGAATAGCCCAATGGATTGATTGGAAAGAATAACTTTGAGGTGGTTTCGTACCCTACCATAATCTCTTTGTTTGTTCTCCACTATTAGTGTCTTTGGAGTGAATCTTTGTTGCATGTTGAGGGATAGTTATATGATCCAACTATGTTATTATTGTTGAGAGAACTTGCACTAGTGAAAGTATGAACCCTAGGCCTTGTTTCCTATCATTGCAATACCGTTTGTGCTCACTTGTACCACTTGTTACCTTGCTGTTTTTATATTTTCAGATTACAAAAACCTATATCTACCATCCATATTGCACTTGTATCACCATCTCTTCGCTGAACTAGTGCACCTATACAATTTACCATTGTATTGGGTGTGTTGGGGACACAAGAGACTCTCTGTTATTTGGTTGCAGGGTTGCTTGAGAGAGACCATCTTCATCCTACGCCTCCTACGGACTGATAAACCTTAGGTCATCCACTTGAGGGAAATTTGCTACTGTCCTACAAACCTCTGCACTTGGAGGCCCAACAACGTCTACAAGAAGAAGGTTGTGTAGTAGACATCAAGAACTTTTCTGGCGTTGTTGCCGGGGAGATTAGTGCTTGAAGGTATATCTTTAGATCTTGCAATCGAATCTTTTTGTTTCTTGTTTTAGCACTAGTTTAGTTTATAAAAGAAAATTACAAAAAAATGGAATTGAGTTTGTCTCATACGCTTCATCTTTTTAATATCTTTCGTGAGTATGATGGGAAGGAAAATTGTGCCAAAGTGTTAGAAGAAGAATGCATTAGAATGCTTGGCACTAAATATTTATATGATGATCATTATTGCAATGTTGTTAGTATGTATTCCTTGAATATCCATGATGCCAATGATATGCAAAGCCACAAGCTTGGGGAAGCTATGTTTGATGAAGATGATATTTTTTGTCCCCCAAGCTTTGATGAGCAATTTTACTATGATGAAAGCATGCCTGCTATCTATGATGATTATTGTGATGACATGTATGCTTTAAAGAATAATGATAACCATGAAACTTGTCATCTTTATCTTAATTTTCAATCGTATGATAGTTATTTTGTTGAGTTTGCTCCCACTATTATTCATGAGAAGAATTTTGCTTGTGTGGAGAGTAGTAAATTTTCTATGCTTGTAGATCATGAAAAGAATGATTTAGGTGCTGGTTATATTGTTGAATTCATTCATGATGCTACTGAAAATTATTATGAGGGAGGAATATATGCTTGTAGGAATTGCAATAATATCAAGTTTCCTCTCTATGTGCTTAAAATCTTGAAGTTATGCTTGTTTTACCTTCCTATGAAAGATGATTCTTGTTCCCATAAGTTATTTGCTCACAAAATCCCTATGCATAGGAAGTGGGTTAGACATAAATGTGCTAGTCATTTTATTAATGATGCTCTCTTTATGTTTCAATTCTTATCTTTTATGTGAGCATCATTGAAATCATCATGCCTATCTAGGGGCATTAAACGATAGTGCTTGTTGGGAGGCAGCCCAATTTTATTTTAGTTTCTTGCTTTTTGGTTCTGTTTAGGAATAAATAACCCATCTAGCTTCTGTTAAGATGTGGTTTTATGTTTTAATTAGTGTTTGTGCCAAGTAGAACCTTCGGGAAGACTTGGGTGAAGTCTTTATGATCATGCTGTAAAAAACAGAAACTTTAGCGCTCACGAGATTAGCTTCAACTTTTAATGGAGAGTGCTATTTATTTGATTATTTTTGCAGATGATTACTAGACAAATTCCTCAGGTCGACCAATTTATTTTAGAATTTTTGGAGTTCCATAAGTTTGCATTAGTTACAGATTACTACAGACTGTTCTGTTTTTGACAGATTCTGTTTTTCGTGTGTTGTTTGCTTATTTTGATGACTCTATGGCTAGTAAAATAGTTTATAAACCATAGAGAAGTTGGAATACAGTAGGTTTAACACCAATATAAATAAAGAATGAGTTCATTACAGTACCTTGAAGTGGTGTTTTGTTTTCTTTCGCTAACGGAGCTCACGAGTTTTCTGTTAAGTTTTGTGTTGTGAAGTTTTCAAGTTTTGGGTAAAGATTCGATGGACTATGGAATAAGGAGTGCAAAGAGCCTAAGCTTGAGGATGCCCAAGGCACCACAAGGTAATATTCAAGGATAACCAAGCGTCTAATCTTGGGGATGCCCCGGAAGGCATAACTTTAGTTGGAGCTATATTTTTATTCACCACATGATATGTGTTTTGCTTGGAGCGTCATTTTATTTTCTTTAGCTTTTCTTGCTGTTTGAATAAATTACCAAGATCTGAAATTCTTAAATGTTAGAGAGTCTTCACATAGTTGGATAATTATCCGACTACTCATTGATCTTCACTTATATCTTTCGGAGTAGTTTGTCGTTTGCTCTAGTGCTTCACTTATATCTTTTAAGAGCACGTTGGTGGTTTTATCTTGAAGAAATAGATGAACTCTCATGCTTCACTTATATTATTTTGAGAGTCTTAAATAGCATGGTAATGTGCTTAAAAATCCTAATAATGCTAGGTATTCAAGACTAGTAAAAACTTTCTTATGAGTGTGTTGAATACTAAGAGAAGTTTGATGCTTGATAATTGTTTTGAGATATGGAGGTGATAATATCAAGGTTGTGCTAGTTGAGTAGTTGTGAATTTGAGAAATGCTTGTGTTGAAGTTTGGAAGTCCCGTAGCATGCACGTATGGTAAACGTTATGTAACAAATTTGAAACACGAGGTGTTATTTGATTGTCCTCCTTATGAGTGGCGGTCGGGGACGAGCGATGGTCTTTTCCTACCAATCTATACCCCTAGGAGCATGCGCGTAGTGCTTTGGTTTTTGATGGCTTGTAGATTTTTGCAATAAGTATATGAGTTCTTTATGACTAATGTTGAGTCCATGGATTATACGCACTCTCACCCTTCCATCATTGCTAGCCTCTTGATGCACTGCATTGCCCTTTCTCACATTGAGAGTTGGTGCATACTTCACGGTGCATCCAAACCCCGTGATATGATACGCTCTTTCACACATAAACCTCCTTATATCTTCCTCAAAACAGCCACCATACCTACCTATTATGGCATTTCCATAGCCATTCCGAGATATATTGCCATGCAACTTTCCACGATACCGTTCACATGACACATTCATCATTGTCATATTGCTTAGCATGATCATGTAGTTGACATAGTATTCATGGCAAAGCCACCGTTCATAATTCTTTCATACATGTCACTCTTGATTCATTGCATATCCCGGTACACCGCCGGAGGCATTCATATAGAGTCATACTTTGTTCTAGTATCGAGTTGTAATCATTGAGTTGTAAATAAATAGAAGTGTGATGATCGTCATTCAATAGAGCATTGTCCCAAAAAAAAATAGAGAAAAAAAGAAAGGCCAAAAAAAAGAAGGCCCAAAAAAAAGGGGGCAATGCTACTATCCTTTTTCCCACACTTGTGCTTCAAAGTAGCACCATAATCTTCATGATACAGAGTCTCTTGTTTTGTCACTTTCATATACAAGTGGGAAATTTTCATTATAGAACTTGGCTTGTATATTCCAATGATGGGCTTCCTCAAAATGCCCTAGGTCTTCGTGAGCAAGTGAGTTGGATGCACACCCACTTAGTTTCTTTTGTTGAGCTTTCATACACTTATAGCTCTAGTGCATCCGTTGCATGGCAATCCCTACTCACTCACATTGATATCTATTGATGGGCATCTCCATAGCCCATTGATTCGCCTCGTTGATGTGAGAATTTCTCCTTTTTTGTATTCTCCACATAACCCCCATCATTATTCTATTCCATCCATAGTGCTATATCCATGGCTCGCGCTCATGTATTGCGTGAAGGTTTATAAGTTAGAGATTACTAGAGTATGAAACAATTGCTTGGCTTGTCATCGAGGTTGTGCATGATGAGAGCATTCTTGTGTGACAAAAATGGAGCATGACTAAACTATATGATTTTGTAGGGATGAACTTTCTTTGGCCATGTTATTTTGAGCGGACATAATTGCTTAGTTAGTATGCTTGAAGTATTATTATTTTTATGTCAATATGAACTTTTGTCTTGAATCTTTCGGATCTGAATATTCATATCACAAGTAAGAAGAATTACAATGAAATTATGCCAACTAGCATTCCACATCAAAAATTATCTTTTTATCATTTACCTACTCGAGGACGAGCATGAATTAAGCTTGGGGATGCTTGATACGTCTCCAACGTATCTATATTTTTTGATTGCTCCACACTATATTATCTACTATTTTGAACAATATTGGGCTTTATTATCCACTTTTATAATATTTTTCGGACTAACCTATTAACCGGAGGCCCAGCCCAGATTTGCTGTTTTATGCCTATTTCAGTGTTTCGAAGAAAAGGAATATCAAACGGAGTCGAAACGGAACGAAATCAACTGGAGAAGTTATTTTAGGAAGGAAAGCTACCGGATGGACTTGGACCCCACGTCAGGAGATAAGGGAGGTGCTCACGAGGGTGGGGGCGCGCCCACCCCCTTGGGCGCGCCCCCTGCCTCGTGGGGCCCCCGAAGCTCCACCGACGTACTTCCTGCACCCATATATACTCACGTACCCTAAAACTTCCAAAACAGAGAATAGATCGGGAGTTCCGCCGCCGCAAGCCTTTGTAGCCACCAAAAACCTCTCGGGACCCTCTTCCGGCACCCTGCCGGAGGGGGGAACCCTCACCGGTGGCCATCTTCATCATCCCGACGCCCTCCATGACGAGGAGGGAGTAGTTCACCCTCGGGGCTGAGGGTATGTACCTGTAGCTATGTGTTTGATCTTTCTCTCTCGTGTTCTTGATTTGGCACAATCTTGATGTATCGCGAGCTTTGCTATTATAGTTGGATCTTATGTTTCTTCTCCCCCTCTACTCTCTTGTAATGGATTGAGTTTTACCCTTGAAGTAATCTTATCGGATTGAGTCTTTAAAGATTTGAGAACACTTGATGTATGTCTTGCGTGGGATAACCGTGGTGACAATGGGTTATTCTATTGATTCACTTGATGTATGTTTTGGTGATCAACTTGCGGGTTCCGCCCATGAACCTATGCATAGGGGTTGGCACACGTTTTCGTCGTGATTCTCCGGTAGAAACTTTGGGCACTCTTTGAAGTACTTTGTGTTGGATTGAATAGACGAATCTGAGATTGTGTGAAGCATATCGTATAATCATACCCACGGATACTTGAGGTGACATTGGAGTATCTAGGCGACATTAGGGTTTTGGTTGATTTGTGTCTTAAGGTGTTATTCTTGTACGAACTCTAGGGCTGTTTGTGACACTTATAGGAATAGCCCAGCGGATTGATTGGAAAGAATAACTTTGAGGTGGTTTCGTACTCTACCATAATCTCTTCGTTTGTTATCCACTATTAGTGTCTTTGGAGTAACTCTTTGTTGCATGTTGAGGGATAGTTATATGATCCAACTATGTTATTATTGTTGAGAGAACTTGCACTAGTGAAAGTATGAACCCTAGGCCTTGTTTCCTATCATTGCAATACCGTTTGTGCTCACTTTTACCACTTGTTACCTTGCTGTTTTTATATTTTCAGATTACAAAAACCTATATCTACCATCCATATTGCACTTGTATCACCATATCTTCGAACTAGTGCACCTATACAATTTACCATTGTATTGGGTGTGTTGGGGACACAAGAGACTCTTTGTTACTTGGTTGCAGGGTTGCTTGACAGAGACCATATTCATCCTACGCCTCCTACGGATTGATAAACCTTAGGTCATCCACTTGAGGGAAATTTGCTACTGTCCTACAAACCTCCGCACTTGGAGGCCCAACAACGTCTACAAGAAAGAAGGTGGTGTAGTAGACATCAGCCACCTACATACACTTGTACTCTGAGTTTAGTACATTATATAGGAAGAGAAGAGGTGCACACACTTGTCCTCTCTCACACACGCATATGTAGCTACGAATTGTAGTGTTCTCAACCATCCGATTGGCTCTATCATAGGTTTCAGGTTGCTCCTTGGCCTTGAGATTGAGAAGTTTAAAATGCGGAGGCTAAGCTGGAGGCGCGAGGTTTTGGTTAATGTGCGGGCCGCACACAGCACCAACACGACACAAGCTTCGTCTGCCTGGTGCGCAGTCGGGTGGGTTGTCCAAGTATAGACACAACCAGGCCCTCCTTGGTATCTGCACAGAGAAATTATGATTGGAGGGAGTACTACTAGTAGTACTACTAATTTGATGTGTCGTGTCAACTCGCACAAGTATGCAACACTTCCTGAACAAACAAGCATATAAGCTATTAGAGCATCTCCAATAGAATGTGTATATTTGGATGTCTATATATTCATATAGACAAATGGTCTAAAAAGATTCCCTCATATACACGTCCAGTTTTGCATTAGAACGTCTATATACAGTGACCATGACAGGTGGGCCGTCGCTGGGGAGAGCAAAAAATCATGGCTGCAGCTGAGTTTAGACGACGCCTTCACATTGTCCAGGCGTGGATATTGTAGAGGTCGATTTAGAGGATGTATATATTTGGACGACCATATAGACAAGCTATTGGACGCCTGTTTTGGGCTCACGTCATGGAAAACGAGTATAGACATCCATATAGACAAGCTATTGGAGATGCCCTTATACTTCTTACCCAAAGGATCTTCATATCCAACAGACACAAAATATCCATTCGTCTCTTGGAAATTACTTTAACTGCTGATCTGATGTTGAAGTAATTGCTGCATCGCCACCAAAACCCACCATCTCTTAAGCTAAAGTAGACCGAGCTAACCCCTATATTAGCATATTACTAAGATAAATAGAAGGCACTGTAGAATCATTTAGGACGTGAGCTTGTCAATCTGAATGTGGAGGGACACCAGCTTAGCCCCGGCCAGCAGCTTGGGCGGAACTATGAAGAAGGTCAGCTCCTGCACAACGACTTTGTCGGGATCCTTGCTGCTTGTCACCTCCATTTCCACCTTGACGTCGTCGGTCTTGCCTTTGGGCTCCCCGGGTGGGCCGTTCGCCCATAGCTTGGCCACGTATTGCGGCAGTGGGGGACGCCCCCGCTCTGATGCAGACGACCGACACGGCGATAGGCGCGCCGATGTCGAGCACGCAGCCGACCAAGAAAACGCGCGAACATCCTCCTCCGCGAACAGCCAGAGCCATGGCTCCGACAGTGGCACTTGCAGCTGGAGCGCCTTGCCGTACTGGATCCTGTGCATGGGCATGGGATGCACGGTGCTGATGTGGTGGGAGAGCACCGGCGGCGGGCCTTCGTAGCCGCAGACGGGCACGGGGCATTTGCAGGGCGCGAGCGGACACACGCTCTGGTGATCGGCGAGCTTGTGGTAAGTGACGTAGAGCCCACAGCCTTCGTGAGGGCACTCCACCCTCACTGAGGAGAGGACGACGTCCACCATCGTGTTCCACACGTCGAAGCCACCGCCGCACTCGCACTGCTGCTGGTTCCGAAGGTGCTCGACGCGGTAGTCTGCGCAGGCCAGGTGCACTCCCTTGCACTGCACAAATCAATCGAACAACACATCAATCAAGAAACCTGCACCTTGCTCGATCAGCCGAATGGACGAGGTGTATTCGAACCTCATACACTGGAGGCTTCAAGAGGCGGAGGCATAAGGGGCAGTGGAGAAAGGTGATGTCCATCGAGACCATAGACAGCTCCATCGTCGGGTCCTGTTCCGTCTGCATGATCTCGCCCTCCTCTTGCACAACCATCTATCGCTTTATTAGGGCCGGGGCATGACAAAGATTTACCGTCACATATGCATACTACTGCAAGGTGCATTAAAGCAACACATGCAAGTATCAAAAGGAGAGTCACAACATGCATCGGTAAATGGAAATTATTGAAATATATCGAGTGCAGTGCTTTGATGTATGGCGTCAAATCATACAACAAGAAGTTTGATTACTACAATGCCCTCTCGCCTTAACTGCACCTGACTTTGGCTGCATGACAGATGGGCCACCCGCCTGTTGGGCCCACCTGTCATGCATGCAAAGGTAGGAGCTGTAAGTCAATGAAGCTGCATCCCTCCCTCGCCCATGAGCGTGGCGGCTGGCAGGACTAGGAGAAGCTTTCATTCGCTACACGCTCTCCCTCCCGCACACGGTGGTCATGCAGCAGTTCAATCGGTGTCAGATGGCCAGAAGCATACTGTAGTACTCCTCCACTGCAGTAGTACTCCATCATTGTTCATCTTCCTGAAGAGGGCGAAGAGCCAAGGGCAGCCTGAACGCTCGTGTGGCAGTTTCATGTGTAGAGTAGTCTAGGATAGCGTGTACCGTGCCTGTAAGCTTAAAATCGTTGGGTCGGCTCCATGCTTTTTTTGATTAAAATAATCTTCTGGCCCTACCTGTCATCCTGGTGATTGTAGTTTGCACGCTCATCTGGTGAAGACGGGAATATATATTTTAATTTGTGGTGGGGTAAATGTTAGAGGTTGCAGCAAATGGAGTATTATACACTGCGGGTCTCGGTGTCAAAACCGGCGGATCTCGGGTAGGGGGTCCCGAACTGTGCGTCTTGGCGGATGGTAACAGGAGACAAGGGACATGATGTTTTTACCCAGGTTCGGGCCCTCTCGATGGAGGTAAAACCCTACTCCTGCTTGATTAATATTGATGATATGGGTAGTACAAGAGTAGATCTACCACGAGATCAGAGAGGCTAAACCCTAGAAGCTAGCCTATGGTATGACTATTGTTGTTGTCCTACGGACTAAACCCTCCGGCTTATATAGACACCGGAGGGGGCTAGGGTTACACAGAGTCGGTTACAAGGAAGGAGATCTACATATCCGTATTGCCAAGCTTTCCTTCCACGCCAAGGAAAGTTCCATCCGGACACGGGACGAAGTCTTCAATCTTGTATCTTCATAGTCCAACAGTCTGGCCAAAGGTTATAGTCCGGCTGTCCGGATACCACCTAATCTAGGACTCCTCAAGAGCTCCCTTTAACCAGGCTTCAACGACGATGAGTCCGGCACGCAGATTGTCTTCGGCATTGCAGGGCGGGTTCTTCTCCAAATTCCGAATACCTGTTAAATAGTGTCTGACCTCTTGTAAATGCTGCGCTCCTTAGCTTCCACGCCCAATAATGGCCACCTTCCATGTGTCAAGTGAATGTGAAGAGCCATGGTGTTTTTACACTTACCCCCCTTGCTATGCGAATGAGCTGTCTATTAAAGAGACGAGGATTTAGATCCAAACCACACCATCCTCCCTTAGCGAGCATTCATCGGAGCGCACCTGAAAGCAATCCATTCCATCATGGCCGGTCGACGCAGCTCCTCCTCTCGCTCCCCCAGCCCCAAGCCCGGTGATTGGGAGAGGTGTTCCGTCCCGCACAGCCAACTAGTGAAGCTTCAGACCCAGGGATTTCTCCCCCCAGCGTATATGGTCCCGGTTCGAGCCGGGCTCGCCACCTACAATGGCAGAGAGCAAGAGGAGAGCTTTCCTAATCCCTCTAAGGGAGAGCGGGTATGCCTCATCCCTTATTTGACAAGAGGACTCGGATTTCCAATTCATCCGTTTCTCCGAGGGCTCCTGGAGTTCTACGGCCTCCAGTTGCACAGCCTTACCCCTGCCTCCATACTACATATCGCGGGCTATGTAGCCCTTTGCGAGCTGTTTTTGGGTTGTGAGGCTCATTTCGCACTGTGGAAGAAGTTGTTCTGCCTCGTGCCCCGTTCTCAGAGGGGGCCAATATATCAAGTGGGCGGAGCCGAAGTATGGTGCATCGCCGGGACCAGATATCTATCCTGAACCCCGAAGAAGGCGTCCGAAGACTGGCCTTCAGAATGGTTTTATATAGAAGACATCGCTCTTCTGGATCCTATTCGGATCGGCCTTCCCGAGTTCGATAATGCTCCTTTGAAGAAGCGCCTGAGCTAGCGTCCACGGAGCCCCCAAGAGGAAGATGACAAAGACGTTCTTTACCTGATGAGCCGGATAAAGTTGTTGGCTCAATCAGGACTGACCATGATCGAAGTCATGGCCATATGCATCATGCGGGGGGTGCAACCGCTTCAATATCGAGGTCACCCCATGTGGGATTTCAACGGGGAGGATGACGCCACCCGCTGCGGCCGCAAGGGGCCGGACTCGACCGCTGCTCTAGCAAGAATGTTGTCCGATTTGTACAAGGGAGAAGAGGAGGAATTCCTCCGTGTCAATCCACAGGGCGGATTTTCTATGTACAATCCTCCGAGCTGGGTAAGTCAACACTTTTGATGCCCATCCACTCCATATTCCCATAGTTAAGTATTTTACCTTGCGATTTCAATGCAGGAGCTGCGTAAGGCTGTAAGGGAGATCAACGGCCCGCCTCCACAACCAGAGGATCCGGAGCGGTCCCTCGACCCGGCCTCCCAAGAGGATCCGGACATATCTGTGGAGCTAATTGATAGGGTGTTCTACCAATTAAGCAGCGACGAGGCCTTGGTGGCCATTACGGCCGATTACCCTGGGCTGCTCCCAACTTCACAGGTAACTGAGACCAAAGTCCCAACATTTTGAAAAGGATCCGTCCTTGTGCACTTTGCTTACCGTATACCAGCGGTGCTTTACAGGGGAGGCCCTTGGGACGTCATACCGAGCCCGCGGCGACTAGCCAACAAGGGGCTGCGAGGCCGGGCAGGCTGAAAAGAAATGCAGTCCGGACTGAGACACCGGCACAGCTATATGGCGCACCACCTCACTCCATGGTATCATTTTTAAAGGCATATTAACGCCCGTGCTTTCTTAGGAAGAAGAACGCTCGCCGGACTATATCTGGAGAGGTCGCCAATCATGCCTCCACCAGTCAGGCTCCAAGGCCGGACCCGGAAGCGGAAGCGAATATGAGGCGCACGCCGGATGCTCCTCCGACAGAGGATGCAGACAGAATGTCCGCCACAAATTCCAAGGTGGAGAGCGCCATGAACCACAGGCGTCGCCGAGCCGTTCTCCGTGACGCTTGTTTCTCCCAAGTGGCATTTGATGCCTTCAACTCGGGAGATGCGTACCTCCGTGCTGCTCAAAATGGTCTAGCCAGAGCCACGGACCAATATGTAAAGGATATACGGGTGAGAGAATTTGATGATTATATATAGTAGTAGCCCCTGAGACTCGAAACGGTTAGAATAACTGATTTAAGGATCATTTGTTATGCAGGTTCTTGAGGAAAAGAATACCCAATTGTCCCATGAGCTTCAAGAGTGCAAAGCTCAACTTCATGCCGCACTAGCCGCAGGAGAGGAGTCCAAGAAGACCCCCTCTGGTAATATATGTTTCAAATGATAGGTTGTCGGTGTACTAGAGTAGGGGTACCCTAGTATCCCGAACTCGTGCACGGGCAGTCGCAGCGCCCCGCGGCGAGGCTTGCCTAGTGACCGCCAAGGTCCTCCATGGTTCCTTTGGAGCCATTCAAGAACAAAGTATTTAAGCCAAGAAGACAAGTCCCCGACAAGAGGAGCTTGCCGGGAAGGCCACTCAAGGCACGCAGAAGGCAAGACCCCGGCAAGAGGAGCTTGCCGTGAAGGCTCGGTGAGCGACAAGCTTCCGGACGCGACGAGGATTCAGCCGCGGCAAGGCGCTTGCCGCGGCAGGCAACCACTCTTCATCTCCGCTCCAGCTCATCCACCAACGTGTCGCCATGGGACCATTCGGTAGCAGCGTGTCAAGAGGTCAGGCGGCCCGGAGAGCAAAGCAGATGGCGGCCGACAAGAATACCATCGTGGCAAGCAGTGGCGCTCCTGACGGTCCCTGTTGCACTGTTTAGGCGACATGGACGGGCATTTAATGCTTTTGTCCCTTGCCGTCAGAGTTAGGTAGGATACACTGTACAAAGTAGCTGTACCAACCGCAACTCATTTTCCCATTTTGCCCTTCTCTATGTTGCCACCTGTTGGTGACCCCTTGAGCCTATAAAAGGAGGCCCATGCGCAACGTAGAAGGGGTTCGGTTCGGTTCGACTCATTCGAAACCAGAGACACTCATGCTAGGTCTTGTAGCTCCCATAGCTCTCTAGCAAGAACACAATACAATCAGACAAGCAGCAGTAGGAGTATTATCTCTCCGGAGAGCTCCGAAGCTGGGTAAACTTCTCGTGTGCTTCGCCTCGATCTGCTCTTCGTGCAATCTCCGCCCCCCACCGAACCGAAAGGGGCTCGGTCCGCCGGTCCCATAGGTGTTCGTGGGTTACGATCAGCTTCCCCGACATCTTTGGCGCGCCAGGTAGGGGTCGTCGAGGCTGTGTGAACCTGATCCGGCGTTCACACGAGCAACATCTTCATCATCTTCATCAACATGCCACCGAAGAAGAAGGCTTCGCGGCAGCGGAGCTGCCCACGTCGATCCCGCCACCACCGGAGCAAACGGATGGCGGGGTAGACGCCGGCGGAAGAACGGGCGTCGACGAGGGAGCTCATGACGCTGCCAAGTCCAAGGACAAGGCCGCGCAGACCTCGGCGTCCGTACACGCACCGCGCCCATCTCAGGAGGCGCGGGACCGACAGCGTCATGGTATTCATAGTACCATACGCTCGTTGGATCAAGACCGAGCTGGAGGATCGCAAGGCCCTCAAGACCAGCGTGCACGCCAAAGATCTTTGGCGTGAGCGGGTACGGTCGCTGGGCGGGATGCTGCTCCTTCTAACATAGTTAGAAGTCCGAGCATATCCGCTCCTCGCACCATTCGCCATTGCCACCCACCACTCCAGCGGAAGCCTTGGCGAGAGCTCAACTGCTCCTAGACTACCCTCCAACAGCCGACAATGTCGACGAATGGAGGGCCACCATCCAGAGTCTCATCGGCTTTGCCAACGGTGACGCCCCGCGGCAACCAACTACATCGCTGCCGCGGCAGGACGACAAGGCACGAGCCGGTGGCGACGAAACCTGTGGGGGTGCAACAACCATGCACTCTCCACCCCGAAGGCCAAGATCACCAACTCGACGGATCCACCTCGATAGTGACTCCACCGAGTCATCGGATCCACGAGCTCGCCGTGATCAGCGCCAAGTTCTTCAAGAACGGCAACAAGAAGACGCTCGAACTCGCATCGAGCGCCGAAGAGAAGCGCGACGTCAATCCGACCAGCGCGCTGGGCTCTCTGTCGATATGCATGCGCCAGGGGAACCAGGCGACTTGCCGTCTGTGATAGGTTGCCCTGCGTTCACTCGTGAGCTGCGGCAAGTCCAAAGGGCTCAGAAGAAGAATTTCAAGCCGACGTGCAAGAAGTACGATGGCAGGGCGCATCCGTCGGAGTTCCTTAGCATCTACACCATCGCGGTGCGTGCTGCAGGGGGCGAGACGACAAGATCCTCGCCAACTACTTCCCGGCCGGTACTCAAGCCCAATGTCGATCTTGGCTCATGCACTTGCGGACAGCTCCATATCTTCTTGGGCAGATCTATGCCATCAGTTTGTTGGCGCCTTCACAGCGCCACAAGCCTCATGGCCAAGAGAGCGACCTTCACCGCCGCCCGTAAGGAAGGAGAGTCCTGCGCAAGTTCATTCAGAGATTCAGCCGTGTGCACTACAACATCCCGTATGTCCACCCCGCCGGTGATCAACGCTGTTTCATCAAAATGTGCGGAACCGCAGGATGAGGGAAGAGATGGCAATGTGCAAAGTTAAGGACGTCGCTGAGCTGTATGCCCCGCCGACAAGTGTGCACGTCTTTGAGGAAGGAGGAGACTCGTGAGAGAATATGTAAGCAGGATCTCGATAGTGAGGAGACTTCCGGCAAGAAGAGCCGCGACGAAACAAATGTAAAGAAGAAGGGCAAAGAGGTGCTAGTTGTCGAGCAGTCCGGCAACGGTGGTGACGCTAAGAAAGCCAAAGTTGGTGGCTCCGGCAAGGAGGTTGCCGCTGGCACCGACCGCCAAGCTGTGGCGGCCGCCGACAAGCAGGACAGCTCCAACAAACAGTACTGCAAGATTCACCGCACCAAGGGCCATGACCTCCAGAGCTGCAAGAAGGTCGAGCAGCTTGTTGAACAACAGAAGGCTGAGTACGAGTGGCGCGACAAGGAAAAGGCCCAGGAAGGTGCCGGGGAGTTGGCAAGAAGCGACCGCCGGGAGGACGCCGCGGCAAGGCCAAGCAGCGGCAAGGAGACAGACCTCCCCGCGGCCGCGACAAGGATGAAGACAACGACGACGATGAAGATATGGAAGACGACGAGACCGATAAGCAGGAGTTTCAGAAAGCCACAGAGGTCCTCTGCGTTGACGGTGGTGCTTCTCTGCATACTTCGCACCGCCAACTCAAGCAGTGGATGCGGGAAGTAAATGCGGCAGAACCATCCGTAGAATCACGCAAGCCTCTGAAATGGTCCGGCACGCCTATCATCTTTGATATTGAGGACCACCCTGATCGCATAACTGCGGTCGGGTGCTTGCCGATGTTGGTATCACCAACTATCCGCAACCTCAAGGTCACCAAGATGCTAGTTGACGGCGGGGCCGGCTTAAACCTAATCTCCTCTGCGGTACTCCAGAAGCTTCAGATCCCTGAGAGCGAGCTCGAAGAGACTGGCACATTCCAAGGAATCAACCCGGGAAGGAGCAAGCCGAAGGGGAAGATCACGTTGCAGGTAACATTTGGCAGCGAGCTAAACTTCAGGACTGAGAGGGTCACGTTCGACGTTGCTGATTTTCCATTGCCTTACAATGGGATACTTGGTCGTCCAGCACTCGCCAAGTTCATGGAAGCCTCTCATTATGCATACAATTTGCTCAAGATGCCAGGCCCGATAAGTGTCATTTCTGTCCATGGCGACAAGAAGGATGCTCTTATCTGCGCCGACAAGATTTACCGGGAGGCAGCAGCTGCAACAGATAGCAACTCACTTGCCGCTGAAGCTTCCGGGGGGAAGAAGAAGACCAAGTCCGGCAAGAGCTCTGATGCCCACTCCGACAAGCGCACCTCCTCGGAGTGCTGCGCTACCGTCGAGGACGCACCATCGAGCTCCACCGGCAAGTGCAAGAAGACGATGGCAGCTCCACCGAAGACCAAGAAGGTGCCCGCCAAGGAGGACGGCACTGGTGGTACCTTCACCATCGCGCCACTCTCGACCCTAAATAGGAAGGCGCGCTCGTTGCTTTCCTGGCGAACGTCGACGTGTTTGCATGGCAACCGCCCGACATCCGCGGTGTTCCCTGTGAAAGTAATTGAGCATCACCTAGCTGTCTGTCCTCATGCGCGCGCCCGTCAGCGAGAAAGTCGTGAAGCGCAAAGTGGAGCGCCAAGAATTCATTGCGAAGAGATCAAGAAACCGGAAGCAACAGGCCTTGTCGAGGAGTGCTCCATCCTACGTGGTTGGCCAATCACTGTAGTTATCGCAAGGCAAATGGGAAATGGAGACTTTGTATCGACTTCACGGATGTTAATAAAGCTTGTCCCAAAGACCCATTTCCCTTGCCGCGCATCGACCAGATTGTTGACTCCACGGTGGATGTGATTTGCTTTCGTTTCTTGATGCATACTCAGGATATCATCAGATCTTCATGGCAGAAGAGGATGAGGAGAAAACCGCATTCATCACCCCATGTGGCACATACTGTTTTATACGGATGCCTTTTGGGCTAAAGAATGCTGGTTCAACGTTTGCAAGAGTAGTCCATGACGCTTTTGAGCCGCAAATGCACAGAAATGTAGAAGCCTACATGGATGACATAGTGGTCAAAAGCAAAGACATGGCAACTCTGGTTCAAGATTTAGATGAGACCTTTGCAAATCTGCGCAAGATCAACCTCAAGCTCAATCCCAAGAAGTGCGTGTTTGGAGTCCCTTCCGGCAAGCTTCTCGGGTTCTTCGTGTCTCGGGAATTGAAGCCAATCCCGACAAGATCAAGGCCATTGAGCAGATTGAAGCACCAAAGCGCGTCAAGGATGTACGAAGACTTGCGGTTGCGTGGCTGCTCTCGGCAGGTTTATCTCTAGGTTCTGCTGAACGCGCCTGCCATTTTTCAAGATTTTGAAAAAGGCAGGTCCAATGAAATGGAGTCCCGAAGCGGAGGCTGCGCTGCAGGACTTAAAGAGGTACCTGTCCTCCACTCCAATACTTGTCGCACCTAGGCCACAAGAGAAGTTGCTTCTATATATAGCGGCAACCAATCAAGTGGTTAGTGCTGCGTTAGTAGCGGAAAGGGAGGCGGGGCGATGAGCCGGCAACCAAGGCGGATGCATCCGGCGACAAGCGAGGGGCTTCACCGACAAGCTCGTCCCGACAAGGACAGATCTGCGAGGATTGCGAAAAGGTGCGTAAAAGGATGGTGCAGCGCCCATTTTGTCGGTTCCCTTCAAGGGGGCTAGGTCAAGGTACTCTGTGCAGAAATTGCTTTTCGGTCTCCTCATGGCCTCGAGAAAGCTGCGCCATTACTTCCAAGCACATGAGATAACAATCGTCACCGCTTTCCGCTAAAGAGGATAACGCAAAATCCGTAAGCAACAGGCAGGATTGTCGAGTGGGCACTGGAACTGTCAAGCTTTGGCCTCAAGTTTGAAAGCACTTCAACTATCCAAAGCAGGGCATTGGCAGAGTTCATAGCAGAATGGACGCCAACGCAGGATGAAGAAATTCCAGAGACGAGCATCCCCGTCAAGGAAGCAAGTAAAGAGTGGCTGATGTACTTTGATGGTGCCTTCTCGCTGCATGGCGCCGGTGCGGGCGTACTGCTTGTCGCGCCCACTGGAGAGCACCTCAAGTACATAGTCCAAATGCACTTTCCCAAGGAGCAAGCAACAAACAATACTGCAGAGTATGAAGGTTTGCTTGCCGGTCTCAGAATTGCCGTAGACCTTGGGATCAAGAAGCTCATTGTCAGGGGTGACTCGCAGCTTGTCGTCCGCCAAGTGAACAAAGATTATCAGAGTCCGTTGATGGAAGCCTACGTTGTTGAAGTGAGAAAGCTAGAAGAGCGCTTTGACGGCCTGCAGATGGAACATGTTCCAAGAGCTCGGAATGATATTGCTGATGGCATGTCGAAGTGCGCCGCACTCAAGTTACCTGTGGAACCAGGGATTTTTGTGCTCAAGCTGACTCGGCCAACTGTAACGCCATCAACTGGACAGAACAAGAAGAGGAAGTTGATTTATGGTGACTACTTCCCGGCTGAGCTCCCCGAAGCCGCCGCCGCAAAGATCCCCAGGCTCAACTCCAAAAATGCTGAGGAGCAGTCTGCTCCGATAAGCCCTAGGGTTTGTTTCGTTGAAGCAGACGCTCCCGACAAGTTTTGCTCCGGCAAGCTTGCCGGGGAACATCAAGCTCCGGCCGAGCCGCAGATTCTTGCCGTAGAAGTGGATGTTCCCACAGCAGTATATGTGCCTTTAGTCCTTGTTGTCGAGCCAGAAGCTCCAGCATGGGCACAGCAGATTGTCCATTTCCTTCAGACAGGAGAACTTCCCGAAGAGCAAGAAGAAGCGGAGAGAGTAGCCCGGGAGTCAAGTATGTACCAGTTTGTCGACAGCACGTTGTACAGAAGAAGACTCAACGGTGTGAAATTGAAGTGTATTCAGCGGGAAGATGGACAAAAGCTGATGGCAGAGATACACGGAGGCATATGTGGTCACCACATTGGCGCAAGAGCACTTGCCGGCAAAGCTTTCCGGCAAGGTTTCTTCTGGCCGACAGCCCTCCAGGATGCAAATCGCACAAGTAACCAAGTGTGAAGCGTGCGGTTCCATTCCAAGCAGATACACTAGCCAGCTCAAGCTCTCCAGACGATCCCTTTATCCTGGCCATTTTCGGTCTAGGGGCTCGACATCCTCGGCCCCTTTCCCCGAGCTGTCGGGGGCTTTGAGTACTTGTATGTTGCAATCGACAAGTTCACAAAGTGGCCGGAAGTGGAAGCAGTGAGGAAGGTGACAGCACAGTTAGCAGTCAAGTTCTTCAGGTCGATTGTTTGCCGTTTTGGAATTCCTAACAGGATCATCACCGACAACGGCACACAATTCACGAGTCGCACCTTCATGCAATACGTCCAAGATCTTGGCGCCAAGGTCTGCTTCGCTTCTGTTGCTCATCCGAGAAGCAACGGTCAAGCGGAGAGGGCAAATGCTGAAGTGCTGCGTGGGCTCAAGACCAGGACTTTCGACAGGCTACACAAGTACTGAAGAAACTGGATTGAGGAGCTGCCGGTGGTTCTTTGGTCGATCAGGACGATGCCAAATCGAGCCACTGGCCAGACACCTTTCGCTCTAGTCTATGGAGCAGAGGCAGTTCTCCCCATGGAACTTGTATACGGGTCACCTCGAGTACTCGCTTATGATGAGCTTGAGCAAGAGCAGCTGCGACAAGATGACGCGCTGCTCCTTGAGGAGGACCGTCTTGAGCTCTTTATGCGAGCTGCTCGTTACCGGCAAGCTTTTGCGCCGCTACCATAGCCGCAAAGTTAATGCCAAGTCTCGAGGAAAGGCGACCTTGTTCTTGGTAGCGTTCAGTCCGCCAAGAATTCCAACAAGTTGACGCCTTGAAGTGGGAAGGCCCTTGCTCGGGTGAAACGAGTCACTAGGCCTGGCGCTGTCATGAGACCGAAGATGGCATTCCGGTGAGCAACTCCTGGAACATAGAGCATCTTCGTAAGTTTTACCCGTAAGGCGCGGTTCGGAACCAGTTCCGGCAACCACCTTTTGTACAAGTCTTGCCGATGTTGCATGTAATCCTTTGTACAAAGCCGGGCGCAGACCCCGTGCATAAGTAAAGCTCATGTGTTGCGCACAACTTGTCAATTACATGCTTTCATCATCTTTTTTGCATGTGTTGTCTAACATTTTGTGCAGCATCCACACCCGGTAAGCAATAACGAGCCACAAGGCTCCATAACTTTATTTTCTCTTCTTTCTCTTTCTCAAAGAAAGGAAGGTTCCTTCGCCCACAAGTTAGCCGGGGAGGAGAAGATAATGGTGTGGGCCACCAAGTGGCGCTCGAGGAAGTTTCTATACCAAAGCAAACGACAAAAGCTAAGTTGCCAAAGTTTGAGCAATCAGTTTTTAAATTTTTAAGTTATCTTCCTCGAACGATAGTACTTTGTATGGAAAACCTGTGCGCGGAGGAACCAACTCATAGCTAGTCGCGCCCTTACCTTGTTTTGAGTCCACTCAACAACGTAAGTGAGCTGCAACTAGTTGCGACAAGGTTGCTTGTCGGAGGCGGCACCGCCAGCAGGCTCGACGTTCACTTTTCAGCTTCATGACAAAGGTGCCAGCACGACAAGTTCCCTAAAAGCATAGGGCACAAACATACAAAGGAAGGAATCAAGCAAAGGAAATAACATTGCAATCATTGCCTAAGATAGAGTTATATTACAAAAATAGCTTGTCGCAGATCTAATAAATTGTTCTCCTAAACATGATCAGCAGCGACAAGGGAAAGATAAAACTGGCGGCCTAATCTACGCGGTCGCCATCAACCCGCTTGATCTTGCCCACCTTGTCCACAATGGGTGCGACAAGGGCTTTGAGCGCCTCCACATCGGCATCTGGCGGCAGGGATCTGAGGACGCCGGCAAGGTTGAGGCCTGGATTGCGGAAGGCCACCTTCATCAACACCTTCTGGAGAGCTCCCGCACAGATCTGGCGCGATTCCTCGGCCATCTGCTTTGGGATCTCTTCCCGGAGTCGCTGGAGAGCCGTCACCACGCCCTTGAGGAACAAGGTGAACTTGGTGTTGGGTTGGAGACGCTCGTCGGAGGAGTACCCGAGATCCACCATCCCCAGCTCCGTCAGCTCCTTGTCGATGGCGGCGGCGATATTCACAAGACCTTCAGTCCAGAGCTCCACATTCTCCCTGAAGGTGCTCTGGGCGGCAGTAGCACTCGCCAGCAGCTCCTCGTTGGCCTTGATCTTCTCCAACAGGCCCACCTCCCGCTCTTTGGCACCGTCCAGCGTCTGCATCAGGGTGGTCAGCTTCAGCTCAAGATCTGCCTTGGAGTCCTTGGCGGCGTCAAGCTCTTTGCTCCTCTCAGCGAGACGGCCCTGCAGCTCGCCAAGAGTATAGGCGTCCTTCTCGCGCTCGTGCTTGAGTGCAGCAAGCTCCTCGCCGCTCTTCTTCAGACTGGCCTCCATCTGCATCACCTTTGTCTCCAACTCTTTCTTGGCGGCCTCAGCAACTGCAGCGGCATCTTTTGCTTCCTTGAGAGCTCCGCCAATTGATTGCTCGCGCGCGGCAAGCTCTTCCTCATAGCTGTCAAGATTGATCTTCCGCTGCGCCAACTCGCCTTCTTGCGCAGATAGCTTCTCGGCAGCAAGCCGTTGTTGCTCCTCGACCTCAGCCTTCTCAAGGATGAAGGCTGTGCGCTCTTCAGCGAGTCGCCCCCGCTCTTCTGCTACGTTCTGGAGAGCTTCTTGGTTGGCGCCCCGGAGCTCTTCTGCGCGTTTCTCCATGTCAGCTCCCGCCCTCGCGACAAGTGCTTCCCGGGACTCCAACTTGGCTTGCCGGGCGCGGTAGAGCGACAGCAGCTTCTTCAGCAGCTGCTCCTCGAACTTCGCCCATCGCTGCTGTTTGGCGCATCCACCAGCGTCAACCCAGCGGAGGCGAGCAGCTCTCCGTCAAAGGTCTCTCCTTCGACCGGCACCCTGGAGCTCGAGGCCCAGGGGAGCTTGATGAAGATGCCATCGCCGGCCTTCAGATAAGCGCCGGGCTGGGGCTCTTCGGAGCCTGACGCTGCACCGGTGGCGGAGGGATCGGCGGTCGGCGTAGCGCCTGGCGCTCCTGCGGCCTCAGGGTCGTCAGTACGATCGCCAGACCCCTCGCCAGCCTTTGCGGCGGCAGCCTTGGCGGCCTCTTCACCGGCGGACCCATCGGCGCCAGCCTCTTCCTCCATGGTGGCGACGTCGTCAATGTTGCCGCGCGCACCCTCCTCGCCGGCGACCTCAGTCTCCATCGGCTCTGCGGCGGATGGATCTGACGACCAGAAAAAGAAAGAACAGTCAAGCAAATGTTCGAAAAGAAGAACAGAAGAAAAAGAACCCAAGGGAAATTTTCAGGCAAGAAGATTACCTGCGATGGGATCTGCAGCCATGGTCTCGATCACCGGAGGATCACTGGTGCTGTCCCTTGCCGGAGAAATCTCTATTGCCGGAGAGTGCTCCCTTGTCGGAGAATTCTCCCTTGGCGGCATAGTTGAAGCAGATGGAATTTCGGGAGCGGCTTCCGGGCACTCCTGATGAGGCTGCTCTGCTCCTACACAATCAACAGTCAGATATCAGCAAAGAAGGAGCACCCATGCACACCTAACCGTAAGAAGTAAACCATATACTTACGCTGGGGGCTGTGCTGGGGGCTGCTTTGAGGAAGGGTTGCCGGGTCCGGCAAGGGGGTCTCAGACGCGCCTCCTGTTGCCACGGGGGGATCATCCTCGATGACAACCACCGGGGTGTTGGCTCTCTTCGACGCTCTCTGGGCCAGCATCCTGAAAAAGGAAAGAGTTCAGAATGAAGCAAATCAGATACAAGACAAAGCAACCAAATTGAAGAAATACAAGCACATCATAGAAGCTTACTCTTCTTCTTCTTCCTCGTCGGAGCTGAGCGCTGAGATCAAATTCGGCTCGCCTCCCGGTGCGAAGAGGCGGAGGTAGGTTCTCTTGACCGCTTGGCGGGGTGGCAGCGGTGGCTCGAGAGGATCCCGCCTCGGTTGTTGCAGCGGTGTGGGTGCTCCCGCAACAAGGTTGATGCCATGATGGAGCGCATCGCCGCAGCGCTGCTGTTGCCCATCTGCCGCCCGTCACTTCCCGGCCTTGCGGAGACGCCTTCTTGGTGGAGCTGTGGGCTCCGCCATGACAAGCTACTTGAAGGTGTGGAGGAGGCGCCCTCGGCAGACTCGCTCGGCCCAACTTCGGGCTCGGCCTGCTCCTCCTCGCCGGCAAGCTCCTCTCGATCGGCAAGGCTTGCCGCCTCTGCTGCCTCTGCCTCCTCCACGGTGAACCCGAATTCGCCAGCGGCAGCAGCCGCCGCCGCCTCCTCCAACTTCGTGGCAATGCGTTGCATCTCGTCGTCGGTAGTGTCACGGGTGAGCCACTTCTGCTCGTCGGGGCGGATCGGCACTTCTTCCAAGCTATCGAAGAACTGCCGCACGACATCGTCTGAAGGCTCTTGCCAGTTGGAACAATCCCATGCGAATCGCTGGCGGCATCATTGCACGGATGCGGTCGGCGAAGAGTTGTTGCACAATGGGGCGACTCCCTCGGCAACCTAAACCACTCGGGGTGATCGGGTCGTGCTTGAACAGCTCCAAAGCATCGCATCCAACTCCAAGACGGTGAAATTCCAGTTGAGGCCGGCGCAGCCTCATGATGTCCGCCGCATTTTGGAACTCCCAAGCAGGTCTCCTCCTCTCCTGCAAGGGAAGCGATCGGCGAAGGAAATCTGCGCCAGCGCCTGATGAGGAGTCCGGCAAGCCTGAAGCGCAAGATCCGGGTCACAGCAATCTTCAACCTAGCATCCTCCGGCGCCAAGTTGCTCCAATCGTTGCCGCGCACTATGGGAGTTTGGCGCTGGGCAGTGAAGGGCTGCGGGTTGTCCTCAACGATCCAACACCAATCGGCTCTCCACTCCTCCCACTTGCTGCGGAGCTCTCCTTCCAGATAGGCTTCTTTTTGCCGATCCTGGAGATCCAAGCAATCCCTCCGGCAAGTGGCTCTCCTCTCTCGACGCGGGGCATTAAGAAGTGGCGGAAGAGGGCCACGTTTGGGTGGACTCCGACAAAGTTTTCGCAAAGGTGTGCGAAAACTGCCATGGTCAGGACAGCATTGGGGGTGAAATCAAGGAGGCGAAGCCCGTAGGTATTCATGATATCGCAGAAGAATTCAGAGAAGGGCGGGCAGAGCCCACAATAGAAGAAGAGCGCGAAGAAGGGGTACCCGCTCGGAGCCAACTCTGATGCGGCGGCTGAGAGTACCTTCGTGCGCGGATGCGCCCGCGTCTCCGTCGACCAGAAGAGGTAGTAGCCCTCTCTCAGCTCCTTTGCATCGAGCTGGGGGGGGAGACGGCCCGCTCCTTTCGCGGCATGAGCTGCGCCTCGGCCGACTTCACGCCCTTCCCCTTGTCGGCTTTCGAAGCCATGGCGGAGGTGGTGGAGGAGACCGACGGCGTTGATGGCGCTGGTGGCGATGGGGGGCGGAGTGCTGCTCTCTTCAGACTAGAGAAGAAGGGGGAGCGGCGATGGTTTTCGAGATGGGACAGCAAATGGCGAGGTGGGCGACCTGCCCCTGTTTCCCCTGTTTATAAGGAGGGAGAGGGGGCGGACATTCCGCTTTTCCAATTAAAAGAAAGCCCCCCATGATCTCTCCCACGATGCCACGTTCGACGCGTGCTGTTCGTGGGGGACGTGGTGGGTCCAGAGCAAGTTACGGCGTGTTCTAGGCCGCGCGTGCTCATGCACTGTTTTGGGCCTGGCCCAACAACGCTCGGCACCGTGTGCGGCCCAGGCCCGGGGGCTCCTGTCGGTGTACTAGAGTAGGGGTACCCTAGTATCCCGAACTCGTGCACGGGCAGTCGCAGCGCCCCGCGGCGAGGCTTGCCTAGTGACCGCCAAGGTCCTCCATGGTTCCTTTGGAGACATTCAAGAACAAAGTATTTAAGCCAAGAAGACAAGTCCTCGGCAAGAGGAGCTTGCCGGGAAGGCCACTCAAGGCACGCAGAAGGCAAGACCCCCGCAAGAGGAGCTTGCCGAGAAGGCTCGGTGAGCGACAAGCTTCCGGACGCGACGAGGATTCAGCCGCGGCAAGGCGCTTGCCGCGGCAGGCAACCACTCTTCATCTCCGCTCCAGCTCATCTACCAACGTGTCGCCATGGGACCATTCCAAGCGCGCGTGTCAAGAGGTTGTGCGGCCAGCGGAGAGCAGCGGTAAGCGGCGCTGACAAGAATGCCATCGTGGCAAGCGGTGGCGCTCCTGACGGTCCCTGTTGCACTGTTTAGGCGACATGGACGGGCATTTAATGCTTTTGTCCCTTGCCGTTAGAGTTAGGTAGGATACACTGTACAAAGTAGCTGTACCAACCGCAACTCATTTTCCCATTTTGCCCTTCTCTACGTTGCCACCTGTTGGTGACCCCTTGAGCCTATAAAAGGAGGCCCATGCGCAACGTAGAAGGGGTTCGGTTCGGTTCGACTCATTCGAAACCAGAGACACTCATGCTAGGTCTTGTAGCTCCCATAGCTCTCTAGCAAGAACACAATACAATCAGACAAGCAGCAGGGAGTATTATCTCTCCAGAGCTCCGGCTGGGTAAACTGCTCGTGTGCTTCGCCTCGATCTGCTCTTCGTGCAATCTCCGCCCCCCACCGAACCGAAAGGGGCTCGGTCCGCCGGTCCCATAGGTGTTCGTGGGTTACGATCAGCTTCCCCCACATAGGTATTATTTAGAGTGCGGCATATATGCAAATCGGACAATGAAATTGTAGATGACGCCGGAGGAAATCCGGATGAGCAACATCTCCTACGCCGGCTAAAGGCTGGCGAGAGTGTCCTTACGAAGGTTAGGCAGGAGAAGAATAATCTCCAGGATGCCAACACCCAGCTGAACGTGGAACTGAAGGATGTTCGTGCCCAACTGTCAGATTCCGTGAAGGAGAATCAGTGGCTTCGACGCGGCATTTTCAGTAAGTGCTTGAACGAACTTTTAAGAAGAGTTCGGCGAAGAAGTTGACTAACAGAGTTACATCTGTAGGTATGCTAACAGGTCGTCCCGCGGAGGAAATGCCCGGGTCTGCGGGTGATCATCTGCCCGAGCTCTTACAACAGTACGAACGAGTTCGGCAGGTGATGCAAGGCATTGCCCAGGCCTTATGGCCATCCATCTCCGTGCCCGAAGGCCTTGGAGAGCTTGCAGAGAAGCTGAAGGGAGCACAGCGGCGCTTCCGATTATGGAAGGTATCGGCCTGCCGTCAAGGTGCCAGGGAGGCCTGGGCCATGGTGAAGACGCGGTATACCAAGGCTGACCCAAACCACATGGCCGAGGTCAGACCTGTGAGGCCCGATGGGAAAGAGATCCATGTTAGCCTAGTGTACGGGCAAGTAGAATTGGCCACAAAGTATTCCCAACAGGATTGTAGACTAGACAGCCTGTTGGATGGTATAGAAGAGGAATTTAGCCAGTCCAATTGACTATGTAATTAAAGTGACATGTATAATGCCTTCTAGTCGGATTGTAGATCATTTGTCATGGCGGACCTTTTCGCTTCAACCTCAGGACCCGATAGTCCGGAGTGTAACCGAATACCCTCTCGGTTATGTAAGAACCGGGGCATGCTTGGAAACCAGGCGTAGGGGTCATTAGTGCTTGAACAGACAAGTTCCCAACTAGTTATGTTATATTACATGGTTAGTACGAAACATCTTCCAGGGAGAATAGTTCTGTTAGGGGTTCCTTTCCCTGGGTATGCATGCCCTAAAGTGCATGTCCAGACTGCGAAAAGAATCGCAGGAAAAAACATCTGGGGGCATATATGGAAAATAAGTAAAAAATTGTCTTTTGTTCACCGACCGAGTATTCCCTTAAGAACGCTAGCTTTCGGCTTCACCCAGTCTGAGGTACACGTCCGGCTGACCCGACAGTAACAATCGCAGAGGTGCTCCCCCTATGCCCTAGCCGAATTAACGGGAACGTAGGGCATAAATACAAGAGCCAGGCAACCCAGCTTGGCCAAAACTTAAGTCATATCGATGCATATAATTGTGAATAAAAGGTACATGCGGAAGGATGACACATGTGCTGGGCATGAAGCCCGTATAAATAAATAAGCTTCTGTGAAAGAAGCCCCCATGTATAATGAGCATGGATAGCGCGTCAATTGTGCACAAACAAGGCACAAATTGGCCCTTAAAGGCTGTGAGAGAAAAGAAGGGGAGAAGGAGAGAAATAAAAGACAGATAGTGTAAAAAAATGGACAGAGGAAGGAGACGAACACAGAGTCTGGCGCTAGGCGTAGAATCTTTGGAGTCTGGCTGCGTTCCATGGGTTCGGCTCGAGTCGATTATCCGATGCATCCCGCAGACGGTACGCTCCACCAGTCAGAACTTGGTAAATAATGAAGGGACCCTCCCATTTGGGCTTGAGTTTGTCCTTTTTCTTCTCCGGCAGGCGTAGAACTAACTCGCCAACATTATATGTTTTGGCCCGTACTTCTCTGCTTTGGTATCTTCGAGCCTGTTGTTGATAGAATGAAGAACGGGATTTTGCCACGTCACGCTCCTCCTCAGGGCGTCCAAACTGTCCTGCCGATCGAGCTCGGCTTCTCTTTCTTCGTACATGCGCACTCGAGGTGAGTCATGAATTATGTCGCAGGGTAGAGCTGCCTCTGCGCCGTATACCATAAAGAATGGTGAGTATCTGGTAGTGCGATTCGGCATGGTCCGCAGCCCCCAGAGTATGGAGTCGAGCTCCTCTACCCAGTGTGTGTTAGATTCCTTTATGGACTGCACTAGTCTGGATTTGATGCCGCTCATGATAAGACCATTGCTCGCTCGACTTGATCGTTAGTTTGTGGGTGATAGACGGAAGCATAATCGAGCTTGATGCGCATGTTTTTGCACCATAGTTTTACCTCGTCGGCCGTGAAGTTCGTGTTGTTATCTGTGATGATGCTGTGGGGGACACCGTAACGGTGTACAACCCCGGATATAAAGTCTATCACCGGCCCGGATTCGGCCGTTTTAACAGGTTTGGCTTCTATCCATTTGGTGAATTTATCCACCATGACCAGCAAGTATTTTTTCTTGTGGGTTCCCTCTTTAAGGGGTCCAACCATGTCGAGCCCCCAGACCGTGAAGGGCCAGGTAATGGGGATTGTTTGGAGGGCGGTGGGTGGCATATGGCTTTGGTTTGCAAAAATCTGGTAACCAACGCAGCGTTGGACTAAGTCCTGAGCGTCTGCCCGGGCCATCGGCCAATAAAAACCCTGTACGGAAGGCCTTGCTTACAAGGGCCCGGGCTGCAGCATGGTGGCCGCCGAGTCCGGCATGAATTTCTGCCAGAAGCTTCCGCCCTTCCTCTTCGGAGATGCACCTTTGAAGGACTCCGGTGGTGCTTTTTCTTATAAAGCTCTCCCTCATGGACCTTATAGGCATTAGATCGCCGCACTATGCAGCGTGCCTCATTTTGGTCCTCCGGGAGTTCCTGCCTAGTTAGGTAGGCCAGGAATGGTTCTGTCCACGGGGCGATGACGACCATTATAACGTGGGCTGAAGATGTTATTTCGGTGGCTGAGCCTCCGATTATGTCAGAGTGTTCCGTATCGGGCATTGCGGTTGGGTCCGAGCTGTTATTACCGGTTTCCCCTTCCCATACCACGGATGGCTTGAATAGCCTCTCCAAAAAGATGTTAGGGGGGACCGCATCGCGTTTTGCACCGATGCGTGCGAGGACATCTGCCGCCTGATTGTTTTCCCGGGCTACATGGTGAAATTTGAGCCCCTCGAACCGAGCTGACATTTTTAGGACACCGCTGCAATAGGCCGCCATTTTCGGATCCTTGGCATCAAAGTCTCCATTTATTTGGGATATTGCGAGATTCGAATCCCCCCGCACCTCTAGGTGTTGAATGCCCATTGATACTGCCATCCGTAGACCATGTAAAAGGGCCTCATATTAGGATGCGTTGTTAGAGTCCGTATACATTATCTGGAGTATATATTGAACTGTATCTCTGGTTGGGGACGTCAAAACGACGCCAGCCCCCAGACCAGCCAGCATTTTGGAGCCGTCGAAGTGCATGATCCAGTTGGAATATGCGTCGTACTCTTTAGGGAGTTCGGCTTCCGTCCATTCGGTGACTTAATGGCTCGCCGCGGCTTGTAAGTTATGTCGAACGGGAGGAGCTCAATGGCCCATTTGACAATCTGGCCCGTGGCATCGCGGTTGTTTATAATATCATTAAGTCGCACTTCCGAGGCTACTGTTATCGAACACTCTTGAAAGTAGTCTCGCAGCTTCTGGGATGCCATGAATACCACGTATACTATCTTTTGATAATGCGGGTACTGGTACTTGCATGGAGTAAGGACAGTGGATACATAATAGACCGGCTTTTGAAGGGGGAATTTATGTCCGTCCGTTTCTTGTTCGACGACGAGCACTGCGCTCACAACTTGATGGGTTTCCGCAATGTATAACAACATTGGTTCGCCAATGTTTGGCGCGGCCAGGACTGGGTTGGTTGCCAATATGGCTTTTATTTCTTCCAATCCGGCTGTGGCGGCATCCGTCCACTCGAAGTGTTCGGTGCGTCGTAGGAGGCGATAAAGGGGTAATGCCTTTTCTCCCACGCGGGAGATTAAGCGGCTTAGAGCCGCCACGCATCTGGTTAATTTCTGGATTTGTTTGAGGTTCGTTGGGATATCCAACTGTGACAGAGCTCGGATCTTGGCCGGATTTACTTCAATTCCTTTACCGGATACAATGAAGCCCAGGAGCTTTCCGGCAGGCACACCGAAAACGCATTTTTCCGGGTTGAGCTTGATGTCATATGTTCGGGGGTTATCGAATGTGAGTCTCAAGTCGTCTACTAGAGAGTCGACATGCTTGGTTTTGACGACCACATCATCTACGCATGCCTCCACTGTTTTGCCGATCTGGTTTGCTAGACATGTCTGAATCATGCGCTGATATGTTGCGCCGGCGTTTTTGATCCCAAAGGGCATTGTGTTGAAGCAGAAGGGGCCGTATGGTGTGATGAATGCCGTTGCGGCTTGGTCAGGCTCCGCCATCTTAATTTGGTGGTAGCCGGAGTATGCGTCGAGGAAACACAATGAATCGTGTCCTGCGGTAGCATCGATAAGTTGATCGATCGATGCGGGGAGGAAGGATCCTTTGGGCAAGCCTTGTTGAGGTCCTTGAAATCGGCCTTACGAGCGCCAGGATTTGTCCTTCTTAGGTACCATCACCAGGTTTGCTAGCCAGTCCGGATGTTTTATTTCTCTAATGAATCCGGCCTCCAATAACTTGGCTAGTTCCTCTCCCATGGCTTGTCTATTAGGTTAAGAGAAACGCCAAAGAGCCTGCTTGACCGGCTTGAAACCCTTTAGAATATTGAGGCTGTGCTCGGCCAGCCTGCGTGGGATTCCTGGCATGTCTGAAGGGTGCCAGACAAAAATGTCCCAGTTCTCGCGTAGGAACTCTCGTAGTGCAGAGTCTACGTCGGGTTTTAATTGTGCCCCAATGGAGGCTATTTTTGTAGGGTCCGTTGGATGGACTTGGAATTTGACTATTTCGTCCGCCGGTTTAAAGGAGGTGGACTTGGATCTCTTATCGAGTATCACATCGTCCCTGTTCACCGTGGAGCGCGGCGCTGTCAGTTCTTCAGCCACTAGGGCTTCGGATAGTGCCTCGAGGGCCAGTGCGGCTGTCTTGTTTTCGGCTCATAGTGCTATGTCCGGATCACTAGCAAGAGTGATAATTCCGTTGGGCCCGGGCATTTTGAGCTTCATGTACCCGTAATGGGTATGGCTTGGAAGATTTTGAACGCTTCCCGCCCTAACAGGGCGTGGTATCCGCTATTGAACGGGGCCACTTGGAAACGTAATCTCTTCGGACCTGTTATTCTCCGGCGTGCCGAACACCACATCTAGTGTGATTTTGCCTATACAATGCGCTTCCTGACTGGGGATTATTCCTCTAAAGGTTGTGCTGCTTCGCTCGATGCGGTTCCAGTCTATTTCCATTTTTTGAAGGGTTTCCTCATAGATGAGGTTTAATCCGCTGCCGCCATCCATGAGTACCTTGGTGAGTCGAAAGCCCTCCACAATTGGACTGAGGACCAATGCGGCTGGTGCTCGGGCTGTTCGGAATTTAGGTTCGTCACTGGCATTGAAAGTAATAGCCGTGTCACTCCATGGGTTTATTGTTGCCACGTGGTAGATTTCGTCAACGGTGCGGAGTGTTCGCTTTCGCCTATTATTTGATGCGAATGTCTCGAAGACTGTTAATACCGTACTAGTATCCCTGGGATGGTGCTATGTGGCTTCTGGAATTAGAAGATCCTCGCCACTTTTGGCTACCTGCCGGAGTATCCAACATGCTCTAAGGCTATGTGTTGGTATGGCGCCCTCTGTACTGTGAATTTTACAGGGTCCATTGAGCCATCCCTCCAGTACAGTTCCATGCCATGTAGAGGGTTTTTGCTTTTTGGTATTTAACCAGGGTGTCTGGTGATAATGCACCCTTTTATTTCGGACTGGGTTCGTATTTAGAGCCGGATTGTCCCAAAATTTTATTTCGGTTTTCCAGGTACTTACCATCGCACAGTACTTTCGTAATATGGACGCCAAATCGGCAAAGCGTGTAATTTCACGGCGACTTATGCCGTTAAGGATTCCCTTGTCCGTGAAATTATTGCAGAAGAATGAGATTGCGTCTTTCTCGCGGCAGTCCTTGATCCTGTTCATTACCAGGAGGAATCTGGCCCAATAATGGTGTACTGTTTCTTGGGGCTGTGCTTGATATGGGAAAGATCGCTTATGCTTGGATGGGTGGGTGGAATTAAATCCGGAACCTCACCCAATCTGAGACCCGGGGGCCGAGGAGTTTCCAATCTTGGAACTTCGGGTTCTTGGATGTTGCCCGATGAATCTGGCCCGCTGCCTGACTCTAGGTTCAGGGCTTTGGTGATGTCCTCCCGTAAACGGGTATCCGGCTCGGAAGGCTCGGGAATCCGTACATAGCTGGTCCTCAAGATAGAGGAAGGGTCGCCGCATTGTTCCTCCACCACCGCAACGTGATGGGTGACCCGGGGAGAGTTAATCTCTCTTTGATCGGGTTTAGGCCCAATCTGATCATAGTCCATAGTGACTCCCAGGGCGGCGATGCGATCCAAGAGCTTGTTTAGGGAAGAGAGCTCCATTGGATCTAACTGCTCGGCGAATTCCGAGTTGACGTGGAGACTGCTTTCGATGACCCGAGAAGTCATCGTCGGCGCAGCGGCCGAATAGGCGGTCATGAGGAAACCGCTTAGCCGGAGAGTCTGGCCGACAGCCAAAGCTCCCTCAGCAACAACGCCGTCTTTAAAGACGAGAAGAGGCAACCCTCCTGATGGCGACGACACAGCGTAACTCTCAATGAAAGCACCAATCTCGGTGTCAAAATCGGCGGATCTCGGGTAGGGGGTCCCGAACTGTGCGTCTAGGCGGATGGTAACAGGAGACAAGGGACACGATGTTTTTACCCAGGTTTGGGCCCTCTCGATGGAGGTAAAACCCTAATCCTGCTTGATTAATATTGATGATATGGGTAGTACAAGAGTAGATCTACCACGAGATCCGAGAGGCTAAACCCTAGAATCTAGCATATGGTATGATTGTTGTTGTTGTCCTACGGACTAAACCCTCCGGCTTATATAGACACTGGAGGGGGCTAGGATTACACAGAGTCAGTAACAAGGAAGGAGATCTACATATCCGTATTGCCAAGCTTGCCTTCCACGCCAAGGAAAGTTCCATCCGGACACGGGACGAAGTCTTCAATCTTGTATCTTCATAGTCCAACAGTCCGGCCAAAGGTTATAGCCCGGCTGTCCGGATACCCCCTAATCCAGGACTCCCTCAGCGGGTCTTTCAGCCAAGTTTAGAGGCAATCATGTGGGGCCAGTGCTATGATGTGCCTCATCAACTCGTACAATGAGGAGAAGCTTGATTTTACTACTACACGCCTTCTCCCTCGCCCATGCGCGCGGTGGCTCGCAGACCAGGACAGGCTTTTGCTTATAATACTACAACAAGCTATCCAACTAGTTGTGTATCACTGCTCAGATTTGCCATTAGAAGTTACAACTACTCAAAAATACCATCGATCCCTGAGATGCCTGCTCCAAAATGCAATTAGATATCTCAAAAATGCCATCGTTAAGTCAGATGTTTGCTCAAAAATGCCATTAGACAGTGTGATTTTCACGTCAAACCCGTTGACCATGTTACATGACAAGAATAAGCCGATTCTCACAATGATAAGTGTGGCCCCGCTTGTCAGGAGTAACCAAGCGAACAATTTTACAGGAAAGTAAGAACGCTGTTGGGATCAAGTAGGCCCCACACTTTATTTTACTGTAGTGAGATAGAGGGAGAGCTGGCATGTTGGTCCATCGGTATTTATGTCATTATAACATGGCAAAAGTGATTTGAGTCACAATTATGGTGTCCAGCACAACACACCCCTCAAATAAAACTAAGCACCCTAAAATTCTTTGACAAAACTAAGCCCCCTGAAATTCTTTGACAACTAAACTACTGGCTATATGATGTTGGCCATATATATTGTACGTATATAATGTGAAGAAACGAGTGGAAGTCGTAGTACTATAGCAACTAAAATATGAACTGTAAGAAATACTAGTATGTACGTACTGAAGAGTTAATGTAATGGGAAGAAACATAACATAGTTCTGCTGGGGGCTCAGCACAACACACCCCTCAAATAAAACTAAGCACACCAGAAATTAAACTAAGCAACTAATCCGGTAGACACTGCATTAGAACCACCATGAGCACCGACACTGCCACCTTACTCAGAGTCCTCGACCACATCCTCGACTTCGTCCTTGTCCCTCTTCCTCTTGACTGATACTTCTTTGCTTGAACCTGATACGTCTATTTTGCATCATGCTTTTATATCGATATTTATTGCATTATGGACTATTACTTCACATTATGTGACAATACTTATGCCTTTTCTCTCTTATTTTACAAGGTTTACATAAAGAGGGAGAATGCCGGTAGCTGGAATTCTGGGCTGGAAAAGGAGCAAATATTAGAGACCTATTGTGCACAACTCCAAACATCCTGAAACTCCACGAAAGTAGGTTTTGGAATATATTAAAAATATTGGGCGAAGAAAGCACCAGAGGGGGCCACCCCTGTCCACGAGGGTGGAGGGCGCGCCATACCCCCTAGGCGTGGCCCCTGCCTCGTGGGCAACCTGGAAGCCACCCGATGCCCATCTTCTGGTATAAGGTGTCTTTTGCCCTGGAAAAAAAATAGAAGGAAGCTTTCGGGATGAAGCGCCGCCGTCTCGAGGCAGAACCTGGGCAGAACCAATCTAGGGTTCAGGCGGAGCTGTTCTGCCAGGGAAACATCCCTCCGGGAGGGGGAAATCGTCACCTCGTCATCACCATCGATCCTCCCATCGGGAGGGGGTCAATCTCCATCGACATCTTCACCAGCACCATCTCCTCTCAAACCCTAGTTCATCTCTTGTATCCAATCTTTGTCTCAAAACCTCAGATTGGTACTTGTGGGTTGCTAGTAGTGTTGATTACTCCTTGTAGTTGATGCTAGTTGGTTTATTTGGTGGAAGATCATATGTTCAGATCCTTTATGCATATTAATACCCTCTGATTATGAACATGAATATGATTTGTGAGTAGTTACGTTTGTTCCCGAGGACATGGGAGAAGTCTTGTTATAAGTAGTCATGTGAATTTGGTATTCGTTCGATATTTTGATGAGATGTATGTTGTCTTTCCTCTAGTGGTGTTAGTTGAATGTCGACTACATGACACTTCACCATTATTTGGGCCTAGGGGAAGGCATTGGGAAGTAATAAGTAGATGATGGGTTGCTAGAGTGACAGAAGCTTAAACCCTAGTTTATGCGTTGCTTCGTAAGGGGCTGATTTGGATCCATATGTTTCATTCTATGGTTAGGTTTACCTTAATTCTTCTTTTGTAGTTGTGGATGCTTGCGAGAGGGGTTAATCATAAGTGGGATGCTTGTCCAAGGAAGGGCAGTACCCAAGCACCAGTCCACCCACATATCAAATTATCATAGTAACGAACGCAAATCATATGAGCATGATGAAAACTAGCTTGACGATAATTCCCATGTATCCTCGGGAGCGCTTTCCTTTATATAAGAGTTTGTCCAGGCTTGTCCTTTGCTACAAAAAGGACTGGGCCACCTTTCTGCACCTTTTTTACTTTTGTTACTTGTTACCCGTTATGAACTACCTTATCATAAAACTATATGTTACCGATAATTTCAGTGCTTGCAGAGATACCTCACTGGAAACCGCTTGTCATTTCCTTCTGGTCCTCGTTGGGTTCGACGCTCTTACTTATCGAAAGGACTAAGATAGATCCCATATACTTGTGGGTCATCAAGACTCTTTTCTGGCACTGTTGCCAGGGAGTGAAGCGCCTCTGGTAGGTGGAATTTGGTAAGGAAAAATTTATATAGTGTGCTGAAATTTACTGTCACTTGTTACTATGGAAAATAATCCTTTGAGGTGCTTGTTCGAGGTATCTTTAGCCCGACCAGTAGAGCAAAGAGTTGCTCCTCAACCTACTAAACCTACTAAACCTACTAAAAATGTTTACTTTGAAATTCCTTCGGGTATGATAGAGAAACTTCTAGCTAATCCTTTTACAGGAGATGGAACATTACATCCCGATATGCACCAAATCTATGTGGACGAAGTTTGTGGATTATTTAAGCCTGCAGGTATGCTCGATGATGTTATCAAGAAGAAGGTCTTCCCTTTATCTTTGAAGGGAAAGGCATTGATATGGTTTAGGCTATGTGATGATATTGGATCATGGAACTACAACCGATTGAAATTGGAATTTCATCAGAAGTTTTATCCTATGCATCTAGTTCATCGTGATCGTAATTATATATATATATATATATATATATATATAGAATTTTTGGCCCCGCGAAGGAGAAAGTATCGCTCAAGCTTGGGGGAGGCTTAATTCAATGTTACATTCATGCCCCAATCATGAGCTCTCAAGAGAAATTATTATTCAAAAATTTTATGCTCGGCTTTCTTTCGATAATCGGTCCATGCTCGATACTTCTTGTAATGGTTCTTTTATGATGAAGACTATTGAATTCTGATGGGATTTATTGAAAAGAATTAAACGCAACTCTGAATATTAGGAACTCGACGAAGGTAAGGATTCAGGTATAACACCTAAGTTTGATTGTGTCAAATCTTTTGTGGATACTGATGTTTTTCGTGAATTTAGCACTAAATATGGACTTGACTCTGAGATAGTAGCTTATTTTTGTGAATCGTTTGCTACTCATGTTGATCTCCCTAATGAGAAGTGATTTAAATATCATCCTCCCATTAAAGTAAAAGTATTTGAACCTATTAAAGCTGAAGAGAATACTATCACTTATAATGTTGATCCTATTGTTCCTACCGCTTATATTGAGAAACCACCTTTCCCTGTTAGAATAAAGGATCAAGCTAAAGCTTCAACTATATATGGTTCATAAGAGTAATGCTAGAACACCTACACCCTCTGAGCAAGTTAAATTTGAACCTAGTATTGCTATGGTTAAGGATCTCTTGGTCGATAATATTGATGGGCATGTTATTTACTTTTGCAATGAAGCTGCTAGAATTGCTAGACCCGATACTAAAAATAAACATATACCTGTTGTCGGCATGCATGTTGTTTCTGTTAAAATAGTAGATCACTGTTATCATGGCTTATGTGATATGGGTGCTAGCGCGAGTGCAATACCTCATTCCTTATACAAAGAAATTATGCACGATATTGCACCTGCTGAGATAGAAGATATTGATGTTACAATTAAGCTTGCCAATAGAGATACTATTTCAGCAGTTGGGATTGATAGAGATGTTGAAGTTTTGTGTGGTAAAGTTAAATATCCTACTAATTTTCTTGTTCTTGGTTCCTCACAAGATGAGTTTTGTCCCATTATATTTGGTAGACCCTTCTTGAATACTGTTAATGCTAGGATAGATTGCGAAAAAGATATTGTTACTGTTGGTTTAGGGGATACGTCTCATGATTTTAATTTGCTAAATTTCGTAGACAACCCCATGATAAATAATTTCCCAATAAAGATGAAATGATTGGTCTTGCTTCTATTTCCGTGCCTCCTAATGATCCTTTAGAACAATATTTCCTAGACCATGAAAATGATATGTTTATAAATTAAAGAAGGGAAATAGATGAAGTATTCTTTAAACAGGGACCTATTTTGAAACTCAATTTGCCTGTTGAAATTCTAGGGGATCCTCCTCCGCCCAAGGGTGATCCCGTGTTTGAGCTTAAACCATTACCTGATACTCTTATATATGCCTATCTTGATGAAAATAAGATATATCCTGTTATTATTAGTGCTAACCTTTCAGAGCATGAAGAAGAGAAATTATTGAAAACTCTGAAGAAGCACCGCGCTGCTATTGGCTATATCCTTGATGATCTTAAGGGCATTAGTCCCACTCTATGCTAGCACAAAATAAAATTGGAGAAATACGCTAAACCGGTTGTTGATCACCAATGACGGTTAAATTCTAAGATGAAAGAAGTGGTAAGAAATGAAATACTAAAGCTTCTGGAGGCAGGTATAATTTATCCTGGTGCTGATAGTCAGTGGGTAAGTCATGTCCATTGTGTCCCTAAGAAGGGAGGTATTACTGTTGTTCCTAATGATAAAGATGAATTGACCCCACAAAGAATTGTTACATGTTATAGAATGGTAATTGATTTCTGCAAATTAAATAAAGCCACTAGAAAGGATCATTACCCTTTACCTTTTATTGATCAAATGCTAGAAAGATTATCCAAACATACACATTTTTGCTTTATAGATGGTTATTCTGGTTTCTCTAAAATACATGTGTCAAAAAAGGATCAGGACAAGACCACTTTTACTTGCCCTTTCGGTACCTTTTCTTATAGATGTATGCCTTTTGGTTTCTATAATGCGCCTGCTACCTTCCAAAGATGTATGACTGCTATATTCTCTGAATTTTGTGAAAAGATTGTTGAGGTTTTCGTGGATGATTTCTCCGTGTATGGAACTTCTTTTGATGGTTGCCTAAGCAACCTTGATCGAGTTTTGCATAGATGTGAAGAACTAATCTTGTCTTGAATTGGGAGAAGTGCCACTTTATGGTTAATGAAGGTATTGTCTTGGGGCATAAGATATCTGAAAGAGGTATTGAAGTTGATAAAGCTAAAGTTGATGCTATTGAAAAGATGTCGTGTCCCAAGGACATCAAAGGTGTAAGAAGTTTCCTTGGTCATGCCGGTTTTTATAGGAGGTTCATTAAAGACTTCTAAAAAATTTCTAGGCCTCTAACTAATCTCTTACGAAAAGATGTTCCTTTTGTATTTGATGATGATTTTGTAGAAGCATTTGAAATACTTAAGAAAGCCTTGATTTCTACACCTATTGTTCAGCCATCTGATTGGAATTTACCCTTTGAAATTATGCGTGATGCTAGTGATTCTGCTGTAGGTGTTGTTCTAGGACAAAGAGTTGATAAGAAATTAGATGTTATCCAATATGCTAGTAAAACTCTAGATAGTTCCCAGAGAAATTATGCTACTACCGAAAAAGAATTTTTAGCAGTTGTATTGGCTTGTGATAAGTTCAGACCTTATATTGTTGATTCTAAAGTAGCTGTTCACACTGATCATGCTGCTATTAAATATCTCATGGAAAAGAAAGATGCTAAACCTAGACTTATTAGATGGGTTCTCTTGCTACAAGAATTTGATTTGCATATTATTGATAGAAAGGGAGCTGAGAACCCCGTTGCAGACAACTTATCTAGGTTAGAGAATGTTCTTAATGACCCATTACCTATTAATGATAGCTTTCCTGATGAACAATTAGCTGCCATAAATGCTTCTCCTACTGCTCCATGGTATGCTGATTATGCTAACTACATTGTTGCTAAATTTATACCACCTAGTTTCACATACCAGCAAAAGAAAAAGTTTTTCTATGATTTAAGACATTACTTCTGGGATGACCCACACCTTTATAAAGAAGGAGTAGATGGTGTTATTAGACGTTGTGTACCTGAGCATGAACAGGAACAGATCTTACGCAAGTGTCACTCAGAGGCTTATGGAGGACACCACGCTGGAGATAGAACTGCACATAAGGTATTGGAATCCCGTTTTTATTGGCCTACTCTTTTCAAAGATGCCCGTAAGTCTGTCTTGTCTTGTGATGAATGTCAAAGAATTGGTAATATTAGTAGACGTCAAGAAATGCCTATGAACTATTCACTTGTTATTGAACCATTTGATGTTTGGGACTTTGATTATATGGGACCTTTTCCTTCCTCAAATGGGTATACACATATTTTAGTTGCTGTTGTTTATGTTACTAAGTCAGTGGAAGCCATTCCAACTAGTAGTGCTGATCATAACACTTCTATTTAGATGCTTAAAGACGTTATTTTTCTGAGGTTTGGAGTCCCTAGATACTTAATGACTGATGGTGGTTCACATTTTATTCATGGTGCTTTTCGTAAAATGCTTGCTAAGTATGATGTTAATCATAGAATTGCATCTCCATACCACCCACAGTCTAGTGGTCAAGTAGAATTGAGTAATAGAGAGATTAAATTAATTTTGCAAAAGACTGTTAATAGATCTAGGAAGGATTGGTCCAAGAAACTTGATGATGCATTATGGGCCTATAGAACTGCATATAAAAATCCTATGGGTATGTCTCCGTATAAAATGGTTTATGGAAAAGCGTGTCACTTACCTCTCAAACTAGAACATAAGGCATATTGGGCCATTAAAGAGCTCAATTATGATTTCAGACTTGCCGGTGAGAAGAGACTATTTGACATTAGCTCACTTAATGAGTGGAGAACCCATGCCTATGAGAATGCCAAACTGTTTAAAGAAAAAGTTAAAAGATGGTATGATAAAAGGATACAAAACCGTGAGTTTAATGTAGGTGATTATGTTTTGTTATACCACTCTCGTTTAAGATTTTTTGCCGGAAAACTTATCTCTAAATGGGAAGGTCCTTACGTTATCGAGGAGGTCTATCTTTCCGGTGCCATAAAAATCAACAACTTCGAAGGCACAAACCCAAAGGTGGTGAACGGTCAAAGAATCAAAATTATATCTCAGGTAATCCCATAAATGTTGAAACTAATGTTATTGACACCGTAACCCCGGAGGAGTACATAAGGGACACTTTCCAGAATGTTTCAGACTCCGAAAAGGAATATGTATGTGGTACGGTAAGTAAACCGACTCCAAAACAGTTCTAATAGCAATTTTTCTCCGTTTCGGAATATTTAAGAAAATAGAAAAATAAGAAGTAGTCCAGGAAGGACACGAGGCATCCACGAGGGTGGAGGGCGCGCCCTACCCCCATGGGCGCGCCCTTGCCTCGTGGGCACCTCGTGTTCCCTCCGTACTCCGTTTTCTTGCATGATACTTCTTTTGGTCGGTGAAAATTCATTATATAATCTCCCGAAGGGTTTGACCACCGTACCACGCAAATATCCTCTATTTTGGCTTTGAGTTGTTTCTACAGCAGATTTAGAGCAAGATATCATCTCAAGACTCCGACGGAGAGATCTATGTCTCACATCTCATTGCTGACCCAAAGACCTATGGGGACCTATCTCCGTATGGTCGAACTACGGATGATGAGGAGGATGCTCATTTGATGAGGATCGGTTATTCAACTTCGGAGGAGGAGGATGTTCCTCTACCTCAACCTAAGGATATGCACGTGAAGTTCAGGAAGTCTAGTCTCCCTAAGAGGGCTAACCGATCTATTCACTACAAAAAAGACACATCCATGACATTTTGGGCCGAACGAATTTTTTTTCTGTCATACATATGACACTTCTATGACGATAATTGTGACAAAACCCAGTATCATCATAGATGTGGTGGGCTCCTACTTCTATGACAAAAAATCATGACCGAAAATGGGCTTTTCGTCCTGGGCGGGCTGGAGACGCAGCTGCAGGACATTCTTTGGGCCGTCCATGACAGAAAAAACCATGGTAGAAGCGAGGGCGAGGAAAATTTTGGGGAGTTCCCGATTACGGTGGAGGTCGGGGGCCGAGTGATGCGCGTTTCTCTCGTACACGTACGCGCGTGTGTGCGAGGCGTTGGCTCTAACTGAACCCGAGTGAGGCGTTGGGCTCTAACTGTAACACCCCGGATGTAACTTTCCATATTTGTAACTCCAACTCTTGCCATTTTCGGCATTGTGATATGATATTCCCTCCGTGGTTGGGTTTTTTTCTTCATTTTGAATTTTGTCCATGTCATGCATTTCATATCATGTGCATCTCATTTGCATACGTGTTCGTCTCATGATTCCGAGCATTTTCTCCGTTGTCCGTTTTGCAATCCGGCACTCCTATGTCCCCCAGCGTCCCCTTTTACATTTTTCCGCAAAGGGTACTAAACTTTCTCGGAATCGACCGAGGTTTGCCAAGTGGCCTTGGTACACCACCGGTAGACCACCTGTCAAGTTTCGGGTCATTTGGAGCTCGTTTGGTACTCCAACGGTTAATCGCACTCTCGCAAAGGCCTCTTTTAAGTTGCAGCCCAACACCCTCCAAAACAGCCCAATAACCCATCTAAGTCACTTCCATGCTCTCCGTCGTCGGATCACGATCGTGTGGGCGAAAACTACACCTCATTTGGAGCTTCCTAGCTCCCTCTACCTATAAATATGTGCACTCCCCCGAATTTCCGGATCCCGAAACCCTAGCCCCGCTCCTCCAGCCTTGGACACGTCCGATCCGCGGAAGAAACTCCCGCCGCCGCCCAGGCGAATCGCGAGCTGCCACGTGGCGCCCGCCGCCGCCGCCGCTGGCCAGCGGGGCCAGCGGGCCCTCCGGCCAGCGGCTGTAAGCCCCAGGACCCGCACCTAGCCCCGCTCCCTCCGCGCGCGGACACGTCCGATCGCGAAACCGCCGCCGCCCGGGCGAATCGCGAGCTGCCACGTGGCGCGCCCGCGCCGCCGCCAGCCGCGAGGCCAGCAGGAAACCCTCCGGCCCGGCTTGTCGCCCAGCTGAGACCCGCCGTCGTCCTCCGCCGCCTCGGCCGCCGCCGTCGCCTCGCCCGGCCGGCCCGCCGTCGCCTCGCCCGGACGCCCGCCGACCCTTGCCTTGCCGCGACCCGTGCGGTCGCCGCCTCCGCCTCCGCCGGTAGCCTCCTCGCCCCGGATCCGCCGCCCCGCCGGCTCCCTCCTCCGGCGCTGCTCCGGCGAGCCGCCGCCTCGATTCGCGCGCGCTCTGGATCCAGATCCACCGAGAGGATTGACTTTCCCCGAACCCCGATTTTCCTCTAAGTCTTTTAACCTGTGATGGTTATGTTTCCGCCCACACGATGGTTATGTTTCCGCCCACTAGTATGCCTCTACTTGACTAGCTCATTAATCAAAGATGGTTATGTTTCCTAACCATAGACATGTGTTGTTATTTGATTAATGGGATCACATCATTAGGAGAATGATGTGTTTGACATGACCCATTCCGTTAGCCTAGCACTTGATCGTTTAGTATATTGCTATTGCTTTCTTCATGACTTATACATGTTCGGTAACTATGAGATTATGCAACTCCCGTTTACCGGAGGAACACTTTGGGTGCTACCAAACGTCACAACGTAACTGGGTGATTACAAAGGAGTACTACAGGTGTCTCCAAAGGTACATGTTGGGTTGGCGTATTTTGAGATTAGGTTTTGTCACTCCGATTGTCGGAGAGGTATCTCTAGGCCTTCTCGGTAATACACATCACATAAGCCTTGCAAGCATTGCAACTAATAAGTTAGTTGCGAGATGATGTATTACGGAACGAGTAAAGAGACTTGCCGATAACAAGATTGAACTAGGTATTGGATACCGACGATCGAATCTCGGGCAAGTAACATACCGATGACAAAGGGAACAACGTATGTAGTTATGCGGTTTGACCGATAAAGATCTTCGTAGAATATGTAGGAACCAATATGGGCATCCAGGTTACGCTATTGGTTATTGACCGAGAATAGTTCTAGGTCATGTCTACATAGTTCTCGAACCCGTAGGGTCCGCACGCTTAACGTTACGATGACAGTTTATTATGAGTTTATAAGTTTTGATGTACGAAGTTTGTTTGGAGTCCGGATGTGATCACGGACATGACGAGGAGTCTCGAAATGGTCGAGACATAAAGATTGATATATTGGAAGCCTATATTTGGATATCGGAATGGTTCCAGGTGAAATCGGGATTTCACCGGAACACCCGGGGGTTACGGAAACCCTCCCGGAGGATAATGGGCCTCAGTGGGCCATGAGGGAGAAGAGGAGGACCGGCCAGGGCAGGCCACGCGCCCCCTCCCCCCCTAGTCCGAATAGGACAAGGAGAGGGGCGCCTCTTCCTCTTTCCCTCCCCTTTCCTTCTCCAACAAGGCAGAGAGGGGAGTCCTACTCCCGGTGGGAGTAGGACTCCTTCAGGCGCACCCCTTGGGGGCCGGCCGCACCTCCCCCTCCCTCCTTTATATACGGGGGCAGGGGGGGCACCCCATAACACACAAGTTGATCTGCGTGATCGTTCCTTAGCCGTGTGCGGTGCCCCCCTCCACCATATTCCACCTCGGTCATATCGTCGTAGAGTTTAGGCGAAGCCCTGCACCGGTAGAGCATCATCATCGTCACCACGCCCGTCGTCTTGTGGAACTCATCCCGACACTTTGCCGGATCGGAGTCCGGAGATCGCCATCGAGCTAAGCGTGTGCTGAACTCGGAGGTGCCGTATGTTCGGTACTTGGATCGGTCGGATCGTGAAGACGTCTGACTACATCAACCGCGTTGTCATAACGCTTACGCTTCACGGTCTCACGAGGGTGCGTGGACAATGCTCTCCCTCTCGTTGCTATGCCATCACCATGATCTTGCGTGTGCGTAGGAAAATTTTGAAATTACTACGTTACCCAACAAGTTCTCCTACAACAACAGCTTCCAAGCGAGTTCGGGCAAGGCCCCATTCGAAATTCTCTATGGCAGAAAGTGCCGTACTCCTCTCAATTGATCCGAGACAGGTGAATGCCAACTTCTTGGCAACGACTTGATCCACGAAGCGAAGAAATGTGCAAAGTCATTCGTGAGAATCTCAAAGCCGCGCAATCGCGCGGAAGAGCTATTATGATGACAAGCACCGTGATGTGGCTTTTGAAATCGGAGACCATGTCTACCTCCGCGTCTCTCCAATGAAAGGCACTCGTCGCCCGGTATCAAAGGGAAGCTTGCCCCTAGATACGTTGGTCCTTTCAAGATCATTGGCAAAAGAGGCGATCTCGCCTATCAACGAGCTTCCGTCCAACTTCGCGAACGTGCACGATGTGTTTCATGTGTCACAACCTTCGCAAGTGCTTCAAGACTCCTGAGCGCACTATCAATTTCGAAGAGATTGACCTCCAAGAAGATCTCTCTTATCATGAACACCCCGTTGCTATTCTTGAAGAAACCGAGCGCAAGACTCGCAACAAGTCAATCAAATTCCTGAAAGTGAAGTGGTCACACCATTCCGACCGAGAAGCCACCTGGGAGCGAGAGGATCACCTCCGTTCCGAATATCCGGAGTTCTTTCAGTCATAGATCTCGGGACGAGATCCTCTTGTAGTGGTGGAGTGTTGTAACACCCCGGATGTAACTTTCCATATTTGTAACTCCAACTCTTGCCATTTTCGGCATTGTGATATGATATTCCCTCCGTGGTTGGGTTTTTTTTTCTTCATTTTGCATTTTGTCCATGTCATGCATTTCATATCATGTCATCATGTGCATCTCATTTGCATACGTGTTCGTCTCACGATTCCGAGCATTTTCCCCGTTGTCCGTTTTGCAATCCGGCGTCCCCTTTTACATTTTTCCGTGTGCGGGTAGTAAACTTTCTCGGAATGGACCGAGCTTTGCCAAGTGGCCTTGGTACACCACCGGTAGACCACCTGTCAAGTTTCGGGTCATTTGGAGCTCGTTTGGTACTCCAACGGTTAACCGCACTCTCGCAAAGGCCTCTTTTAAGTTGCAGCCCAGCACCCCTCCAAAACAGCCCAATAACCCATCTAAGTCACTTCCATGCTCTCTGTCGTCGGATCACGATCGTGTGGGCAAAAACTACACCTCGTTTGGAGCTTCCTAGCTCCCTCTACCTATAAATATGTGCACTCCCCCGAATTTCCGGATCCCGAAACCCTAGCCCCGCTCCCTCCGCGCGCATGACACGTCCGGTCCGCGCGGGGCCAGGAAACTCCCGCCGCCGCCCAGGCGATCGCGGGCTGCCTGCGTGCGCGCCCGCCGCCGCCGCCCGCCCGGCCCGCGTCCATGAGGAGGCCCTCCCGGCCCGGCCCGCTCCGCCGCCCAGCAGGACTCTGCCGTCGTCCTCCGCCGCCTCGGCCGCCCGTCGCCTCGCCGGCAGCCCCGCCGACCAGCGCCCGACGCGCCCGGCCCGTCGCCGATGCCGCCTCCGCCTCGCCTCGCCGCCTCCGCCTCTGGATCGCCTCCTCGCCCCGGATCCGCCGCCCCGCCGGCTCCCTCCTCCAGCGCTGCTCCGGCGAGCCGCCGCCTCGGTTCGCGCGCGCTCTGGATCCAGATCCACCGAGAGGGTTGACTTTCCCCGAGCCCCGATTTTCCTCTTAAGTCTTTTAACCTGTGATAATTTTGTTGCATTTTCATCATGCCATAAGTTCGCACCCATTGCTCCGTTTGGGTTGTATAGCATACCGAATTGTTCGTGTCGAAGAGTAGATCATTTCGTTCAATTGCATCATTTACATTTGAGCTCATCGTGATGCCCGAAATGCTGTTGGAAGAGGGCTATTTGATGTTAGTTTCAGATTATTATCAGAACATGCACTTTTGTCATTTTTGTCATGATTGATGTGTGCATCCTATGATCTTGAGTCCTAAATGTGTTTTGTAATATGCCATGCCATCTTTACAGGGGTGTATGCCATGTATTTTTGTGATCTCTGTGGTGACTAGCGCAAGCATGCAAACTAGGCTTCATGATGTTGCTAATTTCAGCCCCTGTTTTGCTGATATTTTTATGCCATGTTAACTTGATGCTACCGAGAGATCCATGCATATTTTGAGATACTTCAGTAAGGATGTTTTGAACATATGGTTATTCTTTATCCATCCATGCCCTTTTTTGCAATTATGGAGTGCCATAGCTTGAGTCAATCAAGCTCTACTTTTGCTATAAAACGTTTCCTGACAGATTGTTTACATGTTATTCAATTTTGCCAAGGTTGTTGTAGTTGATCCGTGTGTGCTATGATGTTGTTCTTGCCATGTATAGCTTCTATGCCATGTCTTATTGATGGATGTATGCTTAGTTTATCATGAAATGCTCTGTAGTGAGTGCATCGAGCTCATAAACATGCCTACTTGTTATCTGTTTTTGTCATGCCCTGTTTGTTGAATCTGTTAACGAAACTTGCTATGTTTACGTGGATGCCATCATATCTTCTGATCCTTTTTGGCTCATGGTCAGTAAGGTATTTTTGTTCTATGACTTGAGCAGATTCATGCCATGCCTTGTTTTGCTATTATAAGTTCCTGTAGCTTGCTGTGTGCTTGCTCTGAACATTGCTTCCTGATGCTGATTCTGCCATGTTCAGTATTTTCCTGTCTGTGAAGCTGATATATTTTGCATTTTTGCCATGCTTGTTTGGACCTATTATGTTGTGATTTAGCCGTAGCTCAGTGTTCATCTATTGTCAAGCATCTTGAGTAGATCACTTCCATATTCTTTTCTGGTACGTTTGGGTGCAGTAGCTTAATTTCTTGTTGCTTGCTAAGTGGCATCATGCTGTTAATGGCAGATTTGTGCCATTCTTGATTTGCTTGTCATTTGCAAACCGTGCATCCGATTCCGGTGATCTTTATATCGATTTCAACCGAAATCATCTCACCTTTCCAGCGGCATACTTGGTTTGCCAAGTTGATGCCTAGTTCATCATTTTCCTTCCGGAGCACGCATACGCATTGCATATCACATCTCGCATATCATGCCATGTTTTGCATCATGTTGCTTGTGCATTGCACCGTGATTTATTGTGGTTCCATTGTTTGTGTTCTTGCTTTGGGTAGAGCCGGAGACGAGGCACGTGAACGAGGAACCTGTTGAGAACGCTTACGAGGATCAAGCTTTCGACAACTCGAGAACTTTGCAGCAAGATGACCATACCCTCGAAATCACTTCTATCTTTGCTTGCTAGATGCTCGCTCTTTTGCTATGCCTATGCTGCGATGCCTATCACTTGCTTATCATGCCTCCCATATTGCCATGTCAAGCCCCTAACCATCCTTTCCTAGCAAACCGTTGTTTGGCTATGTTACCGCTTTGCTCAGCCCCTCTTATAGCGTTGTTAGTTGCAGGTGAAGATGAAGTTTGTTCCTTGTTGGAACATGGAGACATCTCTTGTTGGGAAGAGAAGTGGACATATTCACCGATCACAAGAGTCTCAAGTATATCTTCACTCAACCCAACCTCAACCTCAGGCAAACTCGATGGGTCGAAATGATTCAAGAGTACAACCCAAGTATTGAATATACTCCGGGCAAGGCCAATGTGATTGCAGATGCTTTGAGCAGGAAGGCTTACTGTAACAGTTTAATCCTCAAGCCCTTCCAACCGGATCTCTATGAAGCTTTCCGCAAGCTGAATCTTCAAGTTGTTCCTCAAGGCTTTCTTGCCAACCTCATAGTCTCTCCTACTTCGGAAGACCAAATTCGTGAGGCTCAACTCCTGGATACCATGGTGAAAAGGGTGAAACGTGGTATCGACAAGGGCATTTCCAAGTACAAGTGCTTCCACATTGATGACAAAGATACTCTTTTCTTCGAGGACCGGATTGTGGTTCCTAAGGGTGATCTACGTAAAGTCATTATGAACGAGGCACACAATTCCTCCTATCCATTCATCCCGGAAGTACGAAGATGTACCAGACCTCAAGCGATCATATTGGTGGTCTCGAATGAAGCGAGAAATTGCTCAATTCGTGAATGAATGTGATGTCTGCGAGAAGAGTGAAAGGTAACACCAACGACCAGCTGGTCTCCTCCAACCTCTTGCTATTCCAGAATGGAAGTTTGATCATATCGAAATGGACTTCGTGACTGGATTTCCAAACTCCAAGCGTGGAAATGATGCTATCTTCGTTGTCATTGACAAGCTTACTAAAGTGGCTCATTTTCTTCCTATCAAAGAATCCATCACAAAGCAGCTCGGTTGGCGAGCTATACACCTCGAGGATTGTCTCCTTGCACGACATTCCACAATTGATCTCTTCTGCACCGTGGCAGCATCTTTACCTCCAAGTTTTGGGATTCTTTTCTAGACCATGGGCACCAACATTCGTTCAAAGACAGCTTTCCATCCTCAAACAAGTGGCCAAGTCGAGCGAGTCAATCAAATCCTTGAAGATATGCTCAGGGCTTGTGTCATTTCCTTCCGTATGAAGTGGGAAGATTGTCTTCCAAATGCCGAGTTCTGAAGGAAATATGCCTTAGAGGCAATAATAAAGTTATTATTTATTTCCTCATATCATGATAAATGTTTATTATTCATGCTAGAATTGTATTAACCGGAAACATAATACATGTGTGAATACATAGACAAACATATAGTCACTAGTATGCCTCTACTTGACTAGCTCATTAATCAAAGATGGTTATGTTTCCTAACCATAGACATGTGTTGTTATTTGATTAATGGGATCACATCATTAGGAGAATGATGCGATTGACATGACCCATTCCGTTAGCCTAGCACTTGATCGCTTAGTATATTGCTATTGCTTTCTTCATGACTTATACATGTTCCGGTAACTATGAGATTATGCAACTCCCATTTACCGGAGGAACACTTTGGTGCTACCAAACGTCACAACGTAATCGGGTGATTATAAAGGAGTACTACAGGTGTCTCCAAAGGTACATGTTGGGTTGGCGTATTTCGAGATTAGGTTTTGTCACTCCGATTGTCGGAGAGGTATCTCTAGGCCTTCTCGGTAATACACATCACATAAGCCTTGCAAGCATTGCAACTAATAAGTTAGTTGCGAGATGATGTATTACGGAACGAGTAAAGAGACTTGCCGGTAACGAGATTGAACTAGGTATTGGATACCGACGATCGAATCTCCGCAAGTAACATACCGATGACAAAGGGAACAACGTATGTCGTTATGCGGTTTGACCGATAAAGATCTTCGTAGAATATGTAGGAACCAATATGGGAATCCAGGTTCCTCTATTGGTTATTGACCGAGAATAGTTCTAGGTCATGTCTACATAGTTCTCGAACCCGTAGGGTCCGCACGCTTAACGTTACGATGACAGTTTATTATGAGTTTATAAGTTTTGATGTACGGAAGTTTGTTCGGAGTCCCGGATGTGATCACGGACATGACGAGGAGTCTCGAAATGGTCAAGACATAAAGATTGATATATTGGAAGCCTATGTTTGGATATCGGAATGGTTCCGTGAAATCGGAGATTTCACTGAACACCGGGGTTACCGGAACCTCCCGGAGGATAATGGGCCTTAGTGGGCCATGAGGGAGAAGAGGAGGGCGGCCAGGGGCAGGCCGCGCCCCTCCCCTAGTCCGAATAGGACAAGGAGAGGGGGGGCGGCACCCCCCTTCCTCTTTCCCCTCCCCCCTTTCCTTCTCCAACAAGGCAAGAGGGGGGAGTCCTACTCCCGGTGGGAGTAGGACTCCTTCAGGCGCACCCCTTGGGGGCCAGCCGTACCTCCCCCTCCCTCCTTTATATACGGGGGCAGGGGGGCACCCCATAACACACAAGTTGATCTGCGTGATCGTTCCTTAGCCATGTGCGGTGCCCCCCTCCACCATATTCCACCTCGGTCATATCGTCGCAGAGTTTAGGCGAAGCCCTGCGCCGGTAGAGCATCATCATCGTCACCACGCCCGTCGTCTTGTGGAACTCATCCCCGACACTTTGCTAGATCGGAGTCTGGGGATCGTCATCGAGCTGAACGTGTGCTGAACTCAGAGGTGCCGTACGTCCGGTACTTGGATCGGTCGGATCGTGAAGACGTACGACTACATCAACCGCGTTGTCATAACGCTTCCGCTTACGGTCTACGAGGGTACGTGGACAATGCTCTCCCCTCTCGTTGCTATGCCATCACCATGATCTTGCGTGTGCGTAGGAAAATTTTGAAATTACTACGTTACCCAACAAGTTCTCCTACAACAACAGCTTCCAAGCGAGTTCGGGCAAGGCCCCATTCGAAATTCTCTATGGCAGAAAGTGCCGTACTCCTCTCAATTGGTCCGAGACAGGTGAACGCCAACTTCTTGGCAACGACTTGATCACGAAGTCAAGAAATGTGCAAAGTCATTCGTGAGAATCTCAAAGCCGCAATCGCGCCGGAAGAGCTATTATGATGACAAGCACCGTGATGTGGCTTTTGAAATCGGAGACCATGTCTACCTCCGCGTCTCTCAATGAAATGCACTCGTCAACCCGGTATCAAAGGGAAGCTTGCCCCTAGATACGTGGGTCCTTTCAAGATCATTGGCAAAAGGGGCGATCTCGCCTATCAACTTGAGCTTCCGTCCAACTTCGCGAACGTGCACGATGTGTTTCATGTGTCACAGCTTCGCAAGTGCTTCAAGACTCCTGAGCGCACTATCAATTTCGAAGAGATTGACCTCCAAGAAGATCTCTCTTATCATGAACACCCCGTTGCTATTCTTGAAGAAACCGAGCGCAAGACTCGCAACAATTCAATCAAATTCCTGAAAGTGAAGTGGTCACACCATTCCGACCGAGAAGCCACCTGGGAGCGAGGGGATCACCTCCGTTCCGAATATCCGGAGTTCTTTCAGTCCTAGATCTCGGGACGAGATCCTCTTGTAGTGGTGGAGTGTTGTAACACCCCGGATGTAACTTTCCATATTTGTAACTCCAACTCTTGCCATTTTCGGCATTGTGATATGATATTCCCTCAGTGGTTGGGTTTTTCTTCATTTTTGCATTTTGTCCATGTCATGCATTTCATATCATGTCATCATGTGCATCTCATTTGCATACGTGTTAATCTCATGATTCGAGCATTTTCCCGTTATGCATTTTGCAATCCGGCACTCCTATGTCCCCGGCGTCCCCTTTTACATTTTTTCGTATGCGGGTAGTAAACTTTCTCGGAATGGACCGAGCTTTGCCAAGTGGCCTTGGTACACCACCGGTAGACCACTGTCAAGTTTGGTCATTTGGAGCTCGTTTGGTACTCAGCAGTTAACCGCACTCTCAAAAGGCCTCTTTTAAGTTGCAGCCCAACACCCCTCCGAAACAGCCCAATAACCCAGCTAAGTCACTTCCATGCTCTCCGTCGTCGGATCACGATCGTGTGGGCGAAAACTACACCTCATTTGGAGCTTTCTAGCTCCCTCTACCTATAAATATGTGCACTCCCCCAAATTTCCGGATCCCGAAACCCTAGCCCCGCTCCCTCCGCGCGCCGGACACGTCCGGTCCGCGCCGGACGAAACCCGCCGCCGCCCCGGGCGAATCGCGGGCTGCCACGTGGGCGCGCCCACTTCGCCGCCGCCCGGCCCGCAGGTCCAGCGGAGGCCCTCCCGGCCAGCCACGCTCCGCCGCCCCGCGGCCCGCCGTCGTCCTCCGCCCGCCTCGGCCGCCCGCCGTCGCCTCGCCCGGCCCCGGACCGCGCCCGGCGCGCCCGACCCGTCGCCCGATGCGCCGCCTCCACCTCCGCCTCGCCGCCTCCGCCTCCGCCCGATCGCCTCCTCGCCCGGATCCGCCGCCCGCTGCTCCCTCTGCGGCGCTGCTCGGACGAGGAGGCGACGGCGAGGCGAGGCGGCGACTGGCGATGGGGTTTGGCGCGCCGGGCGCTGGTCGGCGGGGCGGCCGGGCGAGGCGACGGCGGGCCAGCTGGCGAGGCGACGCGGGCGGCCGAGGCGGCGGAGGACGACGGCGGGTCGCTGGGCGGCGGAGCGCGGCGGGCCGGAGGGTTTCCTGCTGGCCCGCGGCCGGGCGGCGGCGGCGGGCGCGCACGTGGCAGCCCGCGATTCGCCCGGGCGGCGGCGGGAGCCATTCGTCGGCCTGGACCGGACGTGTCCGGCCATGAGGAGCGGGCTAGAGTTTCGGGATCCGGAAATTCGGGGGAGTGCACATATTTATAGGTAGTGGAAGCTAGGAAGCTCCAAATGAGGTGTAGTTTTCGCCCACACGATCGTGATCCGACGACGGAGAGCATGGAGGTGACTTAGATGGGTTATTGGGATCTTTTGGAGGGGTGTTGGGCTGCAACTTAAAAGAGGCCTTTGCGAGAGTGCGGTTAACCTGCTGAGTACCTAAACGAGCTCCAAATGGCCCGAAACTTGACAGGTGGTCTACCGGTGGTGTACCAAGGCCACTTGGCAAAGCTCGGTCCATTCCGAGAAAGTTTACTACGCGCACATGGAAAAATGTAAAAGGGGACGCCGGGGGACATAGGAGTGCCGGATTGCAAAACGGACAACGGGGAAAATGCTCGGAATCATGAGACGAACACGTATGCAAATGAGATGCACATGATGACATGATATGAAATGCATGACATGGACAAAATGCCAAATGAAGAAAAAAACCCAACCACGGAGGGAATATCATATCACAATGCCGAAAGTGGCAAGAGTTGGAGTTACAAATATGGAAAGTTACATCCGGGGTGTTACACTAACTGAACCCGAGCAATTTCACTGCAGGCTACACGTTACTGAGCCCGAGCGATCGATCGATGGCTGTTAACTGAACTCGATCGAGCGATTCCTTTGCTACTGCTGCTAACTGAAGCCGATCGATGGGATGAACAGTGAGCGTTGCGGGGGGGGGGGGGGGGGGTTGGATGAACAGTATCCCGCGGAGTCCCGTTTTGCGGTACGCCACACCCCTCCTGATAAACAGGACCCCCTTTTCGACCGTAGCGCTCCAACACAAGTCTGTTTCGTCCGTTTTGCGGTACTCCACACCCCTCCCGATCAACAGGACCCCCGTTTCAATCATAGGAGGTCCGTTTCCTCCATTTTGCGGTACGCCAGACCCCTCCCGATGAACAGGATCCCGTTTCGAACGTGGCCGGTCGAACACAAGGCCGTTTCCTCCGTTCTACGGTACGCCAGGCCTCGTTTCCATCGCTTGTTCCGTCCAAGCCCTCCCCATGAACACGACGCATATCGTTGCCTCCCCATGAACACGACGCATTCCGTTGCCTCCCCATGTACACGACGCATTCCATTGCCTCCCCATGAACACGACGACGACGCTGTTTCTCCGTTCCGACCCAGCCATGTACACGAGCCCTGGCCATACGTATGCACGAGTAGGCATTCGAGACCCCGCCCGTATGTACACATACGTGGCCGTATTTTCTTTCTTGCACCCTGGCCGCTGTATGTACGTGTACATGCTACGTGCACGCCTCTACTATGACACGTGCACGCCTCTACATCCACCAGTATATATGTACGTACATGTTCGCGACCAGAATGACAACGCTACGTACGCTTCGACCAGGTGGGTCCCGACTGTGAGGCACTTCCTTGCCTGCGAATATGTAGCTGGTGGGTCCCAGCAGTCAGGGGCAAATGTTTTTTTTGCAAAATACGGTGGCCCGTCCGGTGGGTCCCCGCTGTCAGGTGGACGAATAATTATTTTGCACATAATAAGGAGGCACTTCCTTGTTGCGGCCGTGGACCCGGTATCGGCCTCTCCACGTCTGATCCACGTCCGATGGAAGCCGTTCCTTGACCATATTGACCACGCCCGCGCCGAGAGCACCGTGGCGGTGGGCGATGACGAGGCCTAGGAAGGGACGACGCGGAGCCGGGAAGACGCGGCAGTGGATACCCACGCGTAGAGGAGTACGAGGGTTCACTGGTTCGCTGCGGTGTGAGGCTGCCGTCGCCACAGAATAACAGGGGGTGTGGGTGAGTAGAGGAATGACCTGGCCAGCGGTGGGAGTAGTAGGGGGTAGTGAGGCCTCCGCCGCATCGCAGCCGGCCACGGGAGGCAGGAGCACGAGGCACGACCGGCGCTTGTATCGGAAGATCGACCAGGAAGACCAGAGGTTGAAGATGCACTACGGCCGTTGGATGGACATCGTAGGGTCACTGGATCTAGAATCGTGCATATTGACTAAGTTGACAAAGCCCTCTGTCCCCGTCAACTTAGTAGGCCCACAAGTCAGCCTCCCACTAAGGTGGGTCCCAGCTAGCAGGGGGTATTCATTTTTTGAGCGTAATAAGGAGGCACTTCCTTGCGTGCGAAGATATAGCTGGTGGGTCCGAGCTGTCAGCGGCGGTAACGTTTTTTTCGCGAAATACAGAGGCCCTTTTGGTGGGTCCCTGATGTCAGGTGGAGGAATCATTATTTTGCGCGTAATAAGGAGGCATTTCCTTGCGTGCGGCCGTGGACCCAGCTGTCGGCCTCTCCACGTCTGATCCACTTCAGATGCACATGCAGCCGTTGACCACGTTGACCAGCCGCAGAGAGCACCAGGCGGTGGACGACGGCGAGGCCTAGGAAGGAACGACACGGAGGCAGGGAAGACTTGGCGCTTGTTTCCCACGTGGAGGGGAGTACGACTGCATTTAAGGTTTCTTGGTTCGTCTACCGTCACGGAGAATAACAACAGGTGTGGGTGAGTAGAGGGATGGCTAGGCCAGCGATGGGAGTACGGTGGGGCCGTGAGGCTCACGCGGCAAAGACAGCCGTCATGAGGAGGAGGGAGCAGGCAGTCCGCCGGCGCTTGTTTGAGCGGCTGGAGCAGGAAGAGCAGAGATTGAAGAAGCACGACGACCATTCGATGGACATCCACCAGTCACTGCTTGTGCGTCAACCTTTTTTAGGAAAGCCTCAAATATGTGGAAAACAGCATACAACCCATCTGCCATTATTTCTAATAATTTACAGCGCATTTGCTAATTCTTAAGGTTTTTTTTGGAGCCCATATTCTTTTTGTTAGCATTACAGCCCATATTGTGGCCACGGTTAAAAATTAACGAAATTTTGCATATTTCAAAAGCGGTCCGAACTGTTTTTAATACCGAAATTTTGACTCACATTCAAACTGATTTTAAAAATAAATGTATATCAATATAAAATCCAAGATATTCTCCATGCATAAAAATTAATGTAATTTAAAATCTTGAAATGAAAAAAAAAGATATTTAAATTAATTGCCGGTTTGATGTGTTTTAAAAATGTGCAACCCATTTCTCATTACTGATGGGCCATTTTCTCGGCCAGCCGAATGAAGCTCTCCTCGTCTTGCAAGATTTGCAGCCCAACAGGCCTGACAAAGCGACTTACTTGGCAAATCACAAAAAAAACTGGGTTGTGTCCGTGGACCCAGCTGTCAGCCTCTCCATGTACAGTACTCTTCCGATGGAAGTCAGTCGTTGACCACATTGACCACGCCGCACCGAGAGCACCAAGGCGGTGGACGACGACGAGGCCTAGGAAGGGGACGATGCGGAGCCGGGGAAGACGCGGTAGTGGATGCCCACGCGGAGAGGAGCACGAGGGTTCACTGGTTCGGCTACAACATGAGGCTGTCGTCGCCGCAGAATAACAGTGGGTGTGGGTGAGTAGATGGATAGCATGGGCCAGCGGTGGGAGTAGTAGGGGGCGGTGAGGCCTCCGCGGCATCATAGCTGGCCACGAGAGGCAGGCACGACCGGCGCAGCTTTGGGCGGCTGGAGCAAGAAGACCAGAGGTTGAAGAAGCACTATGGACGTTGGATGGACATCGTAGGGTCACTGGAGCTAGAATCATTCATATTGACTAAGTTGACAAAGCCCTCCGTCCTCGTCAACTTAGTAGGCCCACAAGTCAGCCACCCACTATGGTGGGTCCCAGCTAGCAGGGGGTATTCATTTTTGGGTGCGTAATAAGGAGGCACTTCCTTGCGTGCGAAGATATAGCTGGTGGGTCCGACCTGTCAGCGGGGGTAACATTTTTTAGTCCATTTGGTGGGCTGGGTGAAACAATGATGCAGCATCTATGCAGCCCGTTTAAATCCCATTTGCATTTTTCTCGAAATCCGCGGACTTGCTGGGCTGGGTGAAAATATCATGTTGGGCTAGACGAAGAAATGTTATAAAAACATAAACACATGATTGCACATCAGCAAAATCTTTGCAAGCTTATGTACGCAATCACTAGGAGTTAACTTGCCAAGTTATATATAAACAATTATTATTATTTTTTTGTAAGAACTTTCAACTTACGAAATAAATATCATTTTAATTTGATAAGTTAATAGTACGTGGGGTATTATTATTTTTTAGGCTAGACGTGGGACAGTTGAGTTGGTTCTAGGGGAAAGTACTGGGAGAAAACTCAGTTTACATCGAAAAAGAAAGTGGGAGAAAATTCAGAGACCTGCTGGGTCCACCTGAGGAGGGGAATATGTTGGGAGGAAGGAGATTCAAAGCAAGGCAGCTGAGGGAACTAGTTTTTTTTACGGACAAGTGAACTAGTCTACATACATAAGCAAATAGCCACTAAAAAAAGCAATTAGGTTAATGGGTTCTTAAAAGAAATATTTCAGACAAAACAGATAATTACAACATATAGGCTAATCCACGAAACACTCATATGATAAAGGTGCTTATAAACAGATAAAGTACAACATCTAGACCTTCGTGGCACGCTTGATCATGACGCTGCGGCTGTCCGTGTGTACTCGTCGGTTACGGGAAGCAGACACGCCCTCAAGTCCAAGATCTGTACATGTCGTAGCATGCGTGTCGTCCTTAGCTGCGTAGGTTATGTAGGCTAGATTCGCAGGTACCTCCCACGTGTATAGGTCGTCTTCTTTCATGTTGGCGTGTCGGGGTCGATGATGGTCTCAAAGAAGGTCAACCACGGAGTCCTTCTCCTGCCCGTTCTTGATGATCTTGTATTGCTTCGGATGTCGACAAGCTTGTTGCACCGGATGGCCGAATCGTCGCGTTCTTCCTTCTCTCCACCGTAGCGAAGGTGCGATCGGTACTGCCGATGAAAGCGGGCGAATGCTCCGTAACTCGGTGCAGCCATAGGACTAAGGCAAGGCGTAGCTTAACCGAGTCCGTGTCGTTGGTGTACATCACATTCAACTTGGTGCAGCCATAGGACTGAACGGCGAACTCAAAGGGGAACTCCTTGTGAAGTCCATATCTAGCGTGCTCACCCCTCGGATCGCCATTGGAGTCTCTTCGAGTGAACGAGTGTGTAGGCGGCGGCAGCAGTTCATTTATCAGCTCACGGGAACTGGATTCAACAAGAAGCTGAGTGTGTACAGCGACAACAAGCATTACTACCCCTCCCTCGTCCGCTGCACGCCCGGCAGAAGATGCACCCTCGGCCACACGTCGGTTCACGAGCGGGTCTGTATTGGTACTGTAATAATAGGAGTTAGTGGTCACTTTACTTAAATTTAAGTAGCTTTAATAGAACTTTATACTTAAAACAAGCAATGCATTCGCTCGTTCTATCAGTGCCACAGGATCAACATGCACAACAATTAGAATTATTATTCTCAGGACGCACACGACCAACACATTTGTCGCACTTTCACAAAGATAATACTACCAAGTTTGAACTGTTTGTTATGGTTGTTGTCTTCTGCATCATCATGCCGTGTTTCCCAGCTTGCAAGATTCAGAACCAACAAATAAGATCCAAATAATAAGTACAACAAAGATGCCTACACATCTCATTGATTCCGAGCTTGCAAGATTCAGAACCAGCGAATAAGATTCAAATAATAAGTACAACAAAGATTCCTACACATCTCACTGATTCCCAGCTTGCAAGATTCAGAACCAACCCATTAGAGCCTTTTGATAAAGTAAATATCGGGATTAAATCCATCTGGGCTAGCCATGTCATACAATTGAAGAACTTGGCGAATGCTCTTGACCGTCACAACATCTGTAGTTGAGTATTCCTGTTTGCATAGCACAAACCAGGAGAGCATGATTTCAATTTAATAGTGGCCTCCTTTACTCAACCTGCACCTCCACTTGGATGAAGCCTGCCTTGAGTTCCATGATTCAATTCATGCACCTTTTTCTGTAGTTCACCTGAAGTGAAGCAAAGATTGCATCATTCAGCTAGCAAGAAGTACTTGCTCTCGTGAGCTGGCAGGTTCTTCTTTAGTAGTTGCACTAAAATTGAGGAACATTAAGGTGTCCGGCTCATGTAAGGTGCAACTATAATTTTGTTATCCTTTTGTGCAGTTCCACTAAAATAAAGTGCCATTGTGGTGATAGTGACGGCTCATCTTGCAAAGGCTAATAAAATGTTGCACGAGATTACCAGCAGAACTTGACGGAGATTTTGGAAACTCCAATCACCATTTTGTGCGGTTCCACCAAAATTGAGAGATGTTGCCCACGTGACATTTTAGTTGAACTGCACAAGACACCCATTCCAAAAAAAGTGTTTTGTGCAGTTCACCAAAAGGTCACAATAGCAACAAGGTGAAATGGATATCCCTATTTGCACAAAAAGATAGAAAGTAAACAGTTGCTGGTCAATAAGAATATATTGAACATATACAAAATGAAAAGAAGTGTCTTAATTATGTTCATGGCAATCACGCAAGGACAGTACAAATTTTAAAACGTCAGCAATGCTTCATGTTACCAGAAGCATTACGATCAAAAATGAGGTTCCTCAAATATGGGATTACTTTAATGGTGGCATTCCTTGTTTACCAGACACAGTTAATCAACAACAGCTAAAGAGTCGGTTTAAGGGCATGGGACCGTGGGGACACCAGACACTCAAAGGCGTAAAGGAGCAACTTACTTATCATCTTGGGAAAACAACAGAGTGCCATTTGTAATACACTTTAATTGCATCTTATCAGTGGAGGCATTAGATTAACAATAACACTGGTTAAACATGTCCCTAAGGTAACAGTGTGATCGCTTCATTTTACATGCGCCCTTACATTAACAACAACAAAAGGTTGGTATAAGGACATGCGACGATTGGGCGCATCGGCACAATGTACCTACAAGGAGGCATAAAGTGGTGATGCCGAGTTTGTTCATGCTATGTGAGGGCAGCAAACCTAATCCTGGAGACCTTGTACTATGTGAGGGCAGCAAATCTAATCGTGGAGACCTTTTACTATGTGAGGGCAGTAAATCTAATCCTGGAGACCTTTTACTATGTGAGGGCAGCAAATCTAATCCTGAGACCTTTTACTATGTGAGGGCAACAAATCTAATCCTGAGACCTTTTACTATGTGAGGGCAGCAAATCTAATCCTGGAGACCTTTTACTATGTGATGGCAGCAAATCTAATCCTGGACATACTTTGTTGACTTGTCCACCAGCTGCCACTTTCTATCCTTTTTTTAACCAATAATAGATATGTTCCTTATCCAGTTTGTACTGCGTTTTCCCATTATTTCCCTTTTCAACCAAGAGACCGGTTGGGTATCCGGTCTCTACTACTTTCACCATATTATTTCCTCTTTGTATCAAGTCCTAGATTCATGCTACAACTTTCCCCCCTTTCTTCGTTGTTTGAACAAAGCCCTAGATTAGAATGCATGAAGTAGCTTTACCTCTAATAATAATAAAAATTTAGGTGGCTTTGGAAGAGCTAATGGGAGTAGAAAAAGATGCACATGCAGACACGTGGGGAGCTGGGGCAGTAGAGCAAGGACGCTTTCGAAGAACTTAGACCTAAGGGTAGCCGGGATGTCGGTGGCGGCAGGTCGGATCTGTGGACAATACGGCAGGGAGGAAGAAGGGTCGGAGGACCTCCCGAGCCGGTGCTGTGTCAGAGAGAACGGCACGGGCAGAGGATCGGGCCCCTCCGGCAGCTGTGGGTTTCCTCCCTCGGCGGCGATGACCGCGTGAACGATGCACCTTTTAGTCCTCTACACACACCGGCCAAAGGGATCCGGCCGGATCTATGACCAGTGGTGAGCAGAGAGAAAATGTCGCTACCACTGTCTTGTTTATATCTAGAGACGATGAGAGAATGAAGAGAGCAACCCTAGTAAAGCAAGCGCTCAGGTCCCTGCGTCCATATATAGTGGAGTGATTATCTTTTTTCTCTCCACAAAAAGCGTTTCAATTTGTGTACGTGGCATTAAAGAAAAGAAACTCTCTATTTAAGGTGACTGTACGACTCCTACTTACTACTAGTAGTACTACAATATTGTTCACTTGTGCTCCCCGCCCCTCCATTCATTGAACAAGCCCATGGGTGAATAAACATACAGTACTTATTGTATTTATATAGAACGAACAAGCTCGAACTATTTTTGCGTAGTTAAAAGCTGAGGGCGGGGCTTTTCCCGGGCAGTACCCGTGACAGTTTTCGGGTAGGCGGTTTGACAGAGAGGTGAGGAGGGTGAGCGAGTGGGTCTATGCGATTTGACGGCGCATTACTGCTGGAAAGACTTGTGATATGACCACTCACTATAGTCATGAATTACCGGCGCTCCAACCGGGGTGATGCCCCCCTTCCGTTCAAGGCTCTAATCATTGCATGACACGTCGACCCGGATGTGGCTCTCCCACATGTCGGAGTAGTAAGAAGGAGCAAAGAATGATGCGGTATATACTAGTACTATACTACTCCCTCCGTTCCAAAATATAAGTCTTTGGAGAGATTTCACTATGGACCACATACGGAGAAAAATGAGTGAATCTACACATAAAATGCATCTATATACATCCATATGTGGTCCACAGTGAAATATCTACGAAGACTTATATTTAGGAATAGATGGAATACTACTCAGGTCGGAGGAGTGCGAACCACGCAGCCAAGTGAACCAGCAGTGCGAACCATGGTAGCCCAGTGAACCAGCAATAGAAAACAATGTGGTGATATGGCCATAAAAAACAATGTGCTACGGTCCACACTGTAGCAAGTACAGTAACACTCCTCTTTGTTTGGATCCCTGAGTTAGAGCTAGTTTGGTTTGAAATAGCCTCAAATTATCAAAACAACAGGGGTTAGTTTGAGCTAGTTTGCTCTAACCCAGCTAAAAAAACTAGCCTGGTGGAGTGGTTCTAATTGGGTTAGTTATCCTCGGGCCCACTAGAAGAGAACAAAAAAATCTCCCCTGCCCGCACCAGATCGCTCCCCCCACCTATCACACGACTCCTCTCTGTTCCCCATAGGTTCGCTCGTCCTCTCTCTCCTCCGGCCGCCCTCTCCTTCCGGCCTCCGCCGCCCTACTCCGGCCGCCCTCTCCCTCCGGCCTTCGAAGGTCGCCCCGCTCCCCCTTCACCAGTCATTTTTCTCCCTCTTTCGTGTGCGGCGGCGGCGCATCTACCAGGGAGGTCGCAAGAGGGGTGAGTTTGTTCGTTCCTTCTCTGTGTCACGGCCATATCAGTGATCTTGCTTGCTCTAGCGCTAAGTCTGATTTGGAAAAGTAGATCCTGATCAAACATGGTATAGATTTGTGGTGCACGCATGGAATTGTTTGATGCTGCTTGAGGAGGTAATAAATCTTTCTAGAGGCTCTAAGATTCAGGTCACCTTCCTAGGTATTTCAATTTCAGGCTTGCATTATTTCTAGAGGCCCAAAGATTCAGTTCACCTTTCTAGGTATTTCAATTTCAGGCTTGCATTATTTCTAGAGGCCCAAAGATTCAGTTCACCTTTCTAGGTATTTCAGTTTCAGGCTTGCATTATTTCTAGAGGCCCAAAGATTTAGTTCACCTTTCTAGGTATTTTAGTTACAGGCTTGCATTATTTCTAGAGGCCCAACGACTAAGTTCCCTGGGCGGCAAGCGGCCCTGCTACCCATGCCGGTGTCGACCTCAACTCGCAAGGGCCGGCGTCGGAGGGGTTCCCGGGGCTTGGGCTCTACAGAGCCTTCCTCCAGAGCGACAATGGAGAGCTCCTCCCTCGGTGCGTGAGGGGCTCCGGGCTCCCTCCCTATCGTGAATGACTTCCGTGATGAGTTAGCTCATTCTTTGTTTCATGAAGTGTTTTTTTATTTTGTGAAGCTTGATTGACGACTTGTATGTTTAAGTGGGATATCTCATTTGTATGGACAAAGTAAAAATTATCATGTTTTGCATACTTGATTTGTATAGATGGTTCGTTTATGTGAATTGTGAGCGGGAGGAGGCCACAGAAGAGCCGGCCACACCAAGAGGGTGCTTGGATCCAAGGGACTTATTTTAGTCGACTAAAATAGTCTCTTTAAGAGGCTAAAAGTTCCAAGCACCCTGACTAAAGAGGGCTAAAACTAGTCTTGAGACTAAAAAAATTAGTCAGGTACCCCTACTAAAATGTGGATTAGTCATCTCTCTCCTCATTTAACTCCTCTCCTTTAACACAAAGTAGTTCCGGATTGGAGGGTTTGGAGGATAATAAATGCTCATTAACTCGATTTTAGTGTCTTTAGTATTTGGATCCAAGCATGGGTGAGGCTAGCAAGTTTTAGTCTCACTACTTTTAGTCACGGAACTAAAACGTATCCAAGCACCCTCCAAATCCGGCAGGAAATAGGGTCCAAAGTAGTCAAATGATGGAGATAGAGCATTAATTGTCAATCTAACCCTGCCATCCATACACCTCTTTGGTTTAGAGTTAGTTAGGGTTAGAATATAACTCTAACCTCTAACTGAGTTAGAGTTCTCCTCGTCTCGGTTCATCGCCATCATACTTTCCCCATTCCTGTGTTTACAGTATTCTACGAATCAAAGAGGCCCTTTTTTGCGGGAAAAATCAAAGAGGCCCTTAGACTGGTTTCGGTCCAGTCATTTTTTATAAACGTGTTATGTCCAAAATTTAATGAACGTGCTCCGGTTTCCATGAAAATAATCCGGTTTCATGTAGTAATTCATTCATTTATTTATTCTTCTGCGGGGGGTTTGCATGAAATTCGTGAGGTCTGAAATGTAAAGTACCCCGGCATATGCTTCGAGTCGTGCATGCACTATGACCCAGATGCTCTATGTCCCACATGTCGGCGAATGGGAGCGCGTGGAAATAGCCTAGGAGTACATATAGGAGGATAAATGCGTGAAATAATATGTACTGTGAAGCGTAGCCGCCGTTCGAAAAGGAGACCTAAAGTGATGACAGCTATAGATCGCACGCACCCAACTAGTGGTACTAGACATACGACTAATTTTTCCCTCAAAAAAGAAAAAAAAGAGGCACGAGTGCACAGTACTCCTATTCTATAAACACGAGTCCCATCTGACAACAGCGTCCGAGCTACAACTAGCTCTCCTCCCTCGTTTCTCTCTTCTAATTCTAAACTCGGCCGACGCCCGGTGGGCGGGGTGGGTTTGCTCAACTGCGGCCCCACCTCACAGTGAAAACGTTACGACTGGAACAAAAATGCCATATACTCCCTCCGTTCATAAATATAAGCCTTTTTAGATACTATTTCAAATGGAATACAGCACACAGATGTATGTAAACATAGTTTAGAGTGTAGATTCACTCATTTTGCTCCGTATGTAGTAGTCACTTGCTGGAATCTTTAGAAAGACTTATATTTGGGAACGGAGGGAGAAGGCGTGTTGTAAAATCAAGCTTCTCCTCGTTGTACGAGTTGACGCGACACATCATAGCACTGGCCCCACATGCTTGCCTCTAAACTTGGCTGAAAGACCCGCAGTGTACAATATATTTGCTGCAACCTCTAACATTTAGCCACCACAAATTAACATATATGTGGCCGTATGCATCGTTCTGATGCAGAGGCCGGGGAGTCCCCCCTTTAAAAAAACAAATTAAAATATATATTCCTGTCTTGACCAGATGAGCGTGCAAACTACAATCACCAGGGTGTCAGGTAGGGCCAGAAGACTATTTTAGTTTTTTCTAAAACTTCGAGACGGCCACATAGCATGGAGCCGACCCCAACGATTTTAAGCTTACAGGCATGGTACACGCTATCCTAGACTACTCTACACATGAAACTGCCACACGAGCGTCCAGGCTGCGCTTGGCTCTTCGCCTCTTCGGGAAGTCGAACAATGATGGAGTACTACTGCACTGGAGGAGTACTACTGCACTGGAGGAGTACTACAGTACGCTTCTGGCCATCTGACACCGATTGAACAATGATGGAGTACTACTACACTGGAGGAGTACTACAGTACACTTCTGGCCATCTGACACCGATTGAACTGCTGCATGTCCACCGCGTGCGGGAGGGAGAGCGTGTAGCGAAAGCTTCTCCTAGTCTTGCCAGCCACCACGCTCATGGGCGAGGGAGGGACACTCCTGCCTTTGCGTGTATGACTGGTGGGCCCGACAGGTGTGTGGCCAACCTGTCATATAGCCAAAGGCAGGTGCAGTTAAGTCCGCGAGGGAGAGGATAATCAAACTTCTCGTTGATGTACGAGTTGACGCGACACATCAAAGCACTGCACTCAATATATTTCAATAATTTGCGTTTACCGATGCATTAATTACAACGCATGCATGCATGCCGTGACTCTCCTTTTGATACTTGCATGTGTTGATTTAATGCACCTTGAAGTAGTATAAAATATGTGATAGGAAAGCTTTGTAATACCCCGGCCCAAGTCGAGAGATGGTTGTGCACGAGGAGGGTGAGATCATGCAGACCGAACATGACCCGGCGATGGAGCTCTCTAAGGTCTCGATGGACCTCACCGTGCTCCACTGCCCCGTTTGCCTCCGCCCCTTGATGCCTCCAGTGTATGAGGTTCGAATACACCTCGTCCGTTCGGCTGATTGAGCAAGGTGCAGGTTTCTTGATTGATGTGCTATTCGATTGATTTCTACAGTGCAAGGGAGGGCACCTGCTCAGCGGACTGCCGCCGAGCGCCGGGAACCAGCAAGAAGTGCTGGCGCGAAGGCGGTGGCTTTGACGTGCGGAACACGACGGTGGACCCCGTCCTTTCGTCGGTGAGGGTGGAGTGCCCGCACGAAGGCTGGGGGCTCTACGTCACTTACCACAAGCTCGTCGATCACCTGAGCGTGTGTCCGCTCGCGCCCTGCAAATGCCCCGTTCCCGTCTGCGGCTATGAAGGCCCACCGCCGGCGCTCTACCACCACATCAGCACCGCGCATCCCATGCTCATGCACATGATCTAGTACAGCAAGGTGCTCCAGCTGCAAGTACCACCGTCGGAGCCATGGCTCTTGCTGTTCACGGAGGAGGACCGCCGCGCGGTTTTCTTGGTCGGCGGCGTGATCGACATCGGCGCGCCTATCATCGTGTCGGTCGTCTGCATCAGAGCGGGGGCGTCCCCACTGCCGCACTACATGGCCAAGCTGCGGGCGAACGGCCCGCCGGGGGAGCCCAAAGGCACGACCGATGCCGTCAAGGTGGAAATGGAGGTGACAAGCAGCAAGGATCCCGGCGACGTCGACGTGCGGGAGCTGACCTTCTTGATAGTTCTGCCCAAGCTGCTGATCGGGGCTAAGCTTGTGTCCCTCCACATTCAGATTGACAAGCTCACGTCCTAAATGTTTCTACAGTGCCTTCTGTTTATCTTAGTAATATGCTAATATAGGGATTACCTTGGTCTACTTTAGCTTAAGAAATGGTGGGGTTTGGTGGCGATAAAAACTTATGTTTATCAATGCATTAATTGCAATGCATGCATGCATAAAGTACATGCATTGGTCAATTTTCTCTTTATACTTGCATGCAATGATTTAATGCACCTTGGAATCTAAACATGTGTTGGGGAACAACCAAATTGAGCCTTATAAAATGGAAAAACTAAAATTTTGAGATAAGCCCTATAAAACCGGAAAGGAGAGACTAGAAAAAGAAGTACTCCATCCGGGAATAGTGCCGCACTTCGAAACTTGAACTGTCAATAAATTTTGAGCTTGCGTCTCGTCACATTCCAAATTACTCCACGCTATATTGAATTGCAAACCTGTTCACACCCATCACAACCTAAACGGTTCACACGTATTAGTACTCGGTTATAAATACTAGTATGCCAAGATGACTGCGCATTCCTCCTCAACTCCTCATCCACAAAAACAAACAAGCCATTCAACATCCTTCCCTTGCGTCTGCCATGGCCAGCGTGAGTTCTGGGTCGGGAGATTGCCACTAGGGAGAGGCGAGCATGGAAGCGGAAGCATGAGAGATGTCCCGCCTCACTGTGAGAGCAGCCGACATGTCCCTCCGCGCGGAAGTAGCAGCACAGAGGTCCCGCCGCGCCGCTGAAGCAGCACGGAGGTCCCGCTGCACCGTCGATGCAGCAGATCGTCTGCCGCCCTTGAAGCAGCAGAGATGTCCCGCCGCGCCACGAATGCATCAGAGATGTCCCGCCGCACCGCGGCGGCCTGGGAAATTTCTCGCGGGCAGGCGACGACTGTTACAGGCGCATGCATGCGATCGTCCATAGCCAGATGGAGCAGATCTCCGGCTGGGCGAGGTTGCAGGACGACATGAAAGCCTCGTTTGAACAGGCTATCGGCGTACTAAGGGAGGGCAATGAGAGGCTCTGGGCCGAGCGCGACCTGCTGAGGGAGAAGATCGTCCGAAGTGCAGACCAGCAGGAGGAGACCAGTGCCTTGTTGAAGAGGACCGGCGTCATCGTCAAGAAACTTATGGACGAGAATGACATGCTCCGCAACGAGTGCCAAAGGCTGGTGGAGGAATTCATGGATGTTCTCAAGCAGCATCTTGAGGACAAGAAAGAGCTCATCGCTGCTCGCCACGGAGACTAGTTCCCGCGGCCTGCAACAACGCATCAAGAAAGTAAAGATCAGCGAGCCAGATCCTTGTCTTCCTTCTTCTTTTGCCCTTGTGTATTTCGGGCGTAGTCGCATGTGGCTTTTTTAATTATCTTTCTAATTATGTGAGACAATTAATCGTCCTTATCTTTCTATGGAAGATCAATGTTGCGAGGCTGGAATGAAGAAAACTCTTGCTGTGGCGACCCTGGCGTTGTTGTTCTTCTTGTTGCTGTTGGGCTTCCTTCAGTTTCCTGGTTTCTTTTGATGTAATAATCGGTTTAGGATGTGGATTGTGTTGTCGGTTGTGAAATGGTGGGTTCTAGCGCGAATGTTTGGCCTTTGTTGGCCTCTTGGGATGTTGCGATTTCAATCTGGTAGCTTTTAGTCCTTCATGTTAGGCTGGAGTTGTGCTGAACTTCTTGTGAATTGTGGTGGTTTTCAGTAATGAAAATCGGAAGGGACAAGCCCTTCTTTGATCAAAAAAAATTTAATCGTCCTTATATATTCATCAGTCTTGCTATAAGTCGCAGTAGATGCTATATAGGTCCGTCGGATCTTACATCAAGATTTGTGCTTTCAGATTTTCTTTTTTCTCTCTTAAATCTCAGTCGAGTGATACATAGCCACGCCATTAAACAGAGGCTCAGGCGCCATTGATGGAGACCTTGGGAGAGAGGTGGACGGTAGAGATCAAAGGCTCTCCTCCCGATAAGCACGTGCAGGGGTCTGATCGCACGCCTCTCGTACTCAAATAGCTACCCTGCACGACGCCTCCTAGCTAATAAAAAATGGGGACGCGTGGCGGCACGTAAATGGTACTAGTAAGTAGAATGCCCACGGTTTCAACAATACTCGTGTTTCTGATTGTAACGTGACATCACTAGTTCCAAAATGACTTTGTTGATTGTTAATGTGTGCGCCTTCGCAAATCGGACTGCAAATTTACCACAACATGTTGGTGCCATGTCATGGCACCAAGCCAAGTTTCATTATTTTAATGCGTGTTTTGGATTTACAGGAATTAAAAAACTAAGTTTCTCAATGTTTCCAACCCAGCCACGACGCCCAGAATTTTGAATTTCATTCCCATTTCTTGCATGTAACCTAGAAATTTACCCGACGACACACATGTGATTTTTCAACCAACTTTGGTGCACTGGAACATGTGCTTGTATTTCAAATTTGAATTATGCACACAAAGGTGACACATTCCTCCCGTAACCACGAGCCTTCTTGAGAGAAGCTCCGATTTGCAAGAAGCTTATACCAAAATTTGTTCCTATTGGCCAATTTTTTTACCACGGCATGGTACTACAATGACATGACACCATGCCAAGTTTCATGATTTTAAAACCAAGTTTCTCAATGTTGTCGACCGAGCCACGATGCCCAGATGTTTGAATTTTATTCTCATTTTTTGCATGGGACCTACTCCCTCCTTCCATCTATATAGGGCCTAATGTGTTTGTCAAGACAACCTTTGACTATCGACAAGATTAATAACACATGAGATGTATACTATGAAAATTATATTATTGGAAGCTCCTTTGACATACAAATTTGAAGGTATGCTTTGTGTAAGTTGCATGTCATATATTATTGCTCTAACGTTTGGTCAAAGTTAGCTTCGAAAAATGCATTAGGACCTATATAGATGGAAGGAGGGAGTAGAAATTCACCCGAGGACACAAATGTGATTTTTCAACCAACTTTGGTGCACGGGAGCATGTGCTTGTAGTTCAAATTTGAATTATACACATTAAATGACCAAAAACTCAATTAATGTGTAAATAAGGCCAAACGAAGCCGGAATAATTCCAAAATTTAACAGGGCACTCATGTAGTTCTATGCTGCCTTTGTAAATATACTCAAGAGGACAACGTATATCGTTTCGCACTCAAAGGTGGCACGTTCCCTCTCAGAAGCACGAGCCTTCTTGAGAGAAGCTTGGGTTTGCAAGAAGCTTATACCAAAGTCTGTTACTATTTGTCCAATTTTTTTACCACAACATGGTAGTACCATGACATGACATCCATGCCAAGTTTCATGATTTTCAGACGTGTTTTGGATTTACAAGAATTTTAAGACCAAGTTTCTCAATGTTCTCGGCCGAGCCACGATGCCCAGATGTTTTAATTTTATTCTCATTTCTTGCATGGGACCTAGAAATTCACCCGAGGACACAAATGTGATTTTTCAACCAACTTTGGTGCACGAGAGCATGTGCTTGCAGTTCAAATTTGACTTATGCACATTAAATGACCAAAAACTCAATTAATGTATAAAAACGACAAAGTAACCCAGAATAATTCCAAAATTTAACAGGGCATTAATGTAGTTCTATGTTGCCTTTGTTAAGAAACTCAAGGGGGGCAGCGTATATCGTTTCACACTCAAAGGTGGCACGTTCCCTCTTAGAACCACGAGCTTCCAAATCGGCCCAATTTTTTACCACAACATGTTAGTGCCATGACATGACACCACGCCAAGTTTCATGATTTCCAGGCGAGTTTTGGATTTACATGAATTTGAAATCAAGGTTTCTCGATGTTCTCGGCCGAGTCATGATGCCCAGATGTTTGAATTTCATTCTGATTTCTTCCATGGGACCTAGAAATTCAACCAAGGACACACATTTTATTTTCAACCCACTTTGATGCATCGGAGCATGTGCATGCAATTCATATTTAGATTATGCACATTAAAAGTCCAGAAACTCAGATAATGTATAAAATTGCCAAATGAACCCGAAATAATTCCAAAATTTAACAGGGCACTCATATAGTTCTATGTTGCCTCTGTAAATAAAATCAGGGGGGAGGCAGCGTATATCGTTTAGCACACAAAGGTGACACGTTCCCTCTCGGAACCACGAGGCTTGTTGAGAGAATCTCCGGTTTTGCAAGAGGCTTATACCAAAACTTGTCCCAATTCAGCCAAAAATTATACGTATGAAAGCTGGGTTTAAATTATCCCAAACATCTCGCTACCTAGACCAATAATGTACTATGATTTGAACTCAACATAAAATGGATACAAATATTTGAATTGGAGAGCGTATGGTACATGTAGTTCATAGTGAAATATGATTACTGCTATATGTATGTTTTTTGTTATCAAGATAATATTTAAATTATTGTATAACTTGACAACAATCGTATTCAAATAAGGAAAATTGATTCAAATTTAGTCCATATGGTAGACGACAATATATATGTTCACATGGTGGAGTAAAATGTTCATATATGATGGAAGATCAAAATGTACGACTACATCAATTATAAACCACAAGGTCACCTAACGATATATTCGAATTCAACATAACGTGGATTCAAAAATTGAAATTCGAGATCATGGCATCTGTAATCATATAAAAAGGGACATTACTCTTTCTTCGGTGGGAATTGATTTGTTTTTTGTTGTTGTTGCGGGAAGTGCGAATCGATTTAGTATTGTGCAGGGTAATCTTGTTCTCCCGATTTTTTTACATTTTTCTTGTAGTTTTTTTAATGGCATCTATAGCAATATAGTAAAAGGGGACATGACTATTGTGTCTTGTATGAATTGTTTTTTCACACGTTAAGTTTGTTCTGCCGAACAAGGAATCTGCACCTTGTTATCCCGAAATTTTCAAGCTCGAGTATCTTTTGTCTCACCTGCTTTGAAACTCCCCTTCTTCAACCCGCGCCGCGCCTTGTTATCCCGAAATTTGGACGCGCGCAAGAACTCCCTCCTCATCTGAAATTGCTCCCACAGCCCAGACACGCGAAATCCCGATTCTACCCCTCAGCCGGAAATGAAGCTCCACGTCGCGGTGTCAAAACCGGTAGGGGTACGCTGGTAACTTACCCTACATTTCGGACAAGCGTGTCCCTAAGATTGGCTCCCCCCTCCCCCTTCGCCCCCCATTCGTACACTGAGGCCGCCAAAACAAGCGAAACCCCACGCTCCTCCGTTGGCCTCCCGACCGCCGCCCAGCCGGAGACTCTTCCCCGACTACGTCGTCCACCGCAACAGCTCGCCGTCCATCATCCACCGCACCGGATGAGGATCCGTTGTCGATATCGTGGTCCCGCCAGATCAGCCGCCCCATCCTCCACCTCCAAGGAGCTGCCCCGACGTTCACCTCGTCTATCGCGCCACCTCAATCCCCACAGCGCCGTCTTGACCTGCCCCACCAGAACCGCAGGACCCTCACCAATTCCTCTGATGAAGCTGAGGCCAACTCGGTGCCACCAAGGAGGTTCTGCACTCACCACTGCATTTTATCTTTTGTTCGATCTCACGGGGCTGCCGGTGCTCGATACCAAGCAGACATGGCATGTCTCCATCGACGGCGCCGTCACCGGCCACATCATCCACGACGTCTCTCCCCCATGTCGTTGCTTCCTCGGCGGCGACTTCCACAACGGCACTAGCTGCAGCTGCTCCGGCTCTCGCTCGCGTTGCGGCTCTATTCTTGCTGTCGGTCGCGCTGCTGCACTGCTCCTGCTTTCGTTCGTGCTGGTGCTCTGCTCTTGCTCTCGCTTGCACTGCTGCTACTGCACGACCTCCGGCAGCTACAGGAGTTGCTGTTTTAGCACTCGCTCGCGGTGCTACTGCACGACTTGATCTCTGCTAGTGCGTTCCCTGCTCGAGCGTCTGCTGATTTAGATCACTGCTTCTCTGCTACTAGTGCTCGAACGCCCTAAACATCTAATGCAATGCTCTGTTACTAGTTCAATCAGTTTCGACAGTAAAATTCAGTTTCGACTGTGAAGTTCATTTTCTTGATTAAGTTCGTGAGTGAACAGTACTTACAACATCTGTCGAGCTGCCGTGGGCGCCGGCGATGCGCTTTACATCTAGCACTTTTTGGTGATGTATTTTACATCATCTATTGAAGATGATATTAGGGTCACACTTCAGATTAACATTGTCTGCATCTTGTCATGCTTCAGCCTGGTAAATACGTACACCTTAGCGGAGCTGCTCCAACGATTTAAACCGTCCATCACAATGAGCAAGCAGTACCCTCGGCGCCGTTTCGAGAGGCCTCGGATCTTCTTCCCCGCCTCCGACAGTCACACCAGCATCATCACCGTCCTCCACGTCCAACTCAATGATGCTAAGGTCCACAAGGCTATGCCAAAGAGGTTGTACTCTCGTCACATCACTTTGTTTCTCCATTCCTCTGTTCTTCCAATTCATGTGAGACAAACACATAGGTTGACTGAAATCCTATGTTTCCAAATGCTCTGTTTTGTACGTGCATTCCTATCCTATTCCTGTGTTTTTCATGTCCCTGCGTTTATAGAATCCTCCAATTCTAAGGAGCCCTTACAGATTTACTTCATTTTCAGATAGGCGTCAAAGAAAAATCTGTGTGTTATGTCCTGCTCCTGCAGTTGTCGCCATCCACCCCACCGAGGTGCACCATCGATGAAGTTGCTCACTGCAGCAGAGATCCCCCCTGCAGACTTCCTTTCGCTGCCTCAGATCATCTTCCCCGTTGCCGGCAGCCACACCAACCGCATTACCATCACCGACTGAGCAGATGAACCTGAGGACTTCATAGTTTCGGAAGAGAGGTCGCAGTCTTTCATGTTTGCTTACGTTATACATCGGTTATTATTACCTGCTACTTTATCGTTCAATCTTGAGTTTTGAATTGCCCATGGGTCCATATCGAGCCAGCAACTAATAGTATCTGTCGACTATCTGGTTCATCTGGGGTCTTCTGTGTGGTTCATGTTGGGTGGGCAACAAACAATAGATGATCCATTGTCTATCTTTTTAAACTGAAGCTATAATCTACCTCCTATCATTAGTTTTGGATCCATCCACTCGTTTGCTACCATCAGTCTTGATTTTTTCATGCACCCCTTAGGCCTTACAAAATCTAACTATTTTTTTATTATGCATGTCAGATATTGTACACAATCGTATCTTGAACATGTAGAGAAAAAAGAAGACCGTTATGGCGAATATAATGTCATCTGAGCCTTACGCTCCATGGTGGGCGAAGTGCCCCCCTCCTGCATTTCCAGATTGTATTCCAGAGGAAGATAACTATTCAGATGGAGATTCGAAGGAGCCGACCACGCCTGCTTACCACCGAGGTGTTTGCTCTAACACAGCATGCTGATGTTGGTCATATCATGCATATGGCGCCTTGCATTGCTTACATTATACATCTTGTATGTCATCAACTTAGTTTAGATTTGCTTTGTGTGAATGCCACCTGTTTGATTTCTATATCATACTCCCACCATTCCTAAATATTTGTCTTTTTAGAGATTTCAACAAGTGACTACATACGGAACAAACTGAGTGAATCTACACTCTAAAATATGTCTTTATACATCCGTATGTGGTAGTCCATTTGAAATCTCTAAAAGACAAATATTTAGGAACGGAGGGAGTATATGGGAATTATGCAATGCCATCTTCTTTAGCCAGGCATCATATACGTGAATCATGCAATGCCATCCTGCTTAGCTACCATCGTATATGTGAATTGTATCGTGCCATATTTTTTCCATAATGTATTCCATTTGTCAACAATGTTTATACATTCATCTACTCTTCCTGTGCATCAACCATTTGAGTCGGTCATGGGAAAATCTGGAGTGAAAACAAGGTCTTCGGCAACGATTGCTACTGTCGATGCAGATTTCTTGCTGGTTACAGATAGCTCCTCAGAGGAGGATTCAGAGAGAGATGACTAGTCGTATTCCCCCCCCCCCCGAGGTGCATGCTCTAACTTGGTTGGGTTATATTGCTCATATCTTGCATATCTTGCATTGCCATGCCATCTGCTTAGATTAGACATGCTTTGTGTGAATGCCTCCCGTTTGCTTTCTATATCAGATATGTGAATTATGCAATCCATGTTTTTCAGCCAGTTATCATATATGTGAATTATGCACCGCCATGGAGCCAGGCATCATATATTTGAATTATCTCATGCCATCTTTTTTTTCATTACGTATTCCGTTTGTCGACAATCTGTGTATATTGAACTACTCTTCATGTGTATCAACCATTTGAGCGGTTATGGAAAAATGGAGTGAAAACAAGGTCTTGAGCAGGCAATGGTACCTGTTGAAGCATATATCTCGATGGTTACAGGGAGCTTCTCAGAGGAGGATTCAGAGACAGATGACCAGTCCTATATCCCATCTGAGGTGTATGCTCTAAGTTGCAATATTTATATTTCTCATATGATGCATATGGTGTCTTGCATTGCTTAGTTTAGACATCATATGCACACTATTGAATTCTATCTGCTTAGTTTAGAGATCATACATGCGAAAGTGCCAGCTGCTTAGTATATGAATCAATTATGTCAATTATATCATGCCATCATGTGTACTTAGACAACATGTATATGAATTATTTCATCCCAACCTATTTTAGAAAGACATCATATAGTTTTGTCATGTCATCCTGTTTAGGTACTCATCATATGTTGAATTATGCCATTATATCCTGTTAAGTTATCCATCATATATCTAAAACGGTGTCATGCTATCCTGTTTAGTTAGGCATCATATATGTGAAATTGTGTCATGCTGTCCTGTTTGGTTAGACAACATACATGTGAATTACCACATCTGTCTATCATACAATGTCTGTACGTTCAATTTCTTTTCTTGTTTATCAGCCATTTGAATTGGAGGGGGTGATGGCAGTATCTAAGGGAGCAAAAAACCGTTCTTCACAAAAGACAGTGCTAGCCGTTGATGCAGATAGAACCATGGTTGTACTGGCCCACAAACTAGCCCCACCACACATAATCGAGACTCTTCCAGATTGCACACTTACACCGTTGGGCAGAGAACCAGCTACAACCCATCTAACCGCAACCCCAGTGGATAGTAACCCACTTATAGTTGACAAAGCACCATGTCCACCACAGTACCCCCACACGAGTAGTTTGTAAAGCTATTGCAGTGTCCAAAGCACGAAGACCACCAGCCTAACCCAAAATCCACGTTTAAAGCGTAGTGCAATCGTTTCTCGTGTCGATTCGTAGCTATGGTCCATACTCCTTTGCTGTTGCATCACTGTATTTACTCATACCAACTACTTTCGAATTTGAAGGATCCAATTGAAACTCCAATGGCGCAATAGGCATGTTTTAAACCTATTTCTTTAACTGGATTGTTGTTCTAACTTCTTGCTCTATGTTGATTTCAGTTTAAGTTGCATAAACAGTTATGTTCTCATGTGATGCACGTTACAAGTGCTGCCAATGCTGTGTAGTTTCTCACACTTATATTCTGTCTATGCTGTTGTGTCTTAAAAATATGTGAGTTGAACTGTGTCTCTATCTTGATTAGGGAACATAAACTAGAATGATATGGACAATACAATGACCATAGTACATAGATATATGTTTGTTTCATGCTGTTATCTTGTCCACCTTACACTACTAGGAAAAGGGCTATAGATGGAAATGACACTAATGGCGCACCGGAAAGATGGTGCGCCATTAGTATATACTAATGGCGCACCGCCATACGATGCGCCATTAGTGTCTAAACTACTAATGGCGCACCATGCCTTGGGTGCGCCATTAGTACCAAATTTTTTTAACTAGTGCGCTTGTTCAAACATACTAATGGCGCATCCTGCCCGAAAAGTCGCCATTAGTAGTTGTAACTACTAATGGCGCACTGCAGCGGGTGCGCCATTAGTACCAACAATTTTTTTTTAAACTAGTGCGCCTGTCCAAACATACTAATGGCGCACCCACACACCGGTGCGCCATTAGTAGTTGTAACTACTAATGGCGCACCGAAATGTGGGTGCGCCATTAGTATAGAAACTTTTTTGAACTAGTGCGCCTGTCCAAACATACTAATGGCGCATCCTGCCCGAGTGCGCCATTAGTAGTTGTAACTACTAATGGCGCACCAGGGTGTGGGTGCGCCATTAGTACCGAAATTTTTTTTAACTAGTGCGCCTGTCGAAACATACTAATGGCGCACCCACACTCTGGTGCGCCATTAGTAGTTGTAACTACTAATGGCGCACCAGTGTGTGGGTGCGCCATTAGTATAGAAACTTTTTTTTTGAACTGTCCAAACATACTAATGGCGCATCCTGCTTAGGTGCGTCATTAGTAGTGGTAAGAACTAATGGCGCACCATGCAAGAGGTGCACCATTAGTAAGTGGGCAGCAACAAGATATTTGGGACAGCCTCTCCTACCCACACACTCACTTTCTCCCCACTTCATTCTCTCCACCTCCTCCTAGTCTCGGTGCCTCCTCTTTTCACCTCATTTCCACCATAGATTCATTCAAATTAAGTGGTTAAATTACCTTGTTTTAATAGGTAAGTAAGGGGGGAAGCTATATTTAGGTTGTTCTCCTTACAACAATGTGCACATGCACTTTTTACGGCCTAGCTAGATCTATGTATGTTCGTGGTGTTGCATATGTTTGTGGTGTTTGCATATGTATTTGTGTTTGGAGGTGTACGGTATTTGAAATGCGATAGTTGCCAATATTTTGCCGGAATGTTGATTCATTTCGCTTTCAAGAATTTTGGCATTAAGCATCCTTTTGGTCCTATTTTAGGGAAAGTCATGCCAAATTTTTCTTGGTTCTAAAATATCGTTTTGCTCTACCCTTGACGACCATGGTCCGCATACGATGACCGAAGGCATCGTGAATAGGTTTTTGAGGTCCGAAGGCCGAGATGCTTCAAAAGAACGAGACGGAGATAAGATGTCCGTGTCGAAGATGCAAGCTGAAGAGCCTTATTGCGGACCCGGATTCCGGGCAGGTGCGGGACCACCTGCTGTTGCGTGGTTTCATGGATGGCTAGGTGATGAAGATGACTACGAAGTCGTCCATGCGGGCCGGGCAAGAAATGAGGAAGGGCAGCAAGACAACCACCGCGGCTCGGGCGAGCGAGAAGACGAAGAATCCCCAGGCGATGATCCACGATCGTGATGTTGCATACCATCATCATGTAGAATATGCAGGACATGATGATGAGGAAGATGCCGAGCAGGCGACGGGCATGATCATGAAGATGATGATGCCGGGCGGAGCGCACGACGCTGGACCATCGATGGGCTGGGTGCAAGACCCTCATATTCAAGAGCTGCTTCTCAAGCGCACGGATAACGCAAGAGCTGCCGCCCGAGAGAAAGCCAAGATGGATCAACTTGAGTTAGATGCGGTTACTCCATTGTATGAAGGATGCATGCCCGAGGATACCCGCGAAAGTAACGCTCATGGCCACGGAGATGAAGGTAAAACACAAAATGACCGACGCGTAGCTTCGGCGAGAACATGTCATTCTCGCACGAACGTCTTCCCAAGGGGAACAAGTGCCCGACCAGTTTGGAGGAGGCGAAGAAAATTGTGTGTCCTCCGGATTTACCGCACGTGAAATACCATGTGTGCATGAACAATTGCATCATTTATCGGGACGAGCACGCGGAGTCTACCATATGTCCGGTGTCTTGGCGTCACTCGATACAAGAAGAGGAAGAAAGCTCCTCGAAAAGTGGTGTGGTACTTTCCGATCACTCCTCGTCTGCAGCGCTATTTCGCGGACCCTAAGGTAGCAAAGCTCCTGCGTTGGCACGCCGGATAGGGAGGAGAAGAAGCGGGAAGATGACGCAAATGATCCGGAGATAGATAAAAAGACAAGATGCCGAGTCACCCTAAGGATGCGAGCCGGTGGCAAGCGTTGAACTTCAAGACTCGGAATTTGGGAACGATCCAAGGAACATCGTCTTGGGCGCGAGCACCGATGGAGTCAATCCGTTTGGCAGCCGGAGAAGCACACATAGCACCTGGCCTGTGTTTGTGTGGATGTACAACCTTCCCCGGTTGTGCATGATGAGGATTTTCATTCTCATGAGTATGCTAATTGAAGGGCCGATAAAACCAGGGAACGAAATCAATCTGTATCTGGGGCTGCTGAAAGAGGTGCTTGACACGCTGTTTAAAACGCCAGCCAATACGTGGGACGCCGCAGAGAAAGAATATTTCCCTATGAGAGCCGCCTTTGCTCACGACGGTGCACGACTATCTCGATTACGGATATGTCGCGGGCAGGTAGTCCACGGATTTTACGGATGCGTAAGGTGCATGGATGACACAACGTATCGCCAGCTAGATAGAGATCCCGGGTCTTGAAAACCGTGTTCATGGGACATCGAAGGTGGCTTCGCGACGATGACCCGTGGAGGAAACGCAAGGATCTGTTCGATGGTGAAACCGAACCCGAAAACGCCCGTGTACGAGGAGAGGCGAGGAAATAGAAAAGCTGTTGGAAAATTGGAAAGACTGCCCACTGACGGGAAAGAAGCAAAAGGAGCCAGAGCCGGGAAAGAAGCGAAAGGCGCCAGAGCCGCTGAAGGTATGGAAAACGAGGTCTGTTTTTCCGGGACTTGCCGTCTTGGAAGATCCACCGTGTGCCTCACAGCCTTGATGTCATGCATATCACGAAGAACGTGTGCGAGAGTCTGCTTGGTACCCTCCTCAACATGCCAGAGAGGACCAAAGATGGGCCGAAAGCAAGGGCAGACTTGAAATCAATGGGCATCAGGCAGGAGCTTCACGCTATGATGATGATGATGATGATGATGATGATGATGATGATGATGATGAGGCGAAGCAGGACACAGAAAGTCGTTGCAAAGGCAAAAAGGCCAAGAAGACCGGAAATGACTACCCTCCCGCGTGCTTCACTCTAAGTCAGGAGGAGATCGAGCAGTTTTTCACCTGCCTCCTAGGAGTAAAACTTCCTTACGGTTCTGTGGGAAGATAAGCGAGATACCTAGACCCAGCGACAGAAGTTCAGCGGGATGAAGTCTCACGACCGCCACGCGTCGATGACGCAGATACTTCCGGTTGCAATCCATTGGGATCATGGACGCGCACGTCCGTGAAACGCTATTTGGCCTATGCAACTTCTTCACGTCATCTCTCGGAAGTCGATTGGCGTGAGGCAACTCGAAGGCTACAGGAAGAGATCGTGGTGATACTATGCGAGCTTGAGATGTACTTCCCGCCCGCATTCTTCGACGTTATGGTGCATCTGCTGGTCCATATAGTGGAGGATATCATCCAACTCGGGCCGACGTTCTGCACAAAGATGATGCCGCTCGAAAGGATGAATGGTGTCATCAAAGGATACGTTCGCAACATGTCACGCCCGTAAGGAAGCATAGCCAGGCTTTTCGACCAAGAGTGCATCTCCTATCTGCACGAATTATCTAGGCATCGAGAACCCGTTGGTCTGCCTGTCAGCAGCACCTCGGCAGGCTCGCTGGATGGGGTCACCGTGAGGGTCGCCCTTGAAATGCATGTCGACTTCGAGGGTCGACTTCGCCCGACTTTGAAAGAGCAAACCTAGTCGCGCTACAACACATAGGCGTGGTCGATCCTTGGGTGGTAGAGCACAAAACCTTTATTAAAAAGACGTACAATGACCGAGGCCAACAGAGGACTGGACGGAGATACACTCAAAGAGCACAACTCATGTTTCACGCGTTGGTTCAAGCGAAGCTTTTGTCTTACCCTTTACATGAGGATTCTTCCGCGGAAGAACAACTCATATTCGCCTTGTCACAGGCGCCGAGCACAACCTCGATGACCTATGAGGCGTCACGATATCGACGGCTACACATTCTACACCGAGGCCAAGGACATGAAGAGCGATGGTTATCGTAACTCCGGGTAACGATGGAATCCTACACCGTAACGACAAGGACAGATACTACGGAAGGATCGAGGAGATCTGGGAGCTGAGCTACGCTGGAGAGAAGGTCCCGATGTTCCGTGTCAGATGGGCCAAGAACGTCATAAAAGAAGACCGGTATTTCACCACCATGGTTATACCCGAAGCCAAATCCAAGACCGCGAGCGCAAACGTCACCGCGAAAAATGAGCCATGGGTACTGGCTTCCCAAGTGGACCAATGCTTCTTCATTACCGACCCGCCAAAGCCCAGTCGTGTTGTCGTGAGGAGAGGCAAAAGGAAGATCATCGGAATGGATGGAGTAGCCAATGAGCAAGACTTCGACAAGTACGGCGACCCGAGGATCGAACATGACGACGATGATGAAGTAGCAGCATACACCACAAGAAGAAGCGGGACCACCCTACCTAAAGGACGTCCGTTCCACGTAAGAACTCCATTTGCGAAAAAGAAGGGCAAGAAGATTGTGAACAGATAGCTAGCTAAGATCGATTGTATTTAAATCGTAGCCTTCATTTCTCGATTGTATTTCATGGGTACTTTTGAACTATCATGAATATTTTTAAATTTCATGGACACTCGATCTCGATCCCCTCCATCTCGATCGCTATCCCACCTCGCCAGATCCGGCCCCCTCGCCGAGCACCCCCAGTCCACCGGCCCGCCGACCCGCACCCTCGATTCCTCCATCTTTTAAAATGGCTTTTAAATGCTCTTGTCTTATAAAAAATGCTACTGTCTTATAAAAAAAAATGCTACTGTCTTATAAAAATAAGTATCAAACAGCTTTTAAATGCTACTGTCTTATAAAAAATATTACTGTTATTATTTAAACAAGTTTGAACATTTTTAAACACAAATAAGTATCAAACAGCTTTTTAAATGCTAAAAAAATTTGTGGAGCCCACCTCGATCCCCTCCATCTCGATCGCTGTCCCACCTCGCCAGATCCGTCCCCCTCGCGCTGAGCACCCCCAGTCCACGCCGCCACGAAACCCCCGCACCCTCGATTCCCCTACTCAACCGCCGCCGACCCCCGCACCCAGCACCGTCTTATAAAAATAAGTATCAAACAGCTTTTAAATGCTACTGTCTTATAAAAAATATTACTGTTATTATTTAAACAAGTTTGAACATATTTAAACATAAATAAGTATCAAATAGCTTTTTAAATGCTAAAAAATTTGTGGAGCACAGGAGTCGAACCCGGGACCTCCCGGTGTGAGAACTGGAGGCTGACCAATCGAGCTAGTAGAGTGGGCTTGACATGGATAGGTTACGGTAGTAGATAACCTTTTGGCTTTTGTGGAAATAAAAATACTAATGGCGCACCACGGTGGGGTGCGCCATTAGTGGAACATGCTAATGGCGCACCGCGTGAGGTGCGCCATTAGTATTGTGGCCCCCTTCGCCGATCCCCCTTCGCCCGATCCCCTTCGCCCGATCCCCTCGCCATTCTCTCCCTCTCGATCCACCGCCGCGCCGCCGCTGCCTCGCCCTCGCCCTCGCCCTCTCCCTCCCTCCCCTCTCCCTCGCCCGCCTTGCCGGGCCTTGGCAGCCGCCGCCTCGACCCGCCCGACCCGCCGCCCTTGGGCCGCCCGCCCGGGCCGCCCGACCCGCCCGGGCGCTGCCCCGACCCAGCCGCCCGGGCCGCCCGACCCCGCCCGGCCCGTCACGGCCGCCATAAATACCCACCCCTTCCTCGCCTCAAGTCCACCTTGTCGTCAATCCTCCTTCCCCACCGCCTCAAGGTACGCGATTCCTTCCCTCTCCTGCACGGCGAATCCTCCTTCTCATAAGCTTGTCATCGTTGTGTGGACACGCTGAAGTGTTGTTATCACGGCCATCATCTTGTGGAGCATCACCGTCTTGGGCTTCTACGTCGCCGTGCCCAAAGAAAGGACCAACATCCTTTTACATTCCTTTTTCTTTTTCTGTTGGTGTTGTATTATTTTTCACCCAAAAGAAAGTATTTTCGGAGAACCTAGCACGATAACAAAAGTATGTTTAATCTGGCATGTGAGAGACGAAGAATCAAAATAAAGCAAATACTAGTATTCCGATACTCATACCTTTCGCATCATGCCCTCCATGGCCTCCTTGAGTTTCTTGTGATGGTCGCCATTTTCTTTGTAGTGAACATACAGATGCTCCGAGGTTTCAAATTGCATTGATTCGATGTGTGTAATTGTCGGCCTTATCATCTAAAAGGATGTTGGTGAGATCTTGGACCACATTGACATTTGCCCTCAAGATGATGGCAGCATTACTTTGGTTTAGACTTAACATGACCAAAGGCTGATTTTCTGTCCTTTAGGCCAACTGTTCATTTTCCTGTTCTCAGTCATGCGAGCAACTACTGAAAGATTCATTAGGCTTGTGAATTTGGGTAGGACTCTGGGTAAAAAAAATACCCGTGGCACTGCTGTAGTATGTCCCTGGTTAATTTTCAGTGACAAAAAGAGCTTGAACTGCTCGTAATAAGAAGCACCGTAATTGCGTGGTTAAGTTCTTTCTGACCAATGTTGTACTGGTAGCTGATTCTCTGTTGGGATGGTGACCTTTTTTAGTGTTCAAACATCGCAAAGGGAAATATATACTTTGGTGGAATCCATTTGTAGAAGTTTAGTGAATTTCGATGCAGATGCGAATGTAGAGTGGGTGAGACAACATAGACTGAACCAGCTTGTCATAAAAATGGTCCTTGCACGTTTTCTTAATCATGAATGGGTGTTCTGTTACGATTACACGTGTGACCCGGCATTACATAGCCTGGTTAAATTTCATCGACCCAAAAAACGTGGTGCAGTACTAATACCACTCTACAGTCTGAATGTATATTGTGTGTTGCTAATGTGGTATGGTCTGCAAGTGTAAGTTGAACCAGTTTATCTTGTGTTGGGATAGTTACAAATTTCAATGCGGGGAGATCGTGACTAGATGTAGTCTAACCCAATTTGTTAGAATTATCGGCTGTCTTTTTCTGTGAATCAATGAGCAAATGCTTTAAAACTGAATCCTTATGCAAAGCGTTGCCTCTTTTAAAAATAATAATTATGCAGGCATTTGTAAGAATTGAGATGTTCATTTGAGGATAACCTTTGGTTATATTGTTGAGAGTGAAATATATATCTTTCTCCTTTGCACTAAATCTTACGCATCAAATGTTTTGAAGAACTCTGCACGTCCTACCTGCAAAGAAATATTTCTTTTATTTTTACACGCAGTCACATTTTTTTGGCTGTGGTTCCCTAAGTTCTATGGTTTATAGTTGTTCACGGTTTGCTACTCGAGTAGTTTTGGCTTGCATCTCTTCTGTTTTGATTTGTAGATGTTGCTCGTAAAGGTAAATTTGGCAAGGGGCAGATTTCTACATGTTGGTCCTGGTACTTTCGATGCTCGAGAGAGCCCTAAACCGACTTCTTGCACTTCTTTTAAATAGTGTTTGGGGTTCAGAGTACCGAATTTTTTGTGGTTGTTTCAAACTGCAACCATTGTTTGCTTTTATTTTTCGAATGGTGAACGTCGTTTGTTTGAGTGCCTCTTTATATTGCTGCACGCAGGAGTACTCCCATCCTCTGTTTTCCACCAACATATCACTTGAGAGCCTCAAGCCTGCCTCTTTGCAACATCATTTTTTCAGACTAACAGATACAGTGTTATCTTAGTCGGTGAGTATTTCTCATCTCAACTTGGAATTTCTCATTTCACTTAGTGAGTATGCATTGAAGCACACCTTCCAGTCAATAAATTCAAACACCAAATGTTTACATTCACTTGATAAATATTTCACATCTCTGTACATGCAAATATTCAAGACGGCTTTGCTCATTTCGATAACACCATCGAGTAAAGCTATTTCGAGACACAATAAAGTTGCAAAATTCAGATACTTCATAGACATATGTGTGTTGCTTTTGTTTACGCTAAACCTGTCTATGGTAGATAAACTGAGTGTTGTGGCCATGCTTGATGCAGAGCTCAAGAACCTGCAAGCGGCAGCTCTACTCCGCCTCCAGTCTGCGAGAAGTCCTACCTCAACACCCACCGTAATTAGATGTGAGTAACTAGTTGGGGTCAGGTTTTGGGGTTTTGATTATTGGTATGAAGTAATCTTGACAGAGGATCTTATTCACACCAAGTTTTAGTTAAACACTTTGGTGCTTGAATGATTTTGTGCTACTTACATTTGTGGTTTTGTGGACAGTATTTGAACTTAAAGGTAACTAGTTGGTTATGAAAGCATGATCTGCTATAACTTTAGTACTAAGCGAGAATAGATCGTGCTACAAGTAGCTCTAGGCAGAGAATGGCATGTTACTACCATAGAGGTACCCAAATATGTAGGTGTAGTTTGTGTTTTTATTTGTTCACACTGTCATTTGTATTGCTCAATTAGACAATTAGTCTTTATGAAGAAGAAGAATAAAGTTGATGCTCTGTTATGGCTGTATTCACTGCTTTCTTCTTTGTTGTACTTGTGATGATGTTGTACTTGTGATGATGCTACTTGTGATCTTCTGAAATGACCCATTGGGGACTTCATTACGCTGGATAATGATATTGCAGGTACCCGAGAGGCCCTTGAGTTTGCCGGAATGTCGATTAACTTCCGTTCCGGCAAATTGGTACTCCATATGTCCTATTTTCAGCAAAGGTCATGCTGAAATTTTCCGTGAATTTTAGCATGACTTTGCTAAAAATAGGACATATGGGGTACTTGTGACTAATGCATGGGCCGGGTATCTTAGTAGTTAATTAAGTAGGATCAAGTGCCCCGCGTACTTGTGACTAATGCATGGCTTTTAGGGTGCCTCGGTGTCGATAAAACCGAAATGATGAAAAGTTAGGCTTTTAGGGTGCCTTGGCGTCGAAAAACCCTCAATGATAAATGCTTAGATTTTAGGATGCCTCGGTGTCGACAAACCCTAAATGATGAGACCATGATCTTGTTCCTTGACAATAACCAACTTTTGACCAAACTTTGTTTCTATTTAGAGAGAAACATGGCCCACAACGATGAGGCCGGGGTTGGCGGCAAGGCATTCGAGCTGTCCCAGAGATGGAGGAACAACCTCACTTGTATGAGGTCAGCCGCCTTTCCCCACCGATCCCGAGACCACGGATGGTGCCGCCGAGGATGACCACCGATGCCACCACCGATGGTGCCGCCGAGGATGCCACCATCGATGATGGCGGCGCCGCACAGATGGCAGCCAGCCCGAAGAGGCAACGGAAGGACCGGCGCCCGATCGTGCTCTCGCACCCTCAAGGAGGAAGTTATCAAGTGGACTCCAACGGAATCCAACGGCGCCGAACGAATAGTCAAGGGTACTCGCTTCAGCTCGGGTGCATTGTCCGGAGCACCGTCTCGATCAACACCGAGAACCCGAGGCATCCGACCGAGGGAATTTGGCGCAACCTCCTCTTCACGAAGCTGCACGAACGATACAAGTTCCCCGCTGAATTTGAAAACACAAGCCTCAAAGGGAATAAAGTGAACAATGCTGCCCTCACGAAGATGAGCAAGGCCCATCTACTTGGAAAATCAATGTGAAGAGAATGATCGAGAAAGGTGAGAGTTATGAGAAGATCAAGGAGAAAAATCCTTCGATCACCGAAGATGACTACAACGACTTCAAGATCAATTGCTCGAGCACCGCAAGCTCCCAATCAAGTGAGTGGGGGAAACAAATGCGGGAGCTGTACATAGGGGAACACACACTCGGTCCCGTGATTCTGAGTGGCGGAGCCTATATGGGACAAGGAGGAGGCGGACCGTGCCGAGCAAGGCCTACCGCCTCTTCGATACATCTGGCGGTGACAAGCGGACCAGGAACTTTTTCAGGGCCCGGTACAAGAAGGACCGAAAACAAAGGAGCTTACCACGGATCCGAAGACCGGGCAGCTTGAGCTTGTTCTCGTAAGGAATACACCCCGCGTAATTAGCTCCATATGGTTGCATTCTAATTAATGAAGCGAATTTCTAAATGGTTCACATTCCTTCCGCAGCGATCGAAAAGCAGAGCGCTGGGTCGACTCAGAGCAACCCTTGGGACACCACTCTAAATAGGGGTTGAATGTAATGAAGAACAAGGATAAGCTCGCAGTCGACGTCACTGGTCGTGTGGCGGCAAAGGCTTGTCGACAAAATGGGGTCATACTATACGGTGGTGTGCGGAAGGAGAAAAAGACCAGCTCGTAAAGCGGTAGCGAGAGGTTCAAGAACTCAAGGCACGGTGGCGCGGATTCCGGAGATTGTCCAAGAGCAAGTGGAACAACGACTCGGGCGACGATCACCGCCTTGTGCCTACCTTGATCTCGGGTTGAGTCGTGGATTGCGGGCGACAGCGAGGCCGCCCCGATTCCTAGCTTCACGGCCGACAACTCGCATAATGCGATGGCGGGCCATTGGTGCCTCCAGCGGAGGCGGCATTGGTGTCTCCCTGCTGGCACGGGAGCTTAATGCACCCGGTGTACGCCGGCCGGCACCTCTGCAGCAAGCGGCCCCTCCGTCCATCGTGACGCCCGCCGTTGGCGGTGCCTCTACATTAGCCGAGCTCGACGCCATCATCACGGTAACTAATTAAGCCTCTCTCGCCGAGGACTTCATCTCCTTGCCTTTGACCGGGCATCCCTGACGCCCTACATGTTTTCGCAGGGCGCCGCCGACGTTCCGTGCACTCTCCTCCACTTCGTGAACAACGAGTTGGTCGATGTCGCCAAGGGCAAAATCGTTCAACCGGGCAACCCTTGTTCCACGGTACCCGATGCCACCCAACTTGTTTAGGGTTCAAGCTGGTTCGGTGCTGCCAGGCTGCGACGACTTGTTACCTCCGAATCGACCCGTCGGGGCCGACGATGATGACGTGATGACCCTCGGCGCTTGCTGAGCTGGCCCTGCTTTGGCCGAAGAGCCAGATTCGTTTGGGGGCAGGGGACACCACCCCAAAGACAACACCGCCAGTCGTGTCGGCGCCAAGTCGGCCCCATGGCAAGACCGCCGTAACAGTGCCGGACATCCCTATGCCACTGGATCCAAACATGCATATGGCACAGGATCAGAACGACGACGACGACGACTATGATACATTTGGCAACGTCGATCAAGATTGTTGCCGAGCATGGGTACGATGGCGACTTCATGGGGCCTCCTTCTCAAGAACCAAACCCAACAAAAGACGTGTGCGATCTAGCTCGTGCATGGAGAAGCCAAGTTGCAACAGCGCCGTCGGCGTTCAGCTCTCGAGACGCCTCCCTGCCGACTTCACCGAGCCTCAGATAGGCGAGGTGCAAAATATTATCAGCCCCAACACACTCAAGAAGGCGGTCTGTGAGCAAAACTCGGTCCCATTACAGGAGAAGAAGAAGGCACGCAAAAGAAAGACTAAGAAGGGTGCGAGCCAGCCGGCACCGAGTACGATCCGTGCTCAGACGGGCCACCTTCACCGCAGGATATCTCGAGGAGGGTGCATGTGGCGGGTAGGGCGATGCTACCGACAAATATGCTCAATGCTGCAACCGGTGCTATCGGAGTCTGCATGATGTTGTTCTTTCTTTGGAGAAGCGGCGTCTCGGGGAGAAGGATGTGGCATACCCGGTTTTCGCGGCCAAGGTGCCGTGAGGGCAAGGGCTTTGTGGATAACTCCATCGGGCGTCTACGATCGTCCTGCGTTTTGATGACATCCATGCTATGTTGAACCTTCATCCGCTGCACTACACCTTCGTTCGGCTATTTTCGCTGAGTATGGAGATGCGGATCATTCGCGACAAGACCCGGACATCGTGATAGTCGACCCCTTCTACATGCGTGCCAAGATCTTGGGCAGCGCTGGGACCGCAAGTCGCGAGTTCTTACCTCAAGGCGTCATTCGGCAAACCAAGAAAAGGATAACTTCCTCGTGCCTTACTTTCCCGAGTAAGTCCTCCCCTCAACCGGCCCGTAACATATGAATTCTCACATTTCGATCGTTTTTCTTTTAACATTCCGTGTTTTCTGCAGTGACACGTTGCACGCTCATCCTCCTAAGCCCTAAATATTCCATGGCCACGTATTTCGACCCGGACCGTCGATCGAGCGTAGACTACACAAATGTCAAGAAGGTTCTTGATGATGTTCTCCCTGCCACGCCAAATCTGGAGGCACCTTCACCGTGCCTATTCGTAAGTACGGCAAGCACGTGTTCTCCCACAATACGATGTTACGTCAAGGCCAAGCACCGGGCGGTCGAAGGGTGCCTACTACGCCATCCATCACATGCGAGGCGATCGTGCGGGACCATCATCAACTTCGCCACCGAGTAAACTCCAAGATTGGGCCGCGGCGTGTCGGCAATCCAGACGCGGACCTCCGACAAGAATTCTTTTCATCCAAATGGAGTTTGCGGAAATCATCCATCAAGATGTCCTTCGTACCTCGGGCAGTTCTACCTCAGAAATCAACCGTCCAACAGTGACATCGACACAGTGCTACAAATGCAGGATGACAACGCCCGTTCTTTCATGACTCCCACGATAGACGGCGGCTTCATCCACGCTCCGGTCCCTTGAGTCGAGGAGTCTAGTTCTGAAACATCGATTGGCTCATGTTGTAATTAAACTTTAATGAACTTGTAGTATGTCTCTTTGGTTTCGAGAGTCGTTCAACTTAGATGTAATCGATGCTATTAATGTCTTGCTTTTCTCTTCCGATCGTTCGGTTGCATACTTATATATTGCTTATGTATTGTCTGTGAATTGGTACTAACGTTTCGTTTGGCTAGTGCATAGCGATGCCGACGTATGTCGTGGTACAAGGGTAAGGTTCCCGGAGTCTACGATGATCGGGAGGAGTGTCGGAGACAGGTTCACCGATTCAGCGGTAACAGTTACAAAGGGTACACCACTAGGGCCGAGGCCGAATCTAGATACGCCCGCTATCTAGCGGGAGAGGGAGGGAGCGTTGGAGGAACCGGATGAAGACGAAGTTTCATCGTGATGATGCTCATCGTGATGACCGCAGCTCTCTTCTATGTGATGGTAGTTTAGATGATCGATATCGACTTGTAATGCGAAGATAAACTTCGCTACTCGCGGTCTCGAGACTTGTAATATAATGTTCTATCTTTGTTCGGTCTTTTCAATTCGGAGACTAATATGATGAATTGTATTCGGAGACTAATATGATGAATTGTATTCAAGGACTAATCTTCTATTGTATTTGATGAATCTATTGTTGATGTGTGCTGTCTATATTTTGTCAAATTATACATTTTGTAACCTGTGCAAAAACAGAAAATAAAAAATAAAAAAACCTAATATTCATACTAATGGCGCATCACATGATAAAGGCGCCATTAGTATGACAAAGGCATACTAATGGCGCATCACCGGAAGTGCGCCATTAGTATGCCGATTACTAATGGCGCATCCGGAGGTGGTGCGCCATTAGTATGCCAAAGCACCTGGGTATACATGCCCCCTGGGAGGCATACTAATGGCGCACCCTTGCATATACTAATGGCGCACTAGGTGGTGCGCCATTAGTATACCAGATACTAATGGCGCACCGGCTGGTGCGCCATTAGTATATCAGATACTAATGGCGCACCACGCCATTAATGGCCATATTAGGTGCGCCATTAGTAGTGGTATTTCTAGTAGTGTTACTACTGAACCGGTTTACCAAAATGAGTTTCGTATACTACAAGCTAAACCTGTGATGTGTCTGCTTGTTTCTCTTGTAGTATGCGAACAAAATATTGGAGAAGAGCACCCCACTATGCAATGGTAGAGAAAGTAATGCAGATAAGGTTCAAGATAGTGAGACAACCCTGTTAGTCTCCAAGAAAGGTGATAAAACGATCTTGTAGACGGTGAGAAAACCCCACATCCTGCATTGATGTAGTGTTCGAAAGTTACGGGCAAGATCACGGCACAAGCTCTTCGAACTTCGCTGCCTGGATCACTTCGCTTCTTCGCCTCAGCTACAAGCTGAAAGGCATCGATCACCGGTATGCAAAGAAGAAGTCAAGGACCGAGGAAGTCCTCGCAGAATTCAGATGCGTACTTTCTTGTGCAATAGCAAGCTACTGGAGGATTTAAGCGCCAAACAAGAGAAAGTTAAAAAGCTTGCTAAGCAACTTGCCATCATAATGGTTAACCAGTAAATTGTTTCATTGGCTCTTCTGAAGTGGTTTCAGTTCTGGACTTGTTTTGCTGCGGCGTTTATATGCTGCTGTGTTCCCTATATTTGCACTGGTGGCGAACTTTGATGCCCAGTGGATGTAATATGTGTAATAGCCGTGATAGCCTAGCATAAGTTGCTTGCTTATTTATTTCCTTGTTGTCTTGTTTATTTGTTTGCTTGTAGTCAGTGCAGTTCTTTTTCCGCAGTTTGCTAGTGGCTGCAATAACCTATTTTTGAAAACTAGGCCACAATAACCATGGGCTAATATTTACTGTAGTGACACTGGGCCTCATAAGGGCCGTAGAAACAGTGGGCCTTCTACGGGCTGTAGAAACAGTAGGCCTTCTACGGGCCATAGACAATGGGCCTTCTACGGGCCGTAGAAACAATGGGCCTTCTATGGGCCGTATCATCAATGGGCCTTATACGGGCCGTATGATCGATTGGCCAAACATGGGCCAATAACAGGCCGCATTATGGCCGTAAACGGGATAGAGTTCGAATCGTCCGTTCATGGGCCGACCATAACGGGCCATCGTTAATAGGCCGTATTTGATGACGCTATGAAAATGGCCCAACAAATTAACGGACCACAAACGGGCCGACTATAACCACGGCTGAATTTGGCCCCCAAGCAGAAAATGACAGTAACAGGCCATAAGTAAACGAATCTTTGGAAATGAGCCCAAGAATAAATGGGCTCGAGAAGGCCGAAGATAACATAATGGAAACGCCCAACGAAATAACGGGCCGTTAATGGGTATAAAGTTATACATTGTTCATTTTGGGCCAGTTTCACCACGGGCCGTTAATGGGTGTAAAGTGATACATTGTTCATTACGGGCCAGTTTCACCACGGGCCGTTAATAGGCCAAGAGTTACATAGGGCCTCATATGGGCCGAAAGACGTCATGGGCCATACATGGGCCAGAAGTGAAAACGGGCTAGAATCATATTGGATGGCCCAGATGACGCTACTGGGCCTAATTCGGATAGGGCGTAACGGGCCTTGGGTTAGCGGGTTGTAAATGGGCTATATTCAAACATGCCGTTAACAGGCTTTCCATGGGCCGGCCCGCCAGCTTTTGACCAAGTCAAACGGGCCGACCTTTTCACAGGAATGGGCCTCTGTTGGGCCGTGCCACGTGTCAACGCATCATAGGTGCCTTCCAACCAATGAGTGGTTGACATCTGTCCCAACGATGAGCCGACACGTGTTTCCTCGAGCCAATGATGATTTTACACATGGAAAATCCCCATTGGTCGGGGCTGTTAACGGGTTATCGGATCCAAAATCCGACCCGATAGCTTAACGTCGTGCCGTTACGGTGGATGCCACGTGTCGGTCACCCTTGACGAAAAGCACTTCGTGACGCTACGATTTATCATCATGGAAGTGGACACTTCCGTGATGATAATTTTGGTAATGTCATGGAACACTTCTACGACTGACACAAGTATGACTATCTTGATTCTGTCATAAATTTGTCATGGATGTACATGCATGACAAAAAACGCGACCTACTGTGACAAACACGTATCATCACGGAAGTGTATTTTTTTTTGTAGTGATTCCTTCTCGTTTTCGGCAGAAAAGATAAGGAGATTTATGTGACAAGATCTTGAAGCTGGAGTTGGAGGTTTATGATTTAAAGGAGGAAATTGCTCTCCTCAACTACAATATGAAAAAGCTAAAGGCACAATTGTCATCACCACCTCCATGTTCTTCATCACTACGTCCGAAGAAAGAGACATAATCACATGGGTATGGGCAGTCCCCTTGGCAACTGCTAAGCTTGGGGGAGGTGCCCCGGTATCATATCACCATCACACTTCCATCTTTACCGTTTTTCTTAGTTTGATCCTTTTGGTTATATCTTGATCGAGTAGAGTAAAGTTTAGTATGATCTAGCTTTTAGTTTCTGTGTTGATCCTTATCTATGTAATCGAGTCCGTGAGCTATACATAATAAAGATTAGTCTTGAGTCAAGGGCTTGGTTATCTTGCTATGATCTTGTCGGTGTCAAAACCGGCGGATCTCGGGTAGGAGGTCCCGAACTGTGCGTCTAGGCAGATGGTAACAGGAGACAAGGGACACGATGTTTTTACCCAGGTTCGGGCCCTCTCGATGGAGGTAATACCCTACTCCTGCTTGATTAATATTGATGATATGGGTAGTACAAGAGTAGATCTACCACGAGATCAAGGAGGCTAAACCCTAGAAGCTAGCCTATGGTATGATTGTTGTTCGTCCTACGGACTAAAACCCTACGGTTTATATAGACATCGGATAGGTTAGGGTTACACAAAGTCGGTTACAATGGTAGGAGATCTACATATCCGTATCGCCAAGCTTGCCTTCCACGCCAAGGAAAGTCCTATCCGGACACGGGACGAAGTCTTCAATCTTGTATCTTCATAGTCTTGGAGTCCGGCCGTGACGATAGTCCGGCTATCCGGACAACCCTAGTCCGGGACTCCCTCAGTAGCCCCTGAACCAGGCTTCAATGACGACGAGTCCGGCGCGCATATTGTCTTCGGCATTGCAAGGCGGGTTCCTCCTCCGAATACTTCATAGAAGGTTTTGAACACCAGGATAGTGTCCGGCTCTGCAAAACAAGTTCCACATACCACCGTAGAGAGAATAAATTTTGCACAGATCTACTGATGTATTCTGCAGCGTGACATCACACCACGGCCAGGCCTTTATATGAATCGTTTTTTACCGTTTCCACCTTAGCGTGTTTAGCGAGGCGGTTTCCTTGGCACGTCTTATCAAAGCATAGATCGTGCCCCCTTATTCCGGGATTCTCATCAATACGGACGTGGGTAACCCATCCGCGCCATTGATTACGGCGCTTGGGAGATAAGCGAGTTTCACCAGGCTGGTGGGGGACGCATAGCTTCGTCCATCCATATAAGGGGATAAGGATCCACCTTTTCACCTACGCCTTCTTCCTCCTTTACTCATCCATTTCCGCGCACTCGAGCTCCAGCGCCCAAGTCCGCACATCCCACCTCAACCTTTCTCCAATCATGTCAGGCGGGAGGCGGGTGGATGGCCTCCTCCGTCACGGAGGGGCACATCACAAGACTGCGGGAGGCCGGATACTTGTCCGGCGATATCGCGCACAGGCTGCCTGACGAGGGGCAGCTCATTCCAACCCCCAGGCCCCATGAGAGGGTGGTGTTTCTCCCCCACTTCCTCCGCGGACTAGGTTATCCACTTCACCCATTTGTCCGGGGGCTCATGTTCTACTACGGCCTGGACATCCACGACCTGGCCTCGAATTTCATCCTCAACATCTCGGCGTTTATTGTCGTGTGCGAGGCCTTCCTCTGCATCCAGCCCCACTTCGGCTTATGGCTGAAGATCTTCAACGTCAGGCCGAAGGTTGTGGGCGGCCGCCAAGCGGAGTGCGGAGGCGCCATGGTTGGCAAGATAGCCAAAGTCCTATGGCTCGAGGGCTCCTTTGTGGAGACAATAAAGGGGTGGCAATCGGGGTGGTTCTACATCACCGAGCCCCGCGACCCCGAATGGGTGGCGGCCCCCGAATTCAGATATGGCTTCCCCACACGGCTCTCGTCATGGAAAGAGACGGGCCTGACTTGGGGAAATTCGGACGAGACATCTGGACTCCAAACATGCATCTGAAACCTGGTGGGCAAGAATCTCAGGCTTGTCAACGTAATCTAGGTGATGCTCATCCGCCGGATCCTCCCATGCCAACAACGGGCCTTCAATTTATGGGAGTTCGATCCGGCACAGCACTTGACTCTAAAAAGGCTCTTCGACACTACGTACGAAGATGCCTGGAAGGGGTTGTTCAAGGGCGCCGAGGCTCCCTCATCTGCTACTGAAGATCACGGCAGGTACAGCTCATAGCGCCCAGCCGGCGAGGTAAGTTATTTTGCCCTTTACGGGACTCTTTTTTCATAGATTGACTCTAGGTGGGATCTAAAAACTCTCTAATCTTCGACAGGACTGGCTGAAAACGGCCGAACAGATTAACTATCCAGCTCCTTTGCTGGAAGACCCAGCGGATGCCCAGTTGACGGGGCTGCTGGCTCCGGCACCCCATGTGGTACCGGAGAAGAAGGCCAAGAAGGAGGCCACGGGAACTCGAAGGAGCTCCCGACGCCAGTCTTGTCGGTCTGAAGCAGAATCTTCTCCCGAGGACGAGGAGGAGGAAAAAAGCCTCTCCCAGTGAGCACGAGAGGAAAAGGAAGGCCGCCCCAACTGGGGACGCCGGAGGGTCCAAGAAGGGAAGAACCCTTCCTCCGGACTTCTCCGCCAACGTCGACAGCGACGAGGAGGATTGGCCAACAAGGGCCAAGCCCCTAGCGAGATCGTAAGTGTCCGGATACTCCTGACTCTTTTATTATCGCATAGTGTTCTCTAATGTCGAACAACCGTGCAGCCCGCCCAAGAGCGAGCTAGCCGCTTCAACGAGCGGGTCCCTGGGTTCGTCGGAAATGGAGAGTACTTTGCTTCCGACCGCCTCCTCGCTTCACGCTGCGGACGACGCCGAGGTGCTGCCCCAAGGGGGGCTTGGTCAAGAAGAGGTGGCGCAGGAGGCGCTGCAAGTCGACCTCCCGGACTCAGGCGCGCGGGGGGCAAGACCCCCAGGGGCTCTAAGCCCAACCCTTGTCCGGACCCCATGCCGGAACCTTCAGTGGTTCCGGAGTCCCGCAAGCAGTCCCTTCGTAAGAAGGGTAAGACGTCGGTGTCCTCCGTCCAACCGGAGGCACCGGACAGCTTACTGGAGGCGCTTAACAGCACCTCCATCGAGGAGGAGCACCGCACTGTTATGAGTGCGGTGATCCAGACAGTTCAGTCCGCCAAGAGCGGGCTGACCGAAGCCTGTACCAGCCTTCTAACAGGCTTTGAGGTAAGTTTAGAAGTTGTAAAAATATTACCGCATAGACAGTAGCCCCTGATGCTTAGTGCGGTGTTCGGAAAGAAAAACCGGACTAAGGATCTAAAGAGATATACGCAGGAGTCTAACATAAGCGTGTCAATATGGGAATGCAGGTTGCACTGCTGACCTCTGCCGCATTGACTGCGGAGGTTAATGCATTGAAGCAGAACCTCGAGCGGTCCGAGAACGAGCTCGGACAAGCCAAGAAGGAGCTCGAGGACAAGGAAGGTAAGTAATACCTTATTGAAGAAATACCTTATAAAAAAGGTTTCGGTTGCAAAAAAGAACAGGAATAACATGGGTACTGCAGGGGCCACGAATGAGGTGGAGACCCTGAAGGAAGCGGTGTCCGTGGCAGTCGAAACAAAGCAGTGGAGCGCACCGAAGCGAGAGAAGGGGAGGCGCAGCTGGCCAAAGTGCAACAAGAGCTCCAAGCTCTCGTGAAAAACACGAGAGTTTGGAGCGTGACTCAAGACTTCGAGTCCGAGCTCGCCTCGGCTCTTGAAAGTGCCAAAGCTGCTAAGGCCGAGGCCCAAAAAGCCCTCCAAGAAATTGAAGCATTAAAGAAAATAGCGGCGGGTAAGGCATTCTTTATGCAAAGCAAGAATGTGAAGGTGAATTACCTATTACTTACCCGGATTCGGAGCTCTCCAGGAGCGTTCGCAGATTTGCCCCGCAGTGCGTCTGATGCTGCCGCATTCTACCACGCCAAGGAGGGGAGCTCGACGGAGAAGGTGTTCTGGTCTCAGTATGCTGAGGCCGGACGTCCGGTGCCCCTGAACGACCAGCTGAAGCAGCTGGTCGAGCTCCATAAGGTTGCCGAACAGGCCATGAAGGGCCTTATAGTTCGGCTGTGGCCATTAGAAGCCATGCCTGGGAGCTACTTTGGCTTGGTGCAGCGGCTGGTGGACGCCTGTCCACGAATTGAAGTCATCAAGTGCTCCGTCTGCATCGAAGGTGTCCGTCGGGCCCTTGCCCGTGCTAAAGTGCACTGGGGCAAACTGGACGCAGAGAAGCTTGTGATGGACGGGCCACCAAAGGGTAAGGAGCATCGCACGCCCGAAATGTACTATGAGGGCCTTCTGAAGGGTGCTCGCCGAATAGCGGATGAGTGCTCCAAAGATGTAATTTTTTAGTAGACTCGCATTTGTTATCATGTACGCTGAAAACTTGTTCATATGCGCTAAGCAACGCTTCTTAATTTAAAATATTACCTTCTGTGCGGCCGTTTATCAAATTTGAGAGATGGCAAGTCGTTTGCTTCAGCCCCCATGCCACGAGTGCTGGGGTGTTCGGGATAAACTTGAGCACTCTTGTTCCCATTCTTGGGTCCATCTAGGGAGGCGCTCAACGCAACGAACAAGGCAACCGGACTTATAATGTCTCGGGGAAGCTGATCCACGAACACCTATGGGACCGGCGGACCGAGCCCCTTTCGGTTCGGCGGGGGGCGGAGATCGCACGAAGAGCGGTCGAGGCGGCTAACACCGAGCAGTTTACCCAGCTTCGGAGCTCTCCGGAGAGATAACACTCCTACTGCTGCATGTCTGAGTATATTGAGTTCTTGCTCGGGAGCGCTGAATGCTACAGTACACACCAGCTGCTAACGAGACCGAGCGTGAGTGTTTTCCAACCCCCCTCTACGTTGCGCATGGGCCTCCTTTTATATGCTCAAGGGGTCTCCGACAGGTGGCAACGTAGACAAGGGTAAAAATGGGAAATGAGTTGCGGTTGGTACAACTACTTGTACAGTGTATCATACCTAACCCTGACGGCAGGGGACAAAGGCATTAAATGCCCGTCTACGTCGCCCAAACAGTGCAAAAAGGGACCGCCAGGGACGCCACCGCTTGCCACGATGGCAATCTTGTCAAGATCATCGCCACCGCACCGTCAAGACAGCCTCTTACCACGCTACCGAAAGGTCCTGTAGGCGACACGTTGGTGGATGTGCTGGAGCGTGGAACAGAGTGGTAGTTTGTCGCGGCTAGCGCCTTGCCGCATGATCGTTGTCTTGTCGCATCCGGAAGCTTGTCGCTCCACAGGGCCTCGCCCGGGGCGTGGCGGCGTCGCGGCAAGTTCCTTGAGATGCCTTGGTTGGCCTTCCCGGCAAGCTCCTCTTGCCGGGGTCTTGTCTCCTTGGCTTGAATACTTTGTGGTCTTCCCGGCAAGCTCCTCATGCCGGCGCCTTGTCTCCTTGGCTTGAATACTTTGTTCTTGAATGGCTCCAAAGGAACCACGGAGGACCTTGGCGGTCACCTGGCAAGCCTTGCCGCTGGGTGCTGCAACTGCCCGTGCACGAATTCGGGATACTAGAGTACCCCTACTCTAGTACACCGACAGGAGCCCCCGGGCCAGGGCCACACACGGTGCCGAGCGATGTTGGGCCAGGCCCAAAACAGGGCACGGGCACGCGCGGCCTGGGTTATGCCGTAACTCACTCCGTATCCACCGCGCCCTCCCCAAACGGCACGCGTCGAATGCGGCGTCGTGGGAGTGATCGTGGGTAGTTTCTTTATTCGGAAATACGGAACGTCTGCCCCCTCCCTCTTTATAAGCAGGGGAAACACGGGCAGTTCGCCCATCTCACCGGTTGCTGTTCCAATCTCAAAAACCTCCGCCGCTCCCCCCTTCTTCCCAAGGCTGAAAAGAGAGCAGCGCTCCGCCCCTCATCGCCACCAGCACCACCAACGCCGTCGATCTCCCCCACCACCTCCGCCATGGCTCCGAAAGCCGAGAAGGGGAAGGTCGTGAAGTCGGCCGAGGCGCAGCGGCTCGCGGCGCTGCGAAAGGAGCGGGCAATCTCCCCCCCCCCCCCCAGCTCGTCGTGAAGGAGCTGAGGGAGTACTACTACCTCTTCTGGTCGACGGAGGCGCGAGCCATCCGCGCACGAAGGTACTCCCAGCTGCCGCTTCGAAACTGGCTCCGAATGGCTACCCTTTCTTCTCGCTGTTCTTCTACTGCGGGCTCTGCCCGCCTTTCTCTGAATTTTTCTGTGATATCATGAACACCTACGGGTTCCGCCTCCTTGACTTCACCCCCAATGCTGTTCTGACCATGGCAGTTTTCGCACATCTCTGTGAAAACTTTGTCGGAGTCCATCCAAACGTAGCTCTTTTCCTCCACTTCTTTATGCCCCGAGTTGAGAGAGGGGAGCCTCTATCCGGTGGAATCGCCTGGATCTCAAGAACCGGCAAGAAGGAAGCTTATCTGGAGGGAGAGCTCCGCAGCAAGTGGGATGAATGGAGAGCAGACTGGTGCTGGATTGTCGAGGAGAACCCGCAGCCATTTACCGCCTAGCGCCAAACCCGATGGTCTTGTGCAACGATTGGAGCAGCGTGGCCCCGGAAGACGCTAGGCTGAAGATTGCCGTCACCCGGATCCTACGCCTTAGGCTTGCCGGACTCACAGTAGGTGCCGTTGGCGCGGATTTTCTTCGTCGCCCCCCTGCAGGAGAGGAGGAGACCCGCATGGGAGTTCCAGAATGCGGCGGATATCATGAGGCTGCGCCCGGGCCTCAATTTCAACTTCACGGTCCTGGAACTGGACGCGATGCTCCAGGAACTGTTCAAGCACGATCCTGATCATCCCGAAGTGTTCAGGTTGCCGAGGGGTGTCGTTCCGCTGTGCAACAACTCCTCGCTCGACCGCATCCGTGCAATGATGCCGTTGTGCGACTCGCATGGAATTGTCCCAACTTGGCAAGAGCCTGCAGACGACGTCGTGCGGGAGTTCTTTGACAGCTTGGTAGAAGTGCTGTTCCGCCCTGATGAACAGAGGAGCCTCACCCGCGACACCACCGATGATGAGATGCAGCGCATCGCCACCAGGCTAGAAGAGGCGGCAGCAGCTGCTGCCACGGGCGAGTATGGATTCACCGTGGAGGAGGCAGAGGCAGCAGAGGCGGCAAGCCTTGCCGAGCAAGAGGAGTTTGCCGGCGAGGGAGAGCTTGCCGGTTCTGAAGCTGAGCCGAGCGAGCCTGCCGAGGGCGCGAGCGACTCGTTGAAGATCGACTCCCCCAGCTCGCCGCAAGCGGAGCCTCCAGCTCCACCAAGAAGACGTCTCCGCAAGGCCGGGGATGTAGCGGGGCGGCAGATGGGTCAACAGCCATCGCGCCGCGCGACGCGCTCTACCGCGGCAAGCACTGTTGCCGTGGGAGCACCTCATGCTGCTGCGGCAACCGGAGCGGGGCCCTCCCGGACCACTGCTACTGCTCCTGCCAAGCGGACAAGGGAACATATTCCTCCGCCTCGTCGCACCGGAGGCGAGCCGGAATTCGATCTCTCCGCGCTCAGCTCCTACGAGAAAGAAGAAGAGTAAGATTCTTTGCTGTGTTTGTAGTTCTTCAATTCTTGTTGTTTCGTCTTGTATCTGATTCGCTTCACTCTGAACCCATTCCTTTTCAGGACGCTGGTCCAGAGAGCGGTGAAGAGAGCCAAGGTCCCGGTGATTGTCATCGAGGACGAACCCACCACGGCAGCAGGGCGTGTGTCTGAGACCACCTTGCCGGATCCGGCAACCCTTCCTCAAAGCAGCCCCAAGCGCAGCCCCCATCGTAAGTATATGGTTTACTTCCTGCTTGTTAGGCGTGCATGGGTGCTCTTTCTTTGCTGATATCTGACTGTTGGTTTGTGTAGGAGCAGAGCAGCCTCACCAGGAGTTCCCGGAAGCCACTCCCGAAATGCCATCTGCTTCGACTACACCGCCAAAGGAGGATTCCCCGGCAAGGGAGCGTTCTCCGGCAAGGGACAGTTTTCCGGCAAGGGATAGCACCAGCGACCCTCCGGTGGTTGAGACCACAACTGCAGATCCTAGTACAGGTAATCCTCTCGCTTGAAAACTTTCCCTTGTGTTCTTCTTCTTCTGATTTTATTTTTGGATATTTGCTTGACTTTTCTTTCTTCTCCGGTCGTCAGATCCATCTGCCACGGAGCCGATGGAAACAAAGGTCGCCGGCGAGGAGAACGCGCGCGGCAATACTGACGATGCTGCTGTCATCGAAGGAGAGGCCGGAGCTGATGATCCCGCCGGCGGGGAGGCCGCTAAGGCTGCCACCGCAGAAGCTGGCGAGGGGTCCGGCGATCGCACTGACGGCCCCGAGGCCGCAGGAGCGACGGGCGCTATGCCGACCGCCGATCCCTCCGCTGCTGCTGCAGCGTCAGGCCCCGAAGAGCCCCAGCCCGGCGCCTATTTGAAGGCCGGCGATGGCGTCTTCATCAAGCTCCCCTGGGCGTCGAGCTCCAGGGCGTCGGTCGAAGGAGAAACTTTTGATGAAGAGGTGCTCGCCTCCGCTGGGCTGACGCTGGTCGACGCGCCGAACAGCAGCAGCGACGAGCCTGAGGAGGAGCAGCTGCTGCGGAAGCTGATGTCGCTCTACCGCGCCCGACAGGCCAAGCTGGAATCCCGAGAAGCGCTTGTCGCGAAGGCGGGAGCAGACATCGAGAAGCGCATGGAGGAGCTCCGGGGCCTTCACCAGGAAGCTCTCCGGTCCCTGGCAGAGGAGCGGGAGCAACTCGCCGAGGAGCGCAAAGCCTTCATCCTCGAGAAGGCTGAAGTTGAAGAGCAACAGCGGCTTGCTGCCGAGAAGCTGTCTGCGCAGGAAGGCGAGTTGGCGCAGCGGAAGGTTATCCTTGACAGCCACGAGGAGGAGCTTGCCGCGCGCGAGCAAACATTTGGCGGGGCTCTCAAGGAAGCAAAGGATGCTGCCGCAGCTGCCGAGGCCGCCAAGAAGGAGCTGGAGACGAAGGTGACGCAGCTGGAGGCCGACCTCAAGGTGAGCTGCGAGGAGCTTGCTGCGCTCAAGCGTGAGCGCGAGAAGGACGCCTACACTCTTGGCGAGCTGCAGGGTCGTCTCGCTGAGAGGAGCAAGGAGCTTAGCGCCGCCAAGGAATCCAACGCAGATCTTAAGTTGAAGCTGACTACTTTGACTCAGACGCTGGACGGCGCCAGGGAGCAGGAGGTGGCCTTGACGGAGAAGATCAAAGCCGACGAGGCGCTGCTGGCGAGTGCTGCTGCCGCCCAGAACACTTTTAGGGAGAATGTGGAGCACTAGACCGAGGGTCTCGTGGATGTTGCCGCAGTCATCGACGAGGAGCTGGCGCAGCTGGGGATGGAGGATCTTGGGTATTCCTCCGATGAGCACCTCCAACCCAGCGCCAAGGTCAGCTTTTTCTTCAAGGGCGTGGCGACGGCCCTCCAGCGACTCCGGGAGAGGATCCCAAAGAAGCTGGCCGACGAGTCGCGCCAGATCTGCGCGGGAGCTCTTCAAAAGGTGCTGGTGAAGGTGGCCTTCCGCAACCCAGGCCTCAACCTCACCAACGTCCTCAGGACCTTGCCGCCGGATGCTGATCTGGAAGCGCTCAAGGCCCTTGTCGCACCCATTGTGGACAAGGTGAGCGGGATCAAGAGGGTTGAGGGCGATCGCGTAGATTAGGCCGCCCGTTTTCTCTTTTTCTTGTCGCTGTTGGTCATGTTATGAGAACAATCTGTTAGAGCTGCGACAAGCTATCTTGTAATATGACTCTATTTCGGGTAGCGATTGCTATGTTATTTCCTTTACTTGATTCCTTCCTTTGTATGTTTTTCCCTACGCTTTTAGGGAACTTGCCGGTGCAGGCGCCTTAGCCGCGAGCACTGAGTGCGGGACGTCAGCAGCCTGCTGGTGGTGCCGCTACCGACAAGAAACCTTGTCGCAACTAGTCGCAGCTCACTTAAGTTGTTGAGCGACTCGAAACAAAGTAAGGGCGCAACTAGCTACGAAGTTGGTTCCTCCGCCGCATGTGTTTTCCATACAAAGCACGGTCGTTCGAGGAAGATAACTTAAAAATTTTAAAACTGATTGCTCAAACTTTAGCAACTTAGCTTTTCTGTTGTTTGCTTCCCGGTAAGGCTAAACTTCCTTGAGCGACGCTTGGTCCACACCATTATCTTCTCCTTTCCCCCCGGCAAACTTGTGGGCGAGGGAACCTTCCTTTCTTTGAGAAAGAGAAAGAAGAGAAAATAAAGATATGGGGCCTTACGGCTCGTTATTGCTTACCGGGGGTAGGCGTTGCACAAAGTGTCAGATAACACATGCAAGAAAAAGGTAGAAAGCATGAAATTGACAAGATGTGCGGAGCCCATGAGCTTTACTTATGCACGGGGTCTGCGCCCGGCTTTGTACAAAGGATTACATGCAACATCGGCAAGACTTATACAAAAGGTGGTTGCCGGAACAGGTTCCGCAATCGCGCTTCTGAGTAAAACTTACGAAGATGTTCAATGTTCCAGAGTTGCTCACCGGAATGCCATCTTCGGTCTCAAAGGCGGACAGCGCCAGGCCTAGTGACTCGTTTCACCCGGTAAGGGCCTTCCCACTTCAGCGTCAACTTGTTGGAATTCTTGGACTGAACGCTACCGAAGAACAAGGTCGCCTTGCTCGAGACTTCTGGCATTAACCTTGCGGCTATGGTAGCGGCGCCAAAGCTTCTTTGGTATCGAGCAGCTCGTCTGCAGCAAGACGGTCCCCTCAAGGAGCGGTAGCGTCGTCTTATCACAGCTGCTCTTGCTCAAGCTCATCATAAGCGAGCACTCGAGGTGACCCAGATATCTGAGTTCCGTGGGGAGAACTGCCTCTGCTCCATAGACTAGAGCGAAGGTGTCCGCCGCGGCTCGATTTGGCGTCGTCCTGATCGACCAAAGAACCATCGGCACCTCCTCAATCCAGTTTCTTCCGCACTTGTGCAGCCTGTCGAAAGTTCTGGTCTTGAGCCGTCGCAGCACTTCAGCATTCGCCCTCTCCGCTTGACCGTTACTTCTCGGATGAGCAACAGAAGCGAAGCAGACCTTGGCGCCAAGATCTTGGACATACTGCATGAAGGTGCGGCTCGTGAATTGTGTGTCGTTGTCGGTGATGATCCTGTTAGGGATCCCGAAGCGACAAACAGTCGACCTGAAGAACTTGACTGTTGACTGTGCTGTCACCTTCCTCACTGCTTCCACTTCCGGCCACTTTGTGAACTTGTCGATTGCAACGCATAAGTACTCAAAGCCCCGACAGCTTCGGGAAAGGGGCTGAGGATGTCGAGCCCCCGGATCGAAAATGGCCAGGATAAAGGGATCGTCTGGAGAGCTTGAGCTAGCTGGTGTATCTGCTTGGAATGGAACTGGCACGCTTCACACTTGGTTACTTGTGCAGTTGCATCCTGGAGGGCTGTCGGCCAAAGAAACCTTTGCCGGAACGCTTTGCAAGAAGTGCTCTTTGCGCCAATGTGGTGACCACATATGCCTCCATGTATCTCTCGCCAACAGCTTTTGTCCGTCTTCCCGGTGAATACACTTCAATTTCACACCGTTGAGTCTTCTTCTGTACAGTGTGCTGTCGACAAACTGGTACATACTTGACTGCCGGGCTACTCTTTCCGCTTCTTCTTGCCCTTCGGGAAGTTCTCCTGTCTGAAGGAAATGGACAATCTGCTGTGCCCATGCTGGAGCTTGCGGCTCGACAACAAGGACTAAAGGCACATCTGCTGCTGCGGGAACATCCGCTTCTACGGCGAGAACCTGCGGCTCGGCCGGAGCTTGACGTTCCCCGGCAAGCTTGCCGGAGCAAAACTTGTCGGGAGCGTCTGCTTCAACGGAACAAACCCTAGGGCTTGCCGGAGCAGACTGCTCCTCAGCACCCTTGGTGTTGATACTGAGGACCTAATTGGCGGCGGCTTCGGGGAGCTCCGCCGGAAAATAGTCGCCAGAAATCAACTTCCTCTTCTTGCTCTGTCCAGTTGATGGCGTTACAGACGGTTGAGTTAGTTTGAACACAAAGATCCCTGGTTCCACAGGTAACTTAAGTGCGGCGCACTTCGATAGGCCATCGGCAATGTCATTCTGAGCTCTTGGAATATGTTCCATCTGTAGGCCGTCAAAGTGCTCTTCTAGCTTTCTCACTTCATCAACGTAAGCTTCCATCAACAGACTACGATAATTCTTGTTCACTTGGCGGACGACAAGCCGTGAGTCACCCCGACAATGAGCTTCTTGATCCCAAGGTCTGCTGCGATCCACGAGACCGGCAAGCAAACCTTCATACTCTGCGGTATTGTTTGTTGCTTGCTCCTTGGGAAAGTGCATCTGGACTACGTGCTTGAGGTGCTCTCCGTGGGTGCAACAAGTAACACGCCAAGACCGGCGCCTTTGCAGCGAGAAGGCACCATCAAAGTACATCAACCACTCTTTGCTTGCCTCCTTGGCCAGGGGATGCTCGTTTACGGAATTTCTTCATCTTGTGTTGGCGTCCATTCTGCTATGAACTCTGCCAATGCTCTACTTTGGATAGTTGAAATCTTTGTCGAACTTGAGGCCAAAGCTTGATGTTCCAAAGTGCCCACTCGACAATCCTGCCTGTTGCTTCGAGATTTTGCAGTATCCTCTTCAGCAGAAAACGAGTGACGACTGTGATCTCATGTGCTTGGAAGTAATGGCGCAGCTTTCTCGAGGCCATGAGAAGGCCGAAAAGCAATTTCTGCACACCAGAGTACCTTGACCTAGCCCCTTGCAGAAGGGAACTGAGAAAGTAAACTGGACGATGCACCATTCTTTTCTGCATCTTCTCATGCGCCTGCGCAGATCCATCTTTGTCGGGACCAGAGCTTGCCGGTGAAGTTCCCTGCTTGTCGCTGGATGCATCCGCCGTGGTTGTCTTGGCTCATCATCCGCCTCCTCTCCGCTACTAACGCAGCACTAACCACTTGATTGGTTGCCGCTATATATAGCAGCAACTTCTCTTGTGGCTTAGGTGCGACAAGTATTGGAGTGGAGGATGTATCTCTTTAAGTCCTGCAGGTGCAGCCTCCGCTTCGAGTCCATTTCATTGGACCTGCCTTTTTCAATATTTTGAAAAATGGCGGGCGCTTCAGCAGACCTAGAGATAAACCTGCCGAGAGCAGCTACGCAACCGCAAGTCTTCGTACATCCTTGACGCGCTTTGGTGCTTCAATCTGCTCAATGGCCTTGATCTTGTCGGGATTGGCTTCAATTCCCCCGAGACCACGAAGAACCCGAGAAGCTTGCCGGAGGGGACTCCAAACACACACTTCTCGGGGTTAAGCTTGAGGTTGATCTTGCGCAGATTTGCAAAGGTTTCGTCTAAATCTTGAATCAGAGTCGCCTTGTCCTTGCTCTTGACCACTATGTCATCCATGTAGGCCTCCACATTTCTGTGTATTTGCGGCTCAAAAGCGTCATGGACTACCCTTGCAAATGTTGAACCAGCATTCTTTAAACCGAAAGGCATCTGTACGAAACAGTATGTGCCACATGGGGTGATGAATAAGGTCTTCTCCTCATCCTCTTCTGCCATGAAGATCTGATGGTATCCTGAGTATGCATCAAGAAATGAAAGCAAGTCACATCCGGCCGTGGAGTCAACAATCTGATCGATCCGCGGCAAAGGAAATGGGTCTGTGGGACAAGCTTTATTGACATCGGTGAAATCGATACAAAGCCTCCATTTCCCGTTTGCCTTGCGCACGACTAGAGGATCGGCCAACCACGTAGGATGGAGCACTCCTCTGACAAGGCCTGCTGCTTCCAATTTCTTGATTTCTTCTGCGATGAATTCTTGGCGCTCCACTGCTTGCTTCCTGATTTTCTTCTTGACGGGCCGCGCATGGGGACAGACGGCAAGATGGTGCTCGATTACTTTCCTGGGAACACCGGGGATGTCAGACGGTTGCCACGCAAATACGTCGGCGTTAAGCCCTTGAGGAAAGCAACGAGCCGCTTTCCTATTTAGGGTTGAGAGTGGCGCGATGGTGAAGGTACCACCAGTGCCATCCTCCTTGGCGGACACCTTCTTGGTCTCTGGTGGAGCTGCCATTGCCTTCTTACACTTTCCGGTGGAGCTCGATGGTGCGTCCTCGATGGTAGCGCAGCACTCCGAAGAGGTGCGCTTGCCGGAGTGGGCATCAGGGCTCTTGCCGGAATTGGTCTTCTTCTTCGCCCCGGGAGCTTCAACGGCAAGTGACTTGCGATCTGTTGCGTGTGCTGCTTCCCGGTAAATCTTGTCGGCGCAGATAAGAGCATCCTTCTTGTCGCCAGGGACAGAGATGACACTTATCGGGCCTGGCATCTTGAGCATGTTGTATGCATAGTGAGAGGCTGCCATGAACTAGGCGAGCGCTGGACGGCCGAGTATCCCATTGTAAGGCAATGGAAAATCAGCAACGTCAAAAGTGACCCTCTCAATCACGAAGTTCAACTTCGCTGCCAAATGTCACCGGCAACGTGATCTTTCCCTTCGGCTTGCTCCTTCCCGTATTGATTCCTTGGAATGTGCCGGTCTCTTTGAGCTCGTGATCAGGGATCTGGAGTTTCTAGATTACTGCGGAGGAGATCAGGTTCAAGCCGGCCCCGCCATAAACTAGCATCTTAGTGACCTTGAGGTTGCGGATAGTTGGTGAAACCAACATCGGCAAGCACCCGACCGCAGTTATGCGATCAGGGTGGTCCTCAATATCAAAGATCATAGGCGTGCTGGACCATTTCAGAGGCTTGCGGGACTCGACGGATGGTTCTACTGCATGGACTTCCCGCACCCACTGCTTGAGCTGGCGGTGTGAAGTATGAAGAGAAGCACCGCCGTCAACGCACAAGACCTCTATGGCTTTCTGGAACTCCTGCTCATCGGTCTCATCATCATCCATATCTTAATCGTCGTCGTCATCTTCATCTTTGTCGCGGCCGCGGGGAGGTCTGTCTCCTTGCCGCTGCTTGGCCTTGCCGCGGCGTCCTCCCCGGCCGGGGCGTTTCTTGCCGGATCCTCCAGCACCTTCCTGGGCCTTCTCCTTGGCGCATCGCTCGTATTCAGCCTTTTGCTGCTCGACAAGCTGCTCGACCTTCTTGCAGCTCTGGAGGTCATGGCCCTTGGTGCGGTGAATCTTGCGATCGCTTGTTGGTGCCGTCCTGCTTGTCGGCGACCGCCACAGCCTGGTAGTTGGTGCCTGTGGCAATCTCCTTGCCGGAGCTACCAGCTTTGGCTTTCTTGGCGCCACCTCCGTTGCCGGACTGCTCAACGACTAGCACATCTTTGCCCTTCTTCTTCCTGTTGTTCCGCCGCCGGTTTTTCTTTGCCGGGGCAGTCTCTTCACTATCAGATCCTCCTGCTCCTGTATTCTCTCCGGGGAGTTTCCACCCTTCCTCAGCACGTGCACACCTGTCGGCCAGGGCATATAGCTCACTGACGTCTCTGATCATGCACATCGCCATCTCCTCCCGCATCCTGCGGTTTCGCACGTTATGATGGAACGCGCTGATTACCGCGGCAGGGTGGACATCTGGGATGTTGTCTTTGTCACGCTGGCTGAATCTCTCGAATGTACTTGCGTAGGGGCTCTCCTTCCTTCCGGCGGCAGATGAAGGTCGCTCTCTTAGCCATGAGGCTTGTGGCCGCTGTAAAGGCACCGACAAACCTGATGGCATAGATCTGTCGAGGAGGATATGGAGTTGTCCGGCAAGTGCATGAGCCGAGATCGACATTGGGCTTGAGCACCGGTGGGAAGTAGTTGGCGAGGATCTTGTCGTCTGTCCCCGGCAGCTTGCACCGCGATGGTGTAGATGCTGAGGAACTCCGACGGATGCGACTGGCCGTCGTACTTCTCTGGTACATCTGGCTTGAAATTCTTCGTGCTGGGCCACTGGACTTGCCGCAGCTCACGAGTGAACGCAGGGCAACCTACCGCGTACGGCAAGTCGCCTGGTTCCCCGGTGCATGCATGTCGACGATGGGCCCAGTAGCGCTGGTCCGATTGACGCCGCTTCTCTTGGCGCTCGATGCGCAGTTCGGCGTCCTCTTGCCGTCGTTCGTGAAGAACTTGGCGCTGATCGCGACGAGCTCGTGGATCTGATGACGCGGTGGAGTCGCTGTCGAGGTGGATCCGGCGAGTCGGCGATCTTGGCCTTCGGGGTGGAGAGTGCATGGTGGTTGCACCCCCACCGGTTTCGTCGCCATCGGCTCGTGCCTTGCAGTCCTGCCGCGGCAGCGACGCACTCGGCTGCCGCGGAGTGTCACCGTTGGCAAAGCCGATGAGACTCTGAATGGTGGCCCTCCATTCATCGATCTTGTCTGCCGTTGGAGGGTAATCCAGGAGCAGTTGAGCTCGCGCCAAAGCTTCTGCTGGAGTGGTCGGCGGCATTGGCGAACGGTGCGAGGAGCAGGATATGCTTGGACTTCTAACTATGTTAGAAGGAGCAGTATCCCGTCCAGGCGACCGTGCCTCGCTCGTGCCAGCATGTTGGCGTGCATGCTGGTCTTGAACACCCCGAGATCCACCAGCTCGATCTTGGTCCAACGAACGTATGGCATTGTGAGTACCATGATGCTGTCGGTCCCGCGCCTCCTGAGATGGGCGCAGTGCATGTACGGACGCCGAGGTTTGCGCAGCCTTGTCCTTGGACCTGGCAGCACCGTGGACTCCCTCGTCGACGCCCGTTCTTCCGCCGGCGTCTACCCCACCACCCGCTTGCTCCGGTGGTGGTGGGATCGACGTGGATGGAACAGCTGCCTCCGAAGCCTTCTTCTTCGGTGGCATGTCGATGATTAAAACGAAGATCGAGCTCGTGTGAACTCCGGATCAGGTTCACACAATCTCGACGCCCCCTACCTGGCGCGCCAACGATGTCGGGGAAGCTGATCCACGAACACCTATGGGACCGGAGGACCAAGCCCTTTCGTTCGGCGAGGCGGAGATCGCCTGAAGAGCGGTCGGCGAAGCACACGAGCAGTTTACCCAGCTTCCAAGCTCTCGGGAGAGATAACACTCTCTTGTTGCATATGCATGTATATTGAGTTCTTGCTCGGGAGCGCTGAATGCTACTGTACATACCAGCTGCTAACGAGACCGAGCGTGAGTGTTTTCCAACCCCCCTCTATGTTGCGCATGGGCCTCCTTTTATATGCTCAAGGGGTCTCCGACAGGTGGCAACGTAGATAAGGGTAAAAATGGGAAATGAGTTGCGGTTGGTACAACTACTTGTACAGTGTATCATACCTAACCCTGACGGCAAGGGACAAAGGCATTAAATGCCCGTCTACGTCGCCCAAACAGTGCAAAAAGGGGCCGTCAGGGACGCCACCGCTTGCCACGATGGCAATCTTGTCATTGCCACATCACAAGATCACCGCCTGACAGCCTTTCTTGCCACGCTGCTGAAAGGTCAGGCGACACGTTGGTGGATGTGCTGGAGCGTGGGTACAGAGTGGTAGTTTGCCGCGGCAAGCGCCTTGCCGCGGTCGTTGTCTTGTCGCGTCCGGAAGCTTGTCGCTCACCGGGCCTCGCCGGGACGCGTGGCGCGTCGCGGCAAGTTCCTTGAGATGCCTTGGTTGGCCTTCCCGGCAAGCTCCTCTTGCCGGGGTCTTGTCTCCTTGGCTTGAATACTTTGTGGTCTTCCCGGCAAGCTCCTCTTGCCGGGGCCTTTTCTCCTTGGCTTGAATACTTTGTTCTTGAATGGCTCCAAAGGAACCACGGAGGACCTTGGCGGTCACCCGGCAAGCCTTGCCACGGGGTGCTGCAACTGCCCGTGCACGAGTTCGGGATACTAGGGTACCCCTACTCTAGTACACCGACATAATGCTTGAACACTCTCACTTAGCCATAGAATTCTATAATTTTAAATTTCGGCCCCTAGTATTCGGAAGACCGAGTTCGGGGCGCTATCCACGCCTTGGCCGGACAACTCCGGTTCCTCGCTCTAAGCGGCATAGGTCTTTAGGGACCCGAAAAAACCTCTCGAACAGCGACCGGCTCTCGCCCTATCATGACGGTTAGTTTTAGCTTTCTCCACTGAGGTGCTCGACCAAGCTCAAGTGGGGCACAATCGCAGTGGTTCTCCAGGTGCTACCTTAGCCGATATAGCGGAACGTAAGGTACCAAAACACGGGAGCCGGGCAAACCCAACTATTGACCCAAGACATGATTCAGAGCCGATTCATATAATGCTATAAGTTCGGGGTGCCGCACTATTGAAAGTGTTCGGACTTATCACACCATAATTTTGGGGTACTTAAGCCACTGGTGTATTGGCCGTACCAAAGTGTACGGGTGCAACATGTCATGAAATGAACATATATATAAAAAATGATTGCAATAATAGACAAGAGCTACATATTGTTTATTCAAAAATGTACTGCAATGAAAGCAGAATGATACAAATAGTGCGATAAGCAAGGGATGGGACTATCTAACATGTTCCCCTCCAGGGGTAAGCTGCGGAATGGTATGTAAAACAGGTATAATGCTCGTAATAGACACCACCTGAACACTCGACGGAGCTTTATTGCTTCCCTGGCTGTTGCATCGTGGGTTCGGTGATTCTAGTGCCGGACAGGACTGCTGAAAAACGGAGTCCTGAAAAGAAAAAAAAAAGAAAAAAGAAAAAGAATGACACAATCGGGAGCCCCTGGTGCGGTTGAGCTGCATTCTTGGCGTGCCGTGGTCGTGCCCCTTCCCATATGCCCATGGTATCTCCAGAGTGTAGTTATGTACGTAATATCGCTTCGCAATTTCGCGAGGGCTGGGGTTGGGGTCGGATTGCTACTCGTGCCTGAATCGTGCCAGGTGGTCTTGTTGTAGGTTACTCCGGGCGCGCTTGGCGGTCTCCGGATGCTTAGTGGCCAGACTCGAGAATTGCCGTGAGAGGCTGCTTTGTACCTCCGCCGCGAGGGCCGCCGTGTGCTCCTCCGTTCGGTGTTTCCATCGACCGTGATTACTCCTCGAGGGCCTGGCATCTTGAGCTTGAGGTATGCGTTGTGCGGCACCGCATTGAACTTTGCAAATGCGGTTCGTCCGAGCAGTGCATGATAGCCGGTGCGGAACGAGACTATGTCGAAGATTAACTCTTCGCTTCGGAAGTTATCCGGTGATCCGAAGACCACTTCGAGTGTGACTGAGCCTGTACAATTGGCCTCTACACCCGGTATGACGCCTTTAAAGGTCGTCTTTGTAGGTTTAATCCTTGAGGTGTCTATGCCCATCTTGCGCCTTTGTATCTCGATAAAAGCGAGGTTCAGCTGCCGCCAAATCCATCGGGACTCTGGTGAGGTGAAATCCGTCAATAATTGGGTCAAGAACCGATGCGGCGAAACCGCCGTGGACGGATGCTAGTGGGTGGTCCTTCGATCGAAGGTGATCGGGCAGGAAGACCATGGGTTGAACTTTGGGGCGACTGGCTCCATCGCATATACGTCCCGTAGTGCATGCTTCCGCTCCCTTTTGGGTATGTGGGTTGCGTATATCATGTTCACCGTCCGCACTTGTGTGGGAAAACCCTTTTGTCCTCTATTGTTCGGCGGCCGGGGCTCCTCCTCGTCATCGCTATGAAGCCCCTTGTCATTGAGTTTGGCACCTAACTTGCCTGCTTGCTTGAACACCCAACAATCCCTGTTGGTATGATTGGCTGGTTTTTCGGGGGTGCCATGTATCTGGCACAAGCGATCGAGTATGCGGTCCAAGTTGGGCCAGGGCCCTGGGTATTTCTTTTGAATGGCTTCTTCCGCTGACCGGGTTTAGAGCCTCTGAATCCGGCATTGATGGCCGTACCTTCAGTGTTATCGCCATTGATGCGGCGTTTGTTCTTGTTGCGACGCGACCTGCCATTGCTGTCCTTGGTATCAGAACTATCAGGGTGTTTGGCCAAGTTGTTGCTTCGAGCTAGCCAGCTGTCCTCTCCCGCGCAAAAGCGAGTCATGAGGGTTGTGAGGGCTGCCATAGATTTCGTCTTTTCCTGTCCTAGGTGCCGGGCAAGCCACTCGTCGCGGATGTTATGTTTGAAGGCTGCAAGGGCCTCTGCATCCGGATAGTCGACGATTTGATTTTTCTTTGTTAGGAACCGTGTCCAGAATTGCCTGGCCGATTCTTCTGGCTGCTGAATTATGTGGCTAAGGTCATCGGCGTCTGGTGGTCGCACATATGTGCCCTGGAAGTTATCAAGAAATGCGGCTTCCAGGTCCTCCCAACAACCAATTGATTCGGTGGCAAGCTGTTGAGCCAATGCCGAGCTGGTCCTTTAAGCTTGAGTGGGAGGTATTTGATGGCATGTAAATCATCACCATGAGCCATGTGGATATGGAGGAGATAGTCCTCGATCCAGACCGCAGGATCTGTGGTACCATAGTATGATTCAATGTTTACCGGTTTGAAGCCCTCGGGGATTTGATGATCCATTACTTCATCTGTGAAGCATAGTGGGTGTGCGGCGCCTCTATATTGGGCTATATCACGACGCAGCTCAAATGAGCTTTGCCTATTGTGTTCGGCCCTGCCGGAGTTTTTGTATCCGGCATGACGGTTATCATCACGTGTCGTGGGGCGCCCACGCGATACGTAGATCGATCTTGTATGTTTTGCCTTATCCTCCAATATATCTCGCAAGTCCGGCGCGTTTTCCCGCGCCCTGGTACTTTTTGAACGGCATCGGGGTATGGCTTGAACGGGGGATCTAGAGGCCTCCCTATCGCGGCCGCGAGGTGGCCGGTCGGACATGTCGTACGCTGGTGACTTGGGTGCTTCCTCTGATCGAGGCAACGGCCTGCATTTGGGGTAGCTTTTGGAGGGGCATTCGAGTTCATACTCTTGGTGCGAGGACTTGATCCATTATGTCGACTAGCGGATCTTAGTTAGCTCTAAGCTGTTGCTGCTTTTCTTGAGGCTGTTTGCCGTGGCTATAAGCCCTGCGTTTGAAAGCAGCTCCTGTTAGCGGGATCCTCGGGCATGACAAACTCGTCATTCGTCGAGGCTTGCCTCATCTTGACGGAGGCGCATAATTATCGTCCTCAACCTCTCTTCCTGCCGCCTTTGTTGTGCGGACTTCCTTCTCCCTCCTCTTGCGCCGAGTCCTGCTTTGGAGGAGGTTGTCTTCGGCTTACCGTCGGGGTGTTATTATCTCCGTGCGGAATCACCGTTTTCTTTGTGGCGGGATTTAAGCGGCGCGGCCAGCGTCGGTGTTTCGGTTGTTTCTTGGAGGGGTCATCCTCCGTTGTTCCATCGCCGTTCCCATCTTTTGGGATGTCCACCACGTATCTGTCATAGGACGAGGTGGCCTTCCAGTGCCCTGTAGGCGCTGGGTCTTGGTCGTCTCCGGCATCGTCGTCAATACCGTCGATGTCTTGGTCAAGTCGAGCATGTCGCTTAAATCATCGAAAGTGGCTACAAAGTGGGTGGTGGGTGGGCGTTGAATTTACGTTGTCCGTATCCCAACCTTCTGTCCATGATCCGGCGAGGGCTCTCCGGATAAAGAGAGAGACTTTAGTGAATTCAGAATATCGCCAAAGGGCGAAGTGCCGAAAAGATGTCATGACCATAAACTCCATGACCGGGCGCCCAATCGGATTCGATTGGCGGCGCTGGGGTTGAGTCCGGAGAGGAGTCCGGCACCCTGGAGTCGAGGTCTTCGCAAAGGACAGGGATGGAGTTCGGCTCAATCACCGTAGAGATTGTATCCCCCGAGGCGGCGTCCAACCACTCGTCCTCAATCGGGGAATCCGGCTCCGGATTACGGATCGGAGCGGATACTGGTGCTGCCTCCAGGGCACTGTTCGACTACAGAGCTAGATCATGCCCATCGAGACAGCGCGGCATGCTTGGCTGCGGCTCGAATCCGTCGAAGATCATGTCTCCGCGGATATCGTCCGTATAGTTCAAACTTCCAAATCTGACCTGATGGCCAGGGGCGTAGCTTTCGATCTGCTCCAGATGGCCAAGCGAATTGGCCCGCTGTGCAAAGCCGCCCGAATCTGAAGATCTGTCCGGGGAGAAAAGTCTCACCACGGACCGCGTTGTTGTTGATAATCGGAAGGAGCCACCGGGCCTATCGGTGGACGGCAGGAAGGAACTCTCAATGAAAGCACCAATGTCGGTGTCAAAACCGGCGGATCTCGGGTAGGGGTCCCGAACTGCGTCGTCTAGGCGGATGGTAACGAGGAGACAAGGACACGATGTTTTTACCCAGGTTCGGGCCCTCTCGATGGAGGTAATACCCTACTCCTACTTGATTAATATTAATGACATGGGTAGTACAAGAGTAGATCTACCATGAGATCAAGGAGGCTAAACTCGAGAAGCTAGCCTATGGTATGATTGTTGTTCGTCCCTCTGGACTAAAACCCTCCGGTTTATATAGACACCTTGGATAGGTTAGGGTTACACGTAGTCGGTTAAAATGGTAGGAGATCTACATATCCGTATCGCCAAGCTTGCCTTCCACGCCAAGGAAAGTCCCATCCAGGACAGGGGCGAAGTCTTCAATCTTGTACCTTCATAGTCTTGGAGTCTAGCCGTGACGATAGTCCGGCTATCCGGACACCCCTAGTCCGGGACTCCCTCAATCCTTATCTATGTAATCGAGTCCGTGAGCTATGTATAATAAAGATTAGTCTTTAGTCAAGGGTTTGGTTTCCTTGCTATGATCTTGAGGGAATAAAAGAAAAAAGAATAAAAAGAAATAATAAAATCATATTGATCTTATGGAGAGTAATGACTTCACATATAAAGAGTATGATGAATAAAAGTTGTTGAGAGTTAACAAACATAGTTTTGGTCATAGTTGCAATTAATAGGAAGTAATAAAGAAGGAGAGGTTTTCACATATAAATATACAATCTTGGACATCTTTTATCATTGTGAGCACTCATTAAGATATGACATGCGAAAAAGTTGATGTTGGACAAGGAAGACAACGTAATGTGTTATGCTTTCTTATATCCGAAATAAATTATATTGTCATGGATCATCCAACATGTTGAGCTTGCCTTTCCCCCTCATGCTAGCCAAATTCTTTGCACCAAGTAGAGATACTACTTGTGCTTACAAATATCCTTAAACCCAGTTTTGCCATGAGAGTCCACCATATCTACCTATGGATTGAGTAAGATCCTTCAAGTAAGTTGTGATTGTTGCAAGCAATAAAAATTGCTCTCTAAATATGTATGATCTATTAGTGTGGAGAAAATAAGCTTTATACGAGCTTGTGATATGGAAGAAATAAAAGCGACGACTGCATAATAAAGGTCCCTATCACAAGTGGGAATATAAACTGATGTTCTTTTGCATTAAGATTTTGTGCATCCAACCATAAAAGCACATGACAACCTCTACTTCCCTCTGCGAAGGGCCTATCTTTTATTTTTGTCTTATACAAGAGTCATGGTGATCTTCACCTTTCCTTTTACAATTTATCCTTTGGCAAGCACTATGTGTTGGAAAGATCCTGATATATATATATATATATATATATATATATATATATATATATATATATATATATATATATATATATATATATATATACCCAATTGGATGTGGGTTTTCATAAAAGCATTATTGTTGGCGTTACCCTTGAGGTAAAAGGTTGGGAGGCAAAACTATAAGCCCCTATCTTTCTCTGTGTCCGATTAAAACTTCATACCCATAAGTATTGCGTTAGTGTTAGCAATTGTGAAAGACTAAATGATAGTTGAGTATGTGGACTTGCTGAAAATCTCTTATATTGACTCTTTCTGATGTTATGATAAATTGCAATTGCTTCAATCAATGAGATTATAGTTTGTTAGTTTCCAATGAAGTTTCTGATTCATACTTTACATTGTGAATACATTGTTACTTTAGCATAAGAAATCATATAACAATATATATATATGTTGCTATTCTAAGAACGATCATGATGCCATCATGTATGTATCTTATTTTATTGACACCTCTATCTCTAAACATGTGGACATATTTTTGATATAAACTTCTTCTTGAGGACAAGCGAGGTCTAAGCTTGGGGGAGTTGATACGTCCATTTTGCGTCATGCTTTTATATCGATATTTATTGCATTATGGACTATTACTTCACATTATGTCATAATACTTATGCATTTTCTCTCTTATTTTACAAGGTTTACATGGAGAGGAGAATAATAGGCAATTTGGAATGCAGGCTGGAAAAGGAGAAAATATTAGATACCTATTGTGCACAACTCCAAAAGTCTTGAAACTCCACGAAAGTCAGTTTTGGAATATACAAAAAATATTGGGCGAAGAAAGCACCAGATGGGGCCACCCCCTGTCCACGAGGGTGGAGGGCGCGCCCCCTGCCTCGTGGGCCACCCGGAAGCCCCCCGATGCCCATCTTTTGGTAAAAGGTGTCTTTTGCCCTAGAAAAAATCAGAAGGAAGCTTTCGGGATGAAGCGCCGCCGTCTCGAGGCCGAACCTGGGCAGAACCAATCTAGGGCTCCGGTGGAGCTGTTCTGCCGGGGAAACATCCCTCCAGGAGGGGGAAATCTTCACCATCGTCATCACCATCGATCCTTTCATCGGGAGGGGGTCAATATCCATGAACATCTTCACCAACACCATCTCCTATCAAACCCTAGTTCATCTCTTATGTCCGATCTTTGTCTCAAAACCTCAGATTGGTACCTGTGGGTTGCTAGTAGTGTCGATTACTCCTTGTAGTTGATGCTAGTTGGTTTATTCGGTGGAAGATCATATGTTCAGATCCTTTATGCATATTAATACCCCTCTGATTATGAACATGAATATGATTTGTGAGTAGTTACGTTTGTTCCTGAGGACATGGGAGAAGTCTTGTTATAAGTAGTCATGTGAATTTGGTATTAGATTCGGTATTTTGATGAGATGTATGTTGTCTTTCCTCTAGTCGTGTTATGTGAGCGTCGACTACATGACACTTCACCATTATTTGGGCCTAGGGAAGGCATTGGGAAGTAATAAGTAGATGATGGGTTGCTAGAGTGACAGAAGCTTAAACCCTAGTTTATGTGTTGCTTCGTGAGGGCTGATTTGGATCCATACGTTTCATGCTATGGTTAGGTTTACCTTAATTCTTCTTTCAGTGAGTTGCGGATGCTTGCGAGAGGGTTAATCATAAGTGGGATGCTTGTCCAAGGAAGGGCAGTACCCAAGCACGGTCCATCCACATATCAAATTATCAAAGTAACGAACGCGAATCATATGAGCATGATGAAAACTAGCTTGACGATAATTCCCATGTGTCCTCGGGAGCGCTTTCCTTTATATAAGAGTTTGTCCAGGCTTGTCCTTTGCTACAGAAAGGATTGGGCCACCTTGGAGCACCTTGTTTACTTTTGTTACTTGTTACCCGTTACGAATTACCTTATCATAAAACTATCTATTACCGATAATTTCAGTGCTTGCAGAGAATACCTTACTGGAAACCGCTTGTCATTTCCTTCTGCTCCTCGTTGGGTTCGACACTCTTACTTATCGAAAGGACTATGATAGATCCCCTATACTTGTGGGTCATCAGAACCGCATACTTGGCTCTTGCTCTTCATCCAACCCTTGTAGATATTGAAACAAAGGTAGCCCTCCATTGCAGCGTAGTGGATGTGGTCTATATCTAGTACATTCCACTGCCATGCACAATGAAACGTGTGCGGAGGTTTCTTCAGTTTACCGTACGAAGGATGAACAATTGCTCCTTCCAGGGTCAGCATTAAAGTCTTATCACGTGAGGACACCAGCCCATTATTCTGGAGGTCGAAGGGTTTGCCTACAACAAGGCCTATCCATTCCAGGACTCTTATGTCGTTCGTAAAGTCTACAGTAACGAATTTGACTCGGCCGCCCTTGAGGAACTTCTTAAATTCCTCTCACTCAACGTCGGCATGGCATATGTGGTAGACCAAGCACAAGTCATGCACACAAACCTGGATCAGGGCGGGCTTCTTCCTCTCTTCCTCCTTTAGATCCTTCTCTTTTCGCAGGACTGTGGTGTACTCAACATCTAGCCCAGCGGCCCACTCATCATTTGAGTTTTCGAACATGCGTCTGAAGCGATCAAGGTATCCTTTCACCATCTTGAAAGAACGGGTGTATATGGCGTCGAACTCATCGGCCGTGATGGTTCTAACCTTGTACTCACCGCCCGACCATGAAGATTTGGGACGCCGTGGATTTGGGAGGAGGTTAGGATTAGTGGAATTGCCGTAATGTGAAAGGGCGCGCCTATCCGACCCAGCGACGCTGACATGTGTTTCCTTCGGCCAATCAGAATTTTACATGTGGAAATTTCCCATCGGTCCGGGCTGTTAACGGGTTACCGAATCCAAAACCGGACTCGATAGCTTAACGACATCCCGTTACGGTGGATGCCACGTGTTGGTCACCTTTGACGAAAGCACTTCTATGACGTGTGATTTATCGTCATGGAAGTGGATACTTCCATGATGATAATTTTGGTAATGTCATGGAACACTTCTACGACAGCATAGGTATAACTATCTTAATTCTGTCATAAAATTGTCATGGATGTACATGCATGACAGAAAATGTGACCTACTGTGACAAACACGTATCATCACGGAAGTTTATTTTTTTGTAGTGCATGTTAACATAAGGAAACGTATGTGTAACATACTAATCATCGCACATGAGTACTTTCGCGGACACATCGTGTGCGATACTCATAGCCACCACAAGCAACTAGTTTGCATTTTTCAAAGATTTTTTATGCATGCAGAGAATCACACCTGCAAATAGCTGTATTGGACCGGTCTGTGTTGTAATTTCTCGCCATAAACAGTTCATCTAAGTCGGCTATTTGCCACGTATCGCACACATCTTGTTTACATGTCTCGTTTGTGTTCTTTTGGCTCATCGCAAATAGTTCATCCATGTGAACTGTATGCCGCATATCACACACATCTTGTTAACTTGAACTGTTTCTGTTGTGTTCCCTAATCAAAAACAGTTTGTCCGAGTGAACCGTTTGTCGTATATCGCACACACATTGATATGGATGCCCGTTTCTATTGTTCTACCTCATCGCAAACAGTTCGAATGGATTAACCATGTGTCCTACATCGCACACACATTGATATGGCTGCCTGTTTACATTTGTTACGCCTCGCCATGAGCAGTTTGAATGGATTAACCGTGTGCCCTGCATCGCACACACAACTAAAATCTGAACCGTGTTTGATGGCTCTGCCATCGCAAATGTTTTGCACCTTTTTGATGGGTTTTTTACACCAACATTTGCGATTATTGCATCACACACAGTTTCGGCAAAGGGTCTCTGATCGTAGTGTCGCGTCAGCCATATCCTGCGATGGATTTGAATATAAATGAATTCCTACCACACAACCATCAAGGACATCACAACTAGCAACATGAGATCATTGTTGAGATGCTTTGAGAAGGAAACAAGTATCACAAGAACTAATCAAGAAACTCATGCCATGATGCAACCTATACAAGGTTGTATGTAAGAAATGTATGCATGAGTAGATACTTGTTAGAGAGATAGCATTGGAAGGATGTAGTAGATACCAATGGAATGTAAGCGATAGTAGTTCATCGAACATCCCAGCTTGACTCCAATAAGCACATCGTGACACCACCTTCCTTTTGAATGAGCCGAGCATCCAATGCATCTCTAGTTGTTCCTAGAACAACACCACAAACAAAATGGTACCCAAACTCATTGGGACCAAAGAGTTAGCAAGCGAACAATACATATGACAAACTCCACATAAATATGTGCATATAGATATGAAATAGAATTTCATGCACAACTTAGCCAATTAGAGACTTGGTGGAGTTTCCCTTATATATTCGGTCAAATAAAGAAAACATGCCCAAGAAACTACATGAAGTTAATATGCATGATCAAGACTTTCAAGAACCAATACCAATTGACAAAGAAATACCACATGAAGAAAAGATACCAAATTAATAAATCATCACTTGGAGGATATCACACTTGAAAGATTCATCAAGGAATGAGATATCCATTGAAACACACAAAAAGAGAGATATCGAACTCCCAAAAGAGAGCATGGTTCCAAAAAAACCAAGCCCTCTACTAAGTTTCATGATGGCACAAAGTACCAAAAAGAAATGGCTTGCCTTCCACCAACACACACTTGATAAAGATCACAAGATGAGAGTTTTATATAAAATAGGATAGATCCCCCAAGAGTAGTGCACAAGGTGGGATCGCCACTTTCACTATATCTAGAAAACACTAGGTGAGATCAAGAAATTAACAAGATACACAAGTGGTATGGAAGACAACGGAGTTGACATAATCCTTGGCAAGAGATAAGGAAAATAAAAGCAAAGGACAATGTAAAGATGATCAACAATTACAACCACATAAATGATTACCAATTGTCAAGAGACAATAAGTATTTGGAAATGGTTCCCGGTGGTAGATTTCAATGATATCCAACATCATCTTCACACCAAATACAAAAGCAAATTGCAACTTGTAGAGCTAACATGCCACCTAGGAACAAGATAATTTACAATATCAATTCTAGGTGACAATATCTCAAATGAACACATTTTCTAGGCTTGTAATATGAACATAGCATATTACTCCCCATAATGTGATACCAATAAAAACTTAACAATAGGCAATAAGGAAATCCAACAAGAGATAATTAATGGACTATTTAGAATTTGAATTTCTCATGAGAAGACATACCACATAGCGACTAGATAACCTTGTAATATCAATACTAGATGGTATTACTCATGTACACACATTTATATGATTGTGAGGTGCACAAAGCATATCACTCCCCCACAATGGGATATTCCATTAATCTCTCACAAGAGCCAACTAAGATACAAACAAGATGCACAAAGGCTCAACGAACGACACACATGTACATGAAATGCAAACCAACATACACATACTTGATTACTCAAGATAAGCAATTTGGAGAAACAACATATACAAACACATGCAAGGAACAAAACCAAAACATGCAAAGGGCAAGTAACTTTCAATATAAACAATTTAAGTACAAGTTACCTAAGGAGGCACATTGGATATAGTATAGAAACTTGATAACCCAATTGACTGGGCTTGAGACAATAAGAATGATGAAGTCCTTAATTCTTCATAATGTAGCCAAGTCTCAATGTCACTCCAACAACACCTATTGATCAAGTTTGAGATTGTTGGTCCCCAACCAAATTGGGTCCTGAGAGGCTAGTCACAATAGGCTTGGCAACCCAAATGGTTCTTTGCTTGAAACCACTTTGAGTACCAAGAAACTTGGCAAACACATTGCCAACCTTATCCTTCCCAAGAGAATAGATATCATCAATAATTGGGTTGGATAAGTTACCACTAGTGCATGAGGAAGCAAGGTGACCTTTTTGACGACATAGTCTACTCTTCACTTTCTTCTCACTTGATTTCTCAACTTGAGAAGCATTAGCTTGAGTTTTCTTGGGAAGAGGCCTTTCTTCAACTTGAGGTAGAGCATGAGAATGAACTTGTGGCCGCTTCCCTTGTTGCTTGTCAATAATGGCCTTCCTCTTCAAAGGGAAAGATCTAACATGATGCCCTTCAATTTTGCACTTAAGAAAATGATCTTGGCCGAATTCTTGATGTATTTTTGGCCCTTCTTCTTGTTGCTCTTGGACTTCTTCTTCTTATTGGAGTTGAATCCAAGTCCACCTTTGTCATTGGGGGATTTTTGCACACTCAAGATATTGTTGAGTGTGGCCTTCCCTTCATGACACTTTTCCAAGTCTTTCTTCAAAGAAGTGACTTGGGCCTTGAGCTCTTTGATTTCCTCTACATTGTTAGTATCAACACAAGCACTAGAGGAGTACAAGCTTCATCGTTAGAGCAACAAGGCAAGGAAAGCAATTCATCACAAGATGTACCAATGTTATGCATGGATGAATCACGAGGACTAGCGTTGGGCAATATAGCATTTTGACTAAAAGTAGTGCTAGTATCCACATGAGGCTCACTAGATGTTACCTTAGAAATCATGGCCTCATGAGCTATCTTCTAGCACATTATGGGATACTAGAAGATCATCATGAGAGCTTGAGAGCTTTTCATGGCATTCTTCAATTTCCCATAATTGCTAGATAACAACTCAAGTTGAGCCGAAGATCAACATTCTCCTCCAAAATGAATGCTTCACAAGTAATAGAGTTAGTAGCACAAGCATCATAAATAATAGCAAGAGGAGACTGAATACTTTACAAGCTCTTTTGAATATGAAGCTTTAAGTTGTGCATGAGACTCGATGAGTTTGGTGAGCTCACTCTTAATGACCCTTGAGCCATTTTCAGGTGCCCAAAGTCCTCAAGGAGTTTCACATGCGCAACTTCAAGCTTCTCATTTTTAGTTTAAAAAACATTGGCCACCACAAGAGCTCTATCATGAGATTCCTTCACTCTAAGATAATTCTAGAGCAAAAGTCTCCTCAAGAAATTCCTTGGTGGTTTGTTCAAGTTCAAGAGCTTGAGAGAGGTCCACAATCTCATTAGTGTAATCACGCTCATGACCTTCCATTTTATCAATGATGACCTCGTGCCCCTCGATATGAGATTACAACTCCTCAATATATTTCTTTCCCTCAATGGCAATGGACATGATTTCCATGACGTTGGAACGAGCAATTTTATTTTTATGAAGAGATTTAAAAATCATTTCCCCCTTAATTTTTAAGGAGGCAACATTATCATTCTCTTCATCATTATCATCATTATCATTATCAACATCATCATCAAGAGACATATTGGGGTTCAAATTAGGAGATACCTTTGAAACCTTAGCCATCAGGCAAAAAGCAATTGATGATGATGTAGGATCCCTTGAAGCACCGTTCAAGACCACACCTTGTTCCATGGAGTGTTGAGTTTCCTCTACATTGTTAGCACAACAACTCGAGGAAATACATGCATTTTTATCATGGCAACAAGATATAGCAAGCATATCATCATGAGATTTAGTAAAGCAATTTCTACATGATATGCACGGACTATCAACACAAGCATGTGAAACATGTAATGTGCATGAAGTGTTGAAAGTGCGTTATATCGACTAGAGGGGGGGTGAATAGGCGATTTTTATGAATTCTTCAACGAGGAATTTGCGGTGAGGAAATTCCTTAGCGAAGAACTACTTGCAGCGGAATAAGTACTCAAGTAAGCATAACGAGAATACGCATGGTTATCATGATGAAATGAAAACAATCACAGTCGAGTACGAAGGCGTAATCACGAGGATAACACAAGATGAAGACAAATGACCGAGGAAATTGAACGAGGAAATTGAAAAGTCTTGATCAAAGTCTTCAAACACAGATTTGAACAAACACTCAACACAGTAATAAGGAAATGAAAGGGTTGAGGAAATAGAACCAATTAGGTTGGTGAAGACAATGATTTGGTAGACCAGTTCCAACTGCTTTCTCAGTTGTACGTCTGGTTGGAGCGCTGAGTATTTAAACTCGAGGACACACAGTCCCGGACACCCAACACTTGAAAGCACGCAGCTCGGGACACCAAGTCCTCAGCGTATTCTCCTTGAACTAAGGTCACATAGACCTCGTCCAATCACTCGTGGTAAGTCTTGAGGCGACTTCCAAACCTTCCACAGACTTCGGTCACTAGGCGATCCACAATTCCTCTTGGATGCTCTAGACCATGACGCCTAACCGTCTGGAAGAAGCACAGTCTTCAAAGGTAACAAGCGTCGGATCCCACAGGATCAATTTCTTCGATGATGCTCAATCACTTTGGGTTTGTTGGGGTTTGGTTTTTGGGGTTTCCCTCACTTTTGGGTTTTTCCTCACTTGATGATTTTCTCTCAAAGTCCTCGGAGGATGGGTTGCTCTCAAATGACAAGTGTCAAGTTCTCTCGAGCAGCCACCCAGCTGAGTGGTTGTAGGGGGCGGCTATTTATAGCCTAGGGAGAAGCCCGACATGATAAGACATAAATGCCCTTCAATGATATGACCGTTAGGTGGATAAGATATTTTGGGACAGGTGGCCTTGGCAACACGACAGCGATCGGAAATTTGACTCTCAAATTCCTCGGGGCTATCATGTTCCTCCTTGTGTAGGCAATTCGCCTTTGGCAAATTCCTAACTCCTCGGTCAGAACAAATTCCTCGGCGACCGGAAGAGCTTCGTCTCACATCCTTGAAGAAATTGATGAGCTGTATGAGATTTCCAAAAGCTTCACTCGAAGGGTTTGGTAGGTGTAGAGATTTTGAGTTGAGCATCACATGGAAATTTTTCCTTAGTATTTCCTCGACCCCCTTTAACGATCACGGTGTTTCCTATGACTCAAGAAAGAGAAAATGAAACTACGAAAACAAAAGTCTTCACGCTTCATGTTCCTCAAATGAATACCAAGTCTTCAAGGTCACACCAATTTCTTCACTTTCAAAGTCTTCAGAAAGTCTTCAGAATATCAAAGTCTTCAGTTGAAGAACTTCATTTTTAGGGGTCGACTTTCACTATAAATATCAAACTCCTCATAGACTTATAGACCTATGTACACTTACAAACGCATCAGTTCCTTAACCTATAAGTCTTCAATACACCAAAATCACTAAGGGGCACTAGATGCACTTACAATCTCCCCCTTTTTGGTGATTGATGACAATATAGGTTAAGTTTTCAACGGGGATAAACATATGAATTGTAAATACTAATAATGAGGAATTTGATTGCAAGATATAGAAGAACTCCCCCTGAAGATGTGCATAGTGAGGAATTTGCTTTTGAGGCAATGCACATTTGAAAAATTGAATCATGGAGATCTCCCCCTATATCTTGTAATTCATACACGCATTTAACATATAATATGAGGAATTTGAAATGCATGATGAAATATGGTGCTTGATGTTATGCAATGTAGCATCAAAAGTATCGAGCCCAAATCGATTTGCTATGAAGATTTTCAAAGAGCTCAAGAGAATCGAGCATAGTGCGAGAGCATAATGCATCAAAAGTATCAAAGCACCATCGGGTTTTAAGATTACAACTCGATCCAATAAAAGGTTTCAGAAGAACGAGAGTTGTAACTTAATAGAAATAAATTACGGTATATAGACAATAAACTAGACCCGCTTGAAGACTAACTCAAATTTCTCCCCCTTTGTCATCGAATGACCAAAAGGATCGGCGAGGACTAACGCTCTTGAAGAATTTCAAGTTGAAGGCGGGCGCCAAAGCATTGTCGGGGTTGTTTGTTGAAGTAGGACCAGCCGCGGTATCTTCCGAATCTTCATTTTCATCAGTGTCGCGAGATGAAGAATAGGAGCTGGCCACCAAGGAAGGAACTTTGACCTTCTTGATTTTCTTCGGAGGAGGTGCGGACCAGTCAAATTCTTCCTTGAGACCCATTGAAGTCAGTTCTTCTTCATTATAGACATGTGAAAGAATAGCCCAGGTGCGCTTGAAGGTTTCATGGAGGTAGTAATGGTTTTTCTTCACTGCATTGTGTGTGGAGGTCATGTTGTAAAGAAGAGTACCAAAGCGGCGCTTGACCCATTTATGATTACGATCAACCTTCGATGAAGGCCGAGGAGTAACTCACGATCGATCATCACCACAGGTGCGATAACTTGAGGACTTTGCTTGGTAAGGTATTTGCGGCTGAGGCATGTGTGGCGAGTCATCATTGGTTGAAGTAGGATGCTGCTTTGCTAAACTGCCCATCCAATGGACGAATGCCTTCATCGATCCAGCGATAGCTTTGCCCTTGTCATCGGTGAGGTAAAAGTCCGTTTGAGGACTTCAATCGGGGCAAGTAGCTGCATTGGTTCAAAGTATCAGCCTTGTAATTGAGTGAAGACCTTGACCTTATGAATCTCATAATCCAAAGGCGCATAAGGCTTCAACTCAAATGGTGACATGGCTATGTTTGCGAGTCCTCATGAAGAAATCATGGAAGTTCTGGGGAACGCCATGGATGATGTTGAAAAGCATATTCTTCATGATGCCAGCGACTTCTTCATCGTTCGAGTCGTGGCCTTTGATTGGACTCATTGTCTTCGTCGAGAATCCGATAGGCGATCCGAGGCATATAATAATTCCTTGACGAGAATTTGGTTCTTAGGGGCACTGCCTTGGCAAAGGCTTCATCGGCACTTGCATATAGTGATCTGAAAGTTCTTTTAAATCGTAGAATCTGACGTGCTCCATCAAGTGGAGGATCGAGTGGTAGAACGCGAAGCAATTCAGTTCTTTGGTGCCTTGTAGTGAAGTGTTTTCAGTCATCAATCTAAGACCCATGAGTGCACATCTTGACATCTCCGGTGATGTGAAGCGTTGCATAAAATGAAGAATTAGCTCTTCATTCCGATCCGCAGAATATCGGTGCACGAAATTTAGAAGTCCTGCGTCGTGAAGAACAACGAGGACAGGCTCAAAGCACTGGCAGCGACTCCATATCCACATGAGGAATATGAGCATGATCGAAGATTTTATCCTTGTTGAAGAGCACCGAGGAATAGAAGTTGGCTTGGTAGCAGTCCGGCGCCTCTTCCTAATGCGAGCAAAATCATAAGGATTATATTCGATTGAAGAACACGTGCTCGGCAAAGAAATCTTCAGCCTTGAACTTTTGCTTGCTTGAGAGCGGATTCTTTTGCTTGGGCGAGAGGGTGTCGATGAGTTGCATCACCACCTCGGGAATCGTAAGTTCAGGTTCTTCAGTGAGGAATTTCTTGTTCCTCAACTTGTGCGGTCGAGGATTAGCGGCAGCGGTTTCATCGACACTAGTGGCTGGAATTTCTTCATGCAGAGAACCGATTGGGTTGATTTTCTTGAGTCGATTCGGACTGTTTGTGCGAGGGTGAGGAATTTGTTGGAGCGGGTGAAGAGAGGAGTATTGGGATCTTGACTTTCCCAAAAGTCATCATTGATCACTGGTGTGGTGCATCCAATATCCACATCTTCATCTTCAATTTCCTCGGCCACCGGCTTTGAGGAATTTCATAGTCTGGTGAGGAATAAGCGGGGTTGAAGGGATGGCATCCACTTCAATTTCTTCATCAAGTCTGCTCTGACGAAGCGGGTGATGTTCTTCATCGGATCGATTGGGATCTCGTAGTCTTCTCCAAAAGGAACAACTTCCTTTGATGGTATGGAGGAAATTGGAACAGCATCAATTGGATTTTCGAATGAGCTGGTCATTGGCTTCATTTTCTTCACGGTAGAAGAATCGACATACGGTGATGCTTTCCTTTTCTTCCACAATGACTCGTTCTGCAGCTGTAGTTTTCTTCACATCGAAGCGGATGGAAGAATTGGAGTTGGAGTTGGCGCGAGGAGCTGAGGAATTTGGTTCAGTTTCTTGAGGAACTTGGCGGTCACGGTTCCCCTGTCTTGAGCAATTTCTTGGGCGCACCACTAGTGGGTGCCACGGCAATTTCTTCGGTAATTTGGAATGGGATCATCAGACCACGGAATCAACATTTTCTTCAATGGCTGAACGTCATCAGCAGTGCTGGCATTTTTCTTCGATGAGGCTGAGTGAGGCTCCGGCTGAGGAATTTCATGTTGCATTGGGACAGCAACATTTGTGAGTTTCTTCGTCGAGGTTAGCGAATCGACCTTGGCTCCTTGCCAATCGGCATAGTATGAATCGAAGTTTCTTTGAGGTCTTGAATTTCGATCTGGACTGGAGAAGCTCCTCGGTGTCATCTTGACAACGTTTTCTTGAGAACTTCTCCTTCTGTATTGAGCCTTTTTGATTTCCCTCGCCTTTTCATACTTCCATTTTCTTCAGCTATGAAGTGAGTCAACATATGACTTTGTCCGTGTGTCAAATGAAGGTCGAGGCGGGAGGGATATTGGGATCATTGTGCGAGGAGATCAATAAAGTCGAGGACTTTCTTGGGTCCAATAAGCGATGTGAGATGTACCTTTGGCTCTAGCGGCCTTTACTTGACGGTCTCTGATGATTTCCGCAAGTTCTTCATCAGACGCTTCATCATCAAATGGTACATGGAATGCAACCAGTTTCTTCTTTGGGCTAGGCCGAGGACCTCGTCCAGCTGTTGCTTCGTTCTTGGTGAGTCGGGCGAGATGAAGAAATGGGAACAGTGAGGAACTTGCGAAATGCGAGGCAATTGAAAAGCCAGTGGTCCTTTGACATGTAGCTAGGTGCCACGAGGCCGAAGGTTTTATGGAGCTGTTGAGGACTTTGGTGGAAGCGGCAGCGGTGTGAGAATTTGCTTGGAAGGTGTTCTTTGAGGAACTTGGCCGTGAGGCGCGAGAGGATGAAGCACTTGGCTTATGGCGGGCTTCTTTTGCATTGATTTCTTCGGTTTGACCGAGACCTCTGTGGCGATAGCGGTGGCAGAATCCTCATTGAATTTCTTCTTCACTGCCTCCTTTGCTTGCTTTGCCAATTTTGCTTGACGTTTAGCCCATTCATCGGAAAGTCCTCACCTCGTTTGATGCTTGTGGGATCGGCTACTTGGCAGTGCCAAAGGAGCTCTTGGGCATGGAGGGTTAAGGCGAATTTCTTCATGTACTTAGGAGTTACATATCTGTATTCCCTCCATTCCCGTGCCCATCTCCGTTCAATCTTACGAATCGCACCTTGCGTTGATTTTTACTTTCTTCATTCGGTGTGCGATGAGTCGGCATATATATTTCCTCGAGGATTTCAAGCGGTCATAACCTCGGGTTTCTTTCCTCCTTCATGGCTTCTTACCGTCTGCCATGTTCTTGAGTTGAGAAATTGAACAATTGAGTTCTCTGAAGAAGTGTGCAGTTTTTCTTGAGGCAGCTGCAAATGAGTTAAGTTGATGAGAACCTAGGGATTGACGGCGGACATTTGTACACTGTGAGCAGTATAGGTCGCGAGGAATTTGGAGGTCATATCGTTCTCGGAAGGTTTTAAAAAGAACAAGTTTTGAGGATTTTGACCGGATGAGCCTTGAAGAATTTCAATAAGCGTTCTTTGTCTTAGGTTCGAGTTGTATAGATCGAGGATCCACACAATTGAGGAATCTTGAAGAAAATCATTAGCTTAGAGAAGCGAATCAAGAGATTTGAGGTGTTCATATGTGTGAAGATTTGAAGAATAAACACCTTTGAAGAGTTTGAAGAAGATTTGAGAATCAAAAGCGAGTAATAAAGTAACTTTTAATTACCCAAGTGAAGAACACGACGGCCGAGAAGAACGGTTGAGAAGTTAGCCCGTTCGGATCTTCCACGCCCTAACTTGGCGGAGGAAGACAGCTACTACGGCGGCGGAGTGAAGATTTCCACGGTCGGCGCGGAAATGCGTCGGCGGCGAAGGTCAAAGCGATGAAGCTTTTCCTCACCGGCGACGATGGAGTAAGCGGCGGCGCTAGGGTTTGAGTGCTTTCGGCGGGAGAGAGAGGTCGGCGGAGTAAAAGAGTGAGGAAGGGAGGCGGTATTTATAGACGCGGTGAAAAGCGGATCGCCGAAGATTTAGAGACGAACATGCCTGACCATTTCCTTCTCCGACATGTGTCACCCACGTCTTGTGTAGTGGAGATGCGTGTCTGATCGTGGGTGAATAAAGTAATGCATCGTGGGATGCGGAGCAGTTTAATGATGGCGAAGGTTTGGATAAGATTAGTTTATAAAGTTCCGTTCGCAATTTCTTCATTTATCAAGGACACGGTGAAAGATTTTGAGCGAGTTTCAAAGTAGAACGCACATGAAGAATTTTGTGAATGGATTGGGTTGAGTATAGCATAGAGGGAAGGGTCCGATCACATTCACTTAGCGAGAAGCGACTTGAAGAAATAGCCATAAGTGAATGCTTTGTAGAGGACATAAACCCATATATATATATATATATATATATATATATATATATATATATATATATATATATATATATATATATAGCCAATGAAGAAAACGACGGAAATAGTGAAGATTTTGCAAAGTTGAAGAATTTGAAAAAGCGAAGAATTTCAAAAGCGAGGAAAAACTCAAATTGAAGATTTTCAACTTTGGTGGTGGCGTGACCCACCGTATAAGAATGATGATTTCAGTCACAGCATTACAATTGTCGTGGGGTTACGAGAATCAAATTCTTCATTAATTTCTTCACACTAAAGTGTTATTCTTCATTGATTGAAGATAAGCGTTTCTTCATGTGTTGCACATCTAAGTCATCAATTTTGCATAAGTGTTAGGATGTGTGCCTTTTCAAAGAACGTTCGAAGATTCTAAGATATTTAGCTCACACGCAACTTGCTAAATCTCTTCTCATCCAAGGAGCTTAGTGAAGATATCGGCTAGGCTGTTCTGCGGTCTTCACGTGCCGCGATGGAGATGTCGCCCTTCAACACATGATCACGAAGAAAATGATGGCCAATTTGAATGTGCTTTGTCTTCGAGTGCTGAAGCTGGGTTATGAGCAATCTTGATGGCACTCTCATTGTCACGATGAGAGGCACATTCTTCCACGTTGATCTTAGTAGTCCTTGAGGGTTTGCTTTATCCATAGCAATTGAGCACAACACGAGCCAGCAGCAATGTATTCAGCTTCCGCAATGGACGGTGATACACAGTTACATTTCTTGAGGACCAACGGACCCAAGATCGTCAGGAAATGACAAGTACCAGATGTTGACTTGCGGTCCACCACGATCCACCGGCATAGTCAGTCGAGAATATCCAATGAGATCAAAAGTAGAGCCCTTGGGGTACCATAATCCTAGTGTTGGTGTGTGAGCTAGATATCGAAGAATATGCTTCCTGACCTTATGGTGTGATTCCTTCGGTGTAGCTTGAAATCGGGCACACATGCAAACACTAAGCATTATATCTGGCCTAGATGCACATAAGTACAATAAAGAACCAATCATGGGGCGGTATACCTTGTGATCGAAGTCAATACCATTTTCATTAGTGCATAGATGGCCATTTGTGGGCATAGGAATTTTGACGCCTTTGCAATCTTGCATGCGAATTTCTTGAGGACATCTTTGAGGTATTTCTCCTGAGATATGAATATGCCATTGTGTTGTTGTGAATTTGAAGACCTAAGAAGAATTTCAACTCTCCCATCATAGACATTTGATATTCTTCACTCATCATGTAGGCAAATTCATCACTATAACGTTGGTCGATCTGACCAAAGATAATATCATGAACATATATTTGGCACACAAAAAGTTCACCATCATAAGATTTAGTAAAGAGAGTAGGATCGAGTGAACCAGGGTGTGAAGCCATTCTTCACAAAGAATTCCTTCAATGTATCATACCACCCGAGGGGCTTGCTTGAGAGCCATAGAGGGCCTTATTGAGTCTGAAGACTTTGTCGAGATTCTTTGGATCTTCAAAACACAGGGTTGAGCAACATATACTTCTTCCTCAAGCTTACCATTGAGGAATGCACTTTTCACATCCATTTGATATAAAGTGATATTATGATGGTTAGCATAGGCGGTAATATGCGAATAGACTCAAGTCTAGCAACAGGTGCAAAAGTTTCATCGAAATCAATTCCTTCAACCTGCGTGTAGCCTTGAGCTACTAGTCGTGCATTATTCCTCACCACAAGACCATTTTCATCTTGATTGTTGTGATAGATCCACTTTGTGACAATGATATTATGCTTGCGAGGATCTGGACATTTGACGGTTCGAGACATTGTTGAGCTTCGAGGCGATGTAATTCTTCTTGCATGGCCTGAATCCTCGGCTCGAAATGCTTCATCTACCTTAGAGGGCTCTGTGATAGAGACAAAAGCATAGTGCCCACAAAAGTTAGATAAATGTGAAGCTTTTGAGGCGTGTGAGAGGACACACAGCGCTTCAATGTCATCGATGATCTTCTCCACTTGCACTTCTTTTGCAATGCGAGGATGAGCTGGTTGTCTTGAGGAATTTGATCATTTTCCTCGGCACCATTTTCTTCAGCATTATCTTGAGGTGCATCGACTCGGCGTTCTTCACGTCTGAGGAATGAATTCTTATTGATTTCTTGATGAGGAATGACATCCTCGGTTGCCTTGAACACGATAGAATCCTCGGTGCTGGTTAAATCTAACCCTGAGAAGGTAGGTGCTCTCTTTGCGAGCCATTAGTTTCATCGAACCGCACATCTACGGTGTCCAACAATCTTGTGTGAAGTGATGTTGAAGACTACTGTAGGTGTCTTGAGTCCTTTCCGTAACCAAGCATAAAACCTTCATGTGCTTTACATGCAAATTTAGAGTTGTGGTGAGGATCTCTAATCCAGCATTTAGCACCGAAGACTTTGAAATAACTTACATTAGGTTTTCTTGTCGATTGAGGAGTTCATAGGCGGTCTTCTTGAAGAATTTGTGAAGATATACTCTGTTGATGATGTAGCCTTGCGGTGTCAATTGCTTCAATCCGAGAAGCGACTAGGCGTTTTGTATTCATCAAGCATAGTCTGAGCCATCTCAACAAGAGTTCTATTCTTAAGCTCCACGATGCCATTTCTTTGAGGAGTATAAGGAAGCGAGATAACTCATGAGTGATACCAAGTTCATCAAGATAGTCATCAAGACCGAATTCTTGAACTCGGTTCCATTGTCACTCTGATGTGCTTGATCTTCACACCAAAGTTAGTTGAAGCCCTCGAGGAAAATACGTTTGAAGACTTCACGCACTTGATTTTGTAGTAACAATGTGTACCCATGTGTAGCAGGTAATCATCAACAATAACAAAAGCCATATAGTGATGCTTCATTATGACAATTTGAATAATGATTGGGACCAAAGAGGTCCATGTGAAGCAATTAGGAAGGGGCGAGTAGTGGTCATGATAGTCTTTCTTTGGATGCTTGGACTTGGTCATTTTCCGACTTCATAGGCTCCACATAAATGGTCCTTGAGAATTTGACATTCTCGATGCCAATGACATGCTTCTTCTTCATGGCGTGTGCAAATTCCTCATGCACTGCGTGACCAAAGTCATGATGCCATAGCCAGCCTTCTCAAGCTTTTGCAAGTAGACACCACGGCTGGTTGTGGTCTGTGGAAAAATCAACAATGTACAAGTCTCCTCTCCTAAAGCCTTGAAGACTTTGGAATTGTCGACTTCCATAATCACAACACAGCGATACTTGCCAAAGATAACAGCCATATCAAGATCACAAAGCATTGATACTTGACATGAGGTTGTATCCTAAGGACTCAACAAGCATGACTTTGTCCATGTGCATGTCCTTAGAAATAGCAACCTTACCAGACCAAATACGACTTTTGCCTTTGTCGGCCAAAGATGATATACTTGAGATGTGGCCGGTGATAAGGGAGCATCCATCAATAGATTCTTGTCACCGGTCATGTGATTTGTACATCCACTACTCGAGCACCCACTCGGTGGCTTTGGGTTGAAAATCCTGCGGATGAATTAGTACAACTTACGATCTCATATACTTCATCGGTGAAGAATATGATATCAAGTTCATCGAATAATTTCATCGGTCGAAATTCATATAAGCGATGGGAGGGCGTGTGAAATGAAAGTTCATTTCATCATGATTAGCTGCGTCCTTCCGAGCATTTATCGGGCCCCAGCCAAATTCTTGGGAGCGTTTAGAGCGCGTCTGGAGACCTGACCCTGAGAAGAGATTAGTTCTTTTCTTCACCACCCACATCTGAAGGGGTGGCAAGAGTTCATCACTCTGCGAGCACCATATGAGAATGGTGGCATAGAGGACAAACCATTTACCGTTTCACATAGGAGGGATTAGGGTAAGCATATGAATAAGCGGAGAAATTCTTGAGGACTTATGAACATATTAGTTTGAAGAATAATGCACATATTCATGGCCCTTAGCTCTACCTGCGAAAGCGAGTTGTTACCACGATGATAATCATATGAGGACTTTGATCCTTTTGAGGAATTTGATCCACGTGAGAATTTGGTCCGTATGAGGACTTGGATCCATATGAAGAATTTGGTCCATATGAAGAATTTGATCTGGGGTTCCTATTCTTCCTTTGGTGGTGTCATGAGGACATTCACTGAAGACTTTCAAGGTACTTCTTGGGAACCCAGATTTTCTTCATGGGGAACCGTTCTGCGATTAGTGCCAACATATCTAGCAAATACTTCACCATTCTGATTTTTGAACAGTTTATAGTTGGAGTCAAATGACTCATCGGAAGAATGAGGAAATTCATACGTAAAACCAGATAAGGTAGATGGATCAGCTGGAGGTACCTTTGCGACAACCCATGAGGTTTTGGGATCTGCTCGGGCTTCCGATCGTTCCATCGACATTGAGTTTCCTCTCAAATGCGATGCCCTCTTTCCTAGGGTTCTATTGAGGATCTGCTTTTAAGCACATCACAAAGAGTCGATGCCCTTTGAGGCTTTTGTACATGCCTGTCATGTACAATTCCTTCGATCTGCATTGTCGGTGATACTAGCAATGTCCTCGGATGAGAATTAGTGATAGCGAGCAGGTGAAGAGAATTTGTAACAGTTGAAACATTTGAACATTCAGGTGAAGAATTAAGCGGTTTCACGTTCAATGCACTTTAAGCATGGAGGAACAAATTCTTCTTGAAGCGCTGATTTGTTGAGCAAGTAATGAATCGCGCTCCTTACGAAGATCTTCATAACTCACTCTTAGCTTCTCAAGATCTTGCTTTCTTTGAAGAAATTCATAAGAAAGTTTCTCATGATCGAGATAAGAGAGTGTTATGATGACCTTGAAAGGTTGTCAAGCTTAGACTAAAGTCTCACGAAGATTTTCGATCGGGGCTTGAGTGCGATCCATTCTTCACCTAACATATCATCACTCTTATCTAGCATGTTTTGAACCTTCTCAAAAGCCCTTTGTTGTTTTATAGCAATCTTAGCAAGTTTAGAGTAGCTGGGCTTGAGATCCTCATCAGATTCATTTTCACTAGATTCGAGAGGAGGTGAAATTTAGTACCTTAGCACCTTTTGCCATGAAGCAATAGGTGGGGCGTAATCATCATCATCCTCATCAGGTTTGTCGGTGAGTCAGTTTCTTGAGTGTTGAAGATGGACTTGCTAACATAGCGATGTGCAAAGAGCGGACTAGCCACACAGTTGATTCTTGGACTCCTCCTCTTCCTCATTTTCCTCAGATTGACTTGAGTCCATTTCCTTGCCAATGAATGCCCGAGCCTTTTGGAGCTGCTCTTCTTGTGAGAAGAAGGTTTTGAGATTTTGATGATGAAGATTTGATGATTTCTTCTTCTTCTTCACGTCATCGAGCGTAATCCTTGTGTTTCTTCTTCTTAATTCCTTTTCCCACTTGAGGACAATCTTGGATGTAGTGACCAGGTTTCTTGCATTTGTGACAAAGTCTTCTCTTATAGTCACTAGATGAGGAATCAACTGCTTCTTGAGGATTTTCCAGCGACCACGTCTTGAGAATTTACGGAATTTCTTCACGGCGATTGCTAGCTCTGGCCAAATTCTTGGGATCTCCAAGGCTACTACGAGTCTTCACTCTCAGATTCGGACCACAGCCTTGGCCTTGAGCACGTGTTTTCCATAGCGTGAACCATAGAGATCTCTCTTTTGACAAATTTGGAACTTCGTGAGTATTTAGCCTTTCGAGGATATCGGCGGGATCAAAGAGATTTGTAGTCAGCTCGTTCTTGTATCATCGATTGCGGAGTATCAAATGAAGAATCAAGCGATCTTAGCAATTTCTTCACCACCTCATGGTCGGTGATGTCGATTAGCGTAAGTGCTTGAAGCTCATTTGAGATGTCGGTGAGAAGCGATCGAAGGTTTGTTGAACATTTTCATTGTCGAGTCTTTTGAAGCGGTTGAAGAGATTCGAAGAACATCAACTCGAGAGTCACGCTGAGTTGAAACACCTTCATTTACTTTGGACAGCCTGTCCCGGATGAGTTTGGCGATTCCAAAGCACTCACTCTTCCATATTGACCTTTGCTCGAGATGGCCACATATGATATTCTTAAACGAGAATCGAGTTGCTTGAATCTCTTCACATCGACATCATTCAAAGAAGGTGTGACTAAGGAAACACCTTTTTCCACAACATACCGAGAGATCGTTGTCAATTGCTTCAAGATGCATTCGCATTTTGTTCTTCCGATGAGGGTAGTCCGGTCCCATCAAAGGTAGGACACCTGCTGAGACCTTGATCATACTGCGGTCGACATAACTAAAACTCCGGTGGTTAAACCAAAATCACCACGAGAACAAGGAGTACCTTGCTCTGATACCAATTGAAAGTCACGTTATATCGACTAGAGGGGGTGAATAGGCGATTTTATGAATTCTTCCTTTGAGGAATTTGCGGTGAGGAAATTCCTTAGTGAAGAAATACTTGCAGCCAGAATAAGTACTTTCGAGTAAGCGTGACAGATTACAAGCATGGTTATCATGATGAAATGAAGACAATCACGAAATCTTGAAAAGCGTAATCACAGGATAACACAAGATGAAGACAAAGCGGTGAAGAAATTGGGCGAGGAAATTGAAAAAGTCTTGATCAAAGTCTTCAAACACAGATATGAACAAACACTCAACCACAGCTTATGAGGAAATGAAAGGGTTGAGGAAATAGAACCGATTAGGTTGGTGAAGACAATGATTTGGTAGACCAGGTTCAAGCTGGCTGTCTCGGTTATAAATGCAGTTGGGCGGTGAGTATTTAAACTTCGAGCACACAGGTCCGGACACCCAGTCTGCGAGCACGCAGCTCGGGACACCAAGTCCTCACCGTATTCTCCTTGAACTAAGGTCACAGGACCTCGTCCAATCACTCGTGGTAAGTCTTGACGACTTCAAACCTTCACAGACTTGGTCACTCGGCAATCCACAATTCCTCTTGGATGCTCCTAGACCTTGGCGCCTAACCGTCTGGAAGAAGCACGATCTTCAAAGGTAACAAGCGTCGGATCCACGCAGGATCAATTTCTTGAGATGCTCAATCACTTTGGGTTTGTTGGGGTTTGGTTTTGGGTTTCCTCACTTTTGGGTTTTCCTCACTTGATGATTTTCGCTCAAAGTCCTCGAGAGGATGGGTTGCTCTCAAATGACAAGTGTCAAGTTCTCTCGGAGCAGCCAACCAGCTGAGTGGTTGTGAGGCGTGACTATTTATAGCCTAGGGAGCAGCCCGACATGATAAGACATAAATGCCCTTCAATGATATGACCGTTAGGTGGATAAGATATTTTGGGACAGGCGGCAACCTGACAGCAGTCGGAAATTTGAACATCAAATTCCTCGAGGGCTATCATGTTCCTCCTTTGTGTAGGCAATTACTTGGCGAATTCCTAACTCCTCGGTCAGAACAAATTCCTCAGCGACCGGAAGAGCTTCGTCTACATCCTTGAAGAAATTGGTACTGAACTGTATGAGATTTCAAAAGCTTCACTTTCGAAGGAATTGGTAGGTGTAGGATTTTGAGTTGAGGCATCAAATGGAAATTTTTTCCTTAGTATTTCCTCGACCCCCTTTAACGATGCAGTGTTTCCTATGACTCAAGAAAGAGAAAATGAAACTACGAAAACAAAAGTCTTCACGCTTCATGTTCCTCAAATGAATATCAAATCTTCAAAGGTCACACCAATTTCTTCACTTTCAAAGTCTTGAGAAAGTCTTGATTATCAAAGTCTTGATTGAAGAACTTCATTTTTAGGTGGAAACTTTCTCTTGTGAATATCAAACTCCTCATAGACTTATAGACATGTGTACACTCACAAACGCATTAGTTACTTAACCTATAAGTCTTCAATACACCAAAATCACTAAGGGGCACTAGATGCACTTACACAATTGTTACCTTAGTTGCGATCTTCATCACATTTGTTGTTGCATTTAAATTCTTTAGCTAGAGATTTATTTGTATGTTGCATTTAATTAAGTGTTGTATATGAACTTTATGTATGAACTTGTATTAATTTGGTCTAATCGGTGTTGTGCAATGAAGATGAGCCGACAATGGATGTATGATGACAGATGCTCTCCCGAGTTCATTAATGGCATGCATACTTTTCTGCTTGCTGATGAGGCAAACAAGCGGGCGGATGGTTTTATGCCTTGTCCTGTCTTTGGCTGTAAGAATGATCCACAGTTACTCTCGTCAAGAACCATTCACGTCCACCTATTTGAGTCGGTTTCATGCCCCACTATAATGTTTGGTCCAAACCGCAGGAGAAAGAGGGGTTATGATGGAAGACAATGAAGAAGAAGAGGACGACGACACCTATCTTGGCCATGGGTTCTCTGAATCGATGATACAACAATGGGGAAGAAAATTTGGAGCCGGCAATGCGGGAAGAAGTGAAGAAGAGGCATCGGATGAGCCAGCGATGATCTAGGTCGGCCATTGCCGATGCAAAGAGAAACTGCGTGCAAGTGATGGAGAGGACGAAGTTGCGGTGCATGTTAGAGGATCACAAGAAATTGTTGTACCCGAATTGGGAAGCTCACAAAAAAAGTTGGGCACCACACTTGAATTGCCGCAATGGAAGGCATAGAATGGGTGTATGCTCGACAAGGGATTTGGAAAGTTGCTTGGTAATGATAAAGAATATGCTTCCCAGAGGATAACGAATTGCCCGAGTATGTATGAAGCAAAGAAGGCTATGTCGCCCTCTAGGGTTAGAGGTGCAAAAGATACATGCATGCCCTAATAGTGCATCCTCTACCGCTGTGGTACGAGGATTTGAGCGCTTGCCGATATGCGGTGCATTGCGTTATAAGATCGATCGCGATGACCACAGTGATGTCGAGGGTGAGTGCCCCGGAAGAAGATTCCTGCCAAGGTGATGTTGTATGCTCCCTATAATACCACGGTTGAAAGCGTTTGTTCCCAAAACAAAGAGCATCTGAAAGCGATCTGCGATGTACGCGAAGACCGTAAGAAAAGGCGGAAAGTTAGGAGAGTACCCGGCGGTTCCACAGTGGAGAAAATCGATAGAAAGTGCTTTGGGAGGAGTTTGCGGGTGACCCAAGGAGCGTATGGTTTGGTCTAAGCACGTATGGCATTAATACTTTTGGGGAAGCAGAGCAGCAACCATAGCACGTGGATCGACTCTATGTTTGTATAACCTTCCTCCTTGGTTGTGCATGAAGTGGAAGTTCATTATGATGCGGTGCTCATCCAAGGCCCTAAGCAACGAACGCAACGGCGACATTGATGTGTACCTAAGGCCATTAGTTGAAGAACTCTTACAACTGTGGAATGGAGCAATTGTGCGATGCGTGGGATGAGCACATGGGGAAGAATTTGACCTAATGGTGTTGCTTTGTTACGTGACCATCAATGATTAGCCTGCTCATTAACCTTCGGACAGACAAACAAGGGATACAGCGGATGCACACACTTTGTTTGGATGATACCGCCAGCGGTATATATTTGAATAGTTGTAAGAAGAATGTGCACAGGACATCGTCGCATTTCTTCCGAGCGGGCATCCCGTAAGAAAGAAAGGCAAGCATTTCAAAGGTAGAGGCGGATCACGGACGAAGCCTCCTCGCCACCGTCTTTACAGTGCTGATGTACATGATATGGTCAAGGATTTCAAGGTAATATTTGGAAAGGGTCTGGCGGACAACCTGTTCGAAGAATGACAGACCTTACACCCATGTGGAAGAAGAAATCTATATTTTGGGACATGCCATACTCGGAAAGACCTAGAGGTCCGCTCCGCAATCGACGTGATGCACGGTGATTTAAGAATCTTTGCGTGACCCTGCTTGGCTTTTTGGGCGTGTATGGGAAGACAAAAGATACACGAGGCACGGGAGGGACCAGCAACGTATGCACGGAAAAGACGCAGCATACATCAGGGTGAACCAGCTACGCTCTTACCAAAGAAGAGAAGGAAATCTTTCTTCAATGCCTTTCGGCATGAAGAGTACCGTCTGCTTCTCGTCGAATATAAAGGGAATAATAAATATGGCGAGAGAAAAAGTTCCGGAACCTAAAGTCTCATAGCATTTGCCACGTGATTATGAGGCAACTCCTTCCGGTTGCATTGAGGGGCTTCTACTAGGAAAAGCGTTCGATTAGCCATTGTGAAGCTATGTGCATTCCTCAATGCAATCTCTCGTAAGGTAATCGATCCAGAAATCATACCAAGGTTCTGAGAATGATTTGGTGCAATGTCTTATCAGTTTCGAGTTGGTGTTCCCCACCATCCTTCTTCTTCAACATCATGGCACGTCCTAGTTCACCTTACGAAGAGATTAACATTTTGGGTCTGTATTTCAACACAATATGTTCCCCTTTGAAAGGTTCATGGGAGTCTTGAAGAAATATGTTCATAACCGTACTAGGCGAAGGAAGCATCTCGAAGGGCCATGAAAATGAGGAGGTCATTGAGTTTTTGTATTGACTTTATTCCTGACCTTAAGCCGATTGGTGTTCCTGAATCGTTGCATAAGGCAGAAATTTGGAAAAAGGCACGCTTAGGAGGGCATCAAATAATATGTATGGACGGCATTCTCTCCTTGAAGCACACTACACAGTTCTGAGAATTCCGCCTTGGTGGCTCCGTATATGGAGGAAAAACGAGAATTTTTTACAGTCAAACACCGGAGAAGTCTCGACGCATTTGGATTACCTTGAACAAACGAGGACTTTTGCCGGGTTGGTTGCGAGAAGCGCCCTGAATGATGGCGATATTCAAAATGACATGTACTCTCCGTCCCGTTACCATCTTCGAATATAATGACTTTCAAAGGGTACCAGATAAATGGGAATACATTTACACGGTCGCCCAAGATAAGAAGAGCACCAACCAAAAATGTGGTGTCCGCTTTGATGCAACAACCAACACGGGAAAAGGAAACATATTATGGTTACATAGAGGACATATGGGAACTTAACTATGGATCAGGTGATTTGAAGGTCCCTTTGTTTTGCAAATGGGTCGATATGACACGAGGCGAGGTGGTAACGGAAGACCCGATGCGGAATGACAACAGTGGATCTCAACAATCTTAAGTGTCTGCAGACGAACCATTCGTCCTAGCCAATGATGTGGGCGCAGGTTTTTGTATGCGACATGTCTACCGGGCCAAGAAAAAGAAAAGATAAGGAAGCGAATGGATCATACGACGAAATAAAGCGCCACATAGTTCTTCAGGAAAAAGAAACATCGTGGGAGTGGATGACAAGACAGACATATCGGAAGATTATGAAAAAGTTTGATGAAATTGCTCCATTCACGGTGAATATTGACCCAAGCATCCAGGTTAAATGATGAAGATTTTCCATGGCTACGGCGCAAAGGGACACACGAGAAGAAAAAGTTTCACACCCAAAGATAAGGATGTGATCGGCTTCACTATCATCACTTTCTTACATGTTTCACACTCGTAGGAATGTCTGTAATAGTTAGGGTAGTTAATTGTGTGTTTTGGCATTTGAAGCTAAGAAATTTTATGTGCAAACAAATTCTTTTCATGCATTTACTAATTTTTCCAGCTAAATGACCCTGAAATTGAAAAGCATTTGAAATGAACTCAGAAAAGGTTGAAAGTTGGCATGGTATCATAATTTCATACAAATAGCATGTGCAAAAAAAGTAGAGAGGGTTCTGGCAAAAACTGGATACACTTAGTGTACAAAATGGACAATCTCTTTCAAGTATCGAGGGTTTAAGCCGAAAACTGAAATGTTACAAAAGGCATTTCATTTTTTAAATAACATAAGCATTACCAAATTGAATATAATGATAAAACACACTAATATTAAACACAAGAAAAAAAGAATCACTGAAAAAACTTTTTCAAAGTTAAGTTATTCACAAACTAGTGATTCACACAAATTTCAAATAATTCAAAATTTAAACTATTCAAATTTGAAAACTACCGGCACTAACAGAAAGTTTGTAAGTTTTTGTACCTAAAAGCAAAAATATTCACAAAGAAACTCTAAATACAGCAAAAACAACTCAAAAATAAATAAAACACAAAAATAAATAAAAGCGAAAAAAATTAATAAAATAAAAAAGCCCATGCCGATCGGCCAAAGCGATTTTGCATCACGACTAAGAACACAACTTTCAGTTGGGCCAGATCTCTGATGAGCCAGTGAAACCTGAAAAGGCGAAGAGAGATGTGAGCCCAGTGAGGGCCTGCTTAGGAAGGAGCTCGAGACCTACTCAGACTGGGCTTATAAACCGGTCACGGTAGCCCTCGGGTAGCGAGGTGGGACTAAACTTGCGCACCGCACAGGAGGCGCACCTTTAGTACCGGGTCGTGGCTCCAGCAGGTATAAAGACCCCCCTTTAGTACGGTTGGAGCCACCACCCAGACCAAAGGGGTGCGCTTCCACTCCTTGGCTCGGCCAAAGCAGACCTTTAGTAGGTTGGTGGCTCCAGCAAGTACTAAAGGTCCATCTCTATATACAACACTTAAAAAATCAGTTTCCCTCTTGTTTCCTCTCCGCTCTCCGTCATTAAATGCATACCTTGCGTCATCGACGCCGTCCCGTCCCTCATCGACGCCGCCGCTCACTGCCGTCCCGGCCCCCATCGCCCTTCGCCTCGCCGACATCGCCATCATGGCAGTCTCGTCTGCGATTCATCCCGTCGTCGCAGCGTCGCCCATTCCTTCTACCAAGCCGCTTGACCGCCCCTTGCCGTCGTCGTCGTCACGCCCTTCGTCGCCAGTAAATCGCCTCTTCTCATGAGCTTCCGCCAGCCGCCATGTCCACACACACACACACACTACACACACACACACTACACACACATTATTAGTTTGTTTGTTATAAATTTTTCTGCTTTTGGTTATAGAAATGTTAGGAAATTATTCTGTTTTTTAGTTATATAAATATTAGAAATGTTAGTTATATAGAAAAGTTATAAATGTTTTACTGTTTTTAGTTATAGAAATATTTATAGAAATGTTAGCAATTTTTACTGTTTTTAGTTATGTAAATATTAGAATTGTTATAGAAAAATGTTAGTTATATAATCAGGAAATTTTAGAATTAGTTTTAGTTAGATGAATTAGATTAATGTGAAATTGTTAGAATTTGCATATATATAGAATTTTTAGATTATCACAATCCAATCATTTAAAAAATGTTAATTTTTAACGGGCATATAGTATTTGTTCTCGACGATATGCCCGGCCCGCATCCTCGCCGTCGACCCGTTCATGACGACGTCACCTTGAGAGGACCCATGTCAGGGGCCCTGGGCTCCTGTGCTGGCAGGAGGTGCTACACGAGAGGCGCGCCGCTTGGTGAGGAACCCGAGCCTGAGGGTCCCGTCGTCGACCCTGATCTTCTTTGGTGGCGTTCGCGTGGGCCACATTCGGTGCAGAGGCAGCTGCCCCGCCGAGGTGGTGCTTGTCGCCGTGTCGGGGAGGAAGATGAGCACGCCCATCGCTACATGGCTGCTATGGACGACGTCAGTTCTCCACTACTTGGCGTGTTCTTTGGGCGGATAATAGGAGATATGATCTGTGATGGTTCCTTCTCTTTTGGGTGTGCACCACGCCCGAGGAACATGCCAGTGGAGCCCTAGATTGTTACTGTAGTACTCGATCTTTTATTAGGTACCCTAGCAGGTGATGTATTAGATATATAATATTCTAGACGATGTATTCGAGATTATATATATTAAGACGATGATGTATTCGAGATTATATATTCGAGAAAATGTATTCGAGATTCAATTTTTCCTTATTGATTAATTGCATCCATGCATTGTAATTTGAATACTAAATTGTTTTATATTTCTTCTGTATTAATTAGTAAAGTAAAAGCTATGGCGGACAATACCGGCAGAGAGAGAGAGAAGAGGAATTGTTCGACATCATACGCAGCCCTCATAGGGTAGATGATCCGAATGAAGATGACGGCTCCCAATATCTGAACAATACCGGAGAGGGTGATGAAAAGATATTCGATCTCGACGACCGAGCTGATGAAGTCTTGAACTATGATTATGATGACACAGACAATGTTGGTGATGACACAGACAATGCTGATCTTCAAATAACAAAGACTTCCGGCGAGGTATATATTTATATAAGCATGCATCCCGGTGATCATCACATGTTTTTTATTGAAGATATATTAACGAATCGATCTTTCTTCTTTCAGCCCTCCCGGATCGAAAGCAAATCTTCTTCTCTGAGACAACAAGACAAAGCAAGGCTCGAGGCAGATTGTTGAAGGATGGTGTAAAGTACCACATCGAATCCACCAAACTTAGTGGTGAACCCTCGCGCCCTAAGAACGTTGCGGACAAGTGGACTCATCGGTCTTGGAGTTCTTGTGAAGGACAAACTCGATCTCCATTCAAGAATGGAAAGAGCCAAAGACTAAACGTCCGAGGTGTTACTTGGGTCGATGTGAGCCAAAAAGACTGGTGAAATCTACGATGGAACATTTCACCCTACCGGATCATTTCACTAAAGCAGATGTGGAGAAAGTCAAGGCCGCTGCTCTTAAGAAGATGGCAATTGCATTCAACACCCACAAGAAAACTGTATGGGCCAACTACTCTCGCTAATGAAAGGAAGACTCCAGATTTCAAGGGAACACCGGAGAAGCAAAGAGAACAACTGGACGATTTCATGACCTTCAAGGATTCAGAATTATCTAAAGAACGGTTGATGAAAAACAAGGTAAATGCCGCAAGAAAGACGCAGTTCCATAGGTTGGTCCAGTGGCTACGCTGTGGGATTGACTAAGTGGGATAAGTCTGAGCAAGAGATGGAGGGTGCAGGGGTCACTCCGATTACTAGGAGCTGGCCCCCCAGGTGCAAAACTTGGTTCTATGTGCATGGGGGCGTTGGACCGAAATAGCCTGGTTTCGATGAAGGCAAGTCTAAAAAGAGCCAACAAAAGATACTTGACGCAATAGAAGAAGCTCGAGCAGGGTGTTCAAGCCCAACAGAGAATAATGAGCTTCTGGCACTCGAAATCCTCAACACCGGGAAGAACACAAGGCATGGGCGTTATTCCCTGGTATGAGGGCTTTTTGACTGGAATGACAACCATCTGGTCCCTGCAAGAAAGAAGATGGAGGAGGAGAAGAAGAGGAAGCTGGAGGAGGAGCAGAGGAAGTAGGGACGGTAACGCCTTCAAGGCCTAGAAGCAAGGCAAAACCTTGGACACAACACTCAAATTCCAGCAGAGGCCAGCAAAGAAGCGGATGATCATCCAGCATTGGATAGCACCGTTCCATCCATGCCGAGAGGCAGCGTTGGTTCTGCCCCTGGCAACACACTGCTGGATACATACGCTGTGGATGACATCATAGAGAACACTAACTGCGAGCTACACTCCAAAATGAAGAACATATCCATGAAGGTGGCGGACGGCGTTTCTTTTCCAGTGACACCCGAAGCAACCTACCATTGCATCCCGATTACAGAGGGCTATGCTCGTGTCATGGTTGATGAAGTGGTGGACACATATTCGGGCTAACGCTTGACATTCCCGGAGGTGAAGACGAAAGCGCCTGCTGGGAGAGGCCATACATCGTATCATCCTATGGAGAAAAGGATTGCATCATCTTTCAAAGTCCACCGACACCGCATCGTCTCCCGACTCTCGAAGTCCGCCACCGAAGCCGCGAGACTCTCGCTCCTCCAAGTCCACGAGCAGCGTGGAGACGACTCCTCCTCAGTCCGCCACCTCCTCCGCCGGTTCAAGTCCGGCACCGTGTCGAGCCACACCTCCTGCTTCAAGTCCGGCACATCGTCAAAGCCACTTCTCTGGCCAACTCCACGTCGGCCGTCTCGGCAATCGCAGAAGAGACATGCCACAGCTTTGGTGCGTGTGATGCGAGTCGAGGTAGTTCAGAATCACAATGGAGACAAGCGATATAAATATGGTCCAAGCCTCGCCTCCTCTTCCTCGGAGGCCTTACGACATGACCGAGGAGGAAAACGCAGCCATAGTGCAGGCCCAAGTGGACGCCCATTTTGGATCGAAACCGGCACCGTCGCCAAAGGAGAAAGTGCACGAGAAAACGATTGACCACTTCATTCATGGCTAGAGCACCAGCTCCCAAGCCTGTTGACTCAGATTATGAGCGTCAAATCAGGAAGCTACATCGAAACACTTTGCTCTGAAGAAGCGAGCTCGAGCTCGAGCCAACAAGCAGGTGGAAAAAATCTTGGAAAAACTGTTCCCCAGTTGGGAAAACAGGCGGCGCAAGCGATCCCCCTGCTTGTTGTGCCAACAACACATGAGAGGAGTACGCGTGCCAAATATTATTGTGGGCAAACCGTTAGCGTACCCCAGCAGGGCGATGTGGTAATAACGGAGGAGCATATCATGCAGGCTGAAATGCTCAAGATCTCTGTTGGACAACTCCTCGAAATCGAGCCCATGTCTCCTCTTAAAGAATCGGAAATAAAATGGAAATATGCCTGGGTCCAACCTTTGGTCCATCCGGACAAGGTCAAGGACCTCCCAACGAGAATGTATGAATTGCATCAATGGTACATGAACATGACCAAGATTTCAATCGAAGTGTCCCTCATGGTGAATGTCAAGAAGGATCATTATTACCATGAAAGCTACATCCATTGAGTATACTGAGAACTTTTTCAGTTATACAATCAAGACGCACTTTTCGACAAGTCTATAAATGGGTTGCTATTGTATTATGCAGTAAGTGATTTCTTTACGTAATTTAAGTCTCAAGCTAATTATGTAGTGATAATTTTGATCAATCATTACATGTAATTATCCTCACTATATTCTTTTACATTTGTATTATATGCAGGATGAAGATGTATGAAATGAAAAAATCTGACGCTATGGCATTGGGTTCATTGTCCCAAATACCGTTAATGAGGACATATGGAAGTTTCCATTTTATCAAGCAGATGTAGAGGCCAGCATGGTAGAGTTCTTGAAGCGCCTCAATAGCAATGAAGATATACTACTTCCTTTACAACTTCCCGTGAGTCACAAATGTCTTGTACTACTTAATTCTGTTTTTGCTTACTAGCTAGCTAGATGTTAATAATTAAGTGTATACGGTTTACGGTGAAGTTGATTAATTTTATGCACATGCCCACTTATTTAAGACATGCAAGCGTAGCGCATGCAGTTGGCACTTGGGTCTTGATAGACATTAAAGTTGAGGAAGGAAAAGTTGAATTCTTGGACACACTAACTAAAGAAGAAAGTGACTTCACCATCGTGAAGGGGATAGTCAACAGGTAATTTCAATCATTATTAACTATATATATCTCGGCGTATTATTAGTTCGTCATTTCCTGATATGAACTATTTAATAACCCCTTTATTAATTTTCTTTGCCCGGTAGGCGGGGCATGGGCAAAGTTCATCAGCGGTGACTCCAGTAATGGAAACAAAAGTTGTTTTGGCATCGACCAAAGGTAAGTAATTAAGTAGTACTAGCTAGCTACCATCTCTTTAATTCTTGTTTCAATATCATTAATTAATTATCATGCTTGATTAATCATTATCTGATTCAATTCCATTCTCGTAAAGGCCACGAAGCGGTAGCGGGGAATAATCTGTGTGCATTCTACGTTTGCAGAACATTCGCATGATGACGTCTGAAAGGAGCAGATCTGATAGACAGGACTGGGCATGCGTTTGTCGAACACTATTCACACCATTATCGATATCTAGTCACACAACTAACACACATGCATATTGATCTCCTTCTTAACAGTTCAAAGAGGTGCGGGATAAGCTCCTACCATCGGAACGCTGCATCTAGCACTTCAAGAGGAAATAGCCGGATTTTCGCTCGACCAGGTCATAAATCCCAAAGGAGAATACTATTACCCGCTACCGCCCCCATGAACCACTTGTCATCGTGCTCCGGAGGCACTAACATATGTAGGAGAAATTGTATATGTATATACATGTGTATGTGTGAATAATGGTGTTGGTTAATTGTGAGAGACATTCGATGATATATATATATATATATATATATATATATATATATATATATATATATATATATATATATATATATATATATATATATGCGGTTCTATACGTCACGAGAAAATCTATTTATATATATGCATAACGTGTACAATTTGTAGTATCGTGAAATACCAAAGCAAACAAAAAATGTAATGGAAAATTAAAGAAAACACCCAAACATTTAGTACCGGGTTGGTGTTACCAACTGTACTAAAAGCCCCACGCGCATTCGGCCTGGCTCGCGGTTAATATTCACTTTAAAGGCCGGGTTCGTGAATAACCGTGGTACTAAAGGGGGGGACCTTTAGTCCCCCGACTCTTTAGTGCCGGTTGTGGAACCGGCACTAAAGGCCGTTACGAACCGGCACTAAAGGCCGGTTCTGCACTAGTGTGTTAATGATAATATATCTATATGTGAAACCTCTCTTTCCTTATTACTTCCTATTAATTGCAACGATGACCAAAGCTATGTTTGCCAACTCCCAACAACTTTTAATCATCATACTCTTTCTATGTGAAGTCATTACTCTCAATAAGATCAATATGAACTATTTGTTTCTTTTTATTCTTTTTCTTCTTTCTATTCTTTTATTCACCCAATATCATGGCAAAATAATCAAGCCCTTGACTCAAATAACTTTATTATATATATAGCTCACAGACTCGATTACAAAGAGGGATCATAAAGAAAAACTCAAAACTAGATCATGCCATGAATTTATTCGACTAAATCAAGATACTACTAAAAGGATCGAACTAAGAAAAACGGTAAAGATAGGAGTTGTGATGGTGATACGATACCGGGGCACCTCCCCCAAGCTTGGCAGTTGCCAATGGGAGTGCCCATACCCATGTGATTATGTCTCCTTCTTTGTTGTTGGTGTAATATTCTTGGCGATGATTCCCCTCAGGATACGCTTCTCCTCCTCGAGCTTATTGACTTGCTGCTTGAGGTCCTTTATTTCCTTGCAAAGCTTTCCTGTAATGGCTAAAGCTCCTTGCACCCAAGGGTGTTGCATAGCTGCGGGAGAACAAGAGACACTCCTCCTCATATTTTCATAAGAAAGAAATCTAACATTGGAAGGATAACTGAGTTTGGAATGGCTGAGCTCTGTAGTTCCCCCATCGTAAACACAGCTCGGAGGCGAGAGGTGACTTCTTGATCCTCCATGGCATCAACCCTCATCAAGTCGGCCTCCATCTCTTCCTCCGTTCTTTGGCCCAAAGTGGTCACCATCACATTTGTTTGCCCTTGGTCCCGGTGCTTGGGATTAGATGCAGCTCTCCCCGACTGACTCTTGAGAAGACATCTTGCTCTAATCTGCAGCAGCAACAGCTCAAAACAAAAACAGAGGAGATTTGCGTGATACGGGAGTCAAAACCTTCAGGAGAATATATAATGAATTTTTACCGACCAAAATACGTATCGTGCAAGCAAGCGAGTCCGGAGGGCACACGAGGTGCTCCACGAGGTGAGGGGGCGCCCACCACCCTCGTGGAGCCCTCGTGTCCTTCCCGGACTGCCACTTATTTTCTATTTTCTAAATATTCCAAAATGGAGAAATATTGCCTTAAAAATTGTTTTGGAGTCGGTTTACTTGCCGCATTCACATATCTATTCCTTTTGAATTCCTAAATGGTGCGGAAAGTGTCCCTTATGTATTCCTCCGGGTTACGGTTTCAATAATATTGGTTTCAACATTTATGGGATTACCTGATATATAATGTTTGATCCTTTGACCGCTTACCACCTTCGGATTTGTGCCTTGAAGTTGTTGATTTTATGGCACCGGAACGATAGACCTCTTCGATAACCTAGGGACCTTCCCATTTAGAGAGAAGTTTTCCTGCAAAAAATCTTAAACGAGAGTTGTATAGCAATACATATTCACGTACATTAAACTCACGCGTTTGTATCCTTTTGTCATGCTATCTTTTAACTTTTTCTTTTAACAACTTAGCATTTTCATAAGCTTGGGTTCTCCATTCATCAAGTGAGCTAATATCAAATAACCTCTTCTCACCAAAGAAGTTTGAAATCATAGTTGAGCTCTTTAATATCCCAATATGCCTTATGTTCTAGTTCGAGAGGTAAATGACATGCTTTTCCATAAACCATTTTATACGGAGACATACCCATAGGATTTTTATATGCAGTTCTATAGGCCCAAAATGCATCATCGAGTTTCTTGGACCAATTCTTTCTAGACCTATTAATAGTCTTTTGCAAAATTAATTTGAGCTCTTTATTCACTACTAGGGAAAACCCTAGCAGTAGCGCTGGTTTTGTGCTCACTAGTAGCGCGGGTAGGCGCGCTACGAATAAGGCGCTACAGCTATTGCTTAGCGATGTAACGCTGCCCGCACGCCGCTCAAGCTAGGATGAATAACTGCAGCATTTGTTCACTCCCCACGCTATCGCTAATGTAACTCTGGCAGCGTGTTTTCTCTCCATCGCTACAAGTATTCTTTTCTTATTTTTTTCATTTTAGTGTATTTATGTGCCATCGCACAAATATTGGTACAATACCGGTTATGAGGTTTACATCATTATGTCCATAACAGTGTGTCAAATGAAGGTGGATTAAGTTCAAGTGGAGGCAATATGTGGTGCATTTCAAAAGTATACTACTAATCCAAACTTGATCTAGTTTGGACTAGTAGTACTTTCGATGTGCACCACATGTTGCATCCACTTGAATCTAATCTGCCAGCACAAGATATTTAATCATCATCATGGTCATTACCACCAACAGTATTTATTTAATCACCACTGACACTAGCTAATAGTAATCATCATAGTCATAACCACCAACACTAGCTATTTTATCATCATAGTAATAGTGTAGCACATCATCATCATCAAACTCATTTCTAGCTAGCTAATCACTCCTGCTGCTCTCTCTTAGGTAAAATAACATAAAACATGTGTAGCTCTCCTCCTTGATCAAGTTGCAGCATGCAGATGTGAAAGTGCGTTATATCGACTAGAGGGGGGGTGAATAGGCGATTTTTATGAATTCTTCACTGAGGAATTTGCCGATGAGGAAATTCCTTAGCGAAGAAATACTTGCAGCTGAATAAGTACTCAAGTAAGCATAACGAGAATACGCATAGTCATCATGATGAAATGAAGACAATCACAGAGTACTGAAAGCGTAATCACGAGATAACACAAGATGAAGACAGACAGATCAAGAAATTGAACTGAGGAAATTGAGAAAGTCTTGATCAAAGTCTTCAAACACAGATATGACAAACACTCAACCACGCTTATGAGGAAATGAAAGGGTTGAGGAAATAGAACCGATTAGGTTGGTGAAGACAATGATTTGGTAGACCAGTTCCAACCAGCTGTCTCGGCTTGTATGCGTCTGGTTGGAGCGGCCGAGTATTTAAACTTCGAGGACACACAGTCCCGGACACCCGATCCTTGAAAGCACGCAGCTCAGACACCAAGTCCTCACCGTATTCTCCTTGAACTAAGGTCACAGACCTCGTCCAATCACTCGTGGTAAGTCTTCGACGACTTCAAAACCTTCACAGACTTGGTAACTCGGCGATCCACAATTCCTCTTGGATGCTCTATACCATGACGCCTAACCGTCTGGAAGAAGCACAGTCTTCAAAGGTAACAATCGTCGGATCCACGCAGGATCAATTTCTTCATTGATTCTCAATCACTTTGTGTTTGTTGGGGTTTGGTTTTTGGGTTTTTCCTCACTTTTGGTTTTTTCCTAAATTGATGATTTTCTCTCAAAGTACTCAGAGGATGGGTTGCTCTCAAATGACAAGTGTCAAGTTCTCTCGAGCAGCCAACCAGCTAGTGGTTGTGAGGGGCGGCTATTTATAGCCTAGGGAGCAGCCCGACATGATAAGACATAAATGCCCTTCAATGATATGACCGTTAGGTGGATAAGATATTTTGGGACAGCGGCATGCCAAGACAAGACAAAGAACGGTCGGAAATTTGAATGTCAAATTCCTCGTGGCTATCATGTTCCTCAACATCGTAGGCAATTACTGGCGAATTCCTAACTCCTCAGTTAGAACAAATTCCTCAATGACCGGAAGAGCTTCGTCTGCATCAAGAAATTGACTGAATCGTATGAGATTTCCAAAAGCTTCACTCGAAGGAATTGGTAGGTGTAGGATTTGAGTTGAGCATCAAATGGAAATTTTTCCTTAGTATTTCCTCGACCCCTTTAACGATGCACGGTGTTTCCTATGACTCAAGAAAGAGAAAATGAAACTACGAAAACAAAAGTCTTCACGCTTCATGTTCCTCAAATGAATATCAAGTCTTCAAGGTCACACCAATTTCTTCACTTTCAAAGTCTTCGTAAAGTCTTGATTATCAAAATCTTCAGTTGAAGAACTTCATTTTTAGGGTTGACTTTCCTTTGTGAATATCAAACTCCTCATAGACTTATAGACACTGTGTACACTCACAAGCGCATTAGTTACTTAACCTATAAGTCTTCAATACACCAAAATCACTAAGGGCACTAGATGCACTTACAATCTCCCCCTTTTGGTGATTGATGACAACATAGGTTAAGTTTTCAACGGGATAAACATATGAAGTGTAAATCTGATAATGAGGAATTTGATTGCAAGATATAGAAGAACTCCCCCACGAAGATGTGCATAGTGAGGAATTTGCTTTTGAGGCAATGCACATTTGAAGAATTGAATCATGGAGATCTCCCCCTATATCTTGTAATTCATACACGCATTTGACATATAATATGAGGAATTTGAAATGCATGATGAAATATGGTGCTTGATGTTATTGAGCATGCAAAATAATGTATAAAGAGTATCGTAGCCCAAATCGATTTGCTATGAAGATTTTCAAAGAGCTCACGAGAATCGAGCATAACTACTGTGAATCAGTGCATAGAGCAAGAGCATAATGCATCAAAAGTATCAAAGCACCATCGGGATTAAGATTACAACTCGATCCAATAAAAGGTTTCAAGAACGAGAGTTGTAACTTAATAAAATACTGTATATAGACAAAAACTAGACCCGCTTGAAGACTAACTCAAATTTCTCCCCTTTGTCATCGAATGACCAAAAGGATCGAAAGCGAGGACTAACGCTCTTGAAGAATTTCAAGTTGAAGACGAGCGCCAAAGATTGTCGGGGTTGTTTGTTGAAGTAGGACCAGAAGCGGTATCTTCCAAATCTTCATTTTCATCGATGTCGCGAGATGAAGAATAGGAGCTGGCCACCAAGGAAGGAACTTTGACCTTCTTGAATTTCTTGGAGGAGGTGCAGACCATTCAAATTCTTCCTTGAGACCCATTGAAGTCAGTTCTTCTTCACTATAGACATGTGAAAGAACAGCTCAGTGCGCTTTGAAGGTTTCATGAAGGTAGTAGTGGTTTTTCTTTCACCGCATTGTGGGTTGAGGTCATGTTGTGAAGAAGAGTACCAAACCGACGTTTGACCCACTTATGATTGCGATCAACCTTCCGATGAAGGCGAGGAGTAATTCACGATCGGTCATCACCACAGAGTGCGATTCCTTGAGGATTTTGCTTGGTGAGGTATTTGCGGCTGAGTCATGTGTGGCGAGTCATCATTGGTGGAGTAGGATGTCTTTGCTGAAACTGTCCATCCAATGGACGAATGCCTTCATCTATCATGCCAGTGAGCCTTGCCCTTGTCATCGGCTGAGGTAATTGTCCGCTTGAGGACTTCAATCGAAAGGCGGTAGCTGCGGTGGTTCAAAGTATCAGCCTTGTAATTGAGTGAAGACCTTGACCTGATGAATCTCATAATCCAAGGCGCATAAGGCTTCAGCTCAAATGGTGACATGGCTATGTTTGCCAAAGTCCTCATGAAGAAATCATGGAAGTTGACAGGAACGCCATGGATGATGTTGAAAAGCATATTCTTCATGATGCCAACGACTTCTTCATCGCTCGAGTCGTGGCCTTTGATAGGACTCATAGTCTTCGTCGAGAATCCGATAGACTGTCCCGAGGCACATATATTAATTCCTTGACGAGGAATTTGGTTCTTGGAGCCTGCCTTGGCTTCAAAGGCTTCATCAAGACTTGCATATAGTGATTTGAAAGTTCTTTTCTTCATAGATACAACATGCACCATCAAGCGGAGGATCGAGTGGTAGGGCACGAAGCAATTCACTTGCTGGTGCCTTATAGTGAGTTTTCGATCATCCAATCTAAGACCCATGAATTTACGTCTTGACGTCTCCGGTGATGTGCGGTGGTTGCATAGAACTGAAGAATTAGCTTTTCATTCCAGTCACAAATATCGGTCTGAAGTTTAGAAGTCCTGCGTCGTGAAGAACACCGAGGACTGGCTCAAAGCCTGGCAAATGACTCCATATCCACATGAGGAATATGAGCATGATCGAAGATTTTGTCCTTGTTGAAAAGCACCGAGGAATAGAAGTTGGCTTGGCTGGCAGTCCGTAAGCGCCTCTTCCTAATGCGAGCGTAATCATAAGGATTATATTCAGTGAAGAACACGTGCTCGGCAAAGAAAATCTTCAGCCTTGAACTTTTGCTTGGTTGAGAACGGATTCTTTTGCTTGGGCGAGAGGGTGTCGATGAGTTGCATCACCACCTCGTGAATCACAAGTTCAGGTTCTTCAAATGAGGAATTTCTTGTTCCTCAACTTGTGCGGTCGAGGATTAGCAAAGAAGAAGCAGTTTCATCAAGACTAGCGGCTGGAATTTCTTCATGCACAAAACCAATGGGTTGATTTTCTTCTAGTCTATTTGGACAGTTTGTGCAGGGAGTGAGGAACTTGTTGGATCGGGTGAAGAGAGGAGTATTGGGATGCCGACTTTCCCAAAAGTCATCATTTATCAACTGGAGTGGTGCATCCAATATCCACATCTTCATTTTCAGTTTCCTCAAAGACCGACTTGAGGAATTTCATAGTCTGATGAGGAAATAAGCGGGGTTGAAGGGATTGCTTCCACTTCAATTTCCTCATCAATTTTCTCTGACGTAAGCGGCAGATTGATGTTCTTCATCGGATCCGATTGGGATCTCATAGTCTTCTCCAAAAGGAACAACTTCCTTTGATGGTATGGAGGAAATTGGAACAGCATCAATTGGGTTTTCAAATGAGTGGTAATTGGCTTCATTTTCTTCGCGACGAAGAATCTGGCCTTGGTGATGCTTTCCTTTTCTTCACAAGAGCTCGTTTCATAGCCTTGGTTTTCTTCACATCAGAAGCAGATGGAAGAATTGGAGTTGGAGTTGGCGCAGGAGGAGCTAAGGAATTTGGTGCAGTTTCTTCAGAAGGAATTGATGCAGTTTCCCTGTCTTGAGCAATTTCTTCAAAGAATCGATGCGTTGCCTCGACTTGAGTAGTGTCTTGGTGCACCACTAGTGGGTGCAATTTCTTCTTGGCTGGAATGGGATCATCAGCCTACAGGAATCAAGCATTTTCTTCAAGAATTTGAATGACATCAGCTTGGTATTTCTTCAAGAGGGTGAGCCGAGGCTCCGGCTGAGGAATTTCATGTTGCACCTTGGGGCAGCAACATTTGTGAATTTCTTCGTCGAGGTTGTGAATCTGGTCTTGACTCCTTTCCAATCAGCATAGTAGGAATCAAGTTTTTGCTTGAGGTCTTGAATTTCGGTTTGGATTTGGAGAAGTTCCTCGGTGTCATCTTGACAACGCTTTTCTTCGTGAACTTCTCCTTCACATATTGAGCCTTCTTGATTTCCCTCGCCTTCTCAAACTTCCATTTTTCTTAGATATGAAGTGAGTCAACATATGACTTTGACCAGTGTGTCAAATGAAGATCGAGTGCAGTAGGGGTATTGGGATCATTGTGCGAGATCAATAAAAGTCGAGGACTTTCTTCGGATCCAATAGCAGCCTTTACGTATGTTCCTTTGGCTCTAGCGACCTTACTTGACGGTCTCGATGATTTCCATGAGTTCTTCATCAGATGCCTCATCATTAGATGGTACATGAAATACAACTTGTTTCTTCCTTGGACTAGGCCGAGGACCTCGCCCAAATAGCTTGCCTTGGTCTTCACCGAGCCGGGCCGGATGAGGAAGTTGGAGCAGCCGAGGAACTTGCGAGAGATGCTCGAGGCAATTGAGAAACCAAAGTGGTCCTTTGACAAGTAGCCGATGCACAGAACCGAAGGTTTTTGACGGAGCTGTTGAGGACTTTGATGGAACAGCAGCGGTGAGGAATTTGCTTGGAAGGTGCTGCGAGGAACTTGGCCGTGAGTAGCAGATAATGAAGCACTTGGCTTATTAGCAGGCTTCTTTTGCATTGATTTCCTCGGTTTGACCGAGACCTCGATGCGATAGCAACAGCAGAATCTTCATTGAATTTCTTCACTGCTTCCTTTGCTTGCTTTGTCAATTTTGCTTGGCGTTTAGCCCATTCATCGAGAAAGTCCTCACCGCTGCTTGATGCTAGTGGGATCAGCTATTTGGCCAGTGCCAAAGGAGCTCTTGGGCATGGAGGATTTAGAGCGAATTTCTTTGTGTACTTAGGAGTTACATATCTGTATTCCTTCCATTCCCGTGCCCATCTCCGCTCAATCTTCCTGAATACGCACTCTTGCGTTGATTTTTGCTTTCTTCATCCGGTGCGAGTGGTCGGCATATATTTCCTCGTGGATTTCAAACGCTGTCATAACCTCAGGTTTCTTTCCTCCCTTCATGACTTCTTACCATCTGCCATTTTCTTCGATTGAGGAAATTGAACAATTGAGTTCTCTCAAGAAGTGTGCAATTTTTCTTCGAGGAACGCTACAAATGAGTTAAGTTGATGAGAACCTAGGGATTCAAAGAGCGGACATTTGTACCGTGAACAGAGTATAGGTGCGAGGAATTTGGAGAGGTCATATGCGTTCTCGTAAGGTTTTCAAAAAGAACAAGTTTTGAGGATTTTGAGCAGATGAGCCTTGAAGAATTTCAATAAGCGTTCTTTGTCTTAGGTTCCAGAGTTGTATAGATCGAAGATCCACACAATTGAGGAATCTTGAAGAAAATCATAGCTTAGAGAAATGAGTCAAGAGATTTAGGTGTTCATATGTGTGAAGATTTGAAGAATAAACACCTTTGAAGAATTTGAAGAAAATTTGAGAATCAAAGCGAGTAATAAAAGTAACTTTTAATTTACCCGAAGTGAAGAACACGACAAGAGAAGAACAGTTGGGAAGTTCGTCCTGCTCAGATCTTCCACGCCCTATCTGGGCAGAGGAAATCAGCTACGGCGGCGGCGGAGTGAGGATTTCCGCGGTCGGCGCGAGTACGTCGGCGACGAGGTCAAGGCAGTGAAGCTTTTCCTCACCGGCGACGATGGAGTAGCGGCGGCGCTAGGGTTTTGAGGAGCTCGAGCGGGAGAGAGAGATCGAGCGCAGTAAAAGAAGTGAGGAAGGGAGAGAGGGGTATTTATAGACACGGTGAAAAAACGGATCGTCCGAAGATTTAGGACGAACATGCCCCTGACCGCTTCCCTTCTCACGACATGTGTCACCCACGTACTGTGTAGTAGATCGTGTAATGATCGCGGTACCGATAGTGGAGATCGTATGCGATCGTGGGTGAATAAAGTAATGCATCATGGGATGCGGAACGGTTTGAGCGGCAAAACCGAAAGTTTGAATAAGATTCGTTTTAAAAGTTCCGTTGCAATTTCTTCAGCTGTCAAGGACACAGTGAAGAATTTGAACGAGTTTCAAAGTAGAACGCACATGAAGAATTTGTGAATGGATTGGGTTGAGTATAGCATAGAGGGGAAAGGGTCCGATCACATTCACTTAGCAGAAAAAGCGACTTGAAGAAATAGCCATAAGTGAATGCTGTAGAGGACATAAATCCATATATATATATATATATATATATATATATATATATATATATATATATATATATATATATATATATAGCCAATGAAGAAAGACGCCGGAAATAGTGAAGATTTTGCAAAGTTGAAGAATTTGAAAAACTGAAGAATTTCAAAAACTGAAGAAAAATTCAAATTGAAGATTTTCAACTTTGGTGGTGGCGTGACCCTCCGTATAAGAATGATGATTTCGCATACCAGCATACAATTGTCGTAGGGTTACGAGAATAAAATTCTACATTAATGTCTTCACACTAATAGTGTTATTCTTCATTGATTTAAGATAAAAGTTTCTTCATGTGTTGCACATCTAAGTCATCAATTTTGCATTCGTGTTAGGATGTGTGTCCTTTTCAAAGAACATTCAAGATTCTAAGATATTTAGCTCACACCGCAACTTGCTAAATCTCTTCTCATCCAAGGGCTTAGTGAAGATATCAGCTAGCTGTTCTTGAGTCTTCACGTGCTCGATGGAGATGTCGCCTTCAACACATGATCACGAAGAAAATGATGACCTAATTTGAATGTGCTTTGTCTTCGAGTGCTGAACTGGGTTGTGAGCAATCTTGATGGCACTCTCATAGTCACAGTAGAGAGGCACATTCTTCACGTTGATGCCGTAGTCCTTGAGGGTTTGCTTCATCCATAGTAATTGAGCACAACAAGAGCCAGCAGCAATGTATTCAGCTTCAGCAGTGGACAGTGATACACAGTTCTGTTTCTTCGAGGACCAACAGACCAAAGATCGTCCGAGGAAATGACAAGTACCAGATGTTGACTTGCGGTCCACACGATCACCAAAGCATAGTCAGAATCAGAATATCCAATGAGATCAAAAGTAGAGCCCTTGGGGTACCATAATCCTAGTGTTGGTGTGTGAGCTAGATATCGAAGAATATGCTTCACACCTTATGGTGTGATTCCTTGATGTAGCTTGAAATCGGGCACACATGCAAACACTAAGCATTATATCTGGCCTAGATGCACATAAGTACAATAAAGAACCAATCATGGAGCGGTATACCTTGTGATCAAGTCAATACCATTTTCATCGATTGCATAGATGGCCATTTGTGGGCATAGAAATTTTGACACCTTTGCAATCTTGCATGCGAATTTCTTCAGACATCTTTGAGGTATTTCTCCTGAGATATGAATATGCCATTGTGTTGTTGGCAATTTGAAGACCTAAGAAGAATTTCAACTCTCCCATCATAGACATTTGATATTCTTCACTCATCATGTAGGCAAATTCATCACTATAACGTTGGTCATTACAGCCAAAGTTAATATCATCAAAATATATTTGGCACACAAATAGTTCACCATCATATGATTTAGTTAAGAGAGTAGGTTCAAGTGAACCGGGTGTGAAGCCATTCTTCACGAAGAATTCCTTCAATGTATCATACCACGCTCGAGGGGCTTGCTTGAGGCCATAGAGGGCCTTATTTAGTCTGAAGACTTTGTCGATTCTTTGGATCTTCAAAACACAGGGGTTGAGCAACATATACTTCTTCCTCAAGCTTACCATTGAGGAATGCACTTTTCACATCCATTTGATATAAAGTGATATTGTGATGGTTAGCATAGGCGAGTAATATCTTGAATAGACTCAAGTCTAGCAACAGGTGCAAAAGTTTCATCAAATCAATTCCTTCAACCTGTGTGTAGCCTTGAGCTACTAGTCGCGGCTCTTATTCCTCACCACAAGACCATTTTCATCTTGCTTGTTGCGATAGATCCACTTTGTGCCAATGATATTATGCTTGCGAGGATCTGGACGTTTGACCAGTTCCCAGGGCGTTGTTGAGCTCGAATCGATGTAATTCTTCTTGCATGGCCTGAATCCACTCCGGCTCGTAAATGCTTCATCTACCTTAGTGGGCTCGTGATAGAGACAACAGCATAGTGCCCACAAAAGTTAGATAAATGTGAAGCTTTTGAGCGTGTGAGAGGACCTGGCGCTTCAATGTCATCGATGATCTTGTCAACTTGCACTTCTTTTTGCAACGCGAGGATGAGCTGGTTGTCGTCGAGGAATTTGATCATTTTCCTCAAAGACCATTTTCTTCAGCATTATCTTCGTGCATCGACTTGACGTTCTTCACAGACAGAATGAATTCTTCAAAGAGATTCTTCTTGATGGGAATGACATCCTCGGTTGCCTTGAACTTGATGGACTCCTCAGTGCTTTGGTTCATCTAACACAGAAGGTAGGTGCTCTCTTTGCGAGACATTAGTTTCATCGAACCGCACATCTACAGTTTCAACAACCTTGTGAAGAGTGATGTTGAAGACTTTGTAGGTGTGCGAGTCCTTTCCGTAACAAAGCATAAAACATTCATGTGCTTTCGGTTCAAATTTAGAGTTGTGATGAGGATCTCTAATCCAGCATTTAGCAATCAAGACTTTGAAATAACTTACATTGGGTTTCTTGTCCGTGAGGAGTTCATAGGCAGTCTTTTGAAGAATTTGTGAAGATATACTCTGTTGATGATGTGGCACGCAGTGTCAATTGCTTCAATCCGAAGCGACTAGGCGTTTTGTATTCATCAAGCATAGTGCGAGCCATCTCAACAAGAGTTACATTCTTGCGCTCCACGACGCCATTTCTTTGAGGAGTATAGGGCGGATAACTCATGAGTAATACCAAGTTCATCAAGATAATCATCAAGACCGGAATTCTTGAACTTAGTTCCATTGTCACTCTGATGTGCTTGATCTTCACACCAAAGTTGGTTGAAGCCCTCGAGGAAAATCGTTTGAAGATTTCTGCACTTGATTTTTGTAAGTAACAATGTGTACCCATGTGTAACGAGAGTAATCATCAACAATAACAAAGCCATATAGTGATGCTTCATTAACGACAACTGAATAATGATTGGGACCAAAGAGGTCCATGTGAAGCAATTCGAAGGGACGAGTAGTGGTCATGATAGTCTTCGCTGGATGCTTGGCCTTGGTCATTTTTCCAGCTTCACAGTTCGCATAGGTGATCCTTGAGGAATTTGACATTCTCAATGCCAATGACATGCTTCTTCTTCGCAAGCGTGTGCAAATTCCTCATGCTGCGTGACCAAGTAAATGCGATGCCATAGCCAGCCTTCTGAAGCTTTTGCAAGTAGACACACGGCTGGTTGTGGTCCTGTAGAAAAATCAACAATATACAAGTCTCCTCTCCTAAAGCCTTCGAAGACTTTGGAATTGTCAGCTTCCATAATCACAACACAACGATACTTGCCAAAGATAACAACCATATCAAGATCACAAAGCATTGAGGCTGACATGAGGTTATATCCTAAAGACTCAACAAGCATGACTTTGTCCATGTGCATGTCCTTAGAGATAGCAACCTTACCAAGTCCCAATACCCGACTTTTGCCTTTGTCGGAAAGATGATATGCTTGAGATGTGACGGTGATAAGGTAGCATCCATCAATAGATTCTTGTCACCAGTCATGTGATTTGTACATCCACTATCGAGAACCCACTCGGTGGCTTTGGGTTGATCATCCTGCAGATGAATTAGTACAACTTACGATCTCATATACTTCATCGGTGAAGAATATGATATCAAGTTCATCGATGAATTTCATCAAAGATTCAGATAAGCAGATGAGGACGTGTGAAATGAAAGTTCATTTCATCATGATTAGCCTGCGTCCTTTCGTGCAATTTTGTCGTGTCCTCAAGAAATTCTTGAGACGTTAAGGCACGTCTGGAGACCTCGACCTAGAAGAGATTAGTTCTTTTTCTTCACCACCCACATCTGAAGGGGTGGCAAAGAGTTCATCATTCTGCGAGCACCATAAGAGAATGGTGGCATAGAGGCCAAACCATTTCGTTTCACATAAGATGGGTTAGGGTAAACATATGAATAAGCAGAGAAATTCTTCGAGGACTTATGAACATATTGGTTTGAAGAATAATGCACATATTCATAGCCCTTAGCTTTACCTGCGAAGCAGTAGTTGTTAGCACGATGATAATCATATGAGGACTTTGATCCTTTTGAGGAATTTGATCCACGTGAGGAATTTGGTCCGTATGAGGACTTGGATCCATATGAAGAATTAGGGTCCATATGAAGAATTTGATCCAGGGTTCCTATTCTTCACTGGTGGTGTCATGAGGACATTCACTGAAGACTTTCAAGGCACTTCTTGGGAACCCAGATTTTCTTCATAGGGGAACTGTTTCTGCAGTTAGTGCCAACATATCTAGCAAATACTTCACCATTCTGATTTTTGAACAGTTTATAGTTGGAGTCAAATGACTCATCAGAAGAATGAGGAGATTCACATGTAAAGCCAGATAAGTTAGATGGATCAACTGGAGGTCCCTTTGCAGCAACCCATGAGGTTTTGGGGTACCGCTTCAAAGCTTCCAAAGATGTTCCATCGGCATTTAATTTCCTCTCAAATGCGATACCCTCTTTCCTAGGGTTCTGTTGAGGATCGCCTTTAAGCACATCACAAAGAGTCTGATGCCCTTTGAGGCTTTTGTACATACTGTCATGTACAATTCCTTCAATCTGCATCATCGGTGATACTAGCAATGTCCTCGAGATGAGGAATTAGTGATAGCAGGCAGGTGAAGAATTTGTAACAGTTGAAGCATTTGAACATTCAGGTGAAGAATTAAGCAGATTCACGTTCAATGCACTTTAAGCATGGAGGAACAAATTCTTCTTGAGAAGCGCTGATTTGTTGAGCAAGTAATGAATCGCGGTCCTTCAAGATCTTCATAACTCGCTCTTAGCTTCTCAAGATCTTGCTTTCTTTGAAGAAATTCATAAGAAAGTTTCTCATGATCGAGATAAGAGAGTGTTATGATGACCTTGAAGGTTGTCAAGCCTAGACCAAGTCTCTGAAGATTTTCGGTCGGGGCTTGAGTGCGATCCATTTCTTCACCTAACATATCATCACTTTTATCTAGCATGTTTTGAACCTTTTCAAAAGCCCTTTGTTGTTTTATAGCAATCTTAGCAAGTTTAAAGTAGCTGGGCTTGAGATCCTCATCAGATTCATTTTCACTGGATTCAGAGGAGGTGAAATTGAGTACCTTGGCACCTTTTGCCATGAAGCAATAGTTGGGAGCGTAGTCATCATTTTCCTCATCAGGTTTGTTTCATGAGCCGGGTTTCTCCAAGGTGTTGAAGATGGACTTGCTAACATAAGCAGTAGCAAGAGCCCCGACTAGCCACACCGTATTCGGATTCTTGAGACTCCTCCTCTTCCTCATTTTCCTCGCATTCAGCTTCGTGAGTCCATTTCCTTGCCAATGAATGCCCGAGCCTTTTTGGAGCTGCTCTTCTTGTGAGAAGAAGGTTTTGAGGATTTTGATTATGAAGATTTTGATGATTTCTTCTTCTTCTTCACGTCATCAGAACTGCAATCCTTGTGTTTCTTCTTTCTTAATTCCTTTTCCACCGAGGACAATCTTGGATATAGTGACCAGGTTTCTTGCATTTGTGACAAAGTCTTCTCTTATAGTCACTAGATGAGGAATCACCGCTTCTTGAGGATTTTCCAAAGCGACCACGTCTTGAGAATTTCTGGAATTTCTTCACGGCGATTGCTAGCTCCTCGCCAAATTCTTCAGGATCTCCAAGGCTACTACCGTAGTCTTCACTCTCGATTCGGACACAACCTTGGCCTTCGAGGCACGTGTTTTTCCATAGCCGTAACCATAGAGATCTCTCTTTTCAAAGAAGCTGGAACTCGTGAGTATTTAGCCTTCGAGGATATCGGCAGGATCAAGAGACTTGTAGTTAGCTCGTTCTTGTATCATCAGGTGCGGAGTATCAAATGAGGAATCAAGCGATCTTAGCAATTTCTTCACCACCTCATGGTCGGTGATGTCAGTGGCACCCAGTGCTTGAAGCTCATTTGAGATGTCAGTGAGGCGATCGAAGGTTTGTTGAACATTTTCGTTGTCGAATCTTTTGAAGCAGTTGAAGAGATTCCGAAGAACATCAACTCGAGAGTCACGCTGAGTTGAAACACCTTCATTTACTTTGGACAGCCTGTCCCAGATGAGTTTAAGCGATTCCAGCACTCACTCTTCCATATTGACCTTTGCTCGGATGGCCACATATGATATTCTTCGCTTGAGAATCGAGTTGCTTGAATCTCTTCACATCAGCATCATTCGTAGAAGGTGTGACCGAGGAAACACCTTTGTCACAACATACCGTAGATCGTTGTCAATTGCTTCAAGATGCATTCGCATTTTGTTCTTCCAAAGAGGGGTAGTCCGTCCCCATCGAAAGTAGGACACCTGCTGAGACCTTGATCATACCTGCGGTCGACATAACTAAAACTCCGGTGGTTAAACTAAAATCACACGTAACAAGGGAGTACCTCGCTCGATACCAATTGAAAGTGCGTTATATCGACTAGAGGGGGGTGAATAGGCGATTTTTATGAATTCTTCACTGAGGAATTTGCCGGTGAGGAAATTCCTTAATGAAGAAATACTTGCAGCAGAATAAGTACTCAGAAGTAAGCGTAACAGATTACAAGCATAGTCATCATGATGAAATGAAGACAATCACAGAGTACAGAAAGCGTAATCACAAGGATAACACAAGATGAAGACAAATGATCAAGAAATAGAACTGAGGAAATTGAGAAAGTCTTCAACAAAGTCTTGAAACACAGATATGACAAAACACTCAACACAGTTATGAGGAAATGAAAGGGTTGAGGAAATAGAACCAGATTAGGTTGGTGAAGACAATGATTTGGTAGACCAGTTCCAAGCTCTTTGTCTCAGTTGTACGCGTCTGGTTGGAGCGGCCGAGTATTTAAACTCGAGGACACAGCCCCGGACACCCGATCCACGAGCACGCAGCTCGGGACACCAAGTCCTCACCAGATTCTCCTTGAACTAAGGTCACGCAGACCTCGTCCAATCACTCGTGGTAAGTCTTCAGCGACTTCCAAACCTTCACAGACTTGGTCACTCGGCAATCCACAATTCCTCTTGGATGCTCTAGACCTTGGCCTTCTAACCGTCTGGAAGAAGCACAGTCTTCAAAGGTAACAAGCGTCCGGATCCACGCAGGATCAATTTCTTCGATGATGCTCAATCACTTTGGGTTTGTTGGGGTTTGGTTTTGGGTTTTTCCTCACTTTTGGGTTTTTCCTCACTTGATGAGTTTCGCTCAAAGTCCCTCGGAGGATGGGTTGCTCTCAAATGACAAGTGTCAAGTTCTCTCGGGCAGCCCAACCAGCTAGTGGTTGTAGGGGGCGGCTATTTATAGCCTAGGGAGCAGCCCGACATGATAAGACATAAATGCCCTTCAATGATATGACCGTTAGGTGGATAAGATATTTTGGGACAGTGGCGCCAAGACACTGACAGCAGTCGGTCGGAAATTTGAACATCAAATTCCTCGGGGCTATCATGTTCCTCCTTTGTAGGCAATTCGCATGGCGAATTCCTAACTCCTCGATTAGAACAAATTCCTCGGCTGACGGAAGAGCTTCGTCTACATCAGAAGAAATTGACTGAACTGTATGAGATTTCCAAAAGCTTCACTCGAAGGAATTGGTAGGTGTAGGATTTTGAGTTGAGCATCAAATGGAAATTTTTCCTTAGTATTTCCTCGACCCCCTTTAACAGTATGGTGTTTCCTATGACTCAAGAAAGAGAAAATGAAACTACGAAAACAAAAGTCTTCACGCTTCATGTTCCTCAAATGAATATCAAATCTTCAAGGTCACACCAATTTCTTCACTTTCAAAGTCTTGAGAAAGTCTTGAGGATTATCAAAGTCTTGGTTGAAGAACTTCATTTTTAGGGTCGACTTTCTCTGTGAATATCAAACTCCTCATAGACTTATAGACCTGTGTACACTCACAAATGCATTAGTTACTTAACCTATAAGTCTTCAATACACCAAAATCACTAAGGGGCACTAGATGCACTTACACGGTCCATTTGTTTTTAGCCTTCGTCTTCAGGAGTTGGAGCATGAAACTCAAGCGGGTCACCTCAGGATTGCAACCATCATACAATGGAGTGTTCGAGTCTACGACCAGTTGCTCGGCTTAGCCTCCTCTCTAGAAGCAGCTCTCTCAAGATTACCGTCTCCTTGCGAAGCAATGCTTGAACATGAGGGTCCCGCATGATTGAACTTAGTACCGACGAACTCTGCTGCATGGAGTCCATGTCATTCTCTCCGCCGCCATGTCCGGCCCCTTCTCCTCCGCCATGTCCGGCCCCTTCTCCGCTGCCATGTCTGGCCTCTTCCCCGCCGCCATTATCGATCATCTCTTCGTCTTGCCCCATGTCATCATTGCCTGCCCTGTCGGCATCCTCAACATCGTCATCCTCATCTTCAGTTATCCACCGAGTATAGCCATCCATGAAACCAGTCATGAGAAGGTGCTCTTCGACACGACCATCGTCATGGGGGTCGAGCCAAACTATTCCTTTGCATTTTCGACACGGATATAAAACCTCCGTCTCAAGTTATTTTCTTTCATGTCCTCGTGCACCGCCGACCGCAAACCACCTGTCCACCATCGTTCAATCGACCATCTCTCAACTCGCACGGTAATAAAAACAAATTGATTATAAAATGCATGCATGCATCAAAGTCATACAAAAATTTGGCATGACCTTCCCTAAAAATAGGACATATATGGATCTAGAGTATGCGAATTCACGAAAGCGGAAATAAATCGACATTTCGACGAAAACATAGGCAACTCAAAAGCACAATTTGGCGTGCCACACACACAATTTCCACAAACATATCACACACACATAAACATATTTCCATTTTGCAAAAGCATGAAATTTTCATCACCTCTATCTCTATCGAGATCGAGCACATGGTGGAGATGATGTCAGAGGGAGATCAAAAGTGCAGAAAGCTCTTCTTGACAAAGATAGATCTAGTTAGGGGGCAAATAGGTCACTTAACTAAATCCTACTTCTACCTAGCTACCTAATTTGGGAGGAGACAACTTCAACTAGTGGAGGGGAAAGGAAAAAAGAGAAAGGAGATGCATTAATGGAGGTGTTGTAGTTAGGTAGGAGTAACGAAGAGAGAGAAAGGTGGATAGAAGAGAAAGAATAATGCGGGAGAAGTATTGAGGAAGAAGAAGAGTGAGAGTGGGAGCATGTGGGGGAGGTAGGGGGAAGGGAAGAGAGGGGACGGGAGGGGAGGCACGGGTGGGGAAAGGTGGTGGAGTTGAGTGCGGAGTTAGCATGGCCTTGAGGGAAGCAGCTTGGCTGGCGATAAAGAATTAGCAGCAACAACGCTTTGCAAGGCCATCGCTAACAAGTGACAAAATTGCCAATTTGAAATGTAGCGACAGCGATCTCGAAAAGCGCCGCTACTACTACATCCGTCAGAAAGTGGCAGCGCTGTAATTCGCCACGGCGCTCATCGCTAAATGGAGCTCGATGAACACCGGCCGGTCGATATTTGTAGCAGCGCAGTTTACACAGTAGCTGCCATCGCTAAAAACTTATCAAAGCGAAGTTTCCACGCACACGCGCTACTACTAATTAGCAGCAACGCTCCTTTTTGAGCTACGCTACTGCTAAGATTCTGTGTATAGGCTTTTCCCTAGTAGTGTCATCATCCCGGCGCTATCCATGACGAGGAGGGAGTAGTTCACCCTCGGGGCTGAGGGTATGTACCAGTAGCTATGTGTTTGATCTCTCTCTCTCTCGTTTTCTCTCTCGTGTTCCTCCATGGCACGATCTTGATGTATCCTTTAGCTTTGCTATTGTAGTTGGATCTTATGATGTTTCTCCCTCTACTCTCTTGTGATGAATTGAGTTTCCCCTTTGAAGTTATCTTATCGGATTGAGTCTTTTATGAGAACACTTGATGTATGTCTTGCCGTGTTTATCTGTGGTGACAATGGGATATCATGTGCCACTTGATGTATGTTTTGGTGACCAACTTGCGGGTTCCGCCCATGAACCTATGCATAGGGGTTGGCACACGTTCTTGACTCTCCAGTAGAAACTTTGGGGCAATCTTTGAAGTACTTTGTGTTGGTTGGATGAATCTGAGATTGTGTGATGCATATCGTATAATCATGCCCACGGATACTTGAGGTGACAATGGAGTATCTAGGTGACATTAGGGTTTTAATTGATTTGTGTCTTAAGGTGTTATTCTAGTACCTAACTCTTTTATAGATCGATCCGAAAGAATAGCTTTGAGGTGGTTTCTGCACCCTACCATAATCTCTATGTTTGTTCTCCGCTATTAGTGGCTTCAGAGTGACTCTTTGTTGCATGTTGAGGGATTGTTATATGATCTATCTATGTTATTATTGTTGAGAGAACTTGCACTAGTGAAAGTATGAACCCTAGGCCTTGTTTCCGATCATTGCAATACCGTTTACGCTCACTTTTACCATTAGTTACCTTGCTGTTTTTATTATTTCAGATTACAAAAACCTTTATCTACCATCCATATTGCACTTGTATCTTCATCTCTTCGCCGAACTAGTGCACCTATACAATTTACCATTGTATTGGGTGTGTTGGGACACAAGAGACTTTTTGTTATTTGGTTGCGGGGTTGTTTGAGAGAGACCATCTTCATCCTACGCCTCCCACGGATTGATAAACCTTAGGTCATCCACTTGAGGGAAATTTGCTACTGTCCTACAAACCTGTGCACTTGCAGGCCCAACAACGTCTACAAGAAGAAGGTTGTGTAGTAGACATCACATACCAAGGAACAATCCCCCAAAGTATTTTTGTGAGAGGTGCTTTGAGCAAGGAGATCGAAAATCGCAGCAAAATGAGCTAGAACTCGTGCTTGAGCAGGATGATGATTTTTTTGGGAGGAAGAAGAAGTGTGTGGGTGCAGGAATAAGTGGAGGGGAGCCACCATGGGCCCACGAGGCAGGGGGCGCGCCTAGGGGGTGGGCGCCTGACCCTCGTGCCTGTGTGCTTGCTCCCCTAGCCGTGTTCTCGGTACAAATATTCTCAAATATTCCAGAAAAAATCATATTAAATTAGCGGGGCATTTGGAGAACTTCTATTTTGAGGTATTTTTATATTGCATGGATAATTCAGAAAATGCAGACGAGAAAAATACTATTTTTACTTTATTTCAACTAAATAACAGAAAGTAGAGAGAGGGCATGGAAGGTTGTGCTTCTAGTTTCATCCATCTCATGCTCATCAAAAGGAATCCACTAACAAGGTTGATCAGGTCTTGTTAACAAACTCATTCCGAATCGCATGAAACCGGAGATATTTCGAATAACACTATGTTACCTAGGATATGCACATCCCCAATAATAAGAACATCACATCTCTTTTTAACAGTAGGAAGAGGAAATTCAAAACCTCCAAAAATAATCGATGGAATTTTTCCAATAGAATTGATACTATGAACTTGAGGTTGTTTCCTCGGAAAGTGTACTGTATGCTCATTACCATTAACATGAAAAGTGACATTGCCTTTGTTGCAATCAATAACGGCCCCTGCAGTATTCAAAAAGGGTCTTCCGAGAATAATAGACATACTATCGTTCTCGGGAATATCAAGAATAACAAAGTCCGTTAAAATAGTAACGTTTGCAACCACCACAGGCACATCCTCACAAATACCGGCATGTATAGCGATTGATTTATCAGCCATTTGCAAAGATATTTCAAGTAGGTGTCAACTTATTCAAATCAAGTCTACGATATAAAGAGAGAGGCATAACACTAACGCCGGCTCCAAGATCACATAAAGCAGTTCTAACATAGTTTCTTTTAATGGAGCATGGTATAGTTGGTACTCCTGGATCTCCAAGTTTCTTTGGTATTCCACCCTTAAAAGTGTAATTAGCAAGCATGGTGGAAATTTCAGCTTCCGGTATCTTTCTTTTATTAGTAACAATTTCTTTCATATACTTAGCATAAGGATTCATTTTGAGCATATCAGTCAATCGCATACATAAAAGATAGGTCTAATCATTTCAGCAAAGCGCTCAAAATCCTCATCATCCTTTTTCTTGGATGGTTTGGGAGGGAAAAGGCATGGGTTTACGAACCCATGGTTCTCTTTCTTTACCATGTTGCCTAGCAACAAAGTCTCTCTTATCATAATGTTGATTCTTTGATTGTGGGTTATCAAGATCAACAGCGGGTTCAGTTTCTACATTATTATCATTACTAGGTTGAGCATCCTCATGAACATCATCATTAACATTTTCACTAGGTTCATGTTCATTACCGGATTGTGTTTCAAAGCATCGAAATAGAAATATCATTTGGATTCTCAGTGTTTTCGACAATAGGTTCGCTAGAAGTATGCAAAGTCCTATCATTTTTATTTTTCTTCTTTTTAGAAGGACTAGGTGCATCTATATTATTTCTCTGATAATCTTGCTCAATTCTCTTAGGATGGCCTTCAGGATACAAAGGTTCCTAAGTCATTTTACTAGTTCTAGTAGCCACTCTAACAGCAAAATCATTATCCTTACTATTCAATTCATTGAGCAAATCATTTTGAGCTTTAAGTACTTGTTCTACTTGAGTGGTAACCATAGAAGCATGTTTACTAATGAGTTTAAGTTCACCTTTAACTCTAGACATATAATCACCCAAGTGTTCAATCATATTTTAATTGTATTTCAATTGTCTACTAACATAAGCATTGAATTTTTCTTGTTTAACAATAAAATTTTCAAACTCATCTAAGCATTGTCTAGTAGACTTATAACGAGGAATATCACCTTCATCAAATCTATAGAGAGAATTTACCTTTACTACACATGTGCCGGATTATCAAGACCATGAGTTTAAATCCGATAGGTGATGAATTAAGACCATATATTTCTTCAAAGGGACGGTAAATTAAGACCATGTATTTCTTCAATAGGAGGTAAATTCTTAACATCTTGACTTTAAAACCCTTTTCTTTCATAGATTTCTTTGCCTCTTGCATATCTTCAGGACTGAGAAATAGAACACCTCTTTTCTTCGGAGTTGGCTCAAGAAGTGTCCAATTATTTTCATTTGTCAACATATTATTCAATAGAATTTTAGCTTCATCCGGTGTTCTTTCCCTGAAAACAGAACCAACACAACTATCCAGGTAATCTCTGGAAGCATCAGTTAGTCCATTATAAAAGATATCAAGTATTTCATTTTTCTTAAGAGGATGATCAGGCAAAGCACTAAGTAATTGGAGAAGCCTCCCCCAAGCTTGTGGGAGACTCTCTTCTTCAATTTGCACAAAATTATATATATCCCTTAAAGCAGCTTATTTCTTATGAGGAGGGAAATATTTAGCAGAGAAGTAATAAATCATATCTTGGGGACTACACACACAACCAGGATCAAGAGAATTAAACCATATCTTAGCATCACCCATTAATGAGAACGTAAATATTTTAAGGATATAGAAGTAGTGAGTTCTCTCATCATTAGTGAACAGGGTGGCTATATCATTTAATTTGGTAAGATGTGCCACAACAGTTTCAGATTCATAGCCATAAAAAGGATCGGATTCAACCAAAGTAATTATCTCAGGATCAACAGAGAATTCATAATCCCTATCAAGAATACGTATAGGTGAAGTAGCAAAAGCAGGTTCGTGTTTCATTCTAGCATTAAGAGATTGCTGCTTCCATTTAGCTAATAACTTCTTAAGATCATATCTATCATTGCAAGCTAAAATAGCTCTAGCAGCTTCTTTATCCATAACATAGCCCTCGAGCTGTGAGCAATTCATATTTATTAGGGGGAGAGTCTTCATCATCACTATCATCGATATTATCGGTTTCAATAATTTCATTCTCTCTAGCCCTAGCAAGTTGTTCATCAAGAAATTCACCAAGTGGCACAGTAGTATCAAGCATAGAAGTAGTTTCATCATATGTATCATGCATAGCTGAAGTGGCATCATCAATAACATGCGACATATCGTAATGAATAGCGTAAGCGAGTTTAGGTGTCGCAAGCTTACTCAAAACAGAAGGTGAATCAAGTGCAGAGCTAGATGGCATTTCCTTACCTCCCCTCGTAGTTGAGGGATAAATTGTTGTTTTGCGTCTTTCAAGTTCTTCATAATGACCAGCAGATATAAATCCCAAGTGACTCAAAGAATAGAGCTATGCTCCCCGGCAACGGCACCAGAAAATAGTCTTGATAACCCACAAGTATAGGGGATCATAGCAGTTTTCGAGGGTAGAGTATTCAACCCAAATTTATTGATTCGACACAAGGGGAGCCAAAGAATATTCTCAAGTATTAGCAGTTGAGTTGTCAATTCAACCACACCTGGATAACTTAGTATCTGCAGCAAAGGATTTAGTAGCAAAGTAATATGGAAATAACGGTAACGATATCAAAAGTACTACTTTTGTGTTGTGTAGTGATTGTAACAGTAGCAACGAAAAAGTAAATAAGCGGAGAACAATATGTGAAAACCTCGTAGGCATTGGATCAGTGATGGAGAATTATGTCGGATGTGGTTCATCATGTAACAGTCATAACATAGGGTGACACAGAACTAGCTCCAGTTCATCAATGTAATGTAGGCATGTATTCCGAATATAGTCATACGTGCATATGGAAAAGAACTTGCGTAAGATCTTTTGTCCAACCCTCCCGTGGCTGCGGGGTCCTAGCGGAAACTAAGGGATATTAAGGCCTCCTTTTAATAGAGTACCGGACCAAAGCATTAACACATAGTGAATACATGAACTCCTCAAACTACGGTCATCACCGGGAGTGGTCCCGATTATTGTCACTTCGGGGTTGCCGGATCATAACACATAGTAGGTGACTATAGACTTGCAAGATACGATCAAGAACTCACATATATTAATGAAAACATAATAAGTTCAGATCTGAAATCATGGCACTCGGGCCCTTGTGACAAGCATTAAGCATAGCAAATTCATAGCAACATCAATCTCAGAACATAGTGGATACTAGGGATCAAACCCTAACAAAACTAACTCGATTACATGATAAATCTCATCCAACCCATCACCGCCCAGCAAGCCTCATTTACGGAATTACTCACGCATGCGGCGGTGAGCATCATGAAATTGGTGATGGAGGATGGTTCATGATGACGACGGCGACGGATTCCCCTCTCCGGAGCCCCGAGCGGACTCAGATCAGCCCTCCAGAGAGGTTTTAGGGCTTGGCGGCGGCTCAGATGTCGTAAAACGCGATGAATCTTCCTCTCTGATTTTTTTTCTCCCCGAACACGAATATATGGAGTTGGAGTTGAGGTCGGTGGAGCGTCAGGGGGCCCACGAGGCAGGGGCGCGCCCAGGGGGCAGGCGAGCCCCCACCCTCGTGGATAGGTGGAGGCCCCCCTGACGTGGATTCTTCTTCCAGTATATTTTATTATTTCCGAAAATAAGTTCCGTGGAGTTTCAGGTCATTCTGAGAACTTTTGTTTCTGCACATAAATAACACCATGGAAATTCTGCTGAAAACAGCGTCAGACTGGGTTAGTTCCATTCAAATCATACAAGCTAGAGTCCAAAACAAGGGCAAAATTGTTTGGAAAAGTAGATGCGACGGAGACGTATCATCATGGCCCTTGGTCCGATGAATCTTGCAGTACGACCCATCACCTTTCTGGCTTTCTCAGCAGCAGCAACTTCCCGGTAGTCAGTGCACACTGCAGCTTCCTTGTCGGGGGCCTCAACTTTGGCCTTCTTGCCGGTACTAGGCGTACCCGATCCTTCAACAGTCATCACTGCCTTATCTCTCCGCTTCTTACTGCGCTTCTTGCTCTTCTTCTGACTAGTTGATTCATCCTCATCCCGTGAATCAACATTGGTGCAATCTTCCTCCGGGCAGCGTCCTTCCCTCCTGCATCCGAGCACACTTATCCACCAATGTGTAAAGCTCCTTCACAGTCTTGAAAAACCGCACGTTCATCTTGCAACAGATACAACGGTTGCGCACATTGGACTAGAAGGCAGCTATTACAGCTGTCGGATCGATATTTGGGATATTTCTATGAATTTTGCTGAATCTCTGTAAATACTTACGAAGGGTTTCTCCTTCCTTCTGCTGGAGAAGCTGCAAATCGCTCGGCCTGCCGGGTTCCTAATAACCGCCAGTGAAGGCTCCAATGAACTCATGGCACAAGTCAGCCCATGACGAAATGGAGTTCTCCGGTAGGTGCATCAGCCAAGACCTCACATTGGACTTGAGGGCCAAAGGGAAGTAGTTGGCGAACACCTTCTCATCTCTTTCCCCGGCAGCCTGAACAGCGATGGTGTAGATGCTCAGAACCTGCCGGCGTTCAGCCTCTGTCATACTTCTCGGTATCTACGGCTTGAGCAGCGAGCAGACTGACCAATGGACTTGCTGCAGCTCTTGTGTAAAAGCAAGGCAGCCAACCTCAAAACGTAGGCACCCGCCAACACCGAGTGCAGGCTCGTCGACATTGAGGCAGTTGTACCCACGGGTCCGGCAGAGGTCGTCGCGGCGTTGCTCGATGATGCACGGGTCTCCTCTCCGCCTATCCTCCGGGGCTCGACGTTGGCCTGGACGTGCTCGAGGGTCAGAAGAAGCAATCAAGACATTGCCAGGGTCTTGATTCGGTTGTGCTCGCACTGGCTACCGTGGGGGGACTGCACCGTGGGGATGGCCCCTTCCGTACGGTCAACAGCACGAGTTGTTGCTGTCGCTTAGGTAGGTCGCAGTGGGTCGGCTCGCCGTGAGCCCCCAGCTTCAGCAAAACCGAGTAGGCTTTGGATGGTGACATGACATTCGTCCATCTGCTCGGCCGCTGGCGGAAACCTCAATAGCAGATGAGCCCGCGCCATGGCCTCTGAAGCCGTACTTGGCATGGATGATGATGAAGTCGATCGTCTGCCGCTCGGCTCCACGGGTGCCGGTGGCGGTAATCACTGCGCCCTAACTCTTGCTGCGGGGCGACCACACGGGCGTGGTGCGGTGAAGGCGCTTGAGGTCCGATGGCTCCGGATGTATGGCGGCTTAGTCGTCCCATTTGAAGGGAGGAGCACGCATCGCGACCGCACCCGTGGTGGGGGCGGCCGGAGGGCGGCGGTTCGCCCTGCTCCGAGCGCCATTGTTGTGGCTGTGCCCGTCGGTGGGAGAGAGGGGCGCAGATGGAGTGGCCCCCTCACCCGTACCTTGGGGAGCGTGGCCATCGGTGTGTTGTTGATGTCGCTCTCCTCTTCCCCAGCAGCGTCCGTGTCCTCGTGCGCCTCCGTGCCCCCCGCAGTGTTGGAGGCCGCGGGCGGTGGAGCCTTCGAGGTGGATGGTTGAGCCAAAGGACCGGGCTTCTTCTTGGGCGCTATGGTCGATGGCGTCGTCGAACAAGACGATGGTGATGAAGTCGACGCACTGCGCATGCATTCAGGTTTGCGCAAGCATGCCCCTACCTGGTGCGCCAAAGATGTCGCTGGAAACCACGGCCACCTATGGGACTAGGAGGTCCCTTGCTGGTTTGGCAGGGGGATGACACGTTGCACAAAGAGGAGACGACCGTGGGGCAGCACGGCAGAGATCACACATGCAATTTACCCAGGTTCGGGCCGCCATGAGGCGTAAAACCCTACTCCTGCTTTGGTGGATTGATGGTGGAAAAGGTAGTGGCGAGCGTAATGCACTTGCCCGGCATGAGTTGCCTTGGGGCAGCAGGGACTACACACATATGGGGGTGTGAGTTATCCAATCTTCTAACCCTTTCTATGGTTGCCATGGGCCTCCTTTTATAGATCAAGGGGTAACCACAATGGCAAAGTAGTCATTACCTGATAAGATAGCAAACAATGCTATCATACCTAACTCTGCGGGCTGACAGGGCACATTGAATGCACCGCCTAACGTCACATCGTTGGTTGCCCGGCAAGGCTTGCCGGACTATCTTGCCAGCTCCGCACCTGTTCTCTTGACACGTCGTAAGACAGGTGTCATTTGTGGATTTCTCCTGTAGGAAATGGTTGCCATGTGGTGAATGGTTGCCACTTAATCACTTTGCGGCTTGACACCGCACTGATTGATGACGTGGCTCGTGGTGGAATGGTTGGTGAGGTGGTTCTGCCTCCGTGAGCCCCAAAGAGGCCTAGCCGTGTCTTGGTTGTCTGCTTGGAGGTGGCCTACTTTGTTGCGGGCTACTTTGCCCTGCAAGGGAGGCTTTTCTCTTGACAATATCTTTTCCTTGGTTCATTCTTGGTCCCTGTGATCTGCATGTTGGTCCTTCGAACCTCTGGGGTCCTTGTACTCTGACTTGGGCTGGTGCTTCAATCTTGTTCTCGTGCCTGTGCACAGTTTGGGCAACAGACCCATGGTTTGTTGCACCGACACCTGACGGGCCACTACTGTGCTAGGCCAAGCCCAGCCACCACACCGTCTTCAACCTCCTGCTAATAGGCAGGAGGGCATGTGCCCGACGTGCACGCGCACACGCGAGGCCACCTCCAGCCTGCCTACTTGCGTTGAACGCCTCCCGTGATGCCACACACCCCTCGGTCCCCCTTGACTCCCCCTTGTCCCCATCTCCTCCCTGGGCTCTCTCCCTCACCCGCCCCGAGCGCTTACCGCCGCCTTTCGCTGCCCCAACACTCCCCGTCGTCCACTCGCCCAACTACCGTGTCCCTCGACTCCGCCGAGCTCCTCCAAGTCACCTCGTCAACGGCCACGAGCAGGGAAGCGCTGCAACGCCGGGTTCATCATCGTCTTCCACCTTCGGCCGCCAAATGTCGTCGTTGATTTCATTGCCGTGAGGGCCTCCCTGGCCTCGTCGACTGTGACAAATGAATCATTGTGAGCCCGCTATCAAAACCACTCTTACCTCGCCGTCACACATCCTCTAGCTAGCTCCACAGCCGGACCCGAGAGCTCCACCCGCCGACCATGTCGCTGCAATCTCTACCAACGCTGCAGCTTGTGTTCGAGTGCGTCACCCTTCTCAACTTGCTCCCGGTGCCGAACGCACCCGGTAGCTCATACGTAGCCACCGTGGCGCCTTAAGCGCTCGAGTCGAAACTCGACACGCCGCCAAACGCTAGTCGGCGTTGATCCCGGCCTCCCCGTGCCCAGCCACTTGCATCACCCGACGCACCTCCTTGCGGGCGTTTGAAAGAGCCTAGCTGCGCTTTGAATGGCTACTGGAATTGGCCGACAGGAGTAGCTCCGCCCTCGGCTTTGGTTGCCGACGTTAAGCCGTCGATGTGGCACACTTAATTAGCCCTAATGATGCCCTAATTAACCTCCTAGGTCACTAACAGTGGGCCCCTCGCCTGCTAATATTTTGGTTAGGAATTAACTAACCTCAACTAGTCATCTGTGACACTGACATGTGGTCCCCGCTGGTCAGGTTTGACCACTTTGACCATAGTTGACCACCCAACGTCACCATGATGTATTGCTGATGCAGTAATGCGTTTTTGGATTTTAAAATAAAACAAAAATGATTTATTATTTTCAGAAAATGTCCTAAACTTCTAAAAGTCATAGAAATTTAACTATAACTCCAAATGAAATAATTTATATATGAAAAATTATCAGAAAAATGTGAAAAATCTGTTTATGGCATTTCCATGCATGTTTGAACAGCATGCGGCTACTCTATATGACAATTTGAATAAATGGCATTTGAAATGTCTTATATGAGGTTTGAATTTGAACCTTGGGTTCAAACCAACTTCATTTAAATTGCTGCTAGCTGCATTAGCTCAAATCACAGCATGTCGCCATGTCATGACCATGCATCATACTATTGCATCACATTGATTGTGTTCCCTCTCTGTTGCCGGTGTTTGTTCCCAATCGGTAGCATACCTTGTTCCAACGTTGAGATCGATGACACTGATGAAGATCCAATACTATCTTCAGAAGTGTCAGGCAAGCAAACCACCTTTGATCATTCCGACACAATCCCACTCTCTCGCTCCTGCCCTCTTTTACAACATTAGGACAACAATGATTCAACTGTTACATGTTGCGGTAGTTGAACACATTCCTCTGCATGACCTATATTTGCCACAGTAAATAGTTGAAACCCACTAGCATGAGTAGGAGTTGTTTGAGCCATTATGTGCCTACTCATTCATGCTTGTTTGTTATTTTTGACTGTACACAGTAGGGCAAAGCCCCACTGCAATTTTTATATTAATTAAGTAAAACAAAGGTCCAACAGTACAAAGGCTTGAGGTAAGCCAAAAAGAAAGAAAAAGAAGAAGAAAGCGAGAAGAAAAACAAAATAATTTACAGTACAAGGTTATGAAGCCAAGTACAAAAGGCTCGCATAGCTCTTTTCACTCTAAATCTCAGGAGGTTAAGCTCATCAAGGAAAGTGACTTTCCACCTCTGAATGGAAGGCTGAATGGCTTGAAAGATCAGATTGTTTCTTGAGATCCATATGGCCCAGGAGGCTAGAATGATGATTTCCATGAAGAATGGAACATGAAGTTTCTGCCTGAGATCCTCAAAAGCTTCCAGCATAGACACATTAAGTTGCCTGGAAGGACAAATAATATCCCAACACTGAGCTGCAAAAGGACAGGTCCAGAAGAGATGGTGTAAGGTTTCCTCCACGAGGACAATTATTAATGACACAATTGTAGCTTGCCAATGGCAAGTTTTCCTGAAGAAGATTCCTAGTATTGAGCCTGTCATGAAGTAATCTCCAAAAACACCTTGTGCTTCGGCTGACAAGAGCTATTCCAAATCCAATTGAACTGTTGGGGCACTATTTTAACTCCCATCATTACTTTATATGGCTTAGCAACTGAGAATTGTTCATTGCCCCAAATGTAGCTCCAAGTGTCAGTGCAATCCAGGGAGTCAGAATTCCTTAGAGCAAAACAAATATCTTCCATACTTTCAAATTCCTGGAAGGCTTGCACAGTGAGAGGAAGATGAAATAGATCCTCCAGGTATTCAGTATGAATAATGGTGTACACAGTAGTGTTCTGGTCCTTCACAAATGAGAATAGGTGAGGGAACAAGTCCTGTAAACAAATTTGAATGCCATAGATCGAGACCGAATAGAGCACTTTTACCATCCCCTATGTGACATCTGGCCAAGGATTTGAAATTATGAATGAGTTTGAGATTTGCCTTCCACCAAAAAGAACCAACCCAATTGCTGCCAGGCAACAAATTATTTGCATAATAAGTTTCCCAAATCAAGTTAACCCATGGAATGTTGTGCCTATTATAGAACTTGTGCAAGTTTGTGAGAATCAAAGCTTTGTTTTGGACAAAGATATCCATCACCCCCAGTCCTCCTTGATCCTTAGGTCTACAAACAGTGCTCCAAGCCACCATGGCAGGCCTGTGATCCTCAAGGTCAGATCCTCTCTAGAGACAGTGCCTGAACAACTTGATAGCTTGTGATTTGATGGTGACAGGCACATCAAGGCATCCCATTAGGTAAATCAACAGATAGTTTAAAACAGATTTTACCAGCAACAGTCTCCCGGCCATTGTCATGAATGAGGATAAACCCACTAGCTTTTTCTGCAGTCTTGTGACAAGAGGAAAGCATTGCTCCACAGTAGGCTTATGAAGACCCAATGGTGTTCCCAAATACTGAATGGGGAAAGATTCTCTTTTGCAATGAAATGTATTTGTCAAAATTTCCACCTTGTCCTCAGGCACATTGATTGGGATAAGACTTGATTTGTTATAATTCACTTTAAGGCCAGAGCATCTACAAAGTATTTAGGAGTGCTTTGAGGCAACGGTTGCTTTGCATCGCCTTGGAGAAGAACCAGTGTCATCAAAGATATCGCACAATGGGAAAGTCAGGACATGATTGCACTTGCAGAGGTGAAGAAAGAATACCCAGGTGCATGGCCTTGTTAAAAATAGACTGAAGCAAGTCTGCAGCAAGCACAAATAATAGTGGTGATAAAGGATCTCCCTGCCTGACCCCCCTGAGACAGTAAAACTTCTTGCCAGGAACCCCATTAAGCATGACAGCAGAGGATGCAGAGGTGAATAGCATTTTAATCCAGTTGATCCATATGTCTCCAAAACCTTTGGCCTTTAAGATGTCCAGAATTGCTTGGTGCTCAATGGTGTCAAAAGCCTTTTCAAAATCTAGTTTAAGCACAACAATTTCCTTTTTTGACTTATGGCATTGATGCAAATACTCATATGCCCAACCCAAACAGTCATGAATGGACCTTTCCTTGAGGAAACCATATTGGTTGATGTGCACTAGTTTTAGAATTACTTTCTGCAGCCTGTTAGCCAACAACTTAGTGACAAGTTTAAGACAGCAATTAAGGAGAGAAATAGGCCTGAAGTCATTTGCTGTCATTGGTGTGCTTCCTTTAGGAATTAGGGTGATGAAAGAGGTGTTTAAGCTCTCAATTGAGATGTGCCCAGCATGAAAATCTTGAATAAACCTAAGCACATCCCCTTTTATAATATCCCAACAGGATTTCAAAAATTCATTGTTGAAGCCATCTGGACCTGGTGATTTATCAGGTGGAAGATCCTTGACAACATCATTAATTTCCTCTTCAGAGAAAGGTAACTCCAAGTTATCAAAAAGAGTTTGATCCTCTCTGGGACCAAAAAGGGATTCCAAGTTGAACTGCATAGAAGTTTTGTGAGATGTGCCCATTCTCTTCTTATAAGCTTCCCAGAGGATTGCGACTTTCCCGGCATGATCGATATTTCCACTTGATCATCATTTTGAAGTACAAGAATATGATTGTGCACTGTAATTGATTGAAGCTTTAGTATGGAAGAATTTTGTGTTTTCATCCCCAAATTTGACCCCTTAATCTTTCCTCTTTGCTTCCAATAGATCTTTTGGTTCCTGAGAAGAATGAGCAGCTGCTCTTTTAAAATAACCCTGCAGTTCCATTCATGAATGTCCAATTCTCTGAATTCCTCAAAAAAATCCCAAAGGAAAATGAGATCATTAAGCTTGGCAATCTTGGCTTTTAGGCAGGATAAAGACCTAGCCCACAACTTCAAAGCTCTCCTCAAGTTCTTAAATTTTGCATTCAAATTTTTAACAGCATCAAGATTCCCCACTGGGATGTTCCAAGCAGCAGCAACCACCTGTTTAAAGTCTGAATGTTGCAGCCAATAGTTTTCAAATCTAAAAACTCTTGCTTTAGGAATGGAAGTACCAATTTTAATGACACAAGGCAAGTGATCAGATATAGGTTTTGCAAGTGGTAGCACTATGGTGTTTGGGAAAGTGGTCATCCAGGAGGCAGAAGTAAAAAACCAATCCAATTTGACCAAAAGAGGATCATGTTGCATGTTGCTCCAACTGAACTTTCTGCCCTGCAAAGGTAGCTCAATTAAACCATGATTGTTGATTGCCTCATTGAACAAAAGCATATCATTAACATCTCCACCAGGTCTGTTTCTGTCAGAAGGGGCTCTCATGAGATTAAAGTCCCCCATAAGAATCCAGTCCACATCTGCAGGCATGTGAATATCCAGAAACCAATTAATGGAATCAACTTTGTCCTGAGGGTCACAGGGACAATATATGTTAGTTAGGATCCATGACTGATTGGATTGAGAGTGAGAATCTATTTTGAGCAAGGACTTCTCCTATAAATTGAGATCCATTCCAAGCAACTAGCAGCCCCCCAGAAGCTCCAACAGATGGGAGGAAAGCAAATTTGTTAATTCTGTTAGGACAGAAGTTTTTAATGTAAGCTGCATCAAAAGACTCTCTTTTAGTTTCTTGAAGACACAAGATGCTACAGTCACTCTCTTCAATTTTCTGCTTAATAGCCAACCATTTATCTTCAGAGTTCATCCCTCTAATATTCCAGTTTAGGATATTCCAATTCCTGTTTGTGTTATTCATGAGAACAATAGAAGTTTCTGCAGCAGTAATCAAGCACCAGCACTTGATCAATCCAGAGCACATACATGAAGTTGAGTAAGCACATAGAACATAAAACCCTGAGGCACAACACATCACAAGAGCAGCACAGCATCCATGAACCATACATCATATAGGTCTTAATAATAGAGTGCACCAGCAAATCCACAAGATCCAGAAAGGAACATTCTCCCATCATTACAATAGGCATTGAGAAATCCCAGTAAGAACAACATGATCCAAACATACTACCCCAAAACACCCTATACCAACTGATGGCAACTAACATTAAGAAGAGTTGGATGGGTTATCCTCTCCTGTGACCAAGGGCACCTTGGCCAAATCCTCATCTTGCCTTCTCCTGGGCTTCTTAGCCAGCTTGTCCTCCAGTTCCCCCTCAGCAACCTTGCGAGAAAAGAAGCGGTGAGGTTTTTAACAACCGACTTTGAAATGATTGGAGGACTGACATTGCAAGCGGAACATTTAGAATTTGAGCAAGAATTTCTTTTATAACCAGCATTATCCTTTTTGATTCTATCACTTCTCCTTACCTCTGTTTCAACCAGGGGGGTCTTCCCACTCCTTCTTTTCCTTAAGTTTTCAGAGCCAAAAGGCTGCAGTAGGTCCTGTGACTCCACATCATGCAAGTTGGAAGCTAGTCCAATATTTTCCTTGCCCTTATCTTTGTTAAGTTGGCCCTCAATGTCAATGGCCTGACAAATAGGTGCATGAGAAGCAGGACATTTATGAGGGATGTGAAATATGTAAGCATGATCCATGTTTTCCACAGCAGAGACAAGGTCCCACATTCCAGACTTTAACATTTTAACAGTCCATTCAAACTTATCAGGTGACAGAAGAAGGTGGATAATAAAATTAAACCAACTTACAGGAATGTTGGCAGTGAAAGCACTCTTATTATCCACAGGTTGCTCCTGAAAGTGCTTTTTCCACAACAAAAGACCTTCTTCAGAGACAACAAGATCATTATTAGCAGAAGCAGCAAGTTGAATATATTTCAGTCCAAGAAGAGAAGGAGCCATGGTGAAATGCTCATCAATTTGGTTGACCCAGTTACCTTGAAACCCAGGTTGCAGATCCTCCAAGTTAACAACTGGCTCTAGGCTTCCTCTTGAAGTAGTAATGTGCCCAGGGTTGCAGAACATGGCACCTTCTGAAGAGCCAGCAGCCTGTGAATGCAGAACACTTGCAGAAGCCCCTGAATCAGCCAAGGGCAAGGAAGAAATCCCATCCTCTCCAGCATGCTGAACATTGGCAGTTGAATCCAGAGCTTGACCAACAGGAAAGACAACAGTAGCTATTGCCTCCTCTAGCCTAGGAGGATTGACAGCAACAAGCTGCAAGTGATTTGCAACATTGTGAGCTTGAGGAAGTGCAGCAGGCAATGCAGCATCCAAGATCTGATCTTGCAGCATGGGAGGTTCATCATCATCAGATTGATATGCTTGTATAATATTCTGAAGTCCATTTGCAATCACATTGGCAGGAGGTAAAGCAGCCTGTTCAACAATTATAGGTTGAAGAATCTCATGAATTGCAGGTTGCAAGAACAGGTTGGAATTGTCTCCTTCAGAAAAAGACATGTCAGAAGATAAACTACTATTACTGGCTGCTGGGAGCAGTTCTTCTCCATCAGCCCATGCCATCTCTTCTTGCTGCACAGCATCTAAGAGATCCTCCAGACCTGCATTCTGATTGTTCTGCATTGGCATGTTCCATTGCTCCCAGTTTTCCTCATTCTGAACTTCCATGTCATTGTTGTTAACCACCTCATTGTGGAAATCATTGCCATGTCTTTGCATCTTCAGGGAGAGGGTGTGGGTCTACATTTTCAGGAGGAATTGGGTCCTCATCTGCAGGCCCTCCACCAAGAAGCTCACTGGCCAGAACTTCAATGGAAGAAGACCAGCCATCTTCCTCGAACTCATCCCCTTCAGACCACCTCAAACTTTTAGGAATAATTTCCAGATTCATCACTCTAGCTTTGAGCACAATGCGACCCATGTGATCATCCTCTTTATCCCAAGAAATCAAACGACCAAACTTACTGACAGCACAAGCAAGATCTTCAGTATTTCGAAAATCGAAGGGCACTCCAGTGAGTAATAACCAAACAATCCGATTAAAATGCACCCTTCTATGATTTCTGCCCTCGTCATGCTTAACAAATGTGATGAACACATCACCAAATTCATGAGGGCTGTCCAGCACCAACTTATCTCTGTCCCTAACCCTCATCGAGGCCTTTTATAAGCCTCACCAAATGAACAACGCTGAACATCTCTCAGCCCTAATTGCCTATGCTCAACAATGAACTCCTCAAGAACATCTCTTACATTGGGGAAAGGAGCATTGACGGGGAGCGGATGGATTGTTGCAATCGCCCAGTCTTCGTGATGACGAGGCCGCTGAGGGAGCACCACCCGTGCCACTCCATTGCGGCCAGGGACTTGGTGGATATCAAACCCATGTGGCACAAAAGGCCGTGGATCAATCGGAATATTTGCCATCGACACCGCCGCACTAGCAGTGACAGTCGACGGCGAGGTAGAGGCAAGCAGAGCAGGGTTTGAGAGCTGAGGAGAAGCAGAGGAGCAGAGTGCAGAAGTTGAGGAGGCAAGGGCAATTCGGGGCTGAAAATTAGGAAAAGATCCCTTACACAGCTCACTAAAAGAGGAAACCACCGAGGGGTCCCGGGCCGGGCCAATAGACGAAAACCAGTCTTGTACCGCATCCAAATCCCACGCCTCAGCTGGTGGGCTGGGGAAAGTGGCAAAATGAAGAAAAGGAAAAAGCCCAGGAAGTCTTTTCTCATAGCATTCTCTGGCAAAGTGGCCCAAGTTGCCGCATGCATAGCACTGTATCGTGTCATTTGAAAAGCCCTGATTCCCGCTCTGTGAAACCGCAGCATTAACCCCTCCAGAGGTATTAAGCTCGTGCATTGAATGCTCATTATTGTCAAAAACCTCATTAATTCTGGATGTCGGAATCCCCGCGAGACGAGAAAAAACTGATGGCCGGAGTTGATCACCGGAGGCATTGCCAGCGGCCGCCCTAGGGCGAAAACTGCTAGTTACCAAAGTCCAGGAATTTTCCTCTTCACGATAGAAAAGCTGCTCCTCACGAATCCAGTTGGGGCCGCCAAAATCCCACAGATTAAAAACTAACTCAAAATCCTTTTCGATCACACGACCCTGATTATAAATTTCAAAGCCCACTGCTTTGGAAGCAACAGAGAACTTGAAAGATTTATCCTTGAGATGATGCACACGGAAACCTTGAGGGTACCCACCAAAACAAGATTGGAGGGTGATACTAACAGTGTGACAATCCAAACGAAACCGAGCCCGACAAAAAGAAACCACCAGAGTGAACTCACGTTGACGAATACCAGGGGAGAACACCACTGGATGACCAAATTTTTTCCTCATCGAGAGTTGAAACTCTTTACCTCGGGCAAAGTTGAGCGAGGGAGGCTCCATAGTCCACTCCCGTGGCCAATGGTGGTGCAACCCACCCGACAGGAGACAAGATCAGGGATGTTCTGGCCGCCGGCGCCGGAGTGGCAGCCGACGTGAAGGGGAGGTGGCCGCCAAGGAGATGGACACCGTGATGGTCGCCTTGGTGGAGCCTAGAGGAGCCTAGAGGAGCCTAGAGAAGGATAGGACAAGCCTTTGCTTGTTTGTTATGCCTGCTATGCTTAGAGTTGTGTCAGGTCTGTTTCATTTGGGATGGATTGGAATGGTGGTGAACATGCTCTACTGTTGGGAGCTAAGTGTGTGAACACGATTTGGTAAAGGTAACGATGAGAGGCCATCTAGGAGTACATGGTCGGTTGTCTCATTGAAACCGTCCACAAGAACTGAGTTCTGTGTTTGTGATCCAAGAACAGCTACTATCATGCATTGGGCCCAAAACCCATGGACCCTCTCGACTTATTAGTCGCCTTGATCTTTGTCCAGGAGTGGCAACTAGTTTCTGGTGTTTGTAGGATATGTGTTGGAGGCTGTGCGTAGTGCTGACCCTAGGGGTAGGCTATGATGCGGTATAGACACTATGGCCCGGTATACCGAGGCACCCATTTGGTGGGCTTGGGAACCCTGCACACATCGTTTGGGGCCATAGTGGAAACCTCGGCCAAACTTCCTTGCGGATGGAAATAAAATAGGTGATAAACCTAGACTAGAGACTTGTGTGGTTCAGGTCATGGACGACACCCTCGCTGGGCTTCCGCTTGAAGGTTGCCGAGTACATGTCATGTAAACGACAATAAGTGGTGAGAGCGTGTGTGAAGAAGTACACCCTTGCAGGGTTATGAATGATCCATTTGAATAGCCACATCCTCGGATATGGAGTACGTGGAAAGCTTATATAGTTCATAGATAAGTGGAAGTGGATACTCTAAAATATGCAAGATAAGTGTGAGTGCTATGGATGACCTTCTCGTAGGGAGACGGGAGGAGATCCATAGTGGTGTATTGTTATGTTGGATATGTGGACTCGTGTGCACTTTCCCACCTCAAAGAAGATGCTGGTAGACGTAGTATAGGATCGACGCTGAGTCAAAGCTGGCTTGCTGCAGTTAAACTCCACAATCCCCTTTGTTGACACTGATGCATATGTAGTTAGTTCTGACGTAAGTCTTGCTGAGTACATTTGTACTCATGTTTGCTTAATTTATGTTTTTTGCGGAGAGATTTCGGTCTCATTAGTAGATCTACATGGGCTTTGACGATTAGCTTGGGAATCCCGGCCAAGGTCTGGCTCCTATGGAGGGTCTTGTAGATAGGCAGGCTTTCTAGCCTTCTTTCTTTTCAGTTGTGTGTACTCAGACAGGATAAGCTTCCGCACGTGCTTGTTCCTTGTATGACTCTGTATGCTAGGTCATGAGACCCATGTTTGTAATATCATGCTATGTATGGATCCTCGGAGCCTTTTAAATAGATATTTGAGTCATAGAGTTATGTTGTGATGCCATGTTGTATCTACACATATCAAGCATATTGTGTGTATGTTATTAAAATTCTTGGTATGTGTGGGATCCGACACCTAGTTGTTTATTCTTGGTAGCCTTCCTTATGGGGAAATGTCTCCTAGTGCTTCCACTGAGCCATCACTACTGCAGGATGGTCCAAACGCGAGAGACCCTGCGACGAAATTGTGTGTGATGCATTAATCGCAAACGGTGTTGTAAAAAAAACCATCAAAAAGATACAAAACGTTTGCGATGGCAGAGACATCAAGCACGATTCAGATTATAGTTGCGTGTGCGATGCATGGCATACGGTTAATCCAGAAGAACTGTTTGCGATGAGCCAGAACAACAGAAATAGGCAGCCATATCAAGGTGTGTAAGGAGATATCGCATACAGCTTCACTTTCGGATGAACTGTTTGCGATTAGGGAACGCCAATAGAAACAGCCAACGAGATCAAGGTGTCTGCGATATACGGCATACAGTTCACTCGGATGAACTATTTTCAATTAGGAAACACAACCGAAATGGTTCAACTTAACAAGATGTGTGTGATACGTGGCATACAGTTCACATAGATGAACTATTTGCGATGAGCCAAAAGAACACAAATGATTCGTGTAAATAAGATGTGTGTGATATGCGGCAAACAACCCACTCGGATGAACTGTTTGCGATGAGAAAATATAACACAGACGATTAATGCAGTTAATTTGTATGCGATTTTTGTGTGTAGAAAAACATTGAAAAATGCAAACTAGCTGCTTGCGATGGCGGGAGTATCGCACAAGATGCGTGTGCGATGATTAGTAAGTTACACATATCTTTCCTTATGTTAACACGTGTGTGATAACACGTGACACCACATCTGGTTATGTCGGTTGTGTGCTCCACTTAGTCTTCCCGCGCTCCAGTGAAGGCTTCCCGCGCTCCATAGGGGTGAATTGTAAAATCCCCAATCCCCTGATCCACTTGCTAGCTAGTTACCCACACATACCAGCATACCCCCAACGGCCGACGACGGGATGGAGTCACGTGATAGCGGAATCGAGGCTGAAGGCATGATGGTCGGCTTGGCGGTCGACGGCCATGCCGCCGCCTCTCCCAACAGCGGTCAAACGAAGTAGGAAATGCGGTACGAGCAAGCCGCCAGGTTAGCTAGGGTCGTCCTAAAAGCGGACAGGGATCACCAGCGGGCGATACTCATGGCTCGGTGCAGAGTGTAGTGGATGGTGCAGGTGGCGGAGTAGGAACCACGACGACGCAAGGACAACTATAGCAGTGGCGGCCGCCGCACGAGGCATAGGCTTATGTCCCAGATGGAGGAGGGAGCCATGCCGGACATCGCTGGGGCATGCCTAGGGGCCGTCACGGCAGCCCTGGTGAGAGCCAACATCGTCTCACCGGACGTCGCCGGGGCAGACCCGGCGGTCGCGGTAGCCCTGGTGAGTGTTGCGCCGGAGGCACTACCGGCGTTCCCCGATGTCGAGTATTCTCCAGCCTCGACCGATCAAGGTGTGTAGGTCATCGACTAGGCAGCCTCCACTCCCACTAAGCCCACGATCGACACACTGATGGATGATGGCTACTGTGCGTGCTGGGTCGGCGTCAGGTGCATAGTAGATCGATTGATTTCTTCATACAACATCAGCAACGCCCCGACGGCCGTGCTCCACAAGGTACGGGTGGGGGGGGGGGTTACTCCGTCCGCGCCCCCACCTCTCGCCGATGGGCACACTCGCAGCAATGGCACTAGGTCCGGGGCAAATCACCGCCCTACGGCCGACCCCACCACGGGAGCGACCGTAGCGCGTGCGCTTCCCTCGGGACGGCTCGACCAAGCCGCTGTGCCTGACGGAGCCACTGGCCCTCGAGCGCCTTCGCCGCACCACCCTGCCATCCAGGTTGCCGCTCCGCAACCGCAGGGGCGCGGTGCTGCCGCCGCTGGCACCGTCAGGAGATGAGCGACGGTACGATCTACTTCATTGTCACCCATGACAAGTACAACCACGGTGGCCATGGCGCGGGCTCAGCTGCTGCTGAGGTTTTCGCCAGGTGCCGAGCAGATGGACGAATGGCGTGCCACCATCCAAAGTCTACTCGGTTTTGCCAACGCTGGGGGCTCGCAGTGAGCTGGCCCGCCACAGCCTCCCCAAGCGACAACAATGGCTCGTGTTGTTGGCCATATGGAAGGGGCCACCCTCACGGTACAGTCCCCGCCACGACAGTCAGCGCATGCACAGTAGAATCAAGAACCTGACGATGTCTCGATGGCCTCTTCTGACCCTCGAGCACGTCGGTGCCGACGGCGAGCCCGGAGGATAGGCGGAGGAGACATGCGTCGTTGTTAAGCAACGCGGCAACGACCACCGCCAGAACCGATGGGTGCGATGGCCCGGCGTCGGCGAGCCTGCGCTTGGTATTGCCGAGTGCCTACCTTTCGAGGTTGGGTGCCCTGCCTTTACTCGAGAGCTGCGGCAAGTCAGTTGGCCGTCCGTTCGCATGTTCAAGCCAGAGATACCTGAGAAGTACGATGGGAGGCTGAACCCGGCAGAGTTTCTGAGCATCTACACCATCGCTGTTCAGGCTGCCGGGGGAAGAGATGAGAAGGTGTTTGCCAACTACTTCCCTTTGCCTCTCAAGTCCAATGTGAGGTCTTCGCTGATGCACCTGTCGGAGAACTCCATTTCGTCGTGAGCTGACCTATGCCATGAGTTCATCGGCACCTTCACCAGCGGCCATCAAGAGCCAAGCAGGCCTAGCGACTTGCGGCTTCTCCAACAAAAAGAAGGAGAGACCCTTCAGAAGTATTTGCAGAGGTTCAGCAAGGTTCATAGGAACATCCCAAATATCCATCCAACAGCGGTGATAGCCGCCTTCCAGTCCAACGTGCGCAAACGCAGGATTCATTCCAAGATGAACATGCGGCTGCCCAAGACTATGAGGGAACTTTACAACTTGGTGGATAAGTGTGCCCGAATGGAGGAAGGAAGGAAGTTGCCCGGAGAGGAAGATTGCACCAATGTCGATTCAGAGGATGATCATGAATCAACCAGTCATAAGAAGAGCAAGAAGCGCAGTAAGAAGCGGAAGGATAAGGCAGTGATGACTGTCAAAGGATCGGGTACACCTGGGACCGGCAAGAAGGCCAAGGCCGAGGTCCCCGGCAAGGAAGCTGCCATGTGTGCTGACTGCCGGGAGGCTGTGGCTGCCGAAAGCCGGGAAGGGTGATGGTACGTATTACAAGATTCATCGGACCAAAGGCCACAACCTTCAAGAGTGTTATCAAGTTGAGCAGCTTGTTAAGAGACAGAGAGGAGGATATGAGAAGCGTGACAAGGAAAAGGGTCAGAATGCCGCTGGAGGTAAGGACCGAGGCGGTGAAGTAAATCGCCCCGGCAACCCCTCAGGAGCCATGGAAAGCCCGCCAGAGGTCGAGAGAAGGAAACGTGTGATGATGAGAGTGATGGAGGGGATGAAGAGGAAACCAGTGAGAAGGAGTTTCAGAAGGCCACTGACGCCCTGTGCATTGTGACGGGTGCATCTTTGCACTGACTCTCACCGCCCACGGGCTCGTGGGCACGGGAAGTCGACGCCGTGGAACCAGCACCACAGGCCCGGAAGCCGCGCAAATGGTCACGCATGCCCATCATCTTTGATGAAGAGGATCATCCTACCTGTATCACTGCGGTAGGGTGTTTGCCATTGTTGGTCTCCCCAACAATTGGCAACCTCAAGGTCACAAAAATGTTGGTGGACGGCGTGGCCGGGTTGAATCTGATTTCCCCGGCAGTTGATAACCCACAAGTATAGGGGATCAGTTGTAGCCCCTTTCGATAAGTAAGAGTGTCGAACCCAACGAGGAGCTAACGGTAGAACAAATATCCCCTCCAATTCTATCGACCACCGATAGAACTCTATGCACACTTTACGTTCGCTTTACCTAGAAAAAGTATGAAACTAGAAGTACTTTGTAGGTGTTGTTGGATAGGTTTGCAAGATAATATAGAGCACGTAAATAAAAACTAGGGTCTGTTTAGATAAAGACACAACTAAGTTAGTTTTAGTTGAGAGCTTTTTGTCACAAGTAAGTTATTTGTCCCTAGGGAATTGCTACCTCTTGAGCAAGGGTTGGTTTTCCCTTGAAGAGGAAAGGGTGACGCAGCAAAGTAGCGTAAGTATTTCCCTCGGTTTTTGAGAACCAAGATATCAATCCAACAGGAGACAACACGCAAGTCACCTAGTACGTGCACAAACAATCAAGAACCTTGCAACCAACGCGATAAAGGGGTTGCCAATCCCTTCACGGTCACTCGCAAAAGTGAGATCTAATAAAGATAGTAAAGTAAATATTTTTGGTATTTTTGTTGTATAGATTGGAAAGTAAAATTGTAAAATAGTAAACGAGATGCGATGTAAATAAAATAGATGCAATATAATAAGAAAGAGACCCGGGGGCCATAGGTGTCACATCCCTAGCTTATCGTACTGCCTCGTGTTTGCATTTTGTTGCATCATGTTTAAATTTTATTTAAGTTGAAATGGGGATTGATCAAAACCTAGCATCAGAAAGAATTCAAATAGGATCAAATAAAATCTTTTTCAAATAACCCAAAATGCCTTTTAAAAAAATGTTCATGTAAACCTTATCCAATGATTATGCATATTTTGATTGGCATTTTGGTTTTTGAATTAAGTCACTAAGTATTTGAATTAGAGCTATGAATTCCTATAAATAATTCTATAGCTCCAATAATTACGGAACTTTATGTGGGGCTCAAATAATTCAGTTTGCATCCACAATTAAGTTCGAAGCAACAAAAATAATTTGGTTAGGAAACCAAATTCAACATACCGCAGAAATAGAAAACAAAATTAAAATAGAAAACCGTAGAGAGATGAAAAACCTACGGCCACTTACCTAGAGACGGCGAAGCGACTCCAGCCCACACCAGCAACCGTCAGCGCATCGTCGGGTTTAGTAGCTCCATCGTCGAAAGCACCTCGCTCGCACTGCCGAAGGAAGCAGTGCTGGAGGGCTCCGGCTTCAGCCGTCAATGTTGCCATCTTCGGCAAATCGGTGCCCGGGCGAAGTCACCGTCGATTCGCAGCAACCTGGCCGTCCCCGACCTCGTTGACGATGCCATCGGATGCGCTATGAGCACCCACGCCGTTTACCCCTTCTCCCCTGGTCGCGCTCGTCCTCTAGGCCGTAGCCCCGCCATGGCCGAAAGCTTCTGCCGCCGTGCTTGTCAACGCCGTCGTTGCAGTGGATCAACGCCATGTCTGAGCACATGACCGTATTTCTACTGCTCTGTAGATGCTCCTGCGCCACTCCCTTTGCTAGGTGCAAGCTGCAACCGCGTATCCATGCTAGCCGACCACGGCCGCCGCAAACCTCGCCACCGGCGTTGATTCCGGCGACCATCTGATCTAGCTCCACCACCCACAAACGCGGCTCAGCCCCAGCTCTCCGTAGAACCCAACCGCGCCCCAAGCCATGCCCTGTAGCGCGAACCCGACGCGTCTTCGCCGCTCAGTTTGGTCGTCGCCGACCCAACTCCGGTGAGGTGACGTGGCGTCATTAGCTTGAGGCTAATTACCGCACTAACCTCGCCCTGTGTCACTAACAGACCGGCCCCACCACGCTAATTAACCACGGGGTAAACCCCTGTTTAGATTTAACTCTAACCCACGGTGGCCCATTGTCGCCTTGGACCATTGTTATTGCGATGGTCGCTGATTAGGCCCACACGTCGGCGACCTAGCCAAGATCAGTGACAGCGACCCGATTGGGACCCACCGGGTCGTTTGACTGGCAACCCTGTTGACCCTGGCCGACGTCACTACCTCGACGCAATCTTGTGACGCAGTTAATCATTTTCTAGATTTAAAATAATTCAGAAAATTCCATAATTTAGTATAAACTTCAAAATTTCATAGTAATTCAACCGTAACTACAAATGAAGTAATTTATATTTGAAAAATGATCAGAAAAATCCAATCTATCCACCTGTATTATTTTCATGCATGTTAGAACAACTTATAGTTGCTGAATGGGCCAAATCATATGTTTGGTATTTAAATAATCACATATGGAGTTTCAATTTAAATCCGGGATTCAAACCAACTCCATTTAACCTATTACTAGTTGCATTAGCTCAAAACACAGCATATTGACATGTCATGATCATGCATCATATTGTGCATTGCATTGATTGTGTCCTTCTCTGTTTGTCGGTAACCGTCCCCTCTCAGTCGACGATGTTTTCAATGACGTGATCGATGAGACCGATGAAGAACTATATTATCTTCAGAAGTGCCAGGCAAGCAAAAGCCCCATGTTCATTCCGATATAATCCCACTCTCTCGCTCCTGCTCTCTTTTACTGCATTAGGACAACAGCGATTCAACTGTTACATGATGCAGTAGTTGAACCCCTTTCCTCTGCATGACACTGTCATTTGCCACGATAAATAGATGAAACCAACTAGCATGAGTAGGAGTTGTTTGAGCCCTGATGTGCCTACTCATTCATGCTTGTTTGTCATGCCTGCTATTACTTAGAGTTGTGTCAGGTATGATTCATCCGGGATGAATTGGAAAGTTGTGAACATGTCCTACTGTTGAGAGCTAAGTGTGTGAACACGATTTGATAAAGGTAGCAGTGAGAGGCCATGTAGGAGTACATGGTGGGTTGTCTCATTGAAACCGTCCTCGGGAAGCCCGAAGTTACTGTGTTTGTGATCCATGATTAGTTACTACCACACATTGGGTTCCGTGCTTTCGACCCCTCTCGGCTTATTAAGCACCTCGATCTCCGTCCGGAGTTGCAACTAGTTTCGTGTTTGTAGGTTGTGTTAGTAGTCTACCAAGTGGCACCCAATGCAGGTGGGCTTGGGGACAGGACTAAACCGTGGCACGGTGTACCAGCAAACCGTAGATCCATCCGTCGAGGTGGGCTTGGGAACCCTGCACACATCGTTTGGGGCCGTGGCGACACCCGGCGGATCTCCTTGCGGATGGAACCTGAATAGGCGATAAACACTGGAGTAGAGACTTGTGTGGTTAGTCGGGTCGTGGCCGACTCCTCGCCAGAACTTCCGCTGAAGGTTACCGAGATACCACGACGCGTTTACATGGTGATAAGTGGCGAGAGCGTGTGTGAAGAACTACACCCCTGCGGGGTTAACATCATCTATTCGAATAGCCATGTCCGCGAAAAGGACTTACGGATTGCACCATACGGTTCATAGACAAGTGAAAGTGGATACTCTAAAATGCGCAAGATAAGCGTGAGTGCTATGGATGGCGTTCTCGTAGGGAGACGGGAGCGGATCCATAGTGGTGTATTGATATGGTGAATACGTGGACTCGTGTGCGCCACCTCAAAAGAGTTACTTGCAGTTGTAGTTCAGGTTAGCCACCAAGTCAAAGCTGGCTTGCTGCAGTAAAACTCCACCACCGCTTTGTTGATATCGATGCATATGTAGATAGTTCTGATGTAAGTCTTGTTGGGTACATTTGTACTCACGTTTGCTTATTTTATGTTTTGCAGAGAGACTTCAGTCTCGCTAGTAGTTCCGGGTGGACTTCGACGTTTAGCTTGTTACCTCATTCTGATCTTGTACCCTTGGGAGGGTCTTGTAGATAGTCAGGCTTCTCAGCCTTCTTCATTTGTAGTTGTTTGTACTCATACAAGTTAAGCTTCCGCATGTGCTTGTTGCTTGTATGCTCTGTATGTTGGGTCATCAGACCCATGTTTGTAATATGCCTACTGAATGAATACTAAGTCGTAGAGTCTTGTTGTGATGACATGTTGTATTTGCACACATCGAGCATATTGTGTGTATGACTTTGAAATGCTTGGTATGTGTGGGATCCGACAACCTAGCTGTCTATCCTTGGTAGCCTCTCTTATGGGGAAATGTAGTCTAGTGCTTCCATTAAGCCATGGTAGTCTGCTACAGCCCGGTTTACCGTAGTCACTTAGCCAGCACTCTGCTTTCCGGAACACTTGGTAGTAGGCATGTGATACACTTTGTTCCTGTGTCTATCCTTGAGGAAATGTCACGCGGTGACATCCGGAAGTCCCTGCCTAGCACACTCTTGCCCGGTTCACGGAGTCCTGATAGCCAGTGCTACAGCCCGGATTATCGCACTGGCTGGCCAAACATGCTCGATGTTGATTCATGTATGCGTGTACCCATAAGTTAGTGCCACTTTGGGTTCACGACTAGTCATGTCGGCCCGGGTTCTCTGTCATACGGATGCTAGCGACACTATCATATACGTGAGTCAAAAGGCGCAAACGGTCCCGGGCCAAGTAAGGCGACACCCGTGGGAATACCGTGCGTGAGGCCGCAAGGTGATATGAGGTGTTACATGCTAGATCGGCGTGACTTAGAATCAGGGTCCTGACAATAGGTTTCACTAGTGGCTTCTCTCAACATAGCATGTATTACGGTGGGTGAACAAACTACTGCCGAGCAATTGTTCGAAAAGCGCATAATTATGAAGACATCTAAGGCAATGATCATGAATATAGGTATCACGCCCGTGTCAAGTAGACCGAAACGATTCTGCATCTACTACTATTACTCCACACATCAACCGCTATCCAGCATGCATCTAGAGTATTAAGTTCATAAGAACAGAGTAACGCATTAAGAAAGATGACATGATGAAGAAGGATAAACTCAAGCAATATGATATGAACCCCATCTTTTTATCCTCGATGGCAACAATACGATACGTGCCTTGCTGCCCCTACTATTACTGGGAAAGGACACCGCAAGATTGAACCCAAAGCTAAGCACTCTCCCATTGCAAGAAAGATCAATCTAGTAGGCCAAACTAAAGCGATAATTTGAAGAGACTTGCAAAGATATCAAATCATGCATATAAGAATTCAGAGAAGAACCAAATAATATTCATAGATAATCAAGTTCATAAATCCACAATTCATCAGATCTCGGCAAACACACCGCAAACGAGTATTACATCAAATAGATATCCAAGAACATCGAGGAGAACTTTGTATTGAGGATCAAAGAGAGAGAAGAAGCCATCTCGCTAATAACTATGGACCCGAGGGTCTGTGGTAAACTACTCACGCTTCATCAGAGAGGCTATGGTGTTGATGTAGAAGCCCTCCATGATCGATTCCCCCTCCGGCAGATCGCGGTAAAAGGCCCCAAGATGGGATCTCACGGAAGTCTGAAGGTTGCGGCGGTGGAAAAGTGGTTTCGTGGCTCCCCCACGATGTTTCTAGGGTATAAGAGTATATATAGGAGAAAGAAATGCGTCGGTGGAGCTACGAGGGGCCCACGAGGGTGGGGGCACGCCTACCCCGTGGCGCACCCTCTGCCTCGTGGCCGCCTCGTTCGTCTCGACTTCATCTCCAAGTCTTCAGTTTGCTTTCGGTCCAAGAAAGATCATCACGAAGGTTTCATTCCGTTTGGACTCTGTTTGGTATTCCATTTCTGCAAAACTCTAAAATAGGCAAAAAAACAGAAGTTGGCACTGGGCCTCCGGTTAATAGGTTAGTCCCAAAAATAATATAAAAGAGCATATTAAAGCCCATTAAACATCCAAAACAGATAATATAATAACATGGAACAATCAAAAATTATAGATACGTTGGAGACGTATCAAGCATCCCCAAGCTCGAGAAGGTAAATGATAAAAACAGAATTTTTGATGTGGAATGCTACCTAACATATTTATCAATGTAATTTTCTTTATTATGGCATGAATGTTCAGATTCGAAAGATTCAAGACAAAAGTTTAATATTGACATAAAAATAATAATACTTCAAGCATACTAACAAAGTAATCATGTCTTCTCAAAACAACATGGCCAAAGAAAGTTCATCCCTAGAAAATCATATAGTTTGGTTATGCTCCATCTTCGTCACACGAAATAGTCAAATCATGCACAACCCCGATGACAAGCCAAGCAATTGTTTCATACTTTAGTATTCTCAAACTTTTTCAACTTTAACGCAATACATGAGCGTGAGCCATGGACATAACACTATAGGTGGAATAGAGTGGTGGTTGTGGAGAAGACAAAAAGGAGGAAGATGGTCTCACATCAACTAGGCGTATCAATGGGCTATGGAGATGCCCATAAATAGATATAATTGTGAGTGAGTAGGGATTGCCATGCAACGGATGCACTAGAGCTATAAATGTATGAAAGCTCAACAAAAGAAACTAAGTGGGTGTGCATCCAACTTGCTTGCTCACCAAGACCTAGGGCATTTGAGGAAGCCCATAGTTGGAATATACAAGCCAAGTTCTATGATGAAAATTTCCCACTAGTATATGAAAGTGACAAAATAAGAGACTCTCTATCATGAAGATCATGGTGCTACTTTGAAGCACAAGTGTGGAAAAAGGATAGTAGCATTGTCCCTTCTCTATTTTTCTCTTTTTTTTTGTTTGGCTTCTTTGGCCCCTTTTTTTCATTGGCTTCTTTGGCCTTTCTCCTTTTTTTTGTTTCCTCACATGGGACAATGCTCTAATAATGATGATCATCACACTTCTATTTATTTACAACTCAAAGATTACAACTCGATACTTACAAAAAAGATGACTCTATATGCGTGCCTCCGGCGGTGTATCGGGATCTGCAATGAATCAAGAATAACATGTATGAAAAAATTATGAATGGTGGCTTTCCACAAATGCAATGTCAACTACATGATCATGCAAGGCAATATGACAATGATGGAGCGTGTCATAATAAACGGAACGGTGGAAGGTTGCATGGCAATATATCTCAGAATGGCTATGGAAATGCCATAATAGGTAGGTATGGTGGCTGTTTTGAGAAAGCTAAATGGTGGGTTTATGGTACCGGCGAAAGTTGGGCGGTACTAGAGAGGCTAGCAACGGTGGAAGGGTGAGAGTGCGTATAATCCATGGACTCAACATTAGTCATAAAGAACTCACATACTTATTGCAAAAATCTACAAGTCATCAAAAACCAAGCACTACGCCAAGCATGCTCCTAGGGGATAGATTGGTAGGAAAAGACCATCGCTCGTCCCCGACCGCCACTCATAAGGAAAGACAATCAAAGAAATACCTCATGCTTCAAATTTGTTACACAACGGTTACCATACGTGCATGCTACGGGACTTGCAAACCTCAACACAAGTATTTCTCAAATTCACAATTAATTAACTAGCATGACTCTAATATCACCATACTCATGTCTCAAAACAATCATCAAGCATCAAACTTCTCATGGTATTCAATACACTTTATATGAAAGTTTTTATTATACCCATCTTGGATGCCCATCATATTAGGACTAGTTTTATAGCCAAAGAAAACTACCATGCTGTTCTAAAAGACTCTCAAAATAATATAATGAAGCATGAGAGATCAATAATTTTTATAAAATAAAACCACCACCGTGCTCTAAAAAGATATAAGTGAAGCACTAGAGCAAAATTGTATAGCTCAAAAGATATAAGTGAAGCACATAGAGTATTCTAATAAATTCCGATTCATGCGTCTCTCTCCCAAAAGGTGTGTACAACAAGGATGATTGTGGTAAACTAAAAATCAAAGACTCAAATCATACAAGACGCTGCAAGCAAAACACATATCATGTGGTGAATAAAAATATAGCCTCAAGTAAAGTTACCGATAGAGCGAAGGCGAAAGAGGGGATGCCTTAGGGGCATCCCCAAGCTTAGGCTTTTGGTTGTCCTTAAATTTTACCTTGGGGTGCCTTGGGCATCCCCAAGCTTAGGCTCTTTCCACTCCTTACTCCAAAATCCATCAAATCTTTACCCAAAAACTTGAAATTTTCACTCACAAAACTCAACAGAAAATCTCATGAACTCCGTTAGTATAAGAAAATAAACCACCACTTTAATATACTGTAACGAACTCATTCTTTATTTATATTGGTGTTAAACCTACTGTATTCCAACTTCTCTATGGTTCATACCCCCCGATACTACTCATAGATTCATCAAAATAAGCAAACAACACACGAAAAATAGAATATGTGAAAAGCAGAGCGATGCAGCCAATCTGATTTGTTCGAATACTCCTGGAACTCCAAAAATTCTGAAAAACTAGGACAATCTGGATAATGTGTATATTAATCTACTGCAAAACGAATTAACATTTTATAATGTTCTGGTGAATTTTAACAATTATTTTCATCAGCCCAAAGTTTCTTTCTTTTTCAGCAAGATCAAACAACTATCACCCACGAAGATCCTATTGGTTCTACTTGGCACAAACACTTATTAAAACATAAAACCACATCTAAACAGAGGCTAGATGAATTATTTATTACTATACAGGAGCAAAGAGCAAAGAACAAAAATAAAATTGGGTTTTCTCCCAACAAGCGCTATCGTTTAACGCCCCTAGCTAGGCATAAAAGCAAGAATAGATCTAGGTATTTTCATCTATGGTATGCAATCCTTATGTGGCTCTCATAATAGATTCATAAGGCAATTTAATTTTCTTCATAAAGAATTGGAATTATTCAGGGTTCGTTTGGACATTTTATACACTAAACTGGTTTTCTAGCCATTTCAGGTGCACAATTCAAAATTAAACTACATGCACATGCTCCGGTGCATATAAATTGGTTGGAAAGTCAAATATGTGTCCTTGGGTGCATGCTTAGGTCCCATGCAAGAAATGGAAATAAATTTCAAACATCAGGGCACTGCTGATTGCCGGCAAAGCGTTGAGATATATGGCTTTTAAATTCTAGTAAATCCAGAACTCGTCTGAAATTCATGAAACTTGGCATGGTATCATGGAGCGGAATCAACATGTCGTGGTAAAAAATTTGTCCCATTTGGGGCAGGTTTGGGTATAAGCTTCTCACAAACCAGGGCTTCTCACAACAAGCTTGATGGTTTAAGTACACAACATGCCACCTTTGGGGACGAAACAATATCTGTTTCCTCTTATTGCTTTCAAATTTTTTCTAGTGCCAACATAGAACAACAGGAGTGTTGTGTTAAGTTTTGGAATTTTTCGGGGTTTGTTTGGACATTTTTATACATTAACTAGGTTTTCTAGGCATTTTATGTGCATAATTCAAATTTGAAATACATGCACATGCTCCAGTGACAAAAATTGGTTGGAAAAACAAATTTGTGTCCTTGGGTGCATGCTTAGGTCCCATGCAAGAAATGGGAATGAATTTCGAATACCAGGGCACTGTTGATTGTTGGCAAAACATTGAGATACCTGATTTTTAAATTCTAGTAAATCCCAAACTCGTCTGAAATTCGTGAAACTTGGCATGGTATCATGGAGCGGCACCTGACATGTCGTGGTAAATTTTGTTTCACAATTGGGGCAGGTTTGGGTATAATCTTCTCACAAACTAGAGCTTCTCAAAATAAGCCTGATGGTTTCGGTACGGAACGTGCCACCTTTGGGGACAAAACGATATCCGTTGCCTCATATTTCTTTCCAAAATTGTCTAGTGCCAACATATAACAACAGGAGTGTTGTCTTAAGTTTTGGAATTTTTCGGGGTTCGTTTGGACATTTTTATACATTAACTAGGTTTTCTAGGCATTTTATGTGGACAATTAAAATTTGAAATACATGCACATGCTCCAGTGAATATAAATTGGTTGAAAAATCAAATCTGTGTCCTTGGGTGCATACTTAGGTCCCATGCAAGAAATGTCAATGAATTTGAAATACTAGGGCACTGTTGATTGCCGGCAAAACATTGAGATACCTGGTTTTTAAATTCTAGTAAATCCAAAACTCGTCTAAAATTCATGAAACTTGGCATGGTATAATGGAGCGGAACCCGACATGCTATGGTAAAACAATTGTCCCATTTGGGGCAGGTTTGGGTATAAGCTTCTAACATACCAGAGCTTCTCACAACAAGTCTGATGGTTTCAGTACGGAACGTGCCACCCTTGGGGACGATACAATATCCGTTGCCTCTTATTGCTTTCCAAAATTTTCTAGTGCCAACATAGAACAACAGGAGTGTTGTGTTAAGTTTTGGAGTTTTTCGGGGTTCGTTTGGACATTTTTATACATTAACTGGGTTTTCTAGGCATTTTATGTGCATAATTCAAATTTGAAATACATGCACATGCTCCACTGCATATAAATTGGTTGAAAAATCAAATCTGTGTCCTTGGGTGCATGCTTAGGTCCCATTCAAGAAACGGGAATGAATTTCAAATACCAGGGGACTGTTGATTGCAGGCAAAATGTTGAGATACTTGGCTTTTAAATTCTAGTAAATCCGAAACTCGTCTAAAATTCATGAAACTTGGCATGCTATCATGGAGCGGCACCCGGCATGCCATGGTAAAAGATTTGTCCCATTTGGGGCAGGTTTGGGTATAAGCTTCTCACAAACCAGAGCTTCTCACAACAATTCTGATGGTTTCGGTACGGAACATGCCACCTTTGGGGACGAAAGGATATCTGTTGCCTCTTATTGCTTTCCAAAATTTTCTAGTGCCAACATAGAACAACAGGAGTGTTGTGTTACGTTTTGGTATTTTTTGGGGTTCGTTTAGACATTTTTATACATTAACTCGTTTTTCTAGGCATTTTTTGTGCATAATTCAAATTTGAAATACATACACATGCTCCAGTGCATATAAATTGGTTCAAAAATCATATATGTGTCCTTGAGTGCATGCTTAGGGCCCATGCAAGAAATGGGAATGAATTTCAACCACTGTGGGGCTGATTGATTCTTGAAGCAAAATGTTGAGATACATGGCTTTTAAATTCTAGTAAATCCAAAACTCGTTTGAAATTCATGAAACTTGGCATGCTATCATGGAATGGCACCCGAGCATGTCTTGTGGTATTTTCATGTCCATTTTGAGAGAAAGGCGACTTTTCGAATAACAGCCAACAAAGGCATTTTTGAAAAAATAGCTGCCACTTTAATATCTTAAACGTTTGTATAATTCAAACCATGTGCTTTATGTTAACCATTCACGTGACACCACGTGTCTTGGTTTTAATGGCTATAGCAGTCTTTGTGCGGACAAGCTGCTTGGCCGAGCAGGGGCGTGCGGCCTTGAGCTCATCGGGAAGTGTGCAAGCTATTCAACGCAAGAATCATGCATCTCTTCAACGCAAACGGTTTAGATTACGGTATGCAAATTAAAGCCAGACTTCGGCGCTAAGCCAAGTGACACTGCAATTTGTCAAAATATGCAGCTAAAAATCAATAGCACTATCTAATTTTTGCAACTAAAATTCAGTAACTAAGCATAGATTTCATTCATATAGATTAAGCAGTCATTCTCACCGGGAAGCGAGACAGCCTTGGACCGTTGCCCGCCTCGCTCCCACTAGTGCAATATTAATGGGCGTGGCGAGGCGCACCCCCATCCTCGCCACACACACAATCCTCTCTCTGCGCGCATCCTCGACGCCGCTCTGAATCCTCCAGGCCAAATGGGTGTGTATGAGATGCCCGGCCAAAGTCTGCTCGGAGGGAGTGGCGGCGTCGGGCTGTGAAGCACCGAACGCAGCGTGACATGGAGCGAAGGTTTCCGTCACCACCGACGAGGTGGAGAACGAGGGTGCCAACTAGCGGAGGCGGGTCGAGAAAGAACCGCAAAAGACTCCAGCAGGCCTACACTTCATCAACAACCTCCCCGATGATATGTTGATAGTCATCATATCCCTCCTACCAATCAAATATCGGGCAAGGACAGCCGCCCTTTCCCATCGGTGGCGCCCCCATGGCTCCTCACCCCTGTCGACCTCCTCGACGCCCACGAGCTCTACCATGACTATCGCCAAAGCTTGGATGCGTTCTCCCAGATCCTCGGCAGTCACCATGGCCCAATCAAAGGCCTTATCACGAGAAAGTTCCATTCCAATGGCAAGGGCCGAGCCAAGCTTGATGAGTGGTTCTGATCCCCCACCATAGATCAGCTCGAGAAGCTTAGTTTTAATGATGGGCATATGCACTTGCTTCCAATGTCCGCGCTCCGCTTCGCGCCCACGCCGCGCCTCGGCAAGTTCATGAACTGCCATCCCCCCTTAATGACGCGCCCACTCTTTTTCTACCATGAGTGAAGCACCTCGAGCTTGTTGCCGTCTGCATCCCAAAGGATGACATGGGCCTTTGCTCGTGGTACATCTTCTTGATCGAGTTCCTTCGTCTTCTGGCGATGAATTGGTTGAGTACCTTGCATCACCTCGAGGACTCTCAGGACTATTTATGTGTCATTCTTTGGTGCTGCCGCGAAGATCACAAATGGTAGACCACAATATGGTCATTGAGGACACACCTTCACTTGAGAGATTACTTGTAGTTGATCAACAACGTCCAACAAGAATCAATGTCATTTCTGTGCCGAAATTGACAGTGGTGGGCTACTCATCCGTCAAATACTACTACTTTCTGGTACAACAGTCACCTTATACCTCTCCTTCTTGATATCAACATTATTTCTAGTTTTGAAGATGTATGTTAAATACATCATCCAAAGAAAAGCTTCACCCAGATTCTACAAGCCGCGATTAAGGTCTTGGCACTAGAATCTATCGGCCCCAACCTGGACCAAGTTGTCGATTCGTGAGATGCTTTCCGTTGCACGAAAGCTGTATATCGAGGTGATGTTCCTTTCCTGTTCAATGTTAACCATAAGGGAGTTCAATTTTTTGCACCTTTTCCCAAGTTTGCAATGACAATGTACTACGATTTTTGAAGGAATTTTGGAGGATTTCAGGACATACACGCTCCACCCCATATTGGTTGCTTTATTCATATGGTTACAAGCCATAAGCATTTCTCCTTTGGGTTCATCTGTACTAGTTTTTTTAGGGAATTTTTCATCCAATCCAACCTCTTGTGAAGAAGGCTACATGTTTCTATATTGTAATCAAATGCCCATGTTAATCATGTCAGATCGAAGATGGCACGTTGGTGCATTTTACAAATCCTACAAACCAAATAGGAGTGTAGTAGTGTTCAAAACTGCATGTAGGCACTAACACGTTCTCTTCTTTTGCACATAATAATAGGCCGGGAGGTGGATAATGTTTATAACGACAATCACATCGACTTCCTGGATGTGCATCTCTAAAATATTACTTTGAACTCCTCTTGAGGGACCTTCTAGGAGATTACACTCGCCGGTTCTTTTCTTGCCGGAGCAAGGGTGTTGAGGGTCTTGAGGTTGAACACGCATTTAATTAGGAAGGCAGATGAATGGTATGTTGATCGAGGCGCAGTACTGCGGAATGGAAGAGGCTCTAAAAAGCTAAACTTTGTATTGGAAGAGCATATGACAGTGTAACCGGAAGTCATTGTGTCAAACCCATACATGACTTGTCAGCGGCTGATCCCTTTGCAGAAATGACGAAGTTTGCAATGTGTGAATTTAGGCATTGTAATCTTTGAATTTGAACCTTGCAATATTTATGGTATTTGTTATATTGAACCATTTATGTTCTCTTGTCTCAACGCAAACAGTTCATCCGAGTGAACTGCATGTCGAGTCTCGCTTTTACACCTTGATGATCTGGTGACCGTTTCTTTTGTGTTGCCCTAATCACAAACAGTTCATCTGAGTGAACCGTATGCTTTGTACATCGCACACATCTTCATCCGCTGCCCGTTTCTTTTGTTCCTCCTCATCACAAACGATTAATTGAAGTGAACCGTATGCCCTGCATCGCACACGCAACTAAAATCTGAACCGTGTTTGATGCATCCTCCATCGCAAACGTTTTGCACCTTTTTGATGGTTCCTTTACACCACCGTTTGCGATTATTGCATCGCACACAGTTTCCCCGAAGGGTCTCTAATTGTAGTGTCGCATTAGCAGCATCCTGCAGTAGTGCAGTTTCCTGCAAAATATTAGTCTCTTCTTGGACAGCAGAGACTTTCTCAATAAATGCATCCATATCGGCATTATATTCATAATTCTCATGGCAATATTTAAGTATAGCAAAATTTTCAGGCCTATAAACATCATCATAAAAAGCTTCATACTTTTCAAACAAAGATTCAATTTCATAAGCACCCTGAAAAGCAATGAATTCTTCTATTCGTTCCACATCATAGTAATCATATATACCATTAGCATAAGAAGCTAAGGTTTCATTATCGTTAAATTTGCATGAATAGGGAAGGTGTGGAGCCTTCATCCTAGAGCAACAAGTATAATCATATCTCAAGGATAGTTGCCGAGCATACCAATGCAACATGTGAATTTGATCCCATAAGAGTTTCCCTTTTTGAGTCAAGCGATAATCCCTAAAGTATTCACGTTGATCCAACGTGTCTCCCATTAAATAATTGAATGGGGTTTTCTCAGGATTATTAAAGTAGTGCATAATATCTCTCACATAATGATCATCGAGGGTTTTAGGAGGTTCCCATCTCCATGAGTAGCAAGTACACCTAATTTTTTTTGGTATTTCGTGTTCCATATCCATAACTAAAGATATAAAACAACTTAGAACAGCAAATAAAATCTATTTAGTGATAAAGCAAACAAGCACACACGAGAATATTCACCCCAAGCTATTGCTCCCGGCAGCGGCCTTGGAAAAAAGGTCTTGATAACCCAAAAGTATAGGGGATCAGTTGTAGCCTCTTTCGATAAGTAAGAGTGTCGAACCCAATGAGGAGCTAAAGGTAGAACAAATATCCCCTCAAGTTCTATCGACCACCGATACAACTCTACGCAAGGTTTACGTTCGCTTTACCTAGAACAAGTATGAAACTAGAAGTACTTTGTAGGTATTGTTGGATGGGTTTGCAAGATAATATAGAGCATGTAAATAAAAGCTAAGGGCTGTTTAGATAAAGACACAACTAAGTTAGTTTTAGTAGAGAGCTTTTTGTCACAAGAAAGTTATTTGTCCCTAGGCAATCGATAACTAGACCGGTAATCATTATTGCAATTTTATATGAGGGAGAGGCATAAGCTAACATACTTTCTCTCCTTGGATCATATGCACTTACGATTGGAACTCTAGCAAGCATCCGCAACTACTAAAGACCATTAAGGTAAAACCAACCATACCATTAAAGTATCAAGTCCTCTTTATTGCCATACGCCATAATCCACTTATTCGTGTTTGTGTTTCTATCACTCACGCAACACAGACAATAAGCAAACCATGAACATATTTCAAACCCTACAGCGGGGATCCCTCACGCTTGCGTGACACAGAGAGCACCATAGGACAGCACCAATAATAAAACATGCAACTCAAACCAATCACAATCATCAATAAACACATAGGACATAACGGATCTACTCAAACATCATAGGATAGCCATACATCATTGGGAAGTAATATATAGCGTTGAGCACCATGTTTAAGTAGAGATTATAGCGGGGCGAAGAGGTGTTACACCTCTGCATAGAGGGGGAGAGAGTTACGTGATGGCCCGGTGGTGGCGTTGTTGGTGTAGATCCGCAGTCACGATGATGGCCCGGCGGTGTTCGGCATCCTTTGGGAGAGAGGGGAGAAGGCCCCTTCTCCTTCGTCTTCCTTGACCTCCCCCCTAGATGGGAGAAGGGTTTCCCCTCTGGTCCTTAGCTTCCATGGCGTCGGAGGGGCAGGAGCCCCTCCGAGATTGGATCTCTCTCTTTGTTTCATACATTTACGCATTTCCAGTTACGCCCTTTCACCGTTTCTTAAATTCCGAGATCCGTAACTCCAATTGGGCTGAAATTTTAACACAATTTTTATCCGAATATTAGTTTTCTTGCACCAGAAGAAGGGCACCAACCGCCTTACAGGGTGACCACAAGGTCCAGGGGCGCGCCCTCCGTCCTTGTGGGCCCCTCGGGCATCGTCTCGCGTTGATGCTTTTTCGCAAAAATCACATATATTCCAAAAATAATCTTCGTAAGTTTTTATCCCGTTTGGACTCCGTCTGATATGGATCAGTATGTTAGTCGCAACAAATAGTATAAAAAGTTGCCAAAAGTATGTAAAAGTTGTAGAATATTGGTATGGAACAGTAAAAAATTATAGATACGACGAAGACGTGTCGGCCGATCATCGACAAACTTAAGATAGCGAGAGGATGAGTTGAAGGTCATAAGAAACGCGTTTCAAGGAGTTAATCCCGGCGAAGTCGTCTAAGGGAAGATCACGCCGGTGACATTTGGGGGAGAGCTGAACTACCGGACTGAGAAGATCGTGTTTGATGAGGTTGACCTCCCCCTGCCGTACAATGGGATTCTTGGATGCCCAGCCCTCACTAAATTCATGGCGGCATCCCACTATTGCTACAACACCTGGAAGATGCCTAGGCCGATGGGAGTCCTTACCATCCCATCATACGAGAAGGATGAAATCATTTGCGTGGATAAGATGTCTTGGAACCTTGATCATGGCCGGCAAGCGACAGCGGCCAGTTCCTCCAAGGAGGACGAGAGGAAAAGAAGAAGGGTATGCAAGGGCCGACAAGGAATCCGGGAAGCGTACCTCTTGAAGTGTGTTGTGCTGTTGATGACTTCCCCTGAGAGCTCCAATAGCAAGAGATCCAAGGTCACTGCACCCCAAGTGAAAAAGTTCCCGACAGGGTTGGCTGGCGTTGATGGTACTTTCACTATCAGCGCCACCCTTGATGATAAATAGGAAAGCACGCTCGTTCCCTTCCTGCGGGTGAATATCGATGTGTTCGCCTGACAACCATCTGATATCCCCGGTGTTCCTAGGGAGGTAATTGAGCACCACCTTCTTCATCTGCCCACATGCGGACACATCAAGCGAAGAAAGTCCGAAAGTAGGCCTTGGAGACGGCAGTTCATTGCGGAAGAGATCAAGAAACTTGAAGCAAGCTGGTTTGGTCGGAGGAGTGCTACATCCCACATGGTTGGCTAATCCGTTGGTAGTCCCAGGAAGGCTACGGGGAAGTGGAGGCTTTGCATAGATTTCACCGAGATCTCAACAACGCTTGCAGAAGGACCCGTTTCCCTTGCCGCGCATCGATCAGATTGTGGATTCCACTTCAGGCTGTGATTTGCTCTCCTTTCTGGATGCATATTCTGGGTATCATCAAATCTTCATGTCCAAGGAAGACGAAGAGAAGACATCGTTCATCACTCCATGTGCTACGTACTATTGCAAGGGCAGTCCAGATTGGTTTCGAGCCACAGCTGCACAGAAACATTGAAGGTTATATGGATGATATTGTGGTTAAGACCAAGGATAGAGCCACCCTTATTAAGGATTTGGAGGAGACATTTGCTAATCTGCCCAAGATCAACTTGAAGCGCAACCTAGAGAAGTGTGTGTTTGGTGTTCCCTCCGGCAAGCTGCTTGGGTTCTTTGTGTCCCATCGGGGCATGGAAGCCAACCCTGACAAGATTAAAGCTATCTAGCAGATCCAAGAACTAAGGATAGTAGAGGATGTGAGGTGTATACGGTAGTGCGTTGCCACGCTAAGCGATTCATTTCCAAGTCTGCACTTGAAGCGTGCCGGCCGTTCTTCAAAATTTTGAAGAAGGCGGGGCCCATGAAGTGGACTCCGAGGCCGGAATCTTGACTTTGCAAGAGTTGAAGGCCTACTTGTCCTCTGTGCCCACCTTGGTTGATCCCAAGCCACAAGAGCCGTTGCTGCTATACTTAGCGGCAACCAACCAAGTAGTTAGCGCAGCCTTGGTAGCGCAGCGGGAAGTGGATGAAGCAGAAAGTGAGCAAGTACCAGCAGAGTCAAATAGGAATCATGACAGAAATAAGCATGGCAGCGAGAGTAACCCAAAGGACACGGCAAGGAAGAAAGTGGTGCAGCACCCAGTGTACTTCGTTAGCTCTTTACTATAGGGGGCTAGATCGAGGTACTTTGGCACGCAAAAGTTGATCTTTGGTCTCATCATGGCCTCAAGGAAACTGTGCCACTACTTCCAAGCCCATGAAATCACGATTGTCACTCATTTCCCATTGAAAGCATACTCCGAAACCCTGAGGCTACTGGCAGAATAGTGGAGTGGGCTTTGGAGTTATCCAGTTTTGGTTTGAAATTTGAGAGCCCATCAACAATTCAGAGAAGGGCATTGGCAGAGTTTATTGCAGAATGAACGCCAACCCCTGATGAGGAAGTGCCAGAGGCAGTTATCCCCAGCAAGGAATCGCCCCAAGAATGGATTATGTATTTCGATGGTGCCTTTTCCCTACAAGGTGCGGGAGCTGGCGTGCTTCTTGTCGCCCCCCTTCGGGGAGCACTTGAAGTATGTCGTCCAGATGAATTTTGCCCGGGAAGAGGCAACCAACAATACAACAGAGTATGAAGGGCTCCTTAGGGCTCGGGATTCTTGCTTGAATTGGGAATTAAGAAGCTGATCATTCGAGGAGTTTCACAGCTTGTGGTGAGACAAGTCAACAAGGATTACCAAAGCCCATTGATGGAGGCATACATTGAGGAAGTGAGGAGATTGGAGGAACGCTTTGACGGATTGCAAATAGAAGCAGTACCCGTCTTGGAAAATAGCATAGCTGATCATCTGTCCAAAGTGTGCTGCGCAAAAGCTTCCTGTGGAACCAGGGACTTTTGTTCTCCATCTTACTCAGCCCTCCGTATCCCCGGCAACAATGGCCCCAAAAAGGAGGAAATTGGACTCCGGTAAGCCTCTCCTTGTAGAGCCATCCGCTCCTAGCAGAGACCCTGCCGGAAACAACTCCTCACCACCTGTCGGACCGCACCCTCCAGCCGGGTCCATGGTCCTCGCGAACAAGGAATGTGCCCCCGCAGTAGGGGAGGTGCTGCTAGTCCTCGTTGCCGAGCCTCAAGCTCCAACTTGGGCAAGGCACATAGTCCACTTCCTCCAAACCGGAGAGCTTCCCGGTGACCAAGATGAAGCTGAAAGTGTTGCCCGAAGGGCCAGTATGAATCAATTTGTCGATGACACTCTGTACAGAAGGAGGCCCAACTGTGTGAAATTGAAGTGCATCTGCCGGGAAGAAGTAAAGGAACTGATGGCTGAGATACGCAAAGGCGTGTGCGGCTCCCGCATTGGATCAAGGGCATTAGTTGGGAAAGCATTCCGGCCAGGATTCTATTGGCCCATAGCCCTCCAAGATGCGGTCGAGCTTGTTACCAATTGTGAAGCCTGCTAGTTTGATTCCAAGAACATCCACCTGCCTCCCAAGCTCTTCAGACGATCCCTTTATCATGGCCATTTCGGTGTAGGGGCTCGATATCCTCGGCCCCTTCCCCGAGAGATCGGGGGCTTTGAATTCTTGTTCGTTGCTATTTCCAAGTTTACAAAGTGGCAATAAGTGACTGCCATGAAAAATGTGACTGGTCAGTCAGCTATCAAATTCTTGAAAGAATTTGTGTGCCGTTTTCGAGTCCCGGCAAGGATCATTACCGACAACGGCACCCAGTTCACGAGCCGCGCCTTCATGCAATATGTTCATTCCCTCAGATGCAAGATCTCATTTGCCTCTGTTGCACTTCCTAGAAGCAATGGACAAGCTGAGAGGGAGAACATTGAAGTGCCGGGGGACTCAAGACAAGAACCTTTGATACCCTGCAGAAGCACGGCAGGCGGTGGATCGATGAGCTGTCGGTAGTTCTCTGGTCCCTCAGAACGAGACCAAATCAAGCTACCGAACAGACTCCCTTCTCCCTGGTCTATGGGGCAGAAGCAGTTATCCCCATGGAACTCATTTACGGGTCGCCTCGAGTGCTTGCCTACGATTAAGTAGCGCAAGATCAGCACCGGTGTGACGGCGTTGTGCTACTCAAGGAGAACCGTCTCCAGGATGCTACGCATGCTGCACGCTATCGGCAGGCCCTGCGTCGCTATCATAGCCGCAGGGTTCATCCCGGTGTTTTGAGGGAGCCGACCTTGTGCTTAGGCGTGTTCAGTCCGCCAAGGGTACAAACAAGTTGATGCCGAAGTGGGAAGGCCCTTACTGGGTAGTATGAGTCACCAGACCTGGCGCAGTCCGTCTGGTGACCGGAGATGGCATTCAATTGCAAAACTCATGGAATATCGAGTATCTCTGCAAGTTCTACCGTAAAGCGGCGGCTGTCGGGCCCCTGCGGCGGACACCCTTTGTCTGAGCCTTGCCTTAGCTTCATGTAACCCCTTGTACAAAGCCAGGGCAATGACCTTGAGCAACAGAGAAATAAACGAAGCGCCGGGGGGCCCCAACCAAGTTGTATGCATGCATAAGCATTCCAAGAGCACTGCATAAGCATTTCATGAGCATTTGTATATGCATATAGATAGGATCACATCTTGCATCATTCCCATCTGCATGAAGCTGCAGGTTCCTGCTGTGAACTTGGCCTCTACAAGGAGTTGGGAAGATGAACCAGCATTGCGATCTCTTCCAACCCAAAGAGATAAGTTCTACCTCTTGTCCATTAGTGTTCTGTAAGCTATGACTTGCGCATGAGAAAACCTTGCCACTCTTTTGAGACTTAGGTGCTCCCATCCTTGACTCGAATGTTGCTTCGGTCAGGATGGTCGTAGTGGCCTTTGGTAAAAGGAAGTTGGCGGGGGGCTGGTCCCTTAATTTTTTCCCGGTAGACACAGTTCTCCGGCAAACAAAAGGGTACCGGCAGGGTAGCCTATTGGGGAAAACTCGTTTATTTACATTAAGGAGGCATTCCACCTCCGCATGGACATATACATGCACAAGTTCCGGCAAGGTTCATCCTTTTCCGTTAATATCTTTGGCAATACAAGTACAAGCATTACGTAACACCAACATGGAGCGAGAGATTACATTATTTGAATTAAAATTTGACAAGTGCCTACAGATTTAAGATTGAAAAAAGATAAATGCTCCGTAAACTCCTCTCCTTGTCCCTCTTGTCCCAGGTAGTGCGGTGGGAAGAGAAGAGGGCGGGCGCGCACCGGCACAACGCCACCCCGATCCCGTCAGGGCCTACCAAACGCAGCCTGAACAGATCGGGAGTGGAGAGGCTACGAAGGAGGAGGGCGGAAGGGGTACCACAACGCCCCCCTGGTCACCACTTCCAGGACCAGTCGGAAGACTCCAGCACAAGCTCCGGCAGATGAGGACGTCGAGGCCCAGCTAGAACACCACTGGAGGAAGCGGAAGCACAAGAGGGGCAAGCCTATCCCCGGCAGCAGGGAAAACAGTGATGACGACGTCAGGGAAAGGTGGGAAGAGCCAGACAGACGGGCAATAGGTCGCCGGTATGAGACGAACACGTCGATGTTGTCGTACTCCGACTGAACGGCCTGCCTCCCGCATTCTCCTTCTCTCCTGGCTTCGTATTTATCAACACCATCCGTGGGGAGCCCCGGCCTAGCTATCCGGCACCTGCTCCGGGGAGATGGTCGAGGTCCATTGCTTCCCGCCTTGGCGGGCAGTAAGGCGCGCTTCTCGTCGCCATCAGCCCGAAGACCTCCGGGAGGGGCAGTGCTAGGATTACCAATGGTCTCCAGCCCTACCTCCCGGGCAAGCCCTAAAGACGCCAAGAAATTCCCCACAGCATGGACCAGGCTCACTCCCCGAGCACCGGCATGAACATTTAGCAACACCAGCCTCAACCAAGAGCCCGGGGGCTGGCCCGAGGCTCTTCTCTTCGACATAACCAGCAAGAAGCAGAAAACAGAGGAGGGGTAGCGCAAGGATGAATGACTCCGCCCTCCCTTCGCCTCTCCTTTTATAGGCAGGCTGGGGAGGGGAGCCGCTCCCTCAACGGGCGGCCGACGTCCTCCTCCGCCAATTCAACAAGACCGGGCCCTCGCCTTGATGCTTTCCCGCGCCACACGCCTCCGTTACCTACCTCGTGCGATGCATGCCGCATACATGGATAAGGATAAGGGCGTGGTGGGAAGAGTGAATTCGTAGTTTCTACCCCGTGCGTTAAAGTAATTCACGGGCCATTACCAGGGCGGCCCCACCACTATTGGCTTTACACGACGCGCGGGGGAACCAGAATCTGGCCTAGACCTAATATTACTGAAGAAGCAAAGAAGACCTCAAGAGGCTAACCTCTTCAGCACCCCTGCTTGTGCACTTATTAGGCCCTACCCCAACGGCCTTTCGTGGCCGTTCGGGGCAGGCGAGGGGCTTCTGTCGGTGCAACAAACCACAGGTCTGTTGCCCGGTGCTGCGAGCATGGGAATAGGATTGAGGCACCAACCCAAGTCAGAGTACAAGAGACCAAGAGCTTCGAAGGATCAACATGCAGATCAAGAGGACCGAGATCAAGCCAGAGAAGCAAGATACCACCAGGAGAAGAGCCTCCCTTGCCGGGAAGACGAGCTCGACAATGACGCAGTCACCCCTAGAAGAAGACGTCCAAGATGTCTCCGCAAGGCCTGCCGGGACTCACAAAAGCTAAACCACCTCACCCAACAACTCCACCATGACCCACGTCGTCAATCAATGTGGTGTCAAGCCGCAAAGTGACTAAGTGGCAGCCGTTCGCCACATGGCGGCCTCTTTCTACAGGAAATGCCTACAGATGACACCCGTCTGCGGCGTGTCAAGCGGCGGCGTGGAACTATGAAGATAGCCCGGCAAGGCTTGCCGGGCAACCAATGAGGTGATGTTCGATGATGCATTTAATGCACCCTGTCAGCCTGCAGAGTTAGGTATGATAGCACTCTTTGCTATCTTATCAGTGCATAATGACTACTTTGCCATTGTGGTAACCCCTTAATCTATAAAAGGAGGCCCATGGCAACCGTAGAAAGGGTTAGAAGGTTGCATAACAAACACATCCATGCCACGTAGCCACTACCACCACAGCCGGGCAAGTGTACTACACCCCACCGCCATTCTTCCACCATCAATCAACCAAAGCGGAGTAGGGTTTACGCCTCACGACGGCCCGAACTAGGTAAAATAAACGTGTGATCGTTGCCGCACTGCCCCACGTTCTTCTACTCTTTGTGCAACGCGACATCCGCCATGCCAAACCAGCAAGGGGCCCTTGGTCCCATAGGTGGCTGTGGTTTCCCATGACAATTAATGGACCTTCTTGAGGTAGCTTCCTCATCCATGCGTGTCCATGTTGATGCGCTCTTGTAGTGGTAGCGACAGAATATCCAATGGGGACAATGGATTGAGGAAATAGACGACCTCGAAGGGATACTTACCAGTTATAGAATATCTTGCTTGATTGTAGGCGTACTCAACGATAAGCAAACAATCCTCCCACTCCTTGATGTTCTTCTTGATCAACACTAGGAGGAGTGTAGAGAGCGTCCGGTTTGTGACCTCCGTTTTTCTGTCAGTTTATGATGGTACGCCAATGAGAAGAGTAGCTTGATTCTGAACTTGGTACATACCGTCTTCCTAGAGTAGCTAAGGAACTTGACGTTGTGATCCGACACAATCTTCTTGGGCACTCCATGTAAACGCAATATTTCCCTACAAAAGTGATATGTAACATGTGAAGCATCGTCTATCTTGTTGCGGGAATAAAATTTTCCATCTTAGAGAAATGGTCCACAATGACAAATACCGAATCTTTTCCATTTTGAGTTCTAGGCAAACCAAGCACAAAATCCATACTAATATCTTCCCATCGGTGGTACAGAATAGGAAGTGGCATATAAACACCACGTGATTGAGCGCTAGACTTAGCTTTGCAACATGTACAACACCGGTTGGTGTAGCGTGAGATGTCGCAAAACATCTTTGGCCAAAAATAGTTCTTGGAGAGCTTACCGAAGGTATTATACATGACTGAGGTGTCCCATAGGTCCTCCACCTTGAGCTTCTTGCAAAGGCAAGAAACAAAGAGAATACTAGGGGATACAAAGTTGGCTAGCACGCATAAGATTGCCATCCTTGAGATAATATCACTCCCAAGAAGTGTGAATTAAGCATTTGTCATAACGAATTGCAAACGAATCATCATATGGATACAAGTCTTTAATGTGCTCAAATACGATAACATTCAATTCAAGTTGAGTAACTAACATGCATTTGCGGGAAAGAGCATCTACCACAACATTTTCCTTACCCCTGATATACTAGATAACATAAGGACAAGACTCAGTGAACTCACTTCATTTGGCATGTCACTTATTCAATTTGGTTTGACCCTTAATGTATTTAAGCATCTCATGATCCATCTATATGAAAAATTCACGAGGGCGAAGATAATGTTCCCACACATGCAAGACTCGCACTAAAGCATATAAGTGCTTGTCATAAACGGATAGTCCCCAAGTTGCGCTCCAGATAGTTTCTCGTGAAAGTATGCGATTGGGCGCTTCTCCTGCAACACGCCACCTATGCCATTACCACTAGCGTCGCAATGCACTTCAAAAGTTCTCTCTAAATTGGGTAAGGCAAGTAATGGAGCATGTGTAAGCAAGTTTTTAATCTCATTAAATGTGGTGTCTTCGGAAGGTCCCCAAACAAATGGTGCATTCTTCTTACTCAATGCGTGCAATGGTGATGCAATATTGCTAAAATCCTTGACAAATGACGATAAAAACCGGCTAGGCCAAGGAAAGTACACACTTGAAGCAAGTTTGTCGGTTGTCGGGGATATACCCCGCCGCGTAACCCGACCGGACTTGGCGCTTCATCGATAACCCGCCGGAGGACTGACGGTTCACTGGTCTGGCGGTTCACTAGTCTGCCGACTCATTGGTGACCCGGTGGGTGTTTTAGATGGATGACAAGGCTGGCTCATGCTATGGTGGGCCGGTTTACGAGGAAAGGCATAAGGAATATTCCCTTACAAAGGAAGCAAGACTAGGACTCCACTTGTAATAGAGTAATCCTAGTCCTACTAGGACTAGTCATGTAACCCGCCCCTTCAACTTATATAAGGAGGGGCAGGGCTCCCCAAAGAGGGACATGCAGCAAAAAACAATATCTAGGGCTAGACACAAAGGGGGAGCCGGCTTATGCGGCGACTCCCTCATGAGCATAATGAGACCTAGCCACAAACAACATGTAGGGCTATTACCGGATGATGTTTCCCGGGGCCCGAAGCTGTCTAAATCCTTGTCTTATGTGTTGCGTCTCTTGTCTCGATCAACCCCTCTCAAGCTACCACATAGATGCGTTGGCCTCACGACTAAGTCCTCACTCTAGGACATCTGCCGTGACAATTCCACGACATCGGTTGTGGCCATGTTTTAATAGCGTCGATTCTAGCTTCATCTACTTGAATGCCCTTAGAGGAAACAACAAAGCCCAAGAAAACAAGCTTATCAACACCAAAACTGCATCTTTTGATGTTAGCATAAAAAGTCGCTCCTTTCTAAGAACATGCATGACGTCCCTACGGTGTAGGACATAATCTTCAAGAGATTGACTAAACACAAGTATATCATCAAATTATACCACAACACGAATGCCAATATATTTGCAAACAACGTAGTGCATCACACACATAAAAGTGCTAGGTGCTTGAGATAAGCCCATAGGCATGAGAAACCATTCATACATGCCAAATTTGGTTTTAAAATTCCTTTTCCATTCGTCACCCTCTTGCGTCTGAATTTCATAGTAGCCGCTTTTAATGTGAATTTTTGAGAAAATGGTGGCTCCACTAAGTTCATCTAGCATGTCATCAAGGCGTGGAATGGGATGTCTATACTGAACAGTGATAACATTGATGGGACAACAATCAAAACACATGCGAAAAGTACCATCTTTCTTAGGCAGGCACAAGAATAACCAGAATGACACATGGACTTAAGCTATCGGGTACATACCCGTTTCCCATGAGATGTTGGACTTGCCTTTGGATCTCATAGGTGATGAGCCCACGGTATAGGGGATCTATCATAGTCCTTTTCGATAAGTAAGAGTGTCGAACCCAACGAGGAGCGGAAGGAAATGACAAGTGGTCTTCAGCAAGGTATTTTCTGCCAGCACTGAAATTATCGATAACAGATAGTTTTGTGATAGGATAAATCGTAACGGGTAACAAGTAATAAAAGTAAATAAGGTGCAACAAGGTGGCCCAATCCTTTTTGTAGCAAAGGACAAGCCTGGATGAACTCTTATATAAAGCAAAGTGCTCCAGAGGACACATGGGAATTACTATCAAGTTAGTTTTCATAATTTGATATGTGGGTGGACCGGTGCCTGGGTGCTGCCCTTACTTGGACAAGCTTCCCACTTATGATTAACCCCTCTCGCAAGCATCCGAAACTACGAAAGAAGAATTAAGGTAAACCTAACCATAGCATGAAACATATGGATCCAAATCAGCCCCTTACGAAGCAACACATAAACTAGGGTTTAAACACATCACTCTAGCAACCCATCATCTACTTATTAATTCCCAATGCCTTCCCCTAGGCCCAAATAATGGTGAAGTTTCATGTAGTCGACGTTCACATAACACCACTATAGGAGAGACAACATACATCTCATCAAAATATCTAACGAATACCAAATTCACATGACTACTTATCACAAGACTTCTCCCATGTCCTCAGGAACAAATGCAACTACTCACAAAGCATATTCATAATCATAAGTAGAGGAGTATTAATTATCATTAAGGATCTGAATAATGACCTTACATCGAATAAACCAACTAGCATGAACTACAAGGAGTAATCAACACTACTAGCAACCCACATGTACCAATCTGAGGTTTTGGGACCAAGATTGAATATAACAGATGAACTAGGTTTTGAGAGGATATGGTGCTGGTGAAGATGTTGATGGAGATTGACCCCCTCTCGATGAGAGGATCGTTAGTGATAGCGATGGTGATGATTTCCCCCTCCGTAGGGATGTTTTCGCCAGAACAGCTCCATTGAGCCCTAGATTAGTTCTCCCAGGTCTGGCTCGAGGCAGTGAGCGCTTGGTCCCAAAAGCTTCTCTGTTATTTTTCGAGGTAAAAGACACCATATAGCTGAAGATGGGCACCGGAGGCCTGCTAGGGGGCCCACAAGGTCAGGGGCGCGCCCAGGGGGGTAGGGCACACCCTCCACCCTTGTGGCTGGCTGGTGGCCCCCCTCTGGTTCTTTCTTCGTCCAATATTTTTTATATATTCAACAAATAATCTCCGTGAAGTTTCAGGACTTTTGGAATTGTGCAGAATAGGTCTCTAATATTTGCTCCTTTTCGGCCGAATTCCGATTGCGGCATTCTCCCTCTTCATGTAAACCTTGAAAAAATAAGAGAGAATAGGCATAAGTATTGTGATATAATGTGTAATAACAACCCATAATGCATTAAATATTGATGTAAAAGCATGATGCAAAATGGACGTACAACTCCCCCAAGCTTAGACCTCGCTTGTCCTCAAGCGCAAGCCGATATTGATAAATATGTCCACATATTTAGAGATAGAGGTGTCGAAAAAATAAAATACGGACATGAGGGCATCATGATCATCTTTAGAACAGCAACATACAATGCCATATAATTTCTTATGCCAAAGTAACAATTTGTTCACAAGGTAAAGTATGAATCAAAAACTTCATTCAAAACTAACAATCTATGATCTCAGTCATTGAAGCAATTGCACTTTATCATAACATCGTAAAGAGTAAAATAAGAGCTTTTCAGCAAGTCCACATACTCAACTATCATATAATCTTTCACAATTGCTAACACTCACACTATACTTATGGGTACAAAGTTTCAATTGGACACGGAGAAAGATAGGGGCTTATAGTTTCGCCTCCCAACCTTTTATCTCAAGGGTAATGTCAACAATAATATTTTATGATAACCTACATCCGAGTGGATATATATATTCGGATCTCTCCAACACATAGAGTTTGCCAAAGGAAAAAAGTATAACAAGGAAAGTTGATGATCACCATGACTCTTGTAAGGGCAGTAGATAAAAAGAAAATATAGGCCCTTCGCAGAGGGAAGCAGAGGTTGTCATGCGCTTTTATGGTTGGATGTATAAAATCTTAGTGCAAAAGAATGTCACTTTATATTGCCGCTTGTGATAAGGACCTTTATTATGCAGTCCGTCGCTTTTATTTCTTCCATATCACAAGCTTGTATAAAGCTTATTTTCTTCACACTAATAGGTCATACATATTTAGAGAGAGCATTTTTTATTGCTTGCACCGATGACAACTTACTTGAATGATCTTACTCAATCCATAGGTAGGTATGGTGGACTCTCATGGCAAAACTGGGTTTATGGATGTTTGGAAGCACAAGTCGTATCTCTACTTGGTGCAAAGAATTTGACTAGCATGAGAGGGAAAGGCAAGCTCAACATGTTGGATGATCCAAAACAATATAACTTCTATTCGGATATAAGAAAATATAACTCATTATGTTGTCTTCCTTGTCCAACATCAACTTTTTAGCATGTCATATTTTAATGGGTGCTCACAATTACAAAAGATGTCCAAGATAGTATATTTATACGTAAAGCCTCTCTTTCTTTATTACTTCCTATTAATTACAACAATGACCAAAACTATATTTGTCAATTCTCAGTAACTTTTATTCATCATACTCTTTATATGTGAAGTCATTACTTTCCATAAGATCAATATGTGAACTGTTTATTTCTTTCTTTTTATTTAATTCCCTCAAGATCATAGCAAGAAGGCAAAGCACTTCACTCATAACTACTCTTTATTATATATCTCACGGACTCGATTACATAGAGGTCACATAAAGCAAAACTCAAAGCTAGATCATAGTAAAACTTTATTCTACTAGATCAAGACATAACCAAAAGGACCGAACTAAGAAAAGCGATAAAGATAAAGATGTGATGGTGATATGATACTGGAGCACTCCCCCAAGCTTGGCAGTTGCCAAGGGGAATGACCATACCCATGTAATTAGATCTCTTTCTTCGGCGGTGGTGATGAAGGAGTTGTTGACGAAGCAGGCTTGTCGTCCAACATCAAATGTAGGAGGTTCTCCAACTTATGAATAATGCCCTTGAGTGCGATGATATGCTCGTGCAACAGAATATTTTCATGAGTTAGATACTTGTTCCGCACTTGAGCTATTTCAATCATCAAAGCTTCAATTTCAGCAGGGGTAAGAAGATTGTAATGAGGTTGAAGGATGTCTTCTTCTTCTGCTGCCAGAGCTTGATTCTCCGCGGCCTTCTTTATCCTATCACCCTTGTTGATCTCCCCAAGTTCTTCTCTCTTCATCTCTATCTTCATTAGCCAAGCATCATCGCCCGCGTTGTCGGAGGAGGGAGACGACAGGATGCCTGGCTTTGAAAACTCTGGCAGAAAACAGCTCGAAACAAGAACAGGAGATATTTGCGTGGTACGGTGGTCAAAACCTTAGGGAGATTATATAATGAATTTTTACCGACCAAAGAAGTATTCTGCAATAAAACGAAGTCCGGAGGGCACATGAGGTGGCCACAAGGTCGGGGGGCACGCCCTCCACCATTGTGGTGGCCTCATGTCTCTTTCGTACTACTTTTCATTTCCCTAATTTTTTAAATATTGCAAAACGGAGAAAATGTATCATTGGAAATGTTTTGGAGTCGGTTTACTTACCGTACCACATACCTATTCCTTTTTGGAGTCTAAAACATTCTGGAAAGTGTCCCTTATGTACTCCTCTGGGGTTAGGGTATCAATTATAATGGTCTCAACATTTATGGGAGTATCCGAGATATAATGTTTGAGTCTTTGACCGTTACCACCTTGGATTTTTGCCTTCGGCATTGTTGATTTTTATGGCACCAGAACGATAGACTTCCTCGATAATGTAAGGGCCTTCCCTTTTAGAGAGAAGCTTTCCTGCAAAAAATCTAAACGAGAGTTGTATAGCAAAACAAGATCACCTACATTGAACTCACGCTTTTATATCCTTTTATCATGCCATCTTTTAAGTTTTTCTTTAAACAACTTGGCATTCTAAATGAGGCTTGGTTTCTCCATTCATCAAGTGAGCTAATGTCAAATAACCTCTTCTCACTGGCAAGTTTGAAATCATAGTTAAGCTCTTTAATAGCCCAATATGCCTTATGTTCTAGCTCAAGAGGTAAGTGACATGCTTTTCCATAAACCATTTTATACGGAGATATACCCATAGGATTCTTATAAGCAGTTCTATATGCCCACAGAGCATCATCAAGTTTCTTAGACCAATTCTTTCTAGATCTATTAACAATCTTTTATAAAATTAATTTGATATCTCTATTGCTCAATTCTACTTGACCACTAGACTGAGGATGATATGGAGATACAATTCTATGATTAACATCATATTTAGCAAGCATTTTACGGAAAGCACCATGAATAAAATGTGAACCACCATTAGTCATTAAATATCTAGGGAATCCAAACCTCGGAAAAATAACTTCTTTAAGCATCTTAATAGAAGTGTTATGATCAACACTACTAGTTGGAATAGCTTCTACCCACTTAGTAATGTAATCAACAGCAACTAAAATATGTGTATACCCATTAGAGGAAGGAAAAGGTCCCATATAATCAAAGCCCCAAACATCAAATGGTTCAATAACAAGTGAATAGTTCATAGGCATTTCACGGCGTCTACTAATATTACCAATCCTTTGGCATTCATCACAAGACAAGACAAACTTACAAGCATCCTTAAAGAGAGTGGGCCAATAGAAACCGGATTGCAATACCTTATCTGCAGTTCTATCTCCAGCATGGTGTCCTTTATAAGACTCGGAGCGGCACTTGCGTAGGATCTGTTCCTGTTCATGCTCAGGTACACAACGTCTAATAACACCATCTACTCCTTCTTTGTAAAGGTGTGGATCATCCCAAAAGCAATGTCTTAAATCATAGAAAAACTTTTCCTTTTGCTGGTATGTGAAACTAGGTGGTATAAATCTAGCAACAATATAATTAGCATAATCAGCATACCATGGAGCATTACGAGAAGCATTTATGACATTTAGTTGCTCATTAGGAAAGCTATCATCAATAGGTAGTGGGTCATCAAGAACATTCTCTAACCTAGACAAGTTGTCTGCAACAGGGTTCTCAGCTCCCTTTCTATCAATAATGTGTAAATCAAATTCTTGTAGCAAGATAAGCCATCTAATAAGTCTAGGTTTGGCATCCTTATTTTCCATAAGATATTTAATAGCATCATGATCAGTGTGAATAGTTACTTTGGAATCAACAATATAAGGTCTGAACTTATCACATGCAAATACAACTGCTAAAAATTCTTTTTCAGTGGTTGCATAATTTCTCTGGGCACTGTCTAGAGTTTTACAAGTATACTGGATAACATTTCATTTCTTATCAACTCTTTGTCCTAGAACAACACCAACAACATAATCACTAGCATCACAAATAATTTCAAAGCGTAAATTCCAATCAGGTGGCTGAACGATAGGTGCAGAAATCAGGGCTTTCGTAAGTATTTCAAATGCTTCTACACAATCATCATAAAAAACAAAAGGAACATCTTTTTGTAAGAGATTAGTGAGAGGCCTAGAAGTTTTAGAGAAGTCTTTAATAAACCTTCTATAGAAGCCAGCATGACCAAGGAACCTTTGATATCTTTAGGACACGACATCTTTTCAATAGCATCTACTTTAGCCTTATCAACTTCAATACCCCTTTCAGAAATTTTATGCCCCAAGACAATACCTTCGTTAACCATAAAGTGGCACTTCTCCCAATTCAATACAAGATTAGTTTCTTCACATCTCTTCAAAATTCTATCAAGGTTGCTTAAGCAGTCATTAAAAGAAGTTCGGTAAATGGAGAAATCATCCATGAAAACCTCTACAATCTTTTCACGCAAGTCAAAGAATATAGCAGTCATACATCTTGGAAATTTAGCAGATGCATTGCATAAACCAAAAGGCATACGTCTATAAGCAAAGGTACCGAAAGGGCAAGTAAAAGTGGTTTTCTCTTGATCCTCTTTTGACACAGGTATTTGAGAGAAAACAGAATAACCATCTAGAAAGGAAAAATGTGTATGTTTAGATAGTCTTTCTAACATTTGATCAATAAAAGTTAGAGGGTAATGATCTTTTCTAGTATCTTTGTTTAATCTGCAGAAATCAATTACCATTCTATAGCATGTAACAATTCTTTGAGGAATCAATTCATTCTTATCATTAGGAACAACAGTAATACCTCCCTTATTAGGGACACAATGAACAAGACTTACCCATTGACTGTCAGCAATAGGATAAATTATACCTGCCTCCAGAAGCTTTAGTATTTCATTTCTTACCACTTCTTTCATCTTAGGATTTAACCGTCGTTGATGATCAACAACTGGTTTAGCATCTTTCTCCAATTTAATTTTGTGCTGACATAGAGTGGGACTAATGCCCTTAAGATCATCAAGAGTATATCCAATAGCGGCACGGTGCTTCTTCAGAGTTTTCAATAATTTTTTTATTCATGCTCTGAAAGGTTAGCACTAATAATAACAGGATATGTCTTCTTTTCATCAAGATAAGCATACTTCAGAGTATCAGGTAATTGTTTAAGCTCATACATGGGATCACCCTTAGGCGGATGTATCTCCAAGGATTTCAACAGGCACGTTGTGTTTCAAAATAGGCTCCTGATTAAAGAATACTTCATCTATTTCCCTTCTTTCATTCATAAACATATCATTTTCGTGGTCTAGCAAATATTGTTCTAAAGGATCAGCAGGAGGCACGGCAATAGAGGCAAGGCCAATAATTTCATCCTTACAAGGCAATTCTTTATCATGGGGCTGTCTACGAAATTTATAGATATTAAAATCATGAGATATCCCCTAGACCAACAGTAACAATATCTTTCTCGCAGTCTATCTTAGCATTAACCGTATTCAAGAAAGGTCTACCAAATATAATGGGACAAAAATTATCTTGTGGGGAATCAAGAATAAGAAAATCAGTAGGATATTTTTTCTTCCCACACAAGACTTCAACATCTCTAACAATTCCAATTGGTGATATAGTTTCTCTATTAGCAAGCTTAATAGTAACATCAATAGCTTCTATCTCAGCAGGAGCAATATCATTCATAATTTCTTTATATAAGGTATAAGGAATTGCGCTTACACAAGCACCCACATCACATAAGCCATGATAACAATGATCTCCAATTTTACTTGAAACAACAGGCATGCCAACAACAGGTCTATGTTTATCTTTCATATCGGGTTTAGCAATCCTAGCAGCTTCATCACAGAAATAAATAACATGCCCGTCAATATTATCAACCAAGAGATCTTTAACCATAGCAATACTAGGTTCAACTTTAATTTGTTCAAAGGGTGTAGGTGTTTTAGTATAACTCTTACAAACCACAGTTGAAGCTTTAGCATGATCCTTTATTCTAACAGGGAAAGGTGGTTTCTCAATATAAGCAGTTGGAACAATAGGATCAACATTATAAGTAATAGTTTCTTCTTCAACTTTAATAGGTTCTACTACTTTAACTTCAATGGGAGAATGATATTAAACCACTTATCCTTAGGGAGATCAACATGAGTAGGAAAAGATTCACGAAAAGAAGCTACTATCTCAGAGTCAAGTCCATATTTAGTGCTAAAATCATGAAAAGCATTGGTATCCATAAAGGATTTAACACAATCAAACTTAAGGTTTATACCTGACTCCTTACCTTCTCGAGATCCCAATCTTCAGAGTTGCGTTTAATTCTTTCCAATAAATCCCATTTGAATTCAATATCCTTCTTCATATAGGAACCAGTACAAGAAGTATCGAGAATGGATCGATCATTATGAGAAAGCCGAGCATAAACTTTTGAATAATAATTTCTCTTGAGAGCTCATGATTGGGGCATGAGTATAACATTGACTTAAGCCTCCCCGAAGCTTGAGTGATACTTTCTCCTTCACGAGGCAAAAAAAAATTATAGATAACATTCCGATCACGATGAACCAAATGCATAGGATAAAACTTCTGATGAAATTCCAATTTCAATCGGTTGTAGTTCCATGATCCAATATCATACAATAGCCTATACCATGTCAATGCCTTTCCCTTCAAAGATAAAGGGAAGACTTCCTTCTTGACAACATCCCGGGAATACCTGCAAGCTTAAATAATCCACAAACTTCATCCACATAGCTAGATTAGGTGCATATCGGGATGCGTTCCATCTCCTTCATAAGGATTAGCTAGCAGTTTCTCTATCATATCCAAAGGAATTTCATAATGAATATTTTTAGTAGGAAGCAGTAGGTTGAGGAGTAACTAATTGTGGTTACAGTCGAGGTGAAGATACCCCGAACAAACCCCTCAAAGGATTATTTTCCATAGTAACAAGTGATAGTAAATTTCAGCACACTATATAAATGTTTCCTTACCAAAATCCACTTACCAAAGGCGCTTCACTCCCCGGCAAAGGCGCCAGAAAAGAGTCTTGATGACCCACAAGTATAGGGGATCCATCTTAGTCCTTTCGATAACTAAGAGTGTCGAACCCAACGAGGAGCAGAAGGAAATAACAAGTGGTTTTCAGCAAGGTATTTTCTGCAAGCACTGAAATTATCGGTAACAGATAGTTTTGTGATAGGATAAATCGTAACGGGTAACAAGTAATAAAAGTAACTAAGGTGCAGCAAGGTGGCCCAATCCTTTTTGTAGCAAAGGACGAGCCTGGACGAACTCTTATATAAAGCAAAGTGCTCACGAGGACACATGGGAGTTACTGTCAAGTTAGTTTTCATCATGCTCATACGATTCACGTTCGTTACTTTGATAATTTGATATGTGGGTGGACGGTGCACGAGTGGTGCCCTTCCTTGGACAAACCTCCCACTTATGATTAACCCCTCTACGCAAGCATCCGCAACCACGAAAAGAAGAATTAAGGTAAACCTAACCATAGCATGAAACATATGGATCCAAATCAGCCCCTTACGAAGCAGCGCATAAACTAGGGTTTAAGCTTCCGTCACTCTAGAAACCAATCATCTACTTATTACTTCCCAATGCCTTCCCTAGGCCCAAATAATGAGTGAAGTGTCATGTAGTCGACGTTCACATAACACCACTAGAGGAGAGACAACATACATCTCATCAAAATATCGAACGAATACCAAATTCACATGACTACTTATAACAAGACTTCTCCCATGTCCTCAGGAACAAACGCAACTACTCACAAAGCATACATAATCATAATCAGAGGAGTATTAATTATCATTAAGGATCTGAACATATGATCTTGCACCGAATAAACCAACTAGCATCAACTACAAGGAGTAATCAACACTACTTGTAATCAACACTACATGTTGATGGAGATTGACCCCCACTACTAGGGAAAATCCTATACACAGAATCTTACCAGCAACGCACTTTAAAATAAGGCGCTGCTGCTAGGTAGCAGATGGCGCCGCATAAACAAAACTTCATTTGCTGAAATAAATATAGCGATGGCGCCCTCTGAAAAAGGCAGCTTCTGCTATAATTCCCATGGCCTTGCCCTTGAGGTTAGTTCTAGCAGCAGCGCGTTATCACGAAGAGCGCTACTACTACGGATCATTGCAGCAGCGCATTTCACCACTAAACGCTACTGCTAAGTTTACTACAAAAATTTAGTCCCACCTCACTCCGTGAAGAGAGTTTCTACCACCTTAAATATGTTACTTCTCAAACTTGAACAAGCACTTGGTCTTCATTGAACTCTATGTGTAGAATTTGTGGCTGCAATATGAGTCTTCACCGGTTCCTAAACCAGTGAGGACTCATATTGACAAATCAGATTGTACACAAAAAGATCATTGATGATCAATGTATTTTTGATGTCTATTTTTACATGCTGACACATAACAGTAGCGCGTTCTTTGTGAAAGGTACTACTGCTACGTAGTTTAGCAGTAGCGCCTTTCTCTATAGCGCGCTACTGCTAAGCCATTCCATCTCCCACCCCCACTCTCCTCTATCCGATCCACTCACACTCACACACTCACTGGATCTCCCCCGTCGCCCCTCCTCCCTCTGCGCGCCGTCACCTCCTCCTCCTCATTTGGACTCGGTCTGGCCTCCTCCTCCGTTCTCCCTCCACTGCGCCCTTTGGCGAAACCCTCCCTCGCTCCGCCTTACTCCTCCGTCCTCCTCCTCCACTTGCTTGGCGGCCTCCCTCCTCGCTCCGCCTTCCTCCTCCGTCCTACTCTCCTCTCCCTCCTCGAGTTGCCCTCCTTCTCCCTCCTCCTGCTACATTTTGATTTAGTAGGCTAGTTCATATGCAACATTTTGATTTAGTTGATATGATTTAGTTGATTTAGTAGGCTAGATGATTTAGTTGATTTAGAACATTTTGATTTAGTTGATTTAGTAGGCTAGTTGATTTAGGTGATTTAGTATGCACCATTTTATTGTTATTTTTTCTGTACATGGATAGGTAGATGCTTTTGTTTTTTTGTAATAAGTTATTTTTTGGCAAAATGTAGGTGCCAATTTAGTTAAATTTGCCACTTGTTTTTTTAATCAATTATCTTAGGCAATAGGGGCCAAATTAGATGAAATGTCTTGGTAGGTGGTACCCTGATTTGGTAGATATTTGTGAAAAGTTTTTTCGGCAATAGGTGCCACCGAAATGCTTTGGTAGGTGGTACCTTATCATCTAATATGTTACTAGATCTTAGGATTATAATTGTCCATCAAATTGCTTCTCGCGGAAGAACCAAAAATATCACATGCTACTGTTTTTCTTTCCTGTGAAGTGGATCGTTATTCCTTTGCTCATATTGCTTTGGAAAATGGTGCCACCACCACCACCACTATGTCCACTATGCAAGTCAAGGTGCTTGACAACCTTGCCCAGCAAGCTGTTAAGCATCTACTTCCAGCCAAGTTTTCATCATGCGGTGATGAAATAAGATGAAATGTAACAACTATTTTATTTTTAGTGTTGGCATTACTGCATTGTGTCATTTTGCTTTTTTACACAGATTGTCCCATGCAATGTGAGGTTGAAATTCAACAAGCTGACAGGAGACACTGTGACATTTGAGGCTCTTGGGGGGCCATACACTATGGAGGTCGAGAAAGGACACAATATGTCGCAGATTGGAGGAGATGGATGGGCCCATTTCCTCGCCCGCATGCGTCTTACTAGTGGTGAGTTGATCAACTTCTCCTTCAGAGCAGAAAGACCCAAGCTGGCTGTCATTTATCTCAACCTGGTGAAAGATGATGAAGATGACGAAGATGATGAAGATAATGAGGACACACTCGATGAAGATGTTGAGAACCCACTTCATGAAGCCATCGTAGCTCAAAGAATGAGGCTTTGTGAGGAGGAGGTGTGCAACCTATGGGACATAATTCCGCCACGTGATGACTTTGTCGGGGTGCCATTCGTGACCCGCCTGGCAAGTACCATGGTCGATCGACATGAAATGGTATGTTATCTTGGCCGTAGTAATTTGATGATCTATATATGCTTTATTGTTATACTTACAAATGCAAATTATCCGATGATATGCTTAGTGAATCTGATGATATGCTTAGTGTAGAGTCCAATGATATGCTTTATGGAATCTAGTCGATGATATGCTTTAGTGTAGAGTCTGATCACATGCTTATTAGTAGAATTCATGATTAATTAGTACAAACAAGCAAAAAGGCCCGTGCATTGCAACGGGAGAAAGAAAATGCTCTCATATCTCTAGCTGGGTCAGTTGGACAAACTGTGTGTGGCCGGTTCGCAGGTTATGAGATCGGACCCTCCCATCGGCAATTTTATTTTTTGCCATCTCTCCGGACCTGGGCCTCAGTGCATCGCCAGGCGGGCTTTCTCCGTTGGGCCAAAACGGGTGACAAGTAACGAAACCAAATAGCGTATGTGAAATTAATTGAAGTGGAACCAAACAAAGCGGAATGAGAAACCAAGAATATCACCTCCCTTTAATAGTAGGTATAGATGTGTAGTACTATGTCTTTTGATAGTGTAGAAATCTAGACTTAATAGAAATATATTTGCAAGAGTATGTGCGAGGCTATTTATTAATTGATATGTTTTTCTTATTCAGAAATTGCCAAAGAACCTATCTGTGAGTTGTGGTATCGAGCCTGATGAAGAAGGCTCAGCTAGACTACGCCTTATCGCAAGGGGCTCTGTCACCACCTGTATTGTACCGCATGGACCTGAGCAGTCGCACACACTTAAACTCGGTTGGGTGGAAGAGATTCCTCATTGGCAAGAATCTTCGTGTTGGACAGGCCATCCTAATTACTATCAGGAACACCCACCGCCCAGGCTTGAGGATGATGATCGTTGTCGATATCATCTAGAACTACATATGTGTGTGTGGCTATATCATCTAGAACTACATATGATGATTGTCGTCAATATCATGTAGAACTACATATGATGATCGTCGTCGATATCATCTAGAGCTACATATGATGATCGTCGTCGATATCACCTAGTACTGCTTGAGGATGCATGTTGAGTATATGTGAAATTATTATCTAGTACTCCCTCTGTTCCAAATTACTTATCGTGATTTTAGTTCAAATTTGAACTAAAACCACGGCAGTAATTGGAACCGAAAATACTACCTATACCTATAATGCTTTATGAAATTGATATCTAGTAGTACCTAGTATCTGAAATTGCAGTTTATTGAAGCTGAAGCAGGGGTGGAAATGATGAAAGATATAGCGATGTCGGGGCTAGGAAATCGCTTCTGACTAATTAATAGTAGCGCGTTAGGAAAAGCGGCTGATATAGTCAATAATGTAGCCAGTGCGGACCAGCGCAACTACTAACGATTAGCTGTATTGCCTTATTGGTGGCCTTGACTGCCCGCATTCTTTGATAGCCTCAAAAGCCGCGCTACTACTAGGGTTTTCCCTAGTAGTGCCCCTCTCGATGAGAGGATTGATGGTGATGATGATGGCGATGATTTCCCCTCCCGGAGGGATGTTTCCCTTAAGCGAACAGCTACGCGAGCCCTAGATTGGTTCTGCCCGAGTTCACGCCTCGAGGCAATGGCGCTTCATCACGAAAGCTTCTCTGTTATTTTTCTAGGGTAAAAGACACCATATAACAGAAGATGGGCACTGGAGGCCTGCTAGGGGCCCACAAGGTCGGGGGCGCGCCCTCCACCTTTGTCGCTGGCTGGTGGCCCCCCTCTGGTTCTTCTTCTCCCAATATTTTTGATATATTCCAAAAATAATCTCCGTGAAGTTTCAGGACTTTTGGAGTTGTGCAGAATAGGTCTCTAATATTTGCTCCTTTTCTAGCCCTGAATTCCAGTTGCGGGCATTCTCTCTCTTCATGTAAACCTTGTAAAATTAGAGAGAATAGGAATAAGTATTGTGATATAATGTGTAATAACAGCCCATAATGCATTAAATATTGATATAAAAGCATGATGCAAAATGGACGTATCAACTCCCCAAGCTTAGACCTCGCTTGTCCTCAGCGAAAGCCGATATCGATAAATATGTCCACATATTTAGAGATAGAGTGTCGATAAATAAAAATCTGGACATGAGGGCATCGTGATCATCTTTAGAACAACAACATATAATGACATATAATTTCTTATGCTAAAGTAACAATTCGTTCACAAGGTAAAGTATGAATCGAAACTTCCTTTGAAAACTAACAATCTATGATATCAGTCATCGAAGCAATTGCAATTTATCATAACATCGGAAAGAGTCAAATAAGAGCTTTTCAGCAAGTCCACATACTCAACTATCATATAATCTTTCACAATTGCTAACACTCACGTGATACTTATGGGTACAAAGTTTTAATCGGACACAGAGAAAGATAGGGGCTTATAGTTTCGCCTCCCAACCTTTTACCTCAAGGGTAATGTCAACAATAATATTTTATGATAACGTACATCGGAGTGGATATATATATATTCGGATCTCCCCGACACATAGAGCTTGCCAAAGGAAAAAGTATAAAAAGGAAAGGTGATGATCACGGTGACTCTTGTAAGGGTAGTAGATGTTATGAAGTATTAGTCCTCACCAGTTCATCTTTGCACACAAGTACAAAGTGAAGAACACTCGATGGGCTCTCACTCACATCCCTCGTGTCTCTTTTGGTGGCTAGAAGCACTAGGTTGTTCTTGTCGCTCATCGTGGATTTACTCAATTTTGGGTTGTGGCTCTCACCGTCTTTGTGGTGTTTCACTCACTCACTCGCTAGTCTCCCCATGACGGGTTGAAAATTGCTTGTCGGCGATGACTTGACTTGGTGACATTGATCGAAGCACATACTCCTTTACCTTTATCTTGAAGATATAGTGATTGGTTCTTCTGTTGTGGATGACGCCACGATTGAATTGCCAAGGTCTTCCTAGGAGGAGATGGCACACGGACATGGGTACCACATCACACTCTAAGATGTCTTCAACGTTGGTCTTCATCTTGTTGGTGTTTAAGTGTCAATACCTTGGAGACAACGAGGCGGGCTCAATTATTGTCACTAAAGACTTGATCTTCTTCATCTTCATTCACTTGACAGTCCATGGCCAGATGCTCAAGTGCTTCCATTTCTTCTTCACTCAAGGAGTCGTAGGTGCCGTGATCAATGGTGATCATGGTGCATCATGTGGGGCATTGGTATGTCTTGTGACCAGGGCCTTAGCAGGTGAAAACATTGGATGAAACTTGTCTTGGCGGTAGCATCCGTTGGAGTAGTAGATCATGAAGCTCTTGGCTTGTAGTTGCTTGTGGAAGTCATTGGTTTCTTTGAACTTGACTTGTTGTCGTTGCTTGGTGAAACTCGAGTAGTAGTTGTTGGAGGTGACCTGGTTGTGGAAGCTTGAGTATATGAACCATAGCTCTTGGAAGAGTATTTAGAGTACTTGAAGTCATCTTGCAGTTGTCGCTTCGCTTTGGTCGCTTGGAGCACTGACTCGTGGAGGTTGGAGTATGGTTGGATGATAGGATGGTTTAGTCCATTCAAGAAATGCACCATAGATTGTTTGTCATCTTCCTTGACATTGGCTTGAATCATGGCAATCTCCATTTCTTTGAAGTAGTCTTGAACCGACTTTGTGCCTTGCTTGAGGAGTTGTAGCTTCTTGAAGAGAGCACGGCCATAACGTGTAGAAACAAAACGGGCTCTCATGACAACCTTCATTCGTGTCCAAGTTGTTATTGCTCGTTCGCCTTTCTATTGCCATTGCTCGATGAGTTGCTCCCACCACATGAGAACATAATCTTAGAACTCAAGTGATTCCATGGCTACCTTCTCTTCCTCGCCGTAGCTATGAAAACAGAATATCTCGTCCATTTTTAAGGGATAACATGTGTGGAATATCTCTTTAGCTATGAAAACAAAACACTGAGGCAAGCTCAAGTTCAACATGCCTAAGTTCTCTTCCTCCAGAGGCTAGTCTTCGGGATCGGTGCCTCCGGAGAATTTAGGCATGTTGAACTTGAGCTTGCCTCAGTGTTTCTTGTCATCGTATCGATGGTGTCGTCACTCGTGCCTTGCAGGTCGGTCTTCAACCTATTCCTTGATGAAGAGCATCATACGATCATCCTCAGGTACACTTTCACTACTCCCCAAGCCCCAAGAGGACATATGATGAGACCTCGACCATACACACTTGGACACATGGTGAACTCGCTCCTCTCCAAACCCTCACTTTCCACATCTGAGACATGCCTACTACGTCAAACTTATGTGCTATGCATGACCAGGAACCAAGACGAGGATCATGGAGCAGCTAGGATCATTGGACAAGATAACGAGGACACCAAGCGCGAGGAAGAAGAGGAAGGCTAACTACAAGTCACAGCCACCGGACGAATAGTCCATACCAGACGTCCGACACCTAGAAGTTCAGCCTGCCAGAACAGCTATAGTCGAGGACTCTCTGGTGCCGGACGACCGCCCAGATGCCAGACGTTCGACACTCAACAGCCACCAGACGACCGAGCAATGTCTGGATATCCGTTGCCACATGTCCAGGCGGAAATAGCGGAAATGCGAAGACCTCAGACGTCCAAGGCGCCCGCAAGCCATTGGATAACCGTAGCCCACCGGACGTCCGGTACTTGCGTGTGTGCAAAGACTCGAGCCAAGGCCCATGTACCCGTTTCGTTCATCACATACCCCTTTGTGGCCCTAGACTATATATACTCCTCCACCTCCACCATTTTAGGGTTAGCATTGGTTTACCTCATCTGAGAGATAGAGCTTTGCTCATCCACTTGATACATACTCCATTGGAGAACGAGGCCTCCGCGGAGAAGATCCCAAGTGGATTCAAGACCCCGCAAGGGAAGATCCCCTATTGGATCCAAGACCTCCTCTTGGAGAAGAAAAAGCTACTTGTATCCTTCCTTTGTTGTCTTTGGATCTTTGTGACCTCTTTGTGTTCATGAACCTAGCACATGTGTGATTGTTTCCCGTCGATTTGAGTGTTTCCTCTCGTTTCCCCTCGTGTTTCCCCTCGTGTGTTCATCGTGTTCTTCGTGGGATCCCCTCCAAATCGTAAAAGATCACCCCTAGGGTTCCACCCTACCTCATCTTGGTATCATGAGCCATGGTTGATCACGAATTTGGAGCCCCACCCCACTTTTCTAGCCTAATTTTGTTGATTTTGTCCTAAATTCGAAAATCCCCACCAAAAATAGCCCCTAAATTTTTTGTGATTTGTTGATTTGATGATGTTTTGTTGAATTTGATCCATGGATTTGCTATGTTTCAAGTGGATCTAGCTTCTCCACAAATTTCCCACTTTCCATCCACGAAATCTCCTCAATTTTGACCCCAAAATCATCATTTTCGCCCAAAATCGCGTCCCGGATCTTGGATCTCGAGTTGACCCGACACCTTTGAGCATTTGGTGTTTACCAGACGTCCGGACTGTCCCGAAGCACCGGACAACCGACACCTTCCGGACGATCGGTGCCACCCAACAGAAACAGAAACTAACGGATTTCCGAACTTTCCGGATGTTCGTCCACCGGACATCCGTAACCTGTAGATATTTACTTCGGCTGATTTTTGTTTGGGCTGTAACTAATTCATCCAGACTCCGATTTTGATGTTCTTTAGCTTGTTTTGAAGCTATTGACATCACCCATTCCACAAAAATGCCACCTCCATCAAAGTTTTGGAACTTTGGCATCTTTGCCTGGGGCCTTCACCACATCATCCGCATTACCACCACCGACTTCCGCAACCTAACACATTTTGTTCCCCATAGCATTTGTGGTTGTTTGAGTAGTGATTCGAGTCTCCTAAGGTGTTTCAGCTACTTAGGGGCGGTTACTTCTTCAACAACCACCCCCATAACTTCTGCATAATGTTACTTTCCATACATTTCCATACCTCAACTTATCCCCATTTTTTTAGCTAGTTTGAGTTGTGGGTTGTGTCTCCTAAGGTGTTTCGGCTATTTAGGGATGGTGACCTCAACTTTGACTCACATAACCACCTCCACTACTGCATTGCCGACTCGCATAACCCATCATTGCACTTTCGCAATCCCTTTGAGCTTCTGAAACCACCACCGCATTCCGCTACCACCATTTGACATTTGCCTTTTGAGATTTTGAGTTGTGGTTTTTCCGTTTCCTAAGGTGTTTCGCCTAATTAGGAACGGTTTGACATCAAGAGCACCGCCTCTCATCATCGCCCTGGTCGCGACATCGCCAACGACCATATCATCATCCGTTCTTGCTTACAAACGACAAACCACGAACGGTAACCTCTATATCATCTTGGTATCGTGGTATCCCATCATTATACATTCATTCTTGCCATAGTATTGTTAACCCCTAGCCCATTTTGCGTCACTGATACGTCTCCAACATATCTATAATTTTTTATTGTTCCATGATATTATATTATCTGTTTTGGATGTTCAATGGGCTTTAATATACACTTTTATATTATTTTTGGGACTAACCTATTAACCGGAGGCCCAACCCAAATTGCTGTTTTTTTGCCTATTTCAGTGTTTCGATGGAAAGGAATATCAAACGGAGTCCAAATGGAATGAAACCTTCGGGAACGTGATTTTCGAAACAAACATGATCCAGAGGACTTGGAGTGGACGTCAAGCAATCAACGAGGAGGCCACGAGGCAGGGAGGCACGCCTGCCCCCCTGGGCGCCCCCCCACCCTTGTGGGCCCCTCGTAGCTATCCTGACCGACCTCTTTCGCCTATATATACTCATATACCCTGGAAACATCAGAAGAGGAGCCAAAACCCTATTTCCACCGCCGCAACTCTATGTACCCGTGAGATCCCATCTTGGGGCCTTTTTTTAAATGACTGGCCGGAGGGGCATTGATCACGGAGGGCTTCTACATCAACACCCTAGCCTCTCCGATGATGTGTGAGTAGTTTACCTCAGACCTTAGGGTCCATAGTTATTAGCTAGATGGCTTGTCTTCTCTCTTTGGATCTCAATACAAAGTTCTCCTCAATTCTCTTGGAGATCTATTCGATGTAATCTTCTTTTGCGGTGTGTTTGTCGAGATTCGATGAATTGTGGGTTCATGATCAAGATTATCTATGAACAATATTTGAATCTCCTCTGAATTCTTTTATGTATGATTGGTTATCTTTGCAAGTCTCTTCGAATTATCAGTTTGGTTTGGCCTACTAGAGTGATCTTTCTTGCAATGGGAGAAGTGCTTAGCTTTGGGTTCAATCTTGCGGTGCTCGATCCCAGTGACAGTAGGGGAAACAACATGTATTGTATTGTTGCCAGCAAGGATAAAAAGATGGGGTTTATATATATTGCTTGAGTTTATCCCTCTACATCATGTCATCTTGCTTAAAGCGTTACTCCGTTCTTATGAACTCAATACTCTAGATGCATCTTTGGATAGCGGTCGATATGTGGAGTAGTAGTAGTAGATGTAGGCAGGAGTCGGTCTACTTGTCACGGACGTGATGCCTATATACATGATCATACCTAGATATTCTCATAACTATGCTCAATCCTATCAATTGCTCGACAATAATTTGTTCACCCACCGTAATACTTATGCTATCTTGAGAGAAGTCACTAGTGAAACCTATGGCCCCGGGTCTATTTTCCATCATATTAATTTCCGTCAACAAGCTATTTACGGCGCGTTTATTTTGCAATCTTTACTTTTAATCTTTATCATAAAAATACCAAAAATATTATCTTATCATCTCTATCGGATCTCACTTTTGCAGAGTGGTCGTGAAGGGATTGACAACCCCTTTATCGCGTTGGTTGCAAGGTTCTTATTTGTTTGTGTAGGTACAAGGGACTTGAGCGTGGCCTCCTACTGGATTGATACCTTGGTTCTCAAAAACTGAGGGAAATACTTACGCTACTTTGTTGCATCACCCTTTCCTCTTCAAGGGGAAACCAACGCAGTGCTCAAGTGGTAGCAGTCACTTACCTATTGAGGCTAGCCATTGAGTATAAGTTAATTTTGCACATTAGTGATCATCGATCTACACCTTCCATTACATACATACCATATCATCTTTGTATCATTATATCATCTCTTGTGTCACAAGATTGTTCCATATATACACAATTGCTATCTTGGTTTGTAAATTTCGCATAGTGGCCATAAAAAAGCTTTTAAGCAAAACAGAAAAACAAAGAGCTTGTAAGCAATAGCCATAGCATCGCCACATTGCATATCATATACCATCATTGATCATCTTGGATCATCGTGTGCGGATGATACGTCTCCAACGTATCTAGAATTTATGAAGTATTCATGCTGTTATATTATCATTCTTGGATGTTCTATAATCATTTTATAGCAACTTTACATCATTTTTTGGGACTAACCTATTGACCTAGTGCCAACTGCCAGTTGCTGTTTTTTGCTTGTTTTTTATATCACAGGAAATCAATATCAAATGGAGTCCAAACACATGAAACTTTTTGGAGAATTTTTATGGACGAGAAGACACCCGATGGGCGAGCTGCACTGAGGGTGCCCAGGGGGCATAACCCACCGGTAGCGCATAAACCCAGCGCGCATACAGTGGGTTGTGCTCACCTCGGTGGCCTCCCGTACCCCTTCTTTGCACTATAAATTCCCAAATATTCCGAAACCCTTCGGGGTTAACCTAGATTAGAAGTTTCGCCGCTGCAAGGCTCTATAGCCACCGAAAACCAATCTAGACCCTTTCCGGCACCACAGCCGGAGGGAATCATCTCAGGTGGCCATCTTCATCATCCCGCGGCCACCACGATGAGGAGGGGGTAGTCCACCCAGTAGCTATGTGTTTAGTCTCTCTCTCTCTCTCTCATGTTCTTAAGATGTCATGATCTTGATGTATCGCGGGCTTTGTTAATATAGTCGGATCATATGGTGTTTTCCCCTCTCTGTCTTGTTGTGATGAATTGAGTTTTTCACTTTGAGATTTCGTTATTATCGGATTGAATACTTTTATGGATTTGAGAAAACTTGATATATGTCTTGCAGCTGAATACTCGTGATGAAAATTGGGTATCGTATTGATTCACTTGATATATGTTTTCGAGGTGACATTGGGGTAATCTATGCATATGGGTTGATGCACGTTCTTGTCTTTGTTTCTCCGGTAGAAATCTTGGGGCACTCTTTGAAGTTCTTTGTGTTGGATTCAATATTACGAATCTGAATTTGCTTTGGTGTTATTTTATTATGAACTCTTGGTTATATCGATCGGAAAGAATAGATTGGTGTTATTTTAGTACGAACTCTAGGATAGATTGATCGGAAAGAATAGCTTTGAGGTGGTTTCGTACCCTACAAACAATTTCGTCTTATGTTCTCTGCTAGATAGGAACTTTGGAGTGACTTCTTCATCGCACTTTGAGCGGTGGTTATATGATCCAATTATATTAGCATTGTTGAGAGATTGCACTAGCAAAAGTACGGACCCTAGGCCTCATTTTCAAGTGTTGCAATACCGTTTTTGTGCCCGTTTACTATTTTCTACCTTGCTGTTTTTATTTATTCAGATTATAAAAATATATTTCTAGCATCCATATTACACTTTTATCACCATCTCTTCACCGAACTAGTGCACCTATACAATTTTCCATTGTATTAGGTGTCTTGGGGACACTAGAGAATTCTTGTATTTGGTTGCAGGGTCGTTTGGGAGAGATCATCTTCATCCTACACCTCTCACGGATTGATAAACCTTAGGTCATCCACTTGACGGAAAATTGCTACTGTCCTACAAAACTCTATGCTTGGAGGCGCAACACGTGTCTACAAGAATAAATATGCGTAGTAGACATTAGCGGAACACCGGGAACCATACATACATATCATACTTGGGATAGAATTCGTTGCATATTTGTCTCTTATAGTTTGTGAACAATAGTCATATCCGCCTATTGAGCAATCATGCTAGCGTCTCTCTAGAGTTGCACAACAAGAGTATTTTCCATGGATTCCATTCACTCCTTGGTTGCACGACCCCATTTATCTATCCGTGTGTGTGTTTCCGTGTGCCATATTGCTATTGGTCTACTTATTTCACTTGCGAATTTGTGAATCTCCTTCAACATTATTGACTCTTTCTAACATTTTACCTCAAATTTTTGTGCCACTATCCTCACCAAGCTCCACCAAAAGCTTTACTTGTGTAGGTGTGAGAATTGACAAGATCCGGAACCAATTGTGCTATTTCCTTGCTACACTATTGAGTGATCATGGATCCATTTTCAACATTCGATAAGGTACATTGGTCTAGTTCTTTTCTTTCTTCCATTCACATTTGCTCGAGTCTTGTGATGGATAGGGGAAGCATTTCATCTCCGTGTTCAAGACAATGGCAGCACGAACAACTATATCAACACTCACCACTTGAGGCTACAACAAGAAATGCAAGGTTTACAATCTACCTTGCGAGAGCGCATCAACAACCTCACCATCTAAATATGTCACTCCGAAGCAAGGAAAAGGGACTACATCGACACCAAGTTAGACGAGCTAACGGATCAAGTACGAGACAAGGTGGCCGACTACAAGTATTCTTCTTCCCCTTCGTCATCCTCAAGGCGGCGGCTAGCGAGTCGCAAATCTTCAGAGCGGACATGTGATACAAGCGCAATTCATCCATGTCCACATCTCCATGGCGACCATCATCACATCCGTGATCCAAATCCTCATGAAGGGCAAGTCTCCTCCAAGCATCATGTGCGCGACGACGATGGACGACATCTACTACGAGCTCAAGCACACCATCATCATAAAGATGCTCGCCAAGCACAAACCTACAATTCCCAACAAGCTCTACATGACGCTACGCTAACCTTCATGAGCACATGAGAAGACCGTGAGACAAGCACCACCAAGAGGAAGCTACGGCTACCACCTCCACTTGGGCCTCTTCGCGAGGTGTTATCAAGGCATCTTCGCCTTTGGACGTACGACATCTTCTCCTGCTTCCCACAAGTACGCCTACATCGACATCATCAAGTCCAAGGTGACCACCTACAAGCGAAGGCGATAGTTCCATGTTCGGAAGCCCCTCAAGGAAGATGGCCGAGCATGGGAAATTCCCTTCGGTCATGGAGAAGAGCTATGAGGTGCCACATCATATGGGCCTCCTACAACAAGACGATGACAAGACGGTCGAGCAAGGACCACCCCCTTTGACCACGGCAACAAGCACGAACCTCTTAAACAACATGAAGACAGCGCCCCACTGGGACTCATACTCCGAGTCAAGATACGAGACCGCACATGAGACCCTCTCTTTGGCCTCGGAGGAGAGTGATGATTTGCCACTTCCTACGACATTCATCTTTGGAGGTGTTATGGATGAGGAGCTTGAGCATGGGACTATCCCTTCAACCAATGCAGCGATAGGGGTTTAGCATGGAGACATTTGCACCTACATCTCTCTGCCAACCACATATGACGAGATGCCCCAATTCCCATGTGAGGAGAGCCACCACCCCATGAGTGATATGAGTGACTCCACCATATGTGACATTGAGTGCATTTCCTATGAGAGGATGAGTGTGACCACCACTAGCCCCACACATGAGAGCATGCCACATGTCATATGGGAGGTTGAGAGCCATTTGAGTGACTCCACCAACCATATGACTGAGAGCATCTTATCGGGAGTGTCTGAGCCACAACACTTAGTGAGTGAGGTAGTTGAGATGGCATGTGAGGCCATCGTGATTTCTAATGACTTACCCACTACTCCGAGTGTGTTTTCTTCTTTGGTGATAGATCTCCTACAAGACGAAGCGCCAATCCTCGATGAGTCCATACCTCCAATGGGAAAAACGATGGCCATGATGGACAATATTGAACCCCCCACATGGTTCCATAAAGTTGACAAAGATATTGACCAAGGGTCAATTTTTGCTACCTCACCTACAAAACAAGAGCGGAGCTCTAAAGGTAATATAGGTGATGGACCTGGACTTGTCCCACTAGTGGACTATCTTGCAAATGATTGCTTACATGATGTTGATCACCTTATGGATTCATCGCATACTATGCTTATTTCGATATGCCGCCCATTTATGATGAATATGATGATGATCATGTCAATTTTCCTAGTTGTGATGCTATGCTCCATAGGATATCATGTGAAAATTCTATTGGCCACGTCATGTTTGACAATCCATTAAACTTATCATATGCTATCAGTGATATCGCCCATATTGCATCATACAATCTCAACATAGTAACTATGCATGCCCCATTAAAATAAATCCCATTTGCACTTATGGCATAGATGACAAGGTCATGGTTATTGGTATCTGTTTCTCTTGTGATGATATTGCTATGCTACCTTTGCAAAATTTGTGCAATTCATCTCAAATGCCAAGCCATGAAAGTTATTGCGTATCGCATGATTCCATCCCTTGTGTGCACCATATGCATACCATTAATAACAATGCTCTAGGTGTTTCACATGATGCATTCCAAAATTTGAGTCCCCTTTATGCTACACACAACAACAAACATATCATGATGGATGACATGTTTCTATATAATGTATCTCATTTATTTGAGCATTGGATGTTTTGTGCTAACCAACACATGCACGTGCGCGTCATAATGGATGATATGTACATATACCACACACACACAATTTTCACTTCACTGGTACAACGACATGCTAAACAAACGGTTTTTAACGCCTTTCTGCGACGGCATTTGGAACCATCGCCAAGTGAGTGTGGGCGATAGGGGGGTCCTTCCCACACGACCCAGAAATCGTCGGGGATAGGCCCTCCCTCGGACCAGTAGGGCCGTGTGCGATCGAGCGAGGCATCGAAACCCAATCATTTCCGTAGGTATGTACATCCCACACGGTGAATCCCAGAAAATCATTTCCGTGAGGTATGTACATCCCACCACGATGAATCCGGAAAATCATTTCCGTAGGTATGTACAGCCCACGGTGAATCCTGTGAAAATCATTTCCGTGGGTATGTACATCCCACACGGTGAATCCCGAAAAATCATTTCCGTGGGTATGTAGATCCCCACACGGTGAATCCTAGAAAAACATTTCAAGATGGGTATGTATATCACACACAGTTCTTTGTGTGGAAACATTTGTGCAAGGTGGCCCTAAGCATAAGCGGTTACATTTACTTAGGAAGCCGTGTGTGATTGTTAGTTGATTGAACACGCCTACTTTCTAGGAACCGTCCAAGTTGTTTGAGTTCATCATACGGTCTTTGTCACGAGTAACCGTCTGCAATAGAAAACCCCAATAAGCATGGTAATTAGCCTATTATTGATAATCCATGTTCTAATCAAGCTTATATTTCTTATAAAACACGCTAGATATTTCATATCCGTATAAAAGCAACCAGGATTTCATAATCGAATTACATCAGGTAGCTTCGGCACTCAGTTACGCCATTACACAACAGCACCAAGTTTAACATGCAGCATCAAAACCTTTGGAAAGTAGCATCATACACGGTAAATAGACACATGAATCTCATCTGGGAAACTGTAGAAGCGGAAGGCAAATATTGAGCCTTCGGTGATGTTGAATGTCCTTGCAACTTTAGGCCAGTGGCAATGGATAATTGCCCGCCCAACCTTCATCCTCTTCAGCAAGACTTAAATATTGTACCATGGGTGTTGAATGAATACCTTCCTTGCCTCTTGACCATGCAGGTGGTTTGAGAGGTAACCAACGGTGAACTGCTTTCAAAAATCTTGAAAAAAAGCTATGCATAAATCATTGTTGTAAATTTTGAAATGGCGCAAGGGGTAAAAACAAGGTAAAAGAGTTGGTACCATCCTATAGTTGGTGATGTCTTCTTCATTGTGCAAACAAAGATCTTCTTTGTTATTCGTTGCAATTTTCTTCATCCTAACAATCTTTCTGAGTTTCTTGACTTGACTAATATTCATGCACATCTCATTTCCCCATATGCAAAATGGGTCGAAAAGTGGGTCTAAGCCTATGACAGCAGGACTGACATGTGCAAGACCAAATTGTAAGAAACCTAAATATTAGAATGATTCCTGCAACTGCACAATAATGTGCTATTAGCCAAAGGACCCTGCTTGAACAAACCTCAATGGTAAATCATGACTGTCTCCCATTGTTTCCTATGACACACATAAGGAAGATCTTGATCGAGTTAATCGAGAGTTGCCATACTATCAGTAGAATATGTATTGAGTACAGCCAAATTCGATTGGTGTCACATGCATAACAATAGAAAATTGTACCCACATCAAATGAAAATCAAATTGTAGAACGGAACCAAACAGTTAAATGGACATCAGACCAAATGAACCTAAATAGTTAACTGAGCACGATATTGCAGAATAGAAACATGTACTAGAAGATAAGAAAGTTAGCAAAACAAATTATGCTTGAGAAAAGTACTACAAAATGTAGCAATTGGAACAAAGTGTTATTAACTGAACATTACATTTCAGAGGACCAAACTGTTAACTAAACATCAGATTGCATATTAACATTACAAAGGACAAATCACTAGAAGGCACTGGCGGTGGCCTCGAAGACGAGGTGCTCCTCCAAGATCTGGCAGTCGACACACATGGCAGCCATAGCGACCTCGTTCACAAGACATGCGTCAAGATACTCTTGAGCTCCACGTTATACTGCGTGTAAAATGGCTGTGGGCGGCGCTTAATTGGAGGAGGGGGGCAGTGATTTCGGTGAAAGATGTCGCTCCGTCGTAGGGGCATGTGGGCGGGAAAGGAGGAGGATGGTGTGGGTGCGGTGTGGATTACCTGACCATATCGACGAGGCTGCGTAGCAAGAAGAATGGTCGCTGGCTGGGAGGCGGCGCTGCAAGAAGAAGGGTCGCCGTTGAGGAGGCGGCACCGCAAGAAGAAGGGTCGCCGGCGAGGAGGCGACACTGCAAGAAGAATGGTCGTCGACGAGGAGGCTGAGCTGCCGATGGCAGCAAAGTGAAGGTTTGAACTTGGAAAGCAAGGAGGAACAGTGGAAATGTGGCTTTTGGTAGGAGGGAGAGGGTGGGGAGATAGATATTTCCACGGTGGCAAAATTGTTTCACTCGGTGCCACGAGAAATCAAGGCAAGTGTGGTTCAAGCGAGGCGGTGGATCAGAGAGCAGCGAAGCTTCAAGCGTAAGCTAGACAAGATGGTGCACCAAGATATTTTATATCGCATCCCACACGATTCTTTCTAGTAAACTGTTTGTGGTATACCTGGTTTTTTCATTATGTTTTGAAATACAAAATAGTGTTACGGAGGAAAAGGATGGTGTTTGAATTGCTAGAACATTTACGTACAGTGAACATGCAACTAGTACATGAGTGTCGTGTTTAAATTTGGAGTTATTCCGGGTTCGTTTGGCATTTTTATGCATTAATTGAGTTTCTGGGCATTTACTGTGCTTAATTCAAATTTGAACTACAACCACATGCTCCAATTCACAAAGTTTGTTGAAAAATCATATGTGTGTCTTTTGGTGAATTTATAGGTCCCATGCAAGAAATGGGAATGAAATTCAAACATCTGGGTGTCGTGGCTTGGACGGAATTATTGAGAAACTTGGTTTTTTAATTCCCGCAAATCCAAAACACGGCTGAAAATCATGAAACTTGGCATGGTGTCATGACATGGCACGAACATGTTGTAGTAATTTTTTTGGCCGAATTGGGACAAGCTTTGGTGTAAGCTTCTTGCGATCCGGAGCTTCCCTCAAGAAGGCTCTTGGTTCCGAGAGGGAACGTGTCACCTCCGTGTGCGAAACGTCATACATACACTGCCTTCTCCCGCCTTAATTTATGTACACTGGCATATTAGACCAAATAGAAGCATCGTGCTAAATTTTGGAATTATTACGGGTTCGTTTGGCCTTTTTTTATACATTAATGGAGTTTCTAGGCATTTAATGTGCATAATTCAAATTTGGACTACAAGCACATGCTCCAGTGCACCAAAGTTGGTTGAAAAATCACATGTGTGTCTTTGGGTGAATTTATAGGTCCCATGCAAGAAATGGGAATGAAATTCAAATATCTGGGCGTCGTGGCTCGGCCGGAAAGATTGAGAAACTTGGTTTTTTTAATTCCTGTAAATACAAAACACGCCTGAAAATCATGAAACGTGTCATGACATGGCACCAACATGCTGCTGTAATTTTTTGGCCGAATTGGGACAAGCTTTAGTGTAAGCTTCTTGCAAACCGGAGCTTCCCTCAAGGTGGCTCGTGGTTGCGACAGGGAACGTGTCACCTCCGTGTGCGAACGACATACGTACACTGCCTTCTCCCGCCTTATTTTTTTTACATGGGCATATTAGACCAAATAGAGGTATCGTGCTAAATTTTGGAATTATTCTGGGTTCGTTTGGCCTTTTTTATACATTAGTTGAGTTTTTGCGCATTTAATGTGTATAATTGAAATTTGAAATACAAGCACAGGCTCTAGTGCACCGAAGTAGTTTGAAAAATCACATGTGTGTCCTTGGGTGAATTTCTAGGTCCTATGCAAGAGATGAGAGTGAAATTCAAACATCTGGGCGTCGTGGCTCGACCGGAAAGATTGAGAAACTTGGTTTTTTAATTCCTAAAATCTAAAACACGCCTGAAAATCATGAAACTTGGCATGGCGTCATGACATGGCACCAACATGTTGCGGTAATTTTTTTGGCCGAATTGGGACAAGCTTTGGTGTAAGCTTCTTGCAAACCGGAGCTTCTCTCAAGAATGCTCGTGGTTCGAGAGAGGGAACGTGTCACCTCCGTGTGCTTGAAAGCGACATACGTACTGCCTTCTCCACCTTAATTTTTTTACACAGGCAGATTAGATCGAATAGAAGTATCGTGCTAAATTTTGGATTTATTCTGGGTTCGTTTGACCTTTTTATACATTAATGGAGTATTTGCGCATTTAATGTGCATAATTCAAATTTCAACTACAAGCACAGGCTCTAGTGCACCAAAGTTTTTTGAAAAATCACATGTGTGTCTTTGGGTGAATTTCTTGGTCCTATGCAAGAGATGGGAGTGAAATTCAAACATCTGGGCATCGTGGCTCGGCCGGAAAGATTGAGAAACTTGGTTTTTTAATTACTGTAAATCCAAAACATGCCTGAAAATCATGAAACTTGGCATGGTGTCATGACAACACACCAACATGCTGCAGTAAATTTTTTGGCCGAATTGGGACAAGCTTCGATGTAGGCTTCTTGCAAACCGGAGCTACCCTCAAGAAGGCTCGTGGTTGCTAGAGTGAACGTGTCATCTCCGTGTGCGAAACGACATACGTACACTGCTTTCTCCCGCCTTAATTTCTTTTACGCAGGCAGATTAGACCAAATGGAAGTATCATGCCAAATTTTGGATTTATTCCGGGTTCGTCTGGCCTTTTTATACATAAATTGAGTTTCTGCGCATTTAATGTGTATAATTCAAATTTGAACTACAAGCACAGGCTCTAGTGCACCAAAGTTGTTTGAAAAATCACATGTGTGTCCTTGGGTGAATTTCTAGGTCCTATGCAAGAGATGGGAGGGAAATTAAAACATCTGGGCGTCATGGCTCGGCCGGAAAGATTGAGAAACTTGGTTTTTTAATTCCTGTAAATCCAAAACACGCCTAAAAATCATGAAACTTGGCATGGTGTCATGACATGGCACCAACATGCTGCGGTAAATTTTTTGGCCGAATTGGGACAAGATTCGGTGTAAGCTTCTTGCAGGAGCTTCCCTCAAGAAGGCTCGTGGTTCCGAGAGGGAACGTGTCACCTCCGTGTCTTGAAGCGACATCGTACACTGCCTTCTCCTGCCTTAATTTTTTTACACAGGCAGATTAGACCAAATAGAAGTATCGTGCTAAAATTTGGGATTATTCCGTATTCGTTTGGCATTTTTTATACATTAATTGAGTTTCTGCGCATTTAATGTGCATAATTCAAATTTGAACTAGAAGCACAGGCTCTAGTGCACCAAAGTTGTTTGAAAAATCACATGTGTGTCAACGGGTGAATTTCTAGTTCATATTCAAGAGATGGGAGTGAAATTCAAACATCTGGGAGTCGTGGCTCGGCCGGAAAGCTTGAGAAACTTGGTTTTTTACTTCCTGTAAATTCAAAACACGCATGAAAATCATGAAACTTGGCATGGTGTCATGACATGGCACCAACATGCTGCGGTAATTTTTTTGGCCGAATTGACAAGCTTCGGTGTAAGCTTCTTGCAAACCGGAGCTTCCCTCAAGAAGGCGTGTGGTCCCGATAGGGAACGTGTCACCTCCGTGTGCGAAACGACATACGTACACTGCCTTCTCCTGCCTTAATTTTTTTACATAGGCAGATTAGACCAAATAGAAGTATCGTGCTAAATTTTGGATTTATTCCGGGTTCATTTGGCCTTTTTTATACACTAATTGAGTTTCTGTGCATTTAATGTGCATAATTCAAATTTGAACTACAAGCACAGGCTCCAGTGCACCAAAGTTGTTTGAAAAATCACATGTGTGTCCTTGGGTGAATTTCTAGGTCCCATGCAAGAGATGGGAGTGAAATTCAAATATCTGGGCATCGTGGCTCGGCCGGAAAGATTAAGAATCTTGGTTTTTTAATTCCTGTAAATCCAAAACACGCCTAAAAATCATGAAACTTGGCATGGTGTCATGACATGGCACCAACATGCTGCCGTAATTTTTTTGGCTGAATTGGGACAACCTTTGGTGTAAGCTTCTTGCAAACCAGAGCTTCCCTCAAGAAGGCTCGTCGTTCCGATAGGGAACGTGTCTCCTCTGTGTGCGAAAGGACATACGTACACTGCCTTCTCCCGCCTTAATTTTTTACATAGGCAGATTAGACCAAATAGAATTACCATTCTAAAATTTGGAATTATTCCGGGTTCGTTTGGCCTTTTTTATACATTAATTGAGTTTCTACGCATTTAATGTGCATAATTCAAATTTGAACTACAAGCACATGCTCCAGTGCACCAAAGTTGTTTAAATAATCACATGTGTGTCCTTGGGTGAATTTCTAGGTACTAGGCAAGAGATGGGAATGAAATTCAAACATCTCAAGGCCGTGGCTTTCGCCCTTAAAAGATTGAGAAACTTGGTTTTTTAATTCTTGTAAATCCGAAACACGCCTGAAAATCACAAAACTTGGCATGGTGTCGTGACATGGCACCAACATGCTGTGGTAATTTGTCTAGCCGATTTGCGTAGGCGCACACATTAACAATCAACAAAGTCATTTTGGAACAAGTGTTGTCACGTTACAAATCGGAAATACAAGTATTATTGGAACCGCGGGCGTTCTACTTACCAATTACGTGCTGCCACGCGTCCCTTTTTTTATTGGCTAGGAGGTGTCGTGCGGAGTAGCTATTTGAGTACGACAGGAGTGCGATCAGACCCCTGCGCGTGCTCATCGGGAGGAGAGCCCTTTGGCCGCTACCCGCCGCGCACCTCCCTCCCAACGTCTCCATTAATGGGACCCGAGCACCTGTTCTATGGCGTGGCTATATGTCTCACTCGACTGATATTTAAGAGAGAAAAATGAAAATATGAAAAGAAAGTTTTGCACGGATCTTGATGTAAGATCCGACGGACCTATATAGCATTGCCTACGACTTATAGCAAGCATGATGAATATAAGGACGATGACAGTGGATAATAATTGTCTTACATATTTAGGAACATAATTAAAAAAAGCCACATGCGGCAATGCCCGAAATACACAAGGGCAAAAGAAGAAGGAAGACAACAATCTCTACTTTCTTGATGTGTTGCTGTAGGCCGCGGGAACTAGTCTCCACGGCGAGCGGCGATGAGCTCTTTCTTGTCCTCAAGATGCTGCTTGAGAGCATCCACGGATTCCTCCACCAGCCTTCTGCGCTCGATGCGCAGCACGGCATTCTCGTCCATAAGTTTCTCGACGATGACGTCGGTCCTCTTCAACAAGGCAATGGTCTGCTCCTGCTGCTCCACACTTCCGACGATATTCGCCCTCAGCAGGTCGCGCTTGGCCCGGACCTTCGCATTGCTCTCATCTAGTTGCCGGATGACGTCGGTAGACTGTTCAAACGAGGCTTTCAGGTCATCTTGCAACCTCACCCACCAGGAAATCTGATCCACCTGCCTAAGGACGAGGGCACGCATGCGCCCGTAAGAGTCCTCGCCTGCCCGTGAGACATTTTCCCAGGCCGCCGCGGTGCGGGAGGACACCTCTGCTGCATTCGCAGCACGGTGGGAAATCTCTTCTGCTTCCGTGGCGCGCCGGACCGATCTGCTTTGCATTGTCGGCGCGGCGGGACCTCCGTCTTTGCTTGCGGCGGGCGGACCTCTCTCTTTGCCTACGGGCGGCCGGACATGTTGGCTGCTTCGGCGGCGAGGTGGGATATCTCTCGTGCTTCCGTTCGGGCTCGCCTCTCCTGGTGGCAATCTCGACCCGAACTCACGCTGGCCATGGAAGACGCAAGGGAACGATGATGAATGACTTGTTTGTTTTTGTGGATGAGGAGTTGAGGAGGAATGTGCACTCATCTTGGAGTAGTAGTATTTATTACCGAGTTGTAATACACTCCTAAGTGGGAAGCCGTTTAGGTTTTGATCGGTGTGAACAGGTTTGCAATTTGGAATGTTACGGAATGACCTCCTGTTCTTCTAAAAAAAAATTGACGGACGCATGCTCAAAATTTCTTGTGATTATAAGTGCGGCACTATCCCCGGAAGGCGTAATGTGGGCATGTATGCCTTCTCGGCCGCGTATGTGGCGTTTGCACCATAGGATGCACCGCAATAGGCAATGTCAACACACGTGTTGTTCCAACAATCATGCGCGCTCGTTATTACCATCATGCACGCTTCTTTTAATAAAAATGTGTGTGCTTGTCTAGAGCACACAAGTTGATCTATCTAACTGTTGCAGTTTGTTGTGGCTAAGCGCAAACAGTTCATCCATGTGAAGTGTATGCCATCAATCGCAGACACATTGATCTGGCTGACCCGTTTCTATTCTGTTGCCTAATCGCAAATAGTTAATCCTTCTGAAGCGTATGCCCACACACCTTGATCTGGCTGACCGGTTCTTTCGTGTTGCCTAATCACAAACAGTTCATCCGAGTGAACTGTATGCTCTATATCGCACATGCCTTCATCATGCTGCCCGTTTCCTTTGTTCCGCCTAATCGCAAATAGTTCATTGGACTGAACCGTATGCCCTGGATCACACACGCAACTAAAATCTGAACCATGTTTGATGGCTGCGCTGTCGCAAACGTTTTGCACCTTTTTTGAGGGTTCTTTTACACCACCGTTCGCGATTATTGCATCGCGCACAGTTTCGTCGAAGGGTCTCTGATCGTAGTGTCGCATTAGCAACATCCTGCAGTACTGCTTTACCATTGTTTTGTGTAGGTACTTATGAACACTCGTCAACCTCACAATCCCGTCGGGCTGATTTAAACGAGCTCTTGAGAGCAACGATTCTTTTGGATTCTGTGGATTGTGTTTCACACCGTTCCCTTCGCGCAAGGAATACAAGCATCTCTTTTACTTATCTTTCACACGGTTCTGGGCTATATATCACTTGTTAATTTATGCCAATTGTACCATGTTCACTTTGCATGTTATACTTGCTTCTACGCCTTTGCCATGCAATTGTGACCCTTGCTTGCATTTACCCATGAGTCACCACTATACCACTATGTGTAATTGCATGCTTGGTGGAGATCCTTGTTGCTATTTCTATGTTCTATACATGCCCCATGCTATTGTTGATTCTTGTGTTGGGAGAGTTATGATGTTCCATTGCTACTCACATTGGACTTCTTGCCAATACAATGAACCTACTTTGCTCATATCTTGTTTCCATGCTTGTCCAATGTCATGTGCATTATGTATGCCCACTATTTGCACACATGACATGTTTGCCATGATTACTTCTAGTATGTTGCATATTTGCACTACTAGCTTGCATGCCTTGATTCATATGATTACTTGCTTGTTTGCATCACCCATGACCCATTCTTGCTCGTTTCATTGGGTTGATGGTGTATATATTCATGCCTTTCACATGAAATATCTTGATGATTGTCCCTTACCTCCAATAATTCCATCTCTCATATTCACATGTAGTGAGTGCAACCACGCTATGCTTACTGCTCTTGGAGACTTGGATATCTTACTTGTGATGCATGCTTGTTTATTTGAGCTTAATGTCTTTGGTTGTGCTAGCATCTTAAGCCTATATACCATGCCCTACACCCTTGTACTTTCATATGATAAGAATGATGAAAACACTTGTTGGGCATTTCATCACACGAATGTTTGGTTTTGCATTTACCTTTAACCTCATTTGTTTTTCCTAGTGTTTGTCATGTTCTTTCATTTTGGAGGATTCACAAGGCAGTGTCGTCATGAGACATATTGGTTATTTGAAGGCGTACACGATGTGCAACACCAAAATTTGTGAGCAATTCCTAAAGGTGAACTCCTTCCCTTTGAGCCATCCTCGAATACGCATATTAGATGGGTCATTCTTTCATTGTTGTCTATAGGATCGAAAGTATGTCTAGAGGGGGGGGGGGTGATTGGACTACTTGACCAAATAAAGATCTAGCCTTTTCACAATTTTAAGTCTTGGCAGATTTTAGCAACTTAACACAAGTCAAGCAATCAACCTACACATGCAATTCTAAGAGTATAGCTGCAGAATGTAAATCATTGCATATGAAGGTGAAGGGGAGGAGTTTGGAGGGAGCAAACGCAATGTAGACACCGAGATTTTTGGCGTGGTTCCGATAGGTGGTGCTATCGTGCATCCACGTTGATGGAGACTTCAACCCACGAAGGGTAACGGTTGCGCGAGTCCACGGAGGGCTCCACCCATGAAGGGTCCATGAAGAAGCAACCTTATCTATCCCACCATGGCCATCGCCCATGAAGGACTTGCCTCACACAGGTAGATCTTCACGAGTAAGCGATCTCCTTGCCCGTACAAACTCCTTGGTTCAACTCCACAATCTTGACGGAGGCTCCCAACTGACACCTAACCAATCTAGGAGACACCACTCTCCAAAAGGTAATAGATGGTGTGTTGATGATGAACTCCTTGCTCTTGTCCTTCAAATGATAGTCTCCCCAACACTCAACTCTCTCTCTCACAGATTTGGATATGGTGGAAAGATTATTTGAGTGGAAAGCAACTTGGGAAGGCTAGAGATCAAAATTCTTGTGGTCGGATTGGAATGTCTTGGTCTCAACACATGAGTAGGTGGTTCTCTCTCATAATATGAATGCTTGAAGTGTAGGCACATTCTGATGGCTCTCTCCTAAATTGAGAAGGGGGTGGAGGGGTATATAGAGCCTCCACACAAAATCTAACTGTTACACACAATTTACCAAACTTGGTGGGACCGAATAGTGAAACTCGGTGAAACCGAATTGGTTCAAAATGTGAACGCTAGGCTTTTTGGTCGGACCGACATGATCAACTCGGTGATAGCGATGCGCTAGGCTTAGGGCAAAACTTGATCTCGGTTTGACCGATTACTTCAACTCGGTGAGACCGATTTTTCTAACAAGCAAACAAAGAGTTGGTCAGGCAAACTCAGTGGGACCGGTCGCTCATTTCGGTGGGACCGATCGCTCATTTCGATGAGACCAAAATGTTACGAAAAGGAAACAGAGAGTTTGCATTGCCAACTCGGTGGGACCGATCGCTCATCTCGGTTAGACCGAAATGTTACGAAGGGAAATAGAGAGTTTGCAATCCCATCTCGGTGAGACCGAGATCCCTATCGGTAAGACCGAACCGATTAGGGTTTCTGGCTATGGCTATGTCAAGTGAACTGGGTGGCACCGGATAGATCAAATCGGTGGGGCCGAGTTTGACTTTAGGTTTAGGACATATGTGGAAATGAGAAAGTGGTTGAGGGCTTTTGGAGCATATCACTGAGCATTTTGAGCAAGCAAGCCATTAAGCAACACCTCATCCCCTTTTAATAGTATTGTCTTTTCCTATGGACTCAGTGTGATCTTGGATCACTAAAATGAAAATGTGGAGTCTTGAGCTTTTGCCAATATTTGTCCTTAGCGTTTTGAGGGGTCCACTCTCTTAGTCCATGCCATGCCAATCATTGAACTTTCTGAAATGATTATCTTGAGAGAATATTAGTTCAATGAGCTATATGTTGTTAAGAATTACCAAAACCACCTAGGGATTAGTTGCACTTTCAATCTCCCCCTTTTTGGTAATTGATGACAACATATAGATCAAAGCTTCGACAAATGATAATATAAATGAAATACATCGTCGCTTTGAGAAGTATGTGATAAGCAAGAGCCTCCCCTAAATTTGTGCATTATTTATGATTTGGTTTTGAATGCAAATGCACAATCGATTAGGATCATGGGTTACTCTTCCATGTCACATACATCTTGGTGGAGCGCTCAAAATGATAGAACATACATAACATGCACTCATCACCAAGACAAATGTGAATGATCATACATGAGAGATAGAATATCATCATTCAAGCACAAACGTTAAAGTATGATATGATCAAGCACACGACCATATAAGTATCTCACACACATAAATAGAGTATCATACAAACAAGCAAGCAAATAAGGTAGTAAGAGAGGCAAAAAGAAGCAAAACACTCTCTCTCTCGAAGCCTATGATCTATACACTTTCTCCCCCTTTGGCAACAAGTTACCAAAAAGCTTGAAAATGCATAGTGCTATGTGGCTCTCTAAGCTTGATCTCCGGGAGCTCCGGAGTACAAAGGTGGCGTGGAGAGGAGTCCTTCAACAAATGCATCTGAAGAAGTATGTGGAGCTGGAGGAGTTGCCACTGGAGGGGCAACTGAGGCTGTGGCTGCAGGAGCTGAAGTTGTAGCCCTAGTGTCTGTCACTGGCACTGCTGCAGACCTCCGTCTTCTGGGCACCCTCTGATATGCATCTTTAGTAGTCATGTCACTACTGTCCTCAAGCTCTTCTTGAATCTTCTCCACTGAAGTCTGAATCTCGGTCACTTTGACATCCAAGTCATGAAGTTTTGTCTCAAAATTTTTTTCAAGGCTCTCTTGATTTCAAGTCAGGGTAGCTAGTCCTTTCTCTATTCTCCCAGTGGCCTCAAGCAGATAGTTGAGCTGGTCCTGCTTGGTCTTGAGATTGACTGCAGAAGGATTTGGAATCCTTCAAGCTTTTTCAGCTTGTGCCTTCTCTTTCTTCTCTTAAGCCTCAACAAAAGTTGGATGTGTAGGATCCATCACAACTGTGTTATCCTCAAAATTAGGCCTCAAGGGAAGGTGCTCTTTATCTAACAGATATGTGCTTGTGCCCATCTTGGAGTTTATGAGCATCTGAATGTGTGGAGCATACCCACATGATCTCTTCTGATCTGCTGCAGTTCTCTTGATAGTCTGAACAATCGAACTCATCACTTTAAATTTCTGTGGCACATCAAACATCTGAAGCAAGTTGATGGAGTGGCCTCTGATCATCCTGTGATCTCCCGACTTGGGAAACAAAGTGTGCCTCAATATAGTGTTCATGGTGGCCAAGCCAGACAACAGATAGTACACTAAGCCTAGCTTGTGTATCTCCAAGGCTTTGTCAGGTATCTCCTTGTACATATTGGCCATGGAGTTGTGATCTTTCTTGTGCTTGGCATAGACATCAATATCATCCTCATGCTCTTCAGGGGCATTGATAAGCTTGGCCCACTCAACAACTGTAGACTCGTATCTTGTTCCCTCAGTCATCCAGACAATCTTCCCATCTGGGTAAAAGTGAGAAGTAGAGTAAAACTGCATGATCAGCTCATCATTCCATTCGGTCAATTTCTGACCCACAAAAGTGTCAACTCCATTGAGTCTGAAGCTCTCATGTACTCCAGCAAAGTGATTTTCATAGTTTTCAATGTATTTCTAGTCCATCCATTTCATGTCACACACAATGGGCTGCTTGTCCAAGAGCACAATCTCATAGAAGTCATGTTGTTCCTTAGTGTGAAACATGTAGTCCACAGTAGTTCTTTTTCTCAAAGCATAGGGGTCTGAGTGTCTCCACAATATGAGTCCTGCAGCTTTTCTTTTCTTCATATTCTAAACAACTGGATGATTGTCATCATCATCAGGAATCTTTAGTTTGAATTTTCTAGGTCCTATGCAAGAGATGAGAGTGAAATTCAAACATCTGGGCGTCGTGGCTCGACCGGAAAGATTGAGAAACTTGGTTTTTTAATTCCTAAAATCCAAAACACGCCTGAAAATCATGAAACTTGGCATGGTGTCATGACATGGCACCAACATGTTGCGGTAAATTTTTTGGCCGAATTGGGACAAGCTTTAGTGTAAGCTTCTTGCAAACCGGAGCTTCTCTCAAGAAGGCTCGTGGTTCTGAGAGGGAACGTGTCACCTCCGTGTGCGAAACGACATACGTACACTGCCATCTCCAGCCTTATTTTTTTACACAGGAAGATTAGATCAAATAGAAGTATCGTGCTAAATTTTGGATTTATTCCGGGTTCGTTTGACCTTTTTATACATTAATGGAGTATCTGCGCATTTAATGTGCATAATTCAAATTTAAACTACAAGCACAGGCTCTAGTGCACCAAAGTTTTTTCAAAAATCACATGTGTGTCTTTGGGTGAATTTCTTGGTCCTATGCAAGAGATGGGAGTGAAATTCAAACATCTGGGCATCTTGGCTCGACCGGAAAGATTGAGAAACTTGGTTTTTTAATTCCTGTAAATCCAAAACACGCCTGAAAATCATGAAACTTGGCATGGTGTCTTGACATCGCACCAACATGCTGCGATAAATTTTTTGGCCGAATTGGGACAAGCTTTGGTGTAAGCTTCTTGCAAACCAGAGCTTCCCTCAAGAAGGCTCGTGGTTCCGAGAGGGAACATGTCACCTCCGTGTGCGAAACGACATACGTACACCGCCTTCTCCCGCCTTAATTGTTTTACATTGGCAGATTAGACCAAATAGAAGTATCGTGCTAAATTTGGGATTTATTCCGGGTTCGTTTGGCCTTTTATACATTAATTGAGTTTCTGCGCATTAAATGTGTATAATTCAAATTTGAACTACAAGCACAGGCTCTAGTGCACCAAAGTTGTTTGAAAAATCACATGTGTGTCCTTAGGTGAATTTCTATGTCCTATGCAAGAGATGGGAGTGAAATTCAAACATCTGGGCGTCGTGGCTCGGCCGAAAAGATTGAGAAACTTGGGTTTTTAATTCCTGTAAATCTAAAACACGCCTAAAAAAATCTTGAAACTTGGCATGGTGTCATGACATGGCACCAATATGCTGCGGTAATTTTTTTGCCCGAATTGGGACAAGCTTTGGTGTAAGCTTCTTGCAAACCGGAGCTTCCCTCAAGAAGGCTTGTGGTTCCGAGAGGGAACGCGTCACCTCCGTGTGCGAAACGACATACGTACACTGCCTTCTCCCACCTTAACTTTTACACAGGCAGATTTGACCAAATGGAAGTATCGTGCTAAATTTTGAAATTATTCCGGGTTCGTTTGGCCTTTTTTATACATTAATTGAGTTTCTGCGCATTTAATGTGCATACTTCAAATTTGAACTACAAGCACGGGCTCTAGTGCTCCAAAGTTGTTTGAAAAATCACATGTGTGTCCTTGGGTGAATTTCTAGGTCCTATGCAAGAGATGCGAGTGAAATTAAAATATCTGGGCATCGTGCCTCGGGCGGAAAGATTGAGAAACTTGGTTTTTTAATTCCTATAAACCCAAAACACGCCTGAACATCATGGGCATGGTGTCATGACATGGCACCAACAAGCTGCGGTAATTTTTTGGCCGAATTGGGACAAGCTTTGGTGTAAGCTTCTTGCAAACTGGAGCTTCCCTCAAGAAGGCTCGTGGTTCCGAGAGGGAACGTGTCACCTCCGTGTGTGAAACGACATACGTATACTTCCTTCTCCCGCCTTAATTTTTTTACACACGCCGATTAGACCAAATAGAAGTATCGTGCTAAATTTTGGAATTATTCCGGATGCGCTTGGCCTTTTTATACATTAATTGAGTTTCTGCGCATTTAATGTGCATAATTCAAATTTGAACTAAAAGCACTGGCTCTAGTGCACCAAAGTTGTTTGAAACGTCACATGTGTGTCCTTGGGTGCATTTCTAGGTCCCACGCAAGAAATGGGAATGAAATTCAAACATCTGAGCATCGTGCCTCGGCCATAAAGATTGAGAAACTAGGTTTTTTAATTTCTATAAATCCAAAACACGCCTGAAAATCATGAAACTTGGCACGGTGTCATGACATGGCACCAACATGCTGCGGTAATTTTTTTGGCCGAATTGGGTCAAGCTTCGGTGTAAGCTTCTTGCAAACCGGAGCTTCCCTCAAGAAGCCTCGTGGTTTCGAGAGGGAACGTGTCACCTCCGTGTGCGAAACGACATCGTGACACTGCCTTCTCCCCGCCTTTAATTGTTTTACCCAGCAGATTAGACAAATAGAAGTATCGTGCTAAATTTTGGATTTATTCCGGGTTCGTTTGGCCTTTTTATACATTAATTGAGTTTTTGTGCATTTAATGTGCATAATTCAAATTTGAACTACAAACACAGGCTTTAGTGCACCAAAGTTGTTTGAAATATCACATGTGTGTCTTTGGGTGAATTTCTAGGTCCTATGCAAGAGATGGGAGTGAAATTCAAACATCTGGGCGTCGTGGCTCGGCCGGAAAGATTGTGAAACTTGGTTTTTAATTCCTGTAAATCCAAAACATGCCTGAAAATCATGAAACTTGGCATGGTGTCATGACATCGCACCAACATGTTGCGGTAATTTTTTTGGCCGAATTGGGACAAGCTTTGGTGTAAGCTTCTTGAAAACTGGAGCTTCCCTCAAGAAGGCTCGTGGTTCCGAGAGGGAACGTGTCACCTCCGTGTGCGAAACGACATACGTACACTGCCCTCTTCCGCTTTAACTTTTTACACAGGCGGATTAGACCAAATAGAAGTATCGTGCTAAATTTTGGAATTATTCCGGGTTCGTTTGCCCTTTTTATACATTAATTGAGTTTCTGCACATTTAATGTGCATAATTAAAATTTGAACTACATGCACAGGCTCTAGTGCACCAAAGTTGTTTGAAAAATAACATGTGTGTCCTTGGGTGAATTTCTAGGTCCTATGCAAGAGATGCGAGTGAAATTCAAACATCTGGGCGTCGTGGCTCGGCCGGAATGATTGAGAAACTTGGTTTTTAATTCCTATAAACCCAAAACACCTTTGAAAATCATGGGCATGGTGTCATGACATGGCACCAACAAGTTCTTGTAATTTTTGGCGAATTGGGACAAGCTTTGGTGTAAGCTTCTTTCAAACCAGAGCTTCTCTCAAGAAGGCTCGTGGTTCTGAGAGGCCACGTGTCACCTCCGTGTGTGAAACGACATACATACACTACCTTCTCCTGCCTTAATTTTTTTACACGGGCAGATTAGACCAAATAGAAGTATCATGCGAAATTTTGGATTTATTCCGGGTTCGTTTGGATTTTTTATACATTAATTGAGTTTCCGCGCATTTAATGTGCATAATTCAAATTTGAACTACAAGCACAGGCTCTAGTGCACCGAATTTGTTTGAAAAACCACATGTGTGTCTTTGGGTGAATTTCTAGGTCCTATGCAAGAGATGGGAGTGAAATTCAAACATCTGGGCGTCGTGGCTCGGCCGTAAAGATTGAGAAACTTGGATTTTTAATTCCAGTAAATCCAAAACACGCCTGAAAATCATGAAACTTGGCATGGTGTCATGACATCGCACCAACATGCTGCGGTAATTTTTTTGGCCGAATTGGGACAAGCTTTGGTGTAAGCTTCTTGCAAACCGGAGTTTCCCTCAAGAAGGCTCGTGGTTCCGAGAGTGAACGAGTCACCTCCGTGTCTTGGCTTGACATCGTACATTGCCTTCTCCCGCCTTAATTTTTTCTACACAGTGATTAGACCAAATAGAAGTATCGTGCTAAATTTTGGATTTATTCTGGTTCGTTTGGCCTTTTTATACATTAATTGAGTTTCACGCATTTCATGTGCATAATTCAAATATGAACTACAAGCACAGGCTCTAGTGCACCAAGGTTGTTTGAAAAATCACATGTGTGTCTTTGGGTGAATTTCTAGGTCCTATGCAAGAGATGAGAGTGAAATTCAAACATCTGGGCGTCGTGGCTCGGCCGGGAAGATTGAGAAACTTGGTTTTTTAATTACTGTAAATCCAAAACACGCCTGAAAATCATGAAACTTGGCATGGTGTCATGACAACGCACCAACATGCTGCAATAAATTTTTTGGCCGAATTGGGACAAGCTTTGGTGTAAGCTTCTTGCAAACCGGAGCTACTCTCAAGAAGGCATGTGGTTCTGAGAGTGAATGTGTCATCTCCGTGTGCGAAACGACATACGTACACTGCTTTCTCCCGCCTTAATTTTTTTACGCAGGCAGATTAGACCAAATAGAAGTATCGTGCTAAATTTTGGATTTATTCCGGGTTCGTCTGGCCTTTTATACATTAATTGAGTTTCCGCGCATTTAATGTGTATAATTCAAATTTGAACTACAAGCACAGGCTCTAGTGCACCAAAGTTGTTTGAAAAATCATATGTGTGTCCTTGGGTGAATTTCTAGGTCCTATGCAAGAGATGGGAGGGAAATTCAAACATCTGGGCGTCGTGGCTCGGCCGGAAAGATTGACAAAGTTGGTTTTTTAATGCCTGTAAATCCAAAACACGCCTAAAAATCATGAAACTTGGCATGGTGTCATGACATGGCACCAACATGCTGCGGTAATTTTTTGGCCGAATTGGGACAAGCTTTGGTGTAAGCTTCTTGCAAGCCGGAGCTTCCCTCAAGAAGGCTCGTGGTTCCGAGAAGGAACGTGTCACCTCCGTGTGCGAAACAACATACGTACACTGCCTTCTCCCGCCTTAACTTTTTACACTGGCAGAGTAGACCAAATAGAAGTATCGTGCTAAATTTTGGAATTATCCCAGGTTCATTTGGCCTTTTTTATACATTAATTGAGTTTTTGCGCATTTAATGTGCATAATTCAAATTTGAACTACAAGCACAGGCTCCAGTGCACCAAAGTTGTTCAAAATCACATATACATCCTTGGGTGAATTTCTAGGTCCTATGCAAAAGATGGGAGTGAAATTCAAACATCTGGGCGTCGTGGCTCGGCCGGAAAGATTGAGAAACTTGGTTTTTTAATTCCTGTAAATCTAAAACACGCATGAAAATCATGAAACTTGGCATGGTGTCATGACATGCCACCAACATGCTGCGGTAAATTTTTTGGCCGAATTGGGACAAGCTTTGGTGTAAGCTTCTTGCAGGAGCTTCCCTCAAGAAGGCTCGTGGTTCCGAGAGGGAACATGTCACCTCCGTGTGCGAAACGACAAACGTAGACTGCCTTCTCCTGCCTTAATTTTTTTACACAGGCAGATTAGACCAAATAGAAGTATCGTGCTAAATATTGGGATTATTCCGGATTTGTTTGGCATTTTTTATACATTAATTGAGTTTCTGCGCATTTAATGTGCATAATTCAAATTTGAACTAGAAGCACAGGCTCTAGTGCACCAAAGTTGTTTGAAAAATCACATGTGTGTCAACGGGTGAATTTCTAGTTCATATTCAAGAGATGGGAGTGTAATTCAAACATCTAGGAGTCGTGGCTCGGCCAGAAAGATTGAGAAACTTGGTTTTTTACTTCCTCTAAATCCAAAACACGCATGAAAATCCTGAAACTTGGCATGGTGTCATGACATGGCACCAACATGCCGCGGTAATTTTTTTGGCCGAATTGACAAGCTTTGGTGTAAGCTTCTTGCAAACCGGAGCTTCCCTCGAGAAGGCGCGTGGTTCCGATAGGGAACGTGTCACCTCCGTGTACGAAACGACATATGTACACTGCCTTCTCCTGCCTTAATTTTTTTACATAGGCAGATTAGACCAAATAGAAGTATCGTGCTAAATTTTGGAATTATTCCGGGTTCGTTTGGCCTTTTTTATACACTAATTGAGTTTCTGCACATTTAATGTGCATAATTCAAATGTGAACTACAAAGCACAGGCTCCAGTGCACCAAAGTTGTTTGAAAAATCACATGTGTGTCCTTGGGTGAATTTCTAGGTCCCATGAAAGAGATGGGAGTGAAATTCAAACATCTGGGCGTCGTGGCTCGGCCGGAAAGATTAAGAATCTTGGTTTTTCAATTCCTGTAAATCCAAAACACGCCTGAAAATCACGAAACTTGGCATGGTGTCATGACATGCCGCTGCCGTAATTTTTTTGGCCGAATTGGGACAAGCTTTGGTGTAAGCTTGTTGCAACCAGAGCTTCCCTCAAGAAGGCTCGTCGTTCCGATAGGGAACGTGTCACCTCCGTGTGCGAGAGGACATATGTACACTGCCTTCTCCCGCCTTAATTTTTTACACAGGCAGATTAGACCAAATAGAATTATCCTGCTAAAGTTTGGAATTATTCCGGGTTCGTTTGGCCTTTTTTATGCATTAATTGAGTTTCTATGCATTTAATGTGCATAATTCAAATTTGAACTACAAGCACATGCTCCAGTGCACCAAAGTTGTTTAAATAATCACATGTGTGTCCTTGGGTGAATTTCTAGGTACTAGGCAAGAGATGGGAATGAAATTCAAACATCTGGGCGTCGTGGCTCGCCCGAAAAGATTGAGAAACTTGGTTTTTTAATTCCTGTAAATCCGAAACACGCCTGAAAATCACAAAACTTGGCATGGTGTCGTGACATGGCACCAACATGCTGTGGTAATTTGTCTATCCGATTTGCGTAGGCACACACATTAACAATCAATAAAGTCATTTTGGAACAAGTGTTGTCACGTTACAAATCGGAAATACAAGTATTATTGGAACCGTGGGCGTTCTACTTACCAATTACGTGCTGCCACGCGTCCCCTTTTTTTATTGGCTAGGAGGTGTCGTGCGGGGTAGCTATTTGAGTACGGCAGGAGTGCGATCAGACCCCTGCGCGTGCTCATCGGGAGGAGAGCCCTTTGGCCGCTACCGCCGCCCAAGACCTCCCTCGCAACGCGTCTCCATTAATGGCACCCGAGCACCTGTTCTATGGCGTGGCTATATGTCTCACTCGACTGATATTTAAGAGAGAAAAATGAAAATATGAAAAGAAAGTTTTGCACGGATCTTGATGTAAGATCCGACGGACCTATATAGCATCGACTACAACTTATAGCAAGCATGATGAATATAAGGACGATGACAGTGGATAATAATTGTCTTACATATTTAGGAACATAATTAAAAAAATCCACATGCGGCAATGCCCGAAATACACAAGGGCAAAAGAAGAAGGAAGACAACGATGCGGCTCGCTGATCTCTACTTTCTTGATGTGTTCTTTGCGAGGCCAGGGAACTAGTCTCCATGGCGAGTGGCGATGAGCTCTTTCTTGTCCTCAAGATGCTGCTTGAGAGCATCCACGGATTCCTCCACCAGCCCTTACTGCGCTCGATGCGCAGCATGGCATTCTCGTCCATAAGTTTCTCGACGATGACGCCGGTCCTCTTCAACAAGGCAATGGTCTGCTCCTGCTGCTCCACACTTTCGACGATCTTCGCCCTCAGCAGGTCGCGCTTGGCCCGGACCTTCGCATTGCTCTCATTTAGTTGCCGGATGACGTCGGTAGACTGTTCAAACAAGGCTTTCAGGTCATCCTGCAACCTCACCCACCAGGAGATCTGACCCATCTGCCTAAGGACGAAGGCACGCATGCGCCCATAAGAGTCCTCGCCTTCCCGCGAGACATTTTCCCAGGCCGCCGCGGTGCGGGAGGACATCTCTGCTGCATTCGCGCGGCGTGGCAGGACATCTCTTACGCTTCAGCGGCAGCCGGACGATCTGCTGCATTGTCGGCGCGGTGGGACCTCCGTGCTGCTTCGGCAGCGGGGCGGGACCTCTCTGCTGCTACGGCCGCGCGGTCGGACATGTTGGCTGCTTTCGCGGTGAGGCGGGACATCTCTCGTGCTTCCGCTTCCAGGCTCGCCTCTCCCTGGTGGCAATCTCTCGACCCAGAACTCACGCTGGCCATGGCAGACGCAAGGGAACGATGATGAATGACTTCTCGGCCGCGTATGCCTTCTCGGCCGCGTACGTGGCGTTTGCACCATAGGGTGCACCGCAATAGGCAATGTCAACACAGTGTTGTTCCAACAATCGTGCGCGCTCGTTATTACCATCACGCACGCTTCTTTTAATAAAAATGTGTGTGCTCGTCTAGCGCACACAAGTTGATCTATCTAACTGTTTCAGTTTGTTGTGGCTAATCGCAAACAGTTCATCCATGTGAAGTGTATGCCATCAATCGCAGACACTTTGATCTGGCTGACCCATTTCTATTCTGTTGCCTAATCGCAAACAGTTAATCCTTCTCAAGCGTATGCCCTCAATCACACACACCTTGATCTGGCTGACCGGTTCTTTTGTGTTGCCTAATCACAAACAGTTCATCCGAGTGAACTGTATGCTCTATATCGCACACGCCTTCATCACGCTGCCCGTTTCCTTTATTCCGCCTAATCGCAAATAGTTCATTGGACTGAACCATATGCCCTGGATCACACACGCAACTAAAATCTGAACCATGTTTGATGGCTCCGCCGTCGCAAACGTTTTGCACCTTTTTTTAGGGTTCTTTTACACCACTGTTTGCGATTATTGCATCGCACACAGTTTCGTCGAAGGGTCTCTGATCGTAGTGTCGCATTACCAACATCCTACAGTACTGCTTTACCATTGTTTTGTGTAGGTACTTATGAACACTCGTCAACCTCACAATCCCATCAGTTGACGAAACGAGCTCTTGAGAGCAACGATGCTTTCGGATTCCGTGAATTGTGTTTCACACTGTTCCCTTCGCGCAAGGAATACAAGCATCTCTTTTACTTAGCTCTCACACGGTTCTGGGCTATATATCACTTGTTACTTTATGCCAATTGTACCATGTTCACCTTGCATGTTATACTTGCTTCTATGCCTTTGCCATGCAATTGTGACCCTTGCTTGCATTTACCCATGAGTCACCACTATACCACTATGTGTAATTGCATGCTTGGTGGAGATCCTTGTTGCTATTTCCATGTTCTATACATGCCCCATGCTATTGTTGATTCTTATGTTGGGAGAGTTATGATGTTCCATTGCTACTCACATTGGACTTCTTGCCAATACAATGAACCTACTTTGCTCATATCTTGTTTTCATGCTTGTCCAATGTCATGTGCATTATGTATGCCCACTATTTGCACACATGACATGTTTGCCATGATTACTTCTAGTATGTTGCATATTTGCACTACTAGCTTGCATGCCTTGATTCATATGATTACTTGCTTGTTTGCATCACCCATGACCCATTCTTGCTCGTTTCATTGGGTTGATGGCGTATATATTCGTTCCTTTCACATGAAATATCTTGATGATTGTCCCTTACCTCCAATAATTCCATCCCTCATATTCACATGTAGTGAGTGCAACCACGCTATGCTTACTGCTCTTGGAGACTTGGATATCTTACTTGTGATGCATGCTTGTTTATTTGAGCTTAATGTCTTTGGTTGTGCTAGCATCTTAAGCCTATATACATGCCCTACACCCTTGTACTTTCTTATGATAAGAATGATGAAAACACTTGTTGGGCATTTTATCACACGAATGTTTGGTTTTGCATTTCTGCTAGCCTCATTTGTTTTTCCTAGTGTTTGTCATGTTCTTTCATTTTGGAGGATTCACAAGGTAGTGTCGTCATGAGACATATTGGTTATTTGAAGGCGTACACGATGTGCAACACCGAAATTTGCGAGCAATTCCTAAAGGTGAACTCCTTCCCTTTGAGCCATCCTCGAATACGCATATTGGATGGGTCATTCTTTCATTGTTGTCTATAGGATCGAAAGTATGTCTAGAGGGGGGGTGATTGGACTACTTGACCAAATAAAGATCTAGCCTTTTCACCATTTTAAGTCTTGGCAGATTTTAGCAACTTAACACAAGTCAAGCAATCAACCTACACATGCAATTCTAAGAGTATAGCAGCGGAATGTAAATCATTGCATCTGAAGGTAAAGGGGAGGAGTTTGGAGGGAGCAAACACAATGTAGACACCGAGATTTTTGGCTAGGTTCCGATAGGTGGTGCTATCATGCATCCACGTTGATGGAGACTTCAACCCACGAAGGGTAATGGTTGCGCGAGTCCACGGAGGGCTCCACCCATGAAGGGTCCATGAAGAAGCAACCTTGTCTATCCCACCATGGCCATCGCCCACGAAGGACTTGCCTCACACAGGTAGATCTTCACGAATTAGGCGATCTCCTTGCCCTTACAAACTCCTTGGTTCAACTCCACAATCTTGACGGAGGCTCCCAACTGACACCTAACCAATCTAGGAGACACCACTCTCCAAAAGGTAATAGATGGTGCATTGATGATGAACTCCTTGCTCTTGTGCTTCAAATGATAGTCTCCCCAACACTCAACTCTCTCTCACAGATTTGGATATGGTGGAAAGATTATTTGAGTGGAAAGCAACTTGGGAAGGCTAGAGATCAAGATTCTTGTGGTCGGATTGGAATGTCTTGGTCTCAACACATGAGTAGGTGGTTCTCTCTCATAATATGAATGCTTGGACTGTAGGCACGTTCTGATGGCTCTCTCCTAAATTGAGAAGGGGGTGGAGGGGTATATATAGCCTCCACACAAAATCTAACTGTTACACACAATTTACCAAACTCGGTGGGACCGAATAGTGAAACTTCGGTGAGACGAACTGGTTCAAAATGTGAGCAGCTAGGCTTTTTGATTAGGACCGACATGATCAACTCGGTGAGACCGATGCACTAGGCTTAGGGCAAAACTTGATCTCGGTTTGACCGATTACTTCAACTCGGTGAGACCGATTTTTGTAACAAGCAAACAGAGAGTTGGTCAGGCAAACTCGGTGGGACCGATCGCTCATTTCGGTGGGACCGATCGCTCATTTCGATGAGACCAAAACGTTATGAAAAGGAAACAGAGAGTTTGCATTGCCAACTCGGTGGGACCGATCGCTCATCTCGGTTAGACCGAAACGTTACGAAGGGAAATAGAGAGTTTGCAATCCCATCTCGGTGAGACCGAGATCCCTATCGGTAAGACCGAACCGATTAGGGTTTCTGGCTATGGCTATGTCAAGTGAACTGGGTGGCACCGGATAGATCAAATCGGTGGGGCCGAGTTTGACTTTAGGTTTAGGACATATGTGGAAATGAGAAAGTGGTTGAGGGATTTTGGAGCATATCACTGAGCATTTTGAGCAAGCAAGCCATTAAGCAACACCTCATCCCCTTTTAATAGAATTGTCTTTTCCTATGGACTCAGTGTGATCTTGGATCACTAAAATGAAAATGTGGAGTCTTGAGCTTTTGCCAATATTTGTCCTTAGCATTTTGAGGGGTCCACATCTCTTAGTCCATGCCATGCCAATCATTGAACTTTCTGAAATGATTATCTTGAGAGATTATTAGTTCAATGAGCTATATGTTGTTAAGAATTACCAAAACCACCTAGGGATTAGTTGCACTTTCAATCTCCCCCTTTTTGGTAATTGATGACAACATATAGATCAAAGCTTCGACAAATGATAATATAAATGAAATACATAAATCGCTTTGAGAAGTATGTGATAAGCAAGAGCCTCCCCTAAATTTGTGCACTATTTATGATTTGCTTTTGAATGCAAATGCACAATCGATTAGGATCATGGGTTACTCTTCCATGTCACATACATCTTGGTGGAGCGCTCAAAATGATAGAACATACATAACATGCACTCATCACCTAGACAAATGTGAATGATCATACATGAGAGATAGAATATCATCATTCAAGCACAAACGTTAAAGTATGATATGATCAAGCACACGACTATATAAGTATCTCACACACATAAATAGAGTATCATACAAACAAGCAAGCAAATAAGGTAGTAAGAGAGGCAAAAAGAAGAAAAACACACTCCCTCTCGAAGCCTGTGATCTATACACTTTCTCCCCCTTTGGCAACAAGTTACCAAAAAGCTTGAAAATGCATAGTGCTATGTGGCTCTCTAAGCTTGATCTCCGGGAGCTCCGGAGTGCAAAGGTGGCGTGGAGAGGAGTCCTTCAACAAATGCATCTGAAGAAGTATGTGGAGCTGGAGGAGTTGCCACTCGAGGGGCAACTGAGGCTGTGGCTGTGGGAGCTGAAGTTGTAGCCCTAGAGTCTGTCACTGGCATTGCTGCAGACCTCTGTCTTCTAGGCACCCTCTGATATGCATCTGTAGTAGTCATGTCACTTCTGTCCTCAAGATCTTCTTGAATCTTCTCCACTGAAGTCTGAATCTCAGTCACTTTGACATCCAAGTCATGAATTTTTGTCTCAAAAATGTTTTCAAGGCTCTCTTGATTTCAAGTCAGGGTAGCTAGTCCTTTCTATATTCTCCCTGTGGCCTCAAGCAGATAGTTGAGCTGGTCCTGCTTGGTCTTGAGATTGACTGCACAAGGATCTGGAATCCTTGAAGCTTTTTCAGCTTGTGCCTTCTCTTTCTTCTCTTGAGCCTCAACAGAAGTTGGATGTGTAGGATCCATCACAACTGTGTTATCCTCAAAATTAGGCCTCAAGGGAAGGTGCTCTTTATCTAACAGATATGTGCTTGTGCCCATCTTGGAGTTTATGAGCATCTGAATGTGTGGAGCATACCCACATGATCTCTTCTGATCTGCTGCAGTTCTCTTGATAGTCCCAACAATCGAACTCATCACTTTAAATTTTCTGTGGCACATCAAACATCTGAAGCAAGTTGATGTAGTGGCCTCTGATCATCCTGTGATCTCCCGACTTGGGAAACAAAGTGTGCCTCAATATAGTGTTCATGGTGGCCAAGCCAGACAACAGATAGTACACTAAGCCTAGCTTGTGTGCCTCCAAGGCTTTGTCAGGTATCTCCTTGTACATATTGGCCATGGAGTTGTGATCTTTCTTGTGCTTGGCATAGACATCAGTATCATCCTCATGCTCTTCAGGGGCATTGATGAGCTTGGCCCACTCAGCAACTGTAGACTCGTATCTTGTTCCCTCAGTCATCCAGACAATCTTCCCATCTGGGTAAAAGTGAGAAGTAGAGTAAAACTGCATGATCAGCTCATCATTCCATTCGGTCAATTTCTGACCCACAGAAGTGTCAACTCCATTGAGTCTGAAGCTCTCATGTACTCCAAGAAAGTGATCTTCATTGTTTTCAATGTATTTCTAGTCCACCCATTTCATGTCACACACAATGGGCTGCTTGTCCAAGAGCACAATCTCATAGAAGTCATGTTGTTCCTTAGTGTGAAACATGTAGTCCACAGCAGTTCTTCTTCTCAAAGCATAGGGGTTTGAGTGTCTCCACAATATGAGTCCTGCATCTTTTCTTTTCTTCGTATTCTCAACAACTGGATGATTGTCATCATCATCAGGAATCTTTAGTTTGAGTTTTCTGAGCACTTGGGGCTCTTCTTCTTCTTCCATTTCAGGCACTGGGCCTTTTTCTTCTCAGCTGCTGGTATGTTTCTAGTTGATCTCTTTGGTGATGTTAGCTTAGAGGCTTGAGCAGCAGCAGCCTTGGGGGCGATCTTGGGCTTTGATGGAGCAGCCCCTGACTTGATGGTATCCCCCATCAACTTCCGAGTCTTGGGTGCTGGTGCAGCATCCTCTTCATCCTCTTCCTCATCAAATGAGTGCTTCTCAAATTCAGCCATAGGATGAACAAGCTTGCACCATCTTCCCCTCTTCCTATCCTTCTTTTACTTTCCAGCACCACTTGCTGGCTGAGCTTTCTCCTAAGTAGATGCTCTGGCTTTTGACATAGGCACTCTTGGCAGGAGCTTTCTTGTGCAAACCAGGCTTGGTTCAAGCTACTGTGCCAAACTCTTTCTTGACAACCTTTTTCTTTGAAGTAACCTCCTCATCAACAACAAAGTCTTCATCTTCTGATTCTGAGTTTCTCTTCCTTCTTGTCCTAGTTCTAGCTTTTGGCAAGTTGCTTGGGGTGCTTCTGCTACCCTCATCATAGCTACCGGAGGGGCTAGTGCCCTCACTCAAGTTAACATGTTCCTCAAACTTGTTCTGGCTGTCACTCTGGTCTGACATGGCTGCAAGCTGAAAGTTGACCCTATGAATAGATATAGTTGAGATAGAGTGGATGAGCATCACAAAGTGCAGCGATTTTGCAAAACAATTGAGTAAAAAACTTAGTTTTAGTTTTCTACAGAAAGCATTTCGAAGCTACCGATTTGTTGAACTCGGTGACACCGAAGCAATATTAGAGTCTAAACTAGTGAAATCGGTCAGACCGAGACACAACTCGGTGACTCCGAGATTTCTAGGGTTTCACTGAGAATCAAACTCGGTCACACCGATTTGTAAGTTTCGCTCAGACCGAAAATCACAAGTGCAATGGCCTAGACCAAATCGGTGAGACTGATTTCTACAACTCGGTCGGCCTGAGATGAATTCGGGGGAAACCTAACCCTTAATTTTCGAATCAAAACTAATCTAAAGGAAGTTTTTGCTGTATAGAACAATCTCAATCATGGCAAGAATCATGGCATTGTCTTCGTGCTAAGAATCGGAGTGAGAAAGCACAAAGAATCAAACTCATACCCTAACTTGGCGATGATCTCGCTACGGCGACAATAGCGGCGGAGATATCCGTTGACGATGGCGGAGACCAGCGGCATGGGGTCGCTGGCGATGAGGAGATGATCTGAAGACCTCGAGTCGGCAGAGCTGGATATGCGCGGGCGAAGGGTTTCGGAGAAATTTCCAAAATTTGACCCATGGGTATATATATCCAGACACTGTCGGTGTGACCGACTGGAACGACTTGGTGGCACTGAGGTGCAGAATCACAAGTGGTTACTGCAACTCGGTGTGACCAAATTGTTCAAATCGGTTGCACCGAGATTGAAACCTAGATCAACTCAATGAACTCGGTGTGACCGAAAGGAATGAATCGGTCAGACCGAAATACATTAAGAGGTTTTGTAAGTTTAAGTCTATCACGAAACAGTGGCTCCGAGTGCTCCTCACCCAGAGGGTTCGAATCTGACTTGATCAAACTTTGTGATGTAGCATGAATAGATTTTGAGACGGGAAAAGCATAGATAGCTAGATGGAGTTCTTAGGCATTCTTGTCCATCCATTTGGCCAAAGAAAAGACCAAACAATCAAAGCAACAAATGGATGTCCTCGAATGGGAAAAATATGCACTCAACATGCTCACACAATAAGATGGTAGATGAAATATGTGGCAAAGCATGCACAAACACTCTAGCATCTATCAAGGAATTGGTGATGGCTAGGTCATATATATATGAGTAAATTGACTGAGGAGTTAAATGAGAACATTTGATCATAGGTCATACTCATCGTTTAAGCACAAGTGGGTTACCACTTTTACATAAAGCATTGTTGTGTTCACACCATTTAGAGTTGCTTTAGCTCAATTCTTAGAGTAAAGCTCCCCCTAGATGTGATATCCCCCCTAAGAGGGATGAACTAACCTTGAGTTTTGTCGATGATGACTTCATGTAGGTGTTGAAGATGTACATGCTCAATGTTGATCTAGATCATTTGTAGCAATCCATTGGAGTGAGTTGCACTTTCAATACCTACATGGGTTAGTCCCACAAGGAACAAACAAGGATATCCATAGACATAGATTGAAGTACACACAAGATGATGTCCATGGAAGAAATAGGTTACCTTGTCCCTTGACTTACTAACAAGAGGGTTTGTGACTCCTTGAACTAGTGCAAGATGTGAAGGTTGATTGCACTTGTCCTTGCCAAAATGAATATGAGTGAAGTATGTTGGCGGACTCACCCTCAAGAACTCTCTAGTTCTTCTTCTTCGGGATCCACATCATCCTGATGGGAATCCTCGGAGTTGTAGTCGTACTTGATGAAGTAGATATTGATGTAGTCTTGGGAACCCACTTGACCAAGGCCTTAGGAGTTTCTTCAAATGCATCAATCTCCTCTTGAAACTTGACCTTGCCTTTTAGCTTGTGGTCTTGTGGTGGAAGATCATCTTGAGCTTGTGTCCCCTTGAAGGAAGTAGGATCATACTTCTCTTGTTAAGGAACAAAATTTGTCTTGGGGTATTGATCTTCTTCCCACTCAACTCCATTGACATTGAACTTACATTCAAAACCAACACCTTGATTCTTCCGGTGCCTTCCTTGCTTGCATACAATTTCCTCAAATTGCTTACTTCTGGCAAGGCTCTTGTAAACACATTTCTCTATAATTCCCTTCAATAAGCTATTTTCTTGCTCAAGTGTAACTTGGCTAAGAGAATAATTAGTAGAATCAAGAGAACTGCTAGAAGCAATAACATTGGATTTAGCATGATCATTGTTACTACTAGAAGAAGAATCTTTCTTACTCTTGTTGTTCGATTTAACTTGTGGCATGTAAGTAGACAAGAGTAAACACTTGGCAATGTAAGAAGAACTTTTCTTACGAAGATCATCATTGATTGCTTTTAAGAACCCATGCTCTTGCTCTAGATTGAGATTTTCAAAGCATAGCTTCTCATGAGTCTTTAAAAGCTCTTGATGATCTTCTAAGGTAGTTGCATGAGCTAACTTAAGAGTGTTTAGTTCTTTAGTTAGACACTCAATCTCCTTCTTATCATCGTCATTCATTTTATCTTGATTAGCATGATTAATAGCAAGTTCATCGTAGTTTTCATCACTAGAGTGGTCAACAAGTAAATCATCATCACCTAGCAAATCATCTTCATCATTACTGAAATCAACATACTCGGGGTGTGATACCTTTGGGCCTTTAGCCATGAAGCATCTTCCAATCCCTTCATTTGGTGAGTCAAATATGTCATAGGAGTTGGTTGACACAAATGCTAGACCGGCAACACCTTCATCTTGAGTATATTCGGAGTCGGAGTGATAACTTCTGTCGGAGTGGTTGTCAGAGTCAGAACCGGATACCCATTCACCAACATGAGCTTGATGTCTTCGTTTTGTATAGCTCCTTGATGACTTGTCCTTCCTTTCCGAATCCTTGCTTCTACGAGAGGTTCTTCATTCATAACGATCATCTCTACTCCTCTCTTGGAGGTGATTCTTCCCTTTTGCTTCTCCTTTTAGGCGAGTCTTCTCTTCTTTTGTAGGGAGCTGTACACTCATTGGAGTAGTGTTCGGGTCTTCCACAATTGTAGCAATTACGTTCACGACTAGAAGATCTTTTGTCATGATAGGATCTTGATTTGGAACTTCTCTCTTTGCTTCTACTTTTGTAGAACTTGTTGAAATTCTTCACCATTAAGCTCAATTCCTCATTGAAGGCTTGTTTCTCACTTGATGATGTAGGAGCATCACATGAGGCTTTATAAGCACTACTAGACTGGTTGTGGAGCTCTTCTTTGTCCTTGAGTGACATCTCATGAGCAACAATTCTACTAATGACTTCTGTTGGCTTGGGATCTTTGTAATTGGGCATCATTTGGATCAATGTGCATGCGGTGTCATATTTTCCATCCAAGGCTCTTAGGATCTTCTTGATGATGAATCTCTCGGTCATCTCTTCACTTCCTAAGTTGGCAATCTCATTTGTAATGAGAGCAAGCCTAGAGTACATTTCAAATGACACCTTCACCATCCTTCATTTTGAACTTGTCAAGTTGACTTTGAAGCACATCCAATTTGGATTCCTTAACGGAGTTGGTACCTTCGTGCATATCAATCAAAGTATCCCAAATTTCCTTTGCATTCTCAAGACGGCTGATTTTGTTGAATTCTTCGGGGCACAATCCATTGAAGAGGATATCGCAAGCTTGAGCATTGTATTGCAACATCTTAAATTCTTCAGCGGTTGCTTCACGATTCGGTTCCCTTCCATCAAAGAATTCATCTTGCAAACCAATACACACAATATCCCAAACGGCGGGGTTATGTCCAAGAATATGCATTTTCATCTTATGCTTCCAACTCGAAAAATTAGTACCATCAAACTAAGGAACTCAACGGTGGTAATATACCACGCTAGACGCCATACTATCCTAGGTTGTGAAACCAAGGCTATGATCACCAAAGCTATGGAAATCAAGGCAAATGGAGAGCAAAGCTCTGATACCACTTGTAGGATTGAAAGTATGTCTAGAAGGGGGTGATTAGGCTACTTGACCAAATAAAAATCAAGCCTTTTCACAATTTTAAGTCTTAGCAGATTTTAACAACTTAACACAAGTCAAGCAATCAACCTACACATGCAATTCTAAGAGTATAGCAGCGAAAGTAAATCATTGCATATGAAGGTAAAGGGGAGGAGTTTGGAGGGAGCAAACGCAATGTAGACATGGAGATTTTTGGCGTGGTTCCGATAGATGGTGCTATCGTACATCCACGTTGATGGAGACTTCAACCCACGAAGTGTAACTATTAAGCGAGTCCACGGAGGGCTCCATGATGTCTACTACGCAAACTTATTCTTGTAGACATTGTTGGGCCTCCAAGTGTAGAGGTTTGTAGGACAGTAGCAAATTTCCCTCAAGTGGATAACCTAAGGTTTATCAATCCGTGGGAGGCGTAGGATGAAGATGGTCTCTCTCAAACAACCCTGCAACCAAATAACAAAGAGTCTCTTGTGTCCCCAACACACCCAATACAATGGTAAATTGTATAGGTGCACTAGTTCAGCGAAGAGATGGTGATACAAGTGCAATATGGATGGTAGATATAGGTTTTTGTAATCTGAAAAATATAAAAACAGCAAGGTAGCAAGCGATAAAAGTGAGCGTAAACGGTATTGCAATGCTAGGAAACAAGGCCTAGGGTTCATACTTTCACTAGTGCAAGTTCTCTCAACAATAATAATATAATTGGATCACATAACTATCCCTCAACATGCAACAAAGAGTCACTCCAAAGTCACTAATAGCGGAGAACAAACGAAGAGATTATGGTAGGGTACGAAACCACCTCAAAGTTATTCTTTCCATTCAATCCGTTGGGCTATTCCTATAAGTGTCACAAACAGCCCTAGAGTTCGTACTAGAATAACACCTTAAGACACAAATCAACCAAAACCCTAATGTCACCTAGATACTCCAATGTCACCTCAAGTATCCGTGGGTATGATTATACGATATGCATCACACAATCTCAAATTCATCTATTCAACCAACACATAGAACCTCAAAGAGTGCCCCAAAGTTTCTACCGAGAATCAAGACAAAACGTGTACCAACCCCGATGCATAAGTTCATGGGCGGAACCCGCAAGTTGATCACCAAAACATACATCAAGTGAATCACGTGATATCCCATTGTCACCACAGATACGCACGGCAAGAGATACATCAAGTGTTCTCAAGTCATTAAAGACTCAATCCGATAAGATTACTTCAAAGGGAAAATTCAATCCATTACAAGAGAGTAGAGGGGGAAAAGAAACATAAGATCCAACTATAATAGCAAAGCTCGCGATACATCAAGATCGTGCCAAATCAAGAACACGAGAGAGAGAGAGAGAGAGAGAGAGAGAGAGAGAGATATCAAACACATAGCTTTGGTACATACCCTCAGCCCCGAGGGTGAACTACTCCCTCCTCTTCATGGAGGCGCCGGATGATGAAGATGGCCACTGGTGAGGGATCCCCCCTCCGTGAAGTCTTAACAGAGGTCCCATTGGTTTTTGGTGGCTCTGAGAGGCTTGCGGTAGGAACTCCAGATATATCCTGTTCCTCGATCGTTTTAGGGTATATGGGTATATATAGGAGGAAGAAGTACGTCAGGGGGCCCACGAGGGGCCCACGAGGGGGTGGGCGCGCCCCCTACCTCGTGGCTCCCTCGTTTCTTTCCTGACGTGCACTCCAAGTCTATCGGGTAACTTCTCTTCCAAAAATAACTTCTCCAGAAGGTTCGTTCCGTTTTGACTCCGTTTGATATTCCTTTTCTTCGAAACACTAAAACAAGGGAAAAAAAGCGAGGCCTTTGGGCTCTGGGTCGATGGAGGTTAGTCCCAAAAATAATATAAAAGTGCTTAGTAAAGCCCATAAAACATCCAAGATGGATAATATAATAGCATGAATACTTCATAAATTATAGATACGTTGGAGACGTATCACTCCACCCAAGAAGGGTCCACCAAGAAGCAACCTTGTCTATCCCACAATGGCCATCGCCCACGAAGGACTTGCCTCACCTGGGTAGATCTTCACGAAGTAGGCGATCTCCTTGCCCTTACAAACTCCTTGGTTCAACTCCACAATCTTGACGGAGGCTCCCAAGTGACACTTAACCCATGAAATATTTTCTTTTCTGAAATATTCGAATCATTATGCGACCAAAGGCAATTTATTGGAGTGGAGATAACATGACTTCTCCCCTGTTTTAAAAATGTTCATAATGTCCAGAATATTATTTCCAGTTTATCTATTATGTTCTGGTATTTTTCATAATCTCCAACAATATCTTATTTGAGGGTTTATATTGCTGTTTGAGTGGCCTATTGCATAAAAATGTTTTTTTCCAAAAATGGCATTAGATGAGGAACTAGTGTTCCTGTAGTTTATATTAGTAGTGTTATTTTACTGTATGTCTGTATTTTTTTATTAGATTTTATTCTGGTTTTTTTATTTTAGTTTTGTTTTTGCTGTAGAAGTTCTTTACAAAAAGAGAAAGACAGCTTGCCGGCCAGCCAGCTAGCCAGGGGCCTAGCCAGCCAGCATCTTCCCTCGCCCCAGCCCATCCAACCAAACCGGTAGGCGCCACCGCGCCGCACCAGCCCGCTCGCTCGCCTTAGCCGCTGACCAGCGGACCCCGCACCCCTACTCGTCTCTTTCCCCGAGCCGGTTGGACGAACACGCGCACCCAAAGCCGAGACGGATCGATCTCGCGGCCTAGACGTTCCCGTGTCCACAAGGGACACCGTACGCGAGGCAAAGCCCTAGGGGAAACCTCCCAAGGCCTTCTCCCCCTTGTCACACGTCCGCATGCAGCCGCTGGGTGAAACGGATCTCGCCAAGGAGGTCAACCCGCCGCCGTATTCGCCGGTCGTCCTTGCCGTCCTAAGAGCACTTCCAGCCGCGCCACTTGTTTCCTTCGAACCTCCTCTCAGTTACCCGCGTTATTCACAAGTTCCCATGCACCACAAGCCACGGAGCGACCACATGCTGCCGAGTGAAGCTCCGGAGCAGCCGCCGTTCACCCGCCACCGTAGCGAGTAGAGGTTGCCTCGTCGCCGTTCAACATCACCACCACCTCCGCCACTCGACACCGCACCCGCCCGTCGCCTCGTCTTCGCCGGAGACCCACCGGAGGACCGGTGCCGCCGACGCCCGACCCGCCATCGCCGCCCCCTGTTCGGGTGAGCACGCGCACACACAGCACGGCCTCGGCCAATCTCTAGTGGACACATGGCAATTTGCTACAGTACACGTAGGAACCAGTCAAGAGTTTTATGTTGGTTTTGTTTTTATTTCAGTTTTTCAACTAAAAGTTTGATTAGCTATAACTCCTAATCTGTATATCCAAATTAGGTGATTCTTTCTCCTCTGCACTCACAATGACCACGAGAATACGACAGAACCAAAATCTCACATGTTTGCACTTTTCAAATTTGAATTCATTCTAATTCAAACTAAACCTTTCGGAGGCCATAGGTCTCAAACCGTTTGTCGATTTTAGGTGTTTCTTTTTGCATTGTGACCGTAGTGCTTTTTAGGTTCTGTTATGATGCTGTTGTTGAATTTTTAAAATGATTTTCTTGTTGTTGGTTTTATTTTGGCTCTATTGGAATTTTGGTGTTTGATATGTTGATTGTGTGGAACGTGTAGATTGTCCGGCGTGTGACGCGAGCTATTGTCAGGAGTGTGACTTTTTGAACCAAAACCAAGGCAAGTTACATGTTGATCATCCTTTACCTATTGTTTTCTATGCATGTAGTGTATACCACACTATAAATTTATGCATGTATAGGAATACTATATTATTTTAGCTATACTGTTGAGCTATCTCCCCGTCATTGCAGATCGTGGTAGTTGTAGTTTTGCTATGCTTTGTAGAAGGGGGTGGTTTGTGTATATATTTAGTTTATTTGAGGATTATATATATATATATATATATATATATATATATATATATATATATATATATATATATATATATAATGAGTAGTAATTATGATTTAATTCACCTCTAGGCGGAAGTGGTATTGCTTGGTGTTGAGGGAAGGCATCATGGGGACTTGCACCTTTTCTAAGGCCATGCACCCATGAGAGTGCACCTTAAGTGGAATGCCGCCTGTGTTCAAAAAAAGATCGAGACAAACTTAGTGACTAGTAGCTTCCATGTGCGGCCACTGGCTATATGGGCTTTGGCTTAGTTGATCAGTTGTTGGAACCCTTGCCCAGAAAGTGTCGACAGATGTAGCATATGTAGGTGGGTGTGGCCATCAGGTGGTTAAGGGAACCTCTTCTAAAAGACTTCGTCTCAATCTTCGAATTGGGTCCAGTGGGTAAAAGCGTACTAAACTCTGCAGAGTATTTAAAACTAATCATGATTAGTCATGTCCCCGGTAATGGACAAATTTGAGCCACTATGTCATTACAGTTGTTGGATGATCTTGACAGATGTAACACTTAATAATACTTGTGGGAAAATTTAATAAAGGGTAGGTTGGAGTATATTTTGCGAACTCAACCTTGTTATTTAATTGTAGTAATAAAAGAACTAAAGAAAAAATTGACTACTAGGTAGTTATGAGAGCAAAATTAGCTTTCTGCAAAAATAAACCCTCAAGCCTTCGTTTTGATATACTATGCATATACATGTAGGTCTATTTTATTATTGCTCCTGTGAAACTTGCCAATACATTCAAAGTATTGACCTATATGGCTGCAACGTCTCATGTTGCAGGATATTCAGACGAAGAGCAAGGTACCGTTAGGGTCGCGAGTCTGCACTTAGCATCGCCAGTGGGCTATGATGAGACTCATCGGTATTTTCTGCTACTTTCCACTATTTGATTGAATAAAGCTAGCTATGTGCTATGCAGATTGTTTTATTTTATATACTTTCGATCATACATTTTGTAATAAATGATGCACTTTGGTTGTTACGGTATTCATTTATACCGTGTGTGCTAGCGAGTTCGATCTAGGGACTAGCACGGTAAGCACAGGACTCAAATCCTTCGAGGTTTGGTCATTACAGATGGTATTAGGCGATTGTGTTGTTGTAGGGCGTGATCCTAGAAAATGGATTAGAAAAGCCATAGGACTGGAAATTATTTTGTAAAAGCGTCGATACTTCTTACTATTTATTAGTTAACCCCTCAAGTATGTTGACCAGTTAAGTAGGAACTAGTGGTGAGACCACCATTCATGCTTGTTTTATATTGCAACGTTATCGTGTTAAGCGTGTCGATTATGCCCACTTTCTTGGTAAGAAGATACTAGATTGTTTGCTTGATTGGTAGTTTGTTTGTTAAATTACATCACAGTCGAAATTATTCAACTATATATATATACATATATATATATATATATATATATATATATATATATATATATATATATATATATATATATACTATTATCATATTGTTTGTTGTTTGTTTGTTGGTGTTACTCATTGTTGTGTTTTGTTGACTTATATATTGCCATGATCATATTATGCATATGGGTAGAATATATTTATATATATAGTCTTTAGCCCTATTATATCTAACTCATCTATTCTTGCTAACCAAAACCCTTAGTATGCCTATTAGAGTGAGTGCCCCAGGAGCAAAAATGATAGCAGGTGTTGGTTGTCATCAGTTGACCCTGTCTACTGGGAAGCATGTGTTTCCTACAAATTTGATTATATTGAAGTCGCAAGGTCTGGATATTATTTTGGGTATGGATTGGTTGCATTTATATAAAGGCCATATCGATTGTGCCATCTGATCGATTACTCTCAATGCACCAGAAGGGAAGAGGATCAAATATGTATGTAAGTATAAGCATAATCCAGTGCAGGTGAACTCTCTTAAGGGGGTAGCACGGAAGAGGTGCTGCCGGTTGTGAGGATTATCCGGATGTGTTTCGGAGGAGTTGCGGGTATGCCACCGGATAGAGATATTGAGTTTCTTATTGATTAATACCGATCCTTTGGACCAATTGCAAAGAGACCAGTATAGAATGCCTCCTCAAGAGTTGGAGGAATTGAAGAAGCGGAATAAAGAGAATTGAAGGTACAAGGATTTAGTCGCCCAAGTTCATCACCTTGGGGAGCCCCATTTTTGTTTGTGGAGAAGAAAGATGGGACCTTGAGGATGTGTGTTGATTATCGTTCTTTGAATGAGGTAACCATTAAGAATAAGTATCCTTTGCCTATGATAAGTGATCTATTTTACCAGTTGGAGGGAGCTACTGTGTTTTCTAAGATTGGCCTTTGTTCTGGTAATCATAAATTTAAGATACGTGAGCAAGATATTCCAAAGCCTGCTTTTACTACGAGGTATGGGTCGTATGAATATACTATTATGTCATTTGGATTGACAAACGCCTCTGCATACTTCATCAATATGATGAACAAGGTGTTTATGGAGTTCTTGGATAAATTTGTGGTTGTTTTCATTGATGATATATAGGTGTTCTCCAAGAATAAGCAAGAGCATGAGGTGCATCTGCGTTTGGTATTGGATAAATTGAGGGAACACCAGTTGTATGCCAAGTTCAGCAAATGTGAGTTTTGGCTGGATGAGGTAGCTTTCCTTAGACATGTTGTATCAGGTGATGGAGTTGCAGTTGATCCATCTAAGGTTGTTGCAGTTACAGAGTGGGAGACATCCACGACAGTTGGAGGGATTCGCAGTATTTTTGGCCTTGCAGGTTATTACAGGAGGTTTATTGAGAACTTTTCCAAGATTGCAAAGCCTATGGCTGAATTGTTGAAGAAGGTGAAGAAATTAGTTTGGACCGATGACTGTGGAGCCAGTTTTCAGGAGTTGAAGCAGCGTTTGGTTACAAAGCAGTCTTAACTCTGCCGGATATACATAAGGACTTCCGGGTATATTGTGATGCTTCTCGTCAAGGTCTTGGGAGTGTTTTGATGCAGGAATGTAAAGTTGTTTCATATGCTTCACGTCAGCTTAAGAATCATGAGCATAATTATCCTACACATGATTTGGAGTTAGCCTCATTTGTGCATGCATTGAAAACTTGGAGGCCATACCTTATTGGTAATCATTGTGATATATTTACTGATCATAAGGGCTTGAAGTATATTTTTACTCAGAAGGATTTGAACCTAAGGCGGAGGAGATGGTTGGAGCTTATTAAGGATTATGATTTGAATGTGCAGTATCATCCTGGTAAGGCCAATGTTGTTGCTGATGCATTGAGTCGTAGGAGCCATGCTAACGCAATTAATATTGATAATATGCCACCAGAGTTATGTGAACAGTTCAGGAATCTCAGGTTGGAGATGGTTCCTAAGGGATATTCAGCAACATTGGAGGTAAAGCCTACTTTGCTTGACAGGATTAGAGAAGCTAAAAAGGGTGATAAGGAAATTTCTGAGATAAAATAGAATATGGTTAAAGGTAAGGCAGAAGGTTTCCATTAGGATGAACTGTTGGGGAACGTAGTAATTTCAAAAAATCCTACGCTGCCAAGATCATGGTGATGCATAGCAACGAGAGGGAGAGTGTCGCCCACGCACTCGTGAGACCGTGGCGGAAGCGTTATGACAACGCAGTTGATGATGTCAGTCGTCTTCACGATCGACCGATCCTCGATGCCAACGTCACGGCACCTCTGCGTTGACACACGTTCAGCTCGGTGGCGTCCGCGAACTCCACGATGCGGTGAGAGCTCAAGGGAGAGTTTTGTCAACCTGACGGTGTGGTGGCGATGTTGATGAAGCTACCGTCCTGGGGCTTCGCCTAAGCACCGCTTCTGATATGACCGAGGTGGATTATGGTGGAGGGGGGCACCGCACACGGCTGGGAGAGATCAATGATCAACTTGTGTGTTCTAGGGTGCCCCCTGCCCCCGTATATAAAGGAGCTAGGGGGGAGGAGGCCGTCCAAGGAGGAGGGCGCGCCAAGTGGGGAGTCCTACTCCCACCGGGAGTAGGACTCCTCCTTTCCTAGTAGTAGTAGGAGAAGGGAAGGAGGAGAGAGGGAAGGAAAGGGGGCGCCGCCTCCTTGTCCAATTCGGACTAGAGGGGAGGGGGTGCGCGGCCTGCCCTGGCCGCCCCTCCTCTTCTGCACTAAGGCCCATTAGGCCCAATATACTCCCGGGGGGTTCTGGTAACCCCCCGGTACTCCGGTATATGCCCGAAACCTCCCGAAACACTTCCGGTGTCTGAACATAGTCATCCAATATATCGATCTTTACGTCTCGACCATTTTGAGACTCCTCGTCATGTCCGTGATCATATCCGGGACTACGAACTACCTTCGGTACATCAAAACATATAAATTCATAATACCGATCGTCACAGAACTTTAAGCGTGCGGACCCTACGGGTTCGAGAAGTATGTAGACATGACCGAGACACGTCTCCGGTCAATAACCAATAGCAGAACCTGGATGCTCATATTGGTTCCTACATATTCTATGAAGATCTTTATCAGTTAAACCGCATAACAACATACGTTGTTCCCTTTGTCATCGGTATGTTACATGCCCGAGATTCGATCATCGGTATCTCAATACCTAGTTCAATCTCGTTACCGGCAAGTCTCTTTACTTGTTCCGTAATACATCATCCCGCAACTAACTCATTAGTTACATTGCTTGCAAGGCTTATATTGATGTGTATTACGAGAGGGCCCAGAGATACCTCTCCGACAATCGGAGTGACAAATTCTAACATCGATCTAAGCCAACTCAACAAGTACCATCGGAGACACCTGTAGAGCACCTTTATAATCACCTAGTTACGTTGTGACGTTTGGTAGCACACAAAGTGTTCCTTCGGTATTCGGGAGTTGCACAATCTCATAGTCATAGGAACATGTATAAGTCATGAAGAAAGCAATAGCAATATACTAAACGATCAAATGCTAAGCTAACGGAATGGGTCAAGTCAATCACATCATTCTCTAATGATGTGATCACATAATCAAATGACAACTCATGTCTATGGCTAGGAAACCTAACCATCTTTGATTCGACGAGCTGGTCAAGTAGAGGCATACTAGTGACACTTAGTTTGTCTATGTATTCACACATGTACTAAGTTTCCGGTTAATACAATTCTAGCATGAATAATAAACATTTATCATGATATAAGGAAATATAAATAACAACTTTATTATTGCCTCTAGGCCATATTTCCTTCATGAACATGGGGCCATATGGTTTGAGAAGCGTATTTGTGTACCTCAAGATGCAGATATCAGGAAGTTAATTCTTCAGGAGGCACACGATTCACCTTATTCTATTCACCCAGGTAATACTAAGATGTATTTGGATTTGAGGGAAAGATTTTGGTGGCCTAGCCTGAAGAGGGAAATTGCTGGATATATTGCAATCATGTGGTGTGTGCCAGAGAGTTAAAGCAGAACATCAGAGACCAGCAGATTTGTTAGAGCCATTGCCTATACCTAATTGGAAGTGGGATGAGATTGGTATGGATTTCATTACAAGTCTACCTAGGACTCGGTCAGGTTATGATTCTATTTGGGTGGTTGTTGATTGTTTGACTAAAGTTGCTCACTTCATCCTGGTAAAGACTACTTATACCAGTGCTCAGCTAGTAAAGATTTATATGTTTAAAATTGTTTGTCTGCTTGGTGTTCCAAGGAAGGTAGTGTCCGATAGAGGTACTCAATTCACATCCAAATTCTGGCGTCAGTTGCATGAATCCTTGGGCACCAGGCTAGAGTTCAGTACAACTTTCCATCCACAGACAGATGGGCAGACAGAGAGAGTAAATCAGATTTTGGAGGATATGTTGAGAGCTTGTGCTTTGGACTATGGGTCCAGTTGGGATGATAATTTACCTTATGCAGAGTTCTCATATAATAACAACTATTAGGCTGGTCTGAAGATGGCGCCATTTGACTTATTGTATGGTAGAAAGTGCAGGACTCCATTGATGTGGGATGAGGTTGGAGAGCGTCAGTTCTTTGGACCATACTTGATCAGAGATGTTGAGGAGAAGTTCAAGTTGATTTGTGACAGGCTGAAGATAGCACAGTCCAGACAGAAGAGTTATGCACACGCAAAACGTAAGGAGGTGACATATGAGGTAGGGGACTGTGCATACCTTCGAGTTTCACCACTTCGTGGAATTAAGAGGTTTGGAATCAAAGGTAAGTTAGCACCATGTTTTGTGGGGCCTTAGGTAGCTTATCAGTTGGAGTTGCCAGAATCCTTGTCAGGAGTGTTCCATTGAGGGACACAATGACACTTGAGGAAATTCAGTTGGACAGTGATTTGACATATGAGGAGAAGCCTGTTAAGATTCTAGAGACAGCAGATAGAGTTACTCGCACCAAGACAATCAAGTTATGCAAGGTTCAGTGGGATCATCATACAGAGGAAGAAGCTACCTGGGAACGAGAGGAAGATCTCAGGCAGGATCACCCACACCTATTTGCTAGCCAACCCGAATCTCGAGGGTGAGATTTATCTTAAGGGGGGTAGGTTTGTAACATCCCAATTTTCCTAAATTAGGATGTTATTAGATCATTCATATGCATCTCATATTTTTTTGCATTATTTGCTTTTCTGAAATATTCGAATCATTATGCAACTAAAGGCAATTTATTGGAGTGGAGATAACATGACTTCTCCCCTATTTTAAAAATGTTCATAATGTCCAAAATATTATTTCCAGTTTATCTATTATGTTCTGGTATTTTTCATAATCTCCAAAATATCTTATTTGAGGGTTTTATTGTTGTTTGAGTGGCCTATTGCATAAAAATGATTTTCCAAAAATTGTATTAGATGAGGAACTAGTGTTCCAGTAGTTTATATTAGTAGTGTTATTTTACTGTGTGTCTATGTATTTTTTATTAGATTTTATTCTGGTGTTTTTATTTTAGTTTTGTTTTTGTTGTAGCAGTTCTTTACAAAAAGAGAAAGACAGCGAACTGACCAACCAGCCTAGCCAGTATAGCCAACCAGCCATCAGCTTCCCTAATGACCCATCGTAGAATCTGATGCCGCACCAGCCCGCTCGCTTCATATGGCCGACCAGCCGACCCAGCGCCTGCTCGTCTCTTTCCACTGAGTCGGTCCCGAACACAGCAACCCTTTGCACTTTTGGCCGAGTCGGATTGATCTCTGTAAAATGTAGGTTTTGGGGGAACTGCCTCAACCCTCAAAGGGGTGGTCTATCACATATATATAATGATGACATACAAGTCCAATACCAATAAGGTATGGTTTACACAGTAGGGCTATAATACGAAGTCTAACACCCTCCCTCAATCTCAACTCACTCCTGAAGTATCTAGGAGGTTGAGATTGCGCCCTCTGAACTGAAACATGGGAGAAGGTAGAGGCTTGGTGAAGACGTCCATAAGTTGATCTTTGAAGAGATAAACCTGACTTGTAGTAGCTTACATGCAACACGTTCCCTCACAAAATGATAGTCAATCTCAATGTGTTTAGTCCGTGCATGAAACACGGGTTTGACGACGAAGCGTGCACCGATGTTGTCACACCAAAGGACCGAAGGATGTGGTGAAGCAACTCCTAGCTCTCAGTAGGGACTCAATCCATATAATTTCAGCAGTTGCATTGGCAACCGACTTGTACTCAGCTTACGTCTTTCACGGAAAGCAAGTGGCTTGCTTGCGTGCACTCCAGCGATCAGATTAGGACCCAAGAACACAGCATGTCCCCGTGGATCGCTTTGTCATCTGGACACCCAGCCCAATCGGCATCGGAGAATGCAGAAAGAACTCCGGAGGAACTGGGGCGCAGTGAAGACCAAAGGAGATAGTGAGGCGCACATAACGCAGTATGCGCTTCACAATGAACCGGTGTACATCGGTAGGAGCATGAAGATCTTGGCACACCACAGTAACCGCAAAGGAGAGATCGGACGGCGTGATCGTCGAGATCTGCGAGCCACCAACAATACTCACATGCTCAGTAGCATCCTCAGGAGAGAGAAGAGCACCATTAGCAGCAGAAAGGGTGTCAGTGGAGGACATGGGCGTAGGCGATGGCTTGCACTTGAGCATACCAGCACGGCGCAAGAGATCAAGAGAGTACTTCTTCTGGGTGAGAGCCAAACTGCCACGCGAGGCCGATGAGCAACCTCAATACCGGGAAGAAATGAAGCTGTCCCAAATCCTTAAGCGCAAAATCACGACCAAGTGCGATCCACAAGAGCATCGGCGGCCGTCGGAGATGAGCTCACCAGGACAATATCATCCACGTACACAAGGAAGTACATCGTCACACTCGGTCGCTGAAACAAGAACAGTGAAGTATTAGCCGTCGAAGGAATGAACCCATGAGTGCATAGAGCTAAAGCCAGACGAGCATGCCAGGCACGGTGCGCCTGCTTCAGTCCATATATGGCCTTCGTCAGATGACAGAGATGATGAGGCTGAGTGTGATCAACAAATCCAGGTGGCTGCCGCATGTAAACCTCTTCTTCAAGCAATCCATGAAGAAAAGCGTTACGCACATCAAGTGGCGGAGAGACCATTAGCGAAAACCGCTATCGGACACAGAAGAAGTCGAATAGTGGTAGGCTTGACAATTGGGCTAAACGTATCCTCATAGTCCAGGCCCTGACGCTGTTTAAAGCCCTTAGCCACGAGGCGTGCTTTGTAGCGCTCAATGGAACCATCTGCATGTTTCTTCACCTTGAACACCCACTTCGAATCAATGATGTTGACGCGAGACGGAGGGGGAACAAGTGTCCAGGTCTTATTCTTCATAAGAGCATGCTATTCTTGTTCCATAGCAGCCCTCCAAAGGTGGAATACTCATAGCAGCTTGATAACTGCATGGTTCGGCGGTTGGATCATCCACAGCATGAGCCAGGGAAGCAGCAAGATAGGTGACCGTGCCATTGGTGAGCTCCTTGGGACGAACAATGCCACTGCGGCTGCGAGTGCGTGGACGCCGCGGGGGAGCAAACACGGGGGCCGGCGGGATGTCTGGAAGCGGTGAGGCGGTCGAGGACTCCGGCGAAGAAGGACGGGTGACGTTGGGCGGGCGGCACGGCGGACGAGCGATAGCGAGCAGGCAACGTAAGCGCCCGGCGGCGTGTGAGCAGCTGCGGAACTGGCAATAGGAACCAAGGACGCCCGCACGGATGGCGAGGGCGATGATGGAGGGGAGTCCGGGTGAGGAGGTGGCGAGGGAGACTGCTCAGAGGAGGCCGTCGCAGGCTTTGGCCCGGTTGCAGTAGCCAGCATGGGCTCCGGCCCAGTTGATTGGAGACAGGCGCCGGTCTTGGTCGAGGCGGGAGGCGATGCATGCACTGGCTGATCGACGTGCACCACAGGCGACGTAGCGGGTCCGTCAGGGAGGAGTTCCAGGCGAGCTCCACGTCCAATTCCTGCACCATGATTAGGTAACAACACAGGCGAATATGCAACATCTTCAAATTGGCCAGGCATAAGAGGAGATGAATGCATAGATGGTGTTGTGGTGGATGACTGAGGCATGGCAGAAAAAGGGAAGACGGTCTCATCAAAAACAACATCCCGAGATATGTAGACTTGATTGGTTGGGACATGGAGACACTTGTAGCCTTTATGGAGAGAACTATACCCTAAGAACACACACTTTTTGGAGCGAAACTCAAGTTTGCGATCATTATAAGGACGAAGATGAGGCCAGCAGGCACACCCGAACACCTTAAAAAAGGTATAGTCAGGAGTTTCACCTAAGAGAAGCTCAACCGTAGTTTTCATATTAAGAACACGCGTAGGTAATCTGTTAATGAGAAAACACGCGGTAGCAAAAGCATCACTCCAAAAACGAAAGGGTACAGAAGCATGAGCAAGAAGTGTGAGACCGGTCTCAACTATATGGCGATGTTTGCGCTCAACAGCGCCATTCTGCTGATGTGTATGCGGGCATGATAAACGATGAGAGATCCCAAGCTTATTAAAGAAGGTGTTGAGGTTGCGATATTCACCCCCCTCCCCCCAATCTGATTGAACATGGATAATTTATGCTTGAGTAGACGTTAAACATGCAATTGAAACTGTATGAATATATCAAACACATCAGATTTGCGCTTAAGAAGATAAAGCCAAGTGAAGCGACTATAGGCATCAACAAAACTGGCATAATAGTTGTGACCACTAACAGATGTTTGTGCCGGACCCCACACATCGAAAACACAATTTCAAGAGGGTTCTTTACTTCTCTAGTAGATGAAACAAAAGGTAGCTGATGACTCTTGCCTTGGCGGCGGGCATCACACACGGACATATCTTTATTGCTAGACACTAATGACAGCTCATGACGGTGGATTATGTGGCGAGCGATGGGTGTGGCGGGGTGACCAAAGCGAGAGTGCCACTTTGGGAAGGCGACACCACGAACACGGCGAAGACGCCTTGGGCGGATGGATCCTCCAAACGGTTCAAGCCTTGGCTCAAGCGGCCACTAAGCAGAACGTCCCGGGTTGCTCGATCCTTAACAAAAATATTAAAAGGGTGAAATTCACATAGTACATGATTATCAAGGGTGAGCTTAGGGACAGATAAAAGATTATGAGTTACCGAGGGTACCTGTCGTGGTTTTGTCACGGCAGATGTCCTTAGTGTCAGGACTTAGTCGCGAGGCCAACGCATCTATGTGGTAGCTTGAGAGGGGTTGAGCGGAATCGAGAGACGCAACACAAGACAAGGGTTTAGACAGCTTCGGGCCCCGAGAAACATCATCCGGTAACAACCCTACATGTTGTTTGTGGCTAGGTCTCATTATCATCACGAGGGGGTCGCCGGTAAACCGGCTCTCCTCTAGTTGTGTCTAGCCCTAGAGATGATTGATTGTTGCCTGTCGCTTCTTTGGGGAGCCCTGCCCCTCCTTATATATGTTGAAGGGGCGGGTTACATGTGGAGTCCTATTTAGGATTAGGACTAGTCTATCTCTAATACAAACCAGATACAAGTCCAGGTCTTAACTCCTTGTAAGACAAATATTCCTCACGCCTTTCCTTGTAAACCGGCCCACCATAACATGAGCCGGCCTTCTGGGCCTTGGGCCTTCTCATCCGTCTGTCCCGCCCGCCGGGTCACCAGTGAGTTACAATGTCCAGGCGGGTTGCTTGTAAACCCGGTCGAGGCGGAGTCACCGATGAATCGCCAAGTGTCGATGGGATCTCAAATAAACCGCCAAGTCCGGTAGGGTTATACTTCCGGTCGGTTTACGCCCATACAGAGGTATATCCCGACATTAGCCCCAAGTTTAGCTTGGATTTATCCATGGTAAACTTATGCTGCAAAATAAACATAAGAACAAATTTGACGGGTTGTGCTCGGGTTAAGAATTCTTGTAAACCGCTTTGATCACCCTTAAGTCCTTGTCATTCCTCCTTCTAGAAAATCCGGGTCAATAACCAGCTTCATACTCAAACTGTTGCCGTTGGCTTCTCATAGAAAAATATTGTGAAGAATAATGCACATGAGTCGGCTTGCAAAGCGCCGGCTTAAGAAATATTGGTCTTGAAATACTCATCTGATATTCAGCCGGTTTGAAGATGCAAAATTTGCCGGTTTAAGAATGTAGAATTTTGCCGGTTTAAGAACTTTGCTTCAATATGAATGTCACAAGCTTGAAGAAATCCAGGTTGTTCATCTCAATCACTAGTCAGAACTGAGTATTCCACATATGTAGCCCCCAAGTGCCGGGTTGTCATGCTTGCAGCAACCTGGTACTTGAAATTGGCTTATGCTTAAAAAACTTCAACCAGTGTAGCCCCCAAGGGTCGGGTCATTATGCAATAATGAACAGGGACTTTGTAAATATAATCATGTAGGCTCTGAACAACAACGTGTAGTCCCCAAGGGCTGGCTTAGTAAGATATTACTGAACCCGGAATTGATATATACTTCAATGAAAATAACATCTTATAATGTAGCTTCCATCGTAGGGCTTGAACCCACGTCCACAAGGTTAAGAGCTTTGTGTTTTACCAACCGAGCAATGAACCCTTTAATATAATGGATTAAGGCTTGTATACCTTGAATGTTTGACAGGGAGCAATTGGTAGCCCCCAAGGGCGGCTCATTATGATATGATGAGTCGGGTCTTCAATAAGATGAGCAAAAAATGACTTTGCATTAGCCCCCAAGTGTCATGGTGCATGCTTGCGGCAACATGAGACTTACATATAACCTCAATTTGAATAATGTAGCCCCCAAATGCCGGGTTGTAAGCCTGCAGCGACTCGGGACTATTCCTTCCATTGTAGAATAAATCATATCCTCTGATAAAAAATAGCCATTGCGCTAAAGCGACTTTGAAAACCTCAATAATACCGGTTATTAATAACCATAATAAAAATCCAGCCATGTTGGCTATTCAAGATAATATAATCCGGTATGAAAACCTTATTCATTCAATATCATAATGAAAATTCAGCCAAGTTTGGCTATTTGAATAATATAACCCAATGATTTATAAGCGCATGATTCCAATGGCGCCAATCCAAATATATCTTTGGCGACTTATAGTCCAAAGCCAGTGGGTTGACAAACACGGATAATTTCTCATCATATCTTGGCGACTTATCGTCTTAAAGCGAGCCAGTTTAATAAACACCAGATAATTTCTCATCATATCTTTGGCGACTTATCGTCTTAAAGCCAGGCGGTTTAATAAACACCGGATAATTTATCATCATCTTGGCGACTTATCGTCTTAAAGCGTGCCGGTTTAATAAACACCGGATAATTTATCATCATCTTGGCGACTTATAACCGAGCGCCGGGCGGGTTAGGAAATGCGGTGATTTATAATCATTCTTTATTCAACCTGTTTACGTGACATTGAATCACATCGTTGGTTTACCAACTTTTTGTAGTAAGAGTGATAACCCCAATCTTGAGTAATAATAATTCCTTTCATCTTTGTGCTTGGGTTTATGATAAAACCGTACCAGGTTTGTGATAAACACGGATTAACCATATAGAATCTTGGTGACTTGTAGTCAAACCAAGCGTGAACTGTGAGGCCGGTTTAGACCATCGGTCTTGGTATGCCTTCGTGCATATTTATCTTCAAGCGATGCCTATTTGAATCATATGTTTCCAAACTGTTTTCTGCAGTTAAGAAGCTTAAAAGGCCCTGCCACCGTCAGGCATGATGTTGGCTGGCCAATCTTGAAGTGGGGTTGAAATCCCAAACTTTGGAGAAAACAACTCCTGTTAATATAAGGCGATTTACAATGTAAACCGCTCGGGTTATAATAAACACCGGTTTACTCCATAATAGGATGGTAACGAGAAAATTAGACCAAGGCGGATAGTCTCGGATTAAGATTTGACCGTGTTCCGTCAATTTGTAATTGACAGTTGAACCGGATTAACAATGTCGGTTTGAAAACGCAACAAAGAAATGTTTATCAAAAGAAAAACAGAATTCAAGCAAAGGCAAAGATAAAACCATTGCAAATGAGGCTTTGAGCTGATCAAGAGGCATTACCATGGTCGGACAAGACCATGCTCCCAAAAGGCGTAGCTATGGTTCAAGTCAGCCAGGTCCCCAAATGATGCTTTGGCATTACGCCGATCAAGAGGTGTAGCTATGGTTCGGGTTCGACCAAGCCCCCAAGTGATGCTATGGCACTAGGCGATCAAGAGGCGTGGTGGTTGAGACGTGACCAAGTCCCCAAGTGATCTTGTGGCTTTTCGCCTATCAAATGGTGTTGCTATGGTTCGGACACGACCAAAGCCCCCAAGTGATCTTTGTGGCATTGCGCCGATCAAGAAGGTGTGACTATGGTTCGAGACATGACCAAGCCCCCAAGTGATCAATAATATGATAAGCCAATAAGGCATGATACCCATGTTTGAACCGCGCATCATGGCAGTAGGTCCTCTTTGGCACCCTTTAACTTTTTGCAAGAGATAAATCCTTCTTGAACCGGACGATAACCGGATATTGAGAGCTTCAAAGCTTTGTGGGAGTCATCTTTCCCTTGAACCGGAGTTTAAACCGGAATCTTCATTTTCAGCCGGAAATTTTCTGACGGCCTTTAAACTCGAACTTGCGAGAAGTTAATTCCTTTTGAACCGGACATTTTTAAACCGGATTTGAGAGCTTGAGCTTTGCAAGAGATAGTTTCCTCTTAAACCAGATTTGAACCAGATACTAAGAGCTTCGGTATTTGTGTGGGAGGCAGGATTCCCCTTAAGCGGACTATAAGCTGGAAGCATCATTGTGAGCGAGAATATTTCTAACGGCCTTGAAATTTTCATCAATATAACAATAGCCTCCGGGACGGGTTTCCCTTCAACATCCACAGGCACTTGAATTTGCTGAAGCCAGCAAGACTTGCTGCGTCATATCATCGTAGCCCCGAATCTTAAGATGACTCAAGGAGTTGTCTTGAGATTCTCCGTACTGACCATAGCGGAAGGTATATATCATCGGTGTTAATTATGCGATGTAAATCTACAGAAGGTTGAGGTGACTGCGGCGGATTATATATAATCCCGTATGAGCCGTGTCAGCAACTCGGCCAATGGTTCCTTCCAACTGGCTATTTGAAGTGGACCAAACTGCAGTGGCAGCGATTTGTCGCCGTCCATTGATCCATCCGGTCTGACGGCGGTTGAATGATAATTTGCCTCAAGGTATTGGAAGAAAATAGGGCTACCAAGCGATGTTGCTCATACTCAATAAATAGCTTATGCGATTAAGTAGCGGCGCGGTGTATTGATGTAGACCAGGCCGCAAGAGATGGAATGATAAAAGGCGTCCGCCCGTGTCGGTAACGCAGACAGATGAGTCGGCCGCGGCGTTGTAAACCGGCGTGGACGGACGAATTAGCCATGTCATATTGATGTAAACCGGTCTGCAGAATGGCGGTTTGCATATTTATTCATCGAGCTTGATGGCATGGTAAGATACTAGCGCATTCATAATGGTGGCGCGAGTTTATACATCCATGACACAGCCATAGCTTTTACATTGAACAATTCTCCTGCATAAACAATATTGCAGACCAAGGCAAAGGTAAACTGTTCTTTGACAAAAATAATATGTGTTAATAAAATATTTTTTAGATGGATATCACACGATGTGCTAGGCGGAAATTATACGCCATGGAGTTGATGATCACCATGTGATGCTAAAATTAATCACGGCGAGTTAAGCGTAGGAAGCAGACGGATGAGTCGGCCCGGCGTTGTATGGCGGTGTGGTAGAAATTTGTCCTCGGCGTTGTAAGCGGTAGCGTGAACGGCTGCGAGGCGGACGGCGAAGTCGTCCGTGGCGTTGTAAGGTGGTGCGAACGAGGCGAGTCGGCCCGATGCGGTGGCGCAAACCGGACCGCGACACCACATGCAGTGAAGCCACGCGATACAGCCGAACGTGCATCCGTGGTATAACACCACCCCTTTTTTTTCTTTTAATAGTTGCCCTGCATAAAAATATCACAGGCCAGAGTAATTGTTGTCGGATGAATTAACATGTACTAGTAAAATACATAGAAAGGATAGCTTTGGTATATTTTGCCGGATCTTTGGCTGGATAATGCATAGTGCTGCTTTTGTTTTTGACAAAAGAGTTGATTGATTCTGTGTCTTCTAGTGCACGAGCTCTCCATATAACCCGGCGGTACTTTTGAGCGGAATCTGGAACCAGAACTTCTTGAGAATCCGGTCGGAACTTTTGATAATCCAGAACTTTTGAAGCAGAACCTCTTGATAATCCGGCCGGAACTTTTGATAATCCAGAACCTTTGAACCGGAACCTCTTGATAATCCGGAACCTTTGAATCGGAACCTCTTGATAATCCGGAACCTTTGAATCGGAACCTCTTGATAATACAGCCGGAACTTTTGATAATCCGGAACCTTTGAACCGAAAGCTCTTGATAATCCGGCCGGAACTTTTTGCTAATCCGGAAGTATTTGATAATCCGGAACTTTTCTATAGCCTAAATCGGAACTCTTTGACGACTCGGACAGAAACTTTGGCCGATGCGGTTGGAACCCTTCGGTGATTCGGACTGAACTTTTCGTCGAGGTGATCGGAACTCTTTGATGATTCAGACAGAACCTTTCGTCGAGACGGTCGGAACTTTCCAATGATCCGGCCGAAACTTTCTGACGAACCGGCGGAACCTTGCGATGAGCCTGACGGAACTTTTTCGGCAAGCCAGCTGGAACTCTCCGATGAACCGGCCGGAACTTTTTCATTGAGCCGGACGAACTTCTCGATTCCTAGGATAGCGCACTCCAAGAACTCAACACCACCGTGCGCAGGCCCCACGGTGGGCGCCAACTGTCGTGGTTTTGTCACGACAGATGTCCTTAGTGTCAGGACTTAGTCGCGAGGCCAACGCACCTATGTGGTAGCTTGAGAGGGGTTGAGCGGAATCGAGAGACGCAACACAAGACAAGGGTTTAGACAGCTTCGGGCCCCGGGAAACATCATCCGGTAACAACCCTACATGCTGTTTGTGGCTAGGTCTCATTATCATCACGAGGGGGTCGCCGGTAAACCGGCTCTCCTCTAGTTGTGTCTAGCCCTAGAGATGATTGATTGTTGCCTGTCGCTTCTTTGGGGAGCCCTGCCCCTCCTTATATATGTTGAAGGGGCGGGTTACATGTGGAGTCTTATTTAGGATTAGGACTAGTCTATCTCTAATACAAACCGGATACAAGTCCAGGTCTCAACTCCTTGTAAGACAAATATTCCTCACGCCTTTCCTTGTAAACCGGCCCACCATAACATGAGCCAGCCTTCTGGGCCTTGGGCCTTCTCATCCATCTGTCCCGCCCACTTGGTCACCGATGAGTTACAATGTCCGGCGGGTTGCTTGTAAACTTGCCAGTCGAGGCGGGTCACCGGTGAATCGCCAAGTGTCAGTGGGATCTCAAATAAACCGCCAAGTCCGGCCGGGTTATACTTCCGGCCGGTTTACGCCGCGGGGTATATCCCCGACAGTACCCGTAAAACATTACGAAGATGGAGCTGCCTAGAGGGATGACTAGTTAAAAGAGATGCTTGGCCAATATGAGAGATGGGCATGCCTACACCATTGGCAGTGTGAACTTTGATCGTGCCGTGTAGTAGGGCTGGTAGGTGGAGAGTTTGTTAAGCTCGTTCGTCATGTGATCCGTAGCGCCGGTGTCCATGAACCAGGCTGGATCAATAGGGTAGGATGGTGTGTATCCCTGCTCGACGCTCGGGTCCTTGCCCTTGGCGGCGATGTGGGCAGACAGGGCGGCAACGATGTGGGCAGCCGGGACGGCGGCGGGAAGACCAAAGTCTGCCATGGCAAACTGGCGCTCGTTGCCCTTGCCGTCGTTGCCGATGCCAAGGAAGCTTCTCTGAAAGCGGCGGTGACACTTGGAGGCGACATGGCGTTCACGACCACATAGCTGGCACACCACCCTAGTGTTAGGGCCCCCGCCCAGGGTCGATGCAGGGGGCGGGGCTGCCTTACTAGGTGATGGGGCAGGTGGGCGCTGGCCACGAGAGGCCCAGAAGGCCGTCGGCTGGGCGGTGATGGTGGCGGAGGAGCGACGAGCCTTGACACGTTGCTCGGTGAAGAGGAGGCGTGAGTAGAGCTCGTGAGGAGGCATCGCTGGCTTGGCGTTGTGGACAGCCTCGGCGAGATTGTCATAGTCGGCGTCGAGGCCTTTGATGACGAAGCCAGCGAACTCCTCGTCGCTAAGTGGCCGACCAATAGAGGTGAGCGTGTCCGCCAGCACCTTCATCTTGTTGAAGTATGTCGTAGCGGAGGAGTCCAACTTCTTGATGTCGGCGAGTTCGCTGCGAAGGGCCATCGAGCGGGAGGTAGAGACCTGGGCAAAGGCGTGCTCCAGGGTCGTCCAGGCATCCATGGAGGTGGCGGCGAAGAGACAAAGGCCAGCGACCCCGTCGCTGAGGGAACCCTGGATGGCAGAGAGGATCGCTTGGTCCTGCTGCACCCACATACGGTGTTCCGGGTTGATGGTCGGGCTGTGGACGGTAGGGATGACCTACGGAGGACACGGTAGCGAACCATCAACAAACCCGAGGAGAGACCGGCTGCGTAGCAGCGGTAGGACCTTGGCGCGCCAGAACAAGTAGTTGTCCGGCGTGAGTCGGATGGTGATCAAGTTGTCGAAGTGGAACGGCCCGGTGGGCGTGATTGCGCCAGCAGTAGGGACGATTGGCGGCGGATCCGCGACAGGATCCACAACCGCGACCGATGCCGCGGGTGGCGGCGCGGGGACGATCGGGATCACGGCCGCGGGTGGCTCCGCGGGCAGCGTCTCCCCCGAGGTCGCCGGGATGACGGCGAGTGTCGAGGAGGATCCAGAGGAGACCATCGCGGCGGCGGTGTGTGATCGGTCTTGAGGCCATCGCGGCGGTGACGGTGGGATCGGCATCGAAAACGAGCCGACGGTGGTGGTGCCAAGAATCGAAATGGCCGGGCCGAAGCGAGGTGGGAGGTTGAGGACGGCGGGAAGCGTCGCCGGGATAGACCAGGAGCTGGCGGCGCCCGAAGCGGAAGCGGTCATGGCGCTGGCGGCGGCAGCCCTAGGGTTTAGGGTTTTAGTGTGGCGGCGGCGGCGGGTAGGGTGGAGTTGGAGGACCTAGGTTAGACTCGATACCATGTAAAACGTAGGTTTTGGGGGAACTGGCTCAACCCTCAAAGGGGTGGCCTATCACATATATATAATGATGACATACAAGTCCAATACCAATAAGGTATGGTTTACATAGTAGGGCTACAATCTGAAGTCTAACAATCTCTCGGCCAAGATAGTCCCTACCGGTGACACCGCACGCGAGGCAAAGCCCTAGGGAAACCTCCGAGGCCTTCTCCCCCTCGTCACATCGCCGCATGACGCATTTGGGCTTAAAGCGGATATCGCAAAGGAGCTCATCCCGCCACCGTCTTTGCCGGTCGTCCTTGCCGTCGTAAGAGCACTTCCAGCAGTGCCACTTGTTTCCTTCGAACCTCCTCTCGGTTACCCGCATTATTCACAAGTTATCGTGCACCACAGTGCGCCGGAGCGACCACCCGGTGCCGAGTTGAAGCTCCGGAGCAGCTGTCGTTTACCCCGCCACCACAACGAGGAGAGGGAGCCTCATCGCCGTTCAACATCACCACCACCTCCGCCACTGGACACCTTACCTGCCCGTCACCTCGCCTTCGCCGGAGACCCACCGGAGGACCGCCGCCGCCGACGCCCGACCCACCACCGCCACCCCCTGTTCGGGTGAGCACGCGCGCGCAAAGCACGGCCTCGGCCAATCACGAGTGGACACATGCCAATTTGCTACAGTACACGAAGGAACCAGTCAGGAGTTTTCTGTTGGTTTTGTTTTTATTTTAGTTTTCAACTAAAGTTTGATTAGCTATAACTCCTAATATGTATATCCAAAATAGGTGATTATTTTTCCTCTCCACTCACAATGACCAGGAGAACATGACAGAACCAAAATCTCACATGTTTGCACTTTTCAAATTTGAATTCGTTCAAATTCAAACTAAACCTTTAGGAGGCCATAGCTCTCAAACTGTTTGTCGGTTTTAGGTGTTTATTTTCGCGTTGTGACCGTAGTGCTTTTTAGGTGCTTTGTTATCTCATTGTTGTTGAATTTTTAAAATGACTTTTTTCGTTGGTTTTATTTTGGCTCTATTTGAATTTCGATGTTTGATATGTTGATTGTGTGGAACGATGTAGATTGTCCAGAGTGCGCGAGCTTGTGAAGCGACCCGACCTCAAGCAGCCAAGTCTCGTAGCTTGATGTCATCCACGGATGCGTAATGCTTTGACACACAGTACTCGAAGGATTTATATAAAGAGTAGCAATCACACACTTATTACATCGAGCGTCTCAAAGAGAACTTATTACAATAAATATGGCTTAAGGCCATCTAATACGATAACAGCGGAAGGCTTGGAAGAGAAAGTGAGTCCATCAACTCCAACGGCATAGCTGAGCTGCAGCGGCGACCTAACGAACCTTACTCCTCGTTCGATAAGTCTGCAACATAGTACGTTGCAGCCCGAAAACGGTCAAGACATGGAATATCTTTGGCAATATAACACGATGAAACAAGAACGAGAATAATGCTATAACTACATGCATATTTGGCTGGTGGAAAGCTCAATGGTTATAGTTTTTTTTTGAAAAGCCAATTTTCCCTACAACAAAGGAATAGATTTTAATTTAACTATCATGGTAGTTGAAACATCATTGAGAAGGTTCCTCCAACTCAATCCCAATTAAAGTAATTATCAACCCAACAATATTAATTTAGAGTGATGAGATACTTAAGATACTCCAGGTACTAGATACTCAAGATCGTCCATAACCGGGGATACGGCTAACCATGATTAGATTGTACACTCTGCAGAGGTTTGCGCACTTTTCCCCACAAGACTCGATCGGCTCCGTTGGATTTCTCGCGATACATGGTGTTTGAGAAACGGATGACCGAGACACGATCTTTCGTAAACATTAACTCTCTACTCCGCAGACCATACCAAACCTACAACCCTCTACCTGCTGATCCACCTCTTCAAGAGCTTCACGTAACTTACTCAACTATGCTAGAGCCCATAATAGCTTGTGGCTGCACACGGAAGTTTCTAGCATGAAATTATCTCAGTTCCCTTTGAGCCTGGGTGGCGGTCCATAGGAAGATCACACGAAACCCCTAATTTCAAAAAATACAGGCAACACTGGATTCTCCAGGTGCCTCAATCCACCTAGATGTGTATTTAAGTTGCCACCTTAAGTTGAACCATTAATTAACAATCTCACATCTGTCATGGATTTCACTCACCCAAACCACGTCTACGAGCATAGCATAGCATAGCAATATAAGTAACACGTAGAAGTAACTCCCAAGGGTTTGAGTATAACAGGGCAATAGGTTCTACCTCAACAACTACTTCCCACCCCACATGTTAATGACATCCTAATCATGCAATGTTTGAGGATTGAAACTAATGCATAAAAACTGGGTATGGAAAGAGTATGATCAATGTGTTACATGCCTTGCTGACAACCCGTGAAACCTAGGGACTCGTAGTAGCACGCTTCGCACTCCGGGAATTCTATTGCAAACAAACAATATCATACATAAGCAAACTGATGCGGAGCATCCTATGAACATCACCATGTCAAGAGTCCGTTCGGCGAGTGACACGTGAGACATCTACTTCACATACACAAAGGTGAATCATCTCCTTTACACGTGCTCACTTGACCCCTTCGAGGATGGTATACTACTTGACACTCCACTCGTGTGCATGCATAGGTATTGTCGGAACACTAAGGACGACGAGGAGGAGTGCAAGTGCCAAGGAACAACTACACCATCCGCGAGGGAAGCATGGTAGCGACGATGGGAGAAGAAGACGGAGACAACTCCCAGGACCCGGACATCCGGCCCTGGCCCGGACATCCGGCCCCTGAAGATGACAACAACAGCAGCAGCCCTACGGCCGAAGTGCTATAGGCCCCGGACATCCGGCGCGACCCCGGACATCCGGCCTCTCCCCCGGAAATCCGGCATCGACGACAGAACGCACCCGAAGTTGGCCACTTCAGCCCGGACATCCGGCCCGAGTCCCAGACATCCGGCGCCTCCTGAAGGCCCGGACATCCGGCCCCCAGCCCGGACATCCGGCACCTGCGCGTGCACAGACGGGCCAGAGGCCCATGTATCCCCCCTCTCACTTACCCCTTCGTGGAATAGCCTATAGATACTCCTTCCCCTTCCTCTAGTTAGGGTTAGCATTGGTTTAGCTCATAGTTGAGATAGAGCTTTGCTCATCCATTACGGATCTCCTCCTCGAGAGAGACTGCGGCCCCTCTTCGGAGAAGATCACCTTGGATTCAAGCCCCCCTCTTGGGTGGACCCATCAAGACCTCCTCACGGAGAAGAACCGATTACCGCTTGTATCGTCCATTGTTGACTTTGGATCTTGTATCTTACCTTTGTGTTCATCGATCTAGCGCATGTGTGATCTATTCTTGTTGGTTGAGTGATTTCTCTCGTGTTCTCCTCGTGTTTCTCCTCGTGTTTCCCCTCGTGTTCATCACGTTCTTCGTAGGGATCCGCTCCTTTCGTGAAAGATCGGCCATCTAGGGTTCCACCCTACATCATCTTGGTATCATGAGCCACGTTGATCACGATTTCGGAGCCTCCCCATTGTGTTTTCTAGCCTAGTTCTGTTGATTTTGTCCCAAATTCGAAAATTCCCCACCAAAAATAGCCCCCAAATTTTTTTGTGATTTGTTGGTCTGATGATGTTTTGTTGAATTTGATCCGTGGATTTGCTTTGTTACTAGTGGATCTAGCTTTCCCCCAATTTTCCCCACTTCCCATCCACGAAATCTCCGCAATTTTCCCCCCGAAATCACCAATTTCCGCCCCCAAAATCGAGTTCCTCGAGTTCATCCTCGGATTTGGAGCCCGGACATCAGGCCCATAGCCCCGGACATCTGGCCCCCCGGACTTCCGGCCCGTGCCTCGGACATCCGGCTCCTGGAGCGCATTTCGCGCGCGGTTCTGGACATCAGGTCCCGGATATCCGGCCCGAGCCCCGGATGTCCGACCCCTGGGATTTCAGCCTTCCCCGTTTCACCGTTTTGTGCATAACTAATTCATCCGGAGTCCGTTTTTGACGTTCTTTAGCTCGTTTTGAAGCTATTGACATCCCCCATACCATAAAAATACTACCATCACCATTTGACTCCATCAAATATTTGGAACTTTGGCATCTTTGCCTAGGGCTTCCACCATAACTCCCGCAAAACCACCACCGACTTCCGCAACCTAACCAATTTTGTCCCCCTTTGCATTTTGAGGTTGTTTGAGTTGTGATTCGAGTCTCCTAAGGTGTTTCGGCTACTTAGGGACGATTGCTTCTTCATCAACCACCACCATAACTTCCACATAGGCTTACCCACCATACACTTCCGCATCCACTGCACTTAACCCAATTTTGTTTCTGTTGTGAGTTGTGTCTCCTAAGGTGTTTCGGCTACTTAGGGACCGTGCTTCCAACTCCCACACCGTGTATAATCCACTGCTTTACCATCGACTTCCGCATTGCATCTCACAACCCACCATTGCATTCTCGCAATCCCATTGAGCTTCCGCAAAACCACCACCGCATCCCGCTACCACTTTTTGACATTTGACATTTGAGATTTTGAGTTCGTGGTTTTTCCGTTTCCTAAGGTGTTTCAGCTACTTAGGGACGAGTCTCCATCATCTTGGTATCTCCATCAAGAACACCGCTACTCATCATCGCCTCGGACGGTAACCTCCATATCATCTTGGTATCGTGGTATCCCTCCATTGTAATTCCCTTGCAATTGCATTGATAACCCCTAGCCCATTTTGCGTCACTTGCCTGTCGAGACTAGCCATTTGAGTATTGCCGGCAACGTTACTTGTGCACATTAGTGATCTATACCTTCCATTGCATACATACCATATCATATTGGTATCATATCATCTCTTGTGTCACAAGTTTGTTCCCGCATATACACTATTGCTATCTTGGTTTGTGCATTTCGCAAAGTGGCCATACATACAAAAAAAGAGAATAAAGCTTTTAAGCAAAGAAAAAGAGAGTGACCAAAGAGCTTTTAAGCAAGTGCCATAGCATCATACCACATTACATATAAGATTGTCATGTCCGATCATCTTGGATCATCTTGAGAGAAACACCGGGAGCCATACATACATAGCATACTTGGGATAGAAAGTTTATCCATTTTGCATATCATAGGTTGTGCACAAGTGTCGTATCCGCATATACAGCAATCGTGCTAGCGTCTCTCTTGAGTTGTGCAACACGAGCGTTTTCCGTGGACTCCACATTTTGTGCTCATTCCTTGGTTGCACGACCCCATTTATCTATCCGTGTGTGTGTTTCCGTGTGCCATTCTTTGCTATTGGTCAACTTGTTTCACTTGCGAATTTGTGAATCTCTTTCAACATTATTGACTCTTGCTAGCATTTTGCATCAATTTTTTGTGCCACAATCGTCACCGAGCTCCACCATAAGCCTTATTTGTGTAGGTGTGAGAAACCGACAAGAATTGATACCAATTGTGCTATTTCCTTGTTACACACTGAGTGATCATTGATCCATCTTCAACATCGATCAAGGTACATTTGGTATAAGTTCTTCTCTTTCTCCCACTCATATTTGCTCGAGTCTTGTGATGGATAGGCAAGGCATTTCACCCTCGGTCTACAACAACAACAACGAGTTCGATGCCACAAACAACTCCAACGATGCCAAGATGAAAGCTCAAATGGAGGAGATAAAAGCCCTCATCAAGACCTACAAGCGATCTTCCTCATCTTCGAGAAGACGCTCAAGAGCACATGCTTCCGAGCTACCATCTCCGGCAAGATCACATCGGCATCGACACCATCACCAACAAGAACGTGAAGGTCAAGAGCTCAACACCAACAACCGCTCAACGACTTCACCATCTCCCTTGGCATCTTCGCCAAGCGACTTCAAGGCATCTTCGCCTTCGGATATACGGCATCTTCGCCAACAAGCACCTCAAGACTACGCTCAAGAGAAGCTCCCCAAGCTCAAGTTCGCGACCTCCACGAGCTACTACGACCTTGACACCGACCATGAGATTCCTTTCTATGGGACTCTAGAACCCCGAGGAGAATCTCGAGTGGGAGCGTTTGATGGACGACTACCTCAAGCTACATCAAGTTCCTCTCGAAGATCAAGTGAAGTGCGCCACAAGAAACTTCCACGAATACGCCTCGACATGGTGGCTTCACACACCTTCGGAGAGCTACGACATGAGTTGGCCCAAGACGAAGAAAGCTTTGCGGCGAGTTTGTGCCTCCAACCTACACGGAACAACTTCTACGCCAATTGGAGAACACCATCCAAGGATCCAAGTACATCGACGAGTACTTCAAGGAGATGCATAAAGCCATGTGACGAGCCGGCGTGAACGACCCCATGTCAATGAAGTTCCACTTCATGATGGGATTGAACAATGACATCTCCAAGAATAGGTACCTGTGACAGCATTAGAGATGCGAGGGAAGGGGAAGAGGTCATATGCATTCTCAGAAGATTTTGAAGTTAAATCACTTTGAAGACATTGACCTCATAGCGCGAAGACATTCACTTATATGTTGAGAGTTGGTTCCAGATTTGCACGAATCCAAGAATAGGTACAAGTGAGGAATCTAACTACGTGTGAAGCATAAGTGAATATACTAGGCATGTTATGAGATGCAGAACAGGATAGATCCAAATTTTTAGGCACGTAAACCACTTTTTGGTTGAGAAGGATGAATCTATCGGATCAAAAGGCGGTAAAAGTAAGCTTTAATTACCACCACGAAAAAGAACTGCTAGACTGGATTAGAGAGGATGCCGAAGCGATTCGATCTTCCGTGCCTAACTTCAAGGCGGCGGAAGACACCCTCTGACAGCGGTGGAGGAGACAAGGTCCGCGGCCGACGTGAGGACGGCGTCGGTGAGGTCACGGCAGCTAGGCGCTTCATCACCGGCGTCGTCAAGAGCTAGCGGTGGCGCTAGGGTTTGTGCGAGGTGGAGAGGTGGGAGAAGAAGTTTTGACCGCGATGTGATGAGTATTTATAAGGAAAGAGACGGCACAGCGTAACTACGGAGGTGCCCCTCGCGGTTCACATCTGATGAACACATGGCAAACATGCAACACATCGAAAGTTGTTCCATATTCCCACGCATGCCTGGACTGTCGGGTGGTCGTTCCGGCTTCTCCGGGTTTCAGGCAATAAGGATATAGCATTTAAAACAAATTTAATGTTTGTCTCTGTATCTTCTGCTGACAAGGATGCAGAGAAGACATTTGACAGTTTCAATAGAATGCATATGACTTGGATAGATAGAATTTGAGATAGAAGCATAGAAGAGGTTAGGGTCCGATCACATTCACTTAGGTCAAAAGATTCAAGAAAGAAGACATAGCTATAAGTGAATGCTGTAGAGGACAGAACACAAATATATGTATATATATCTAAGTAAGACCAAATTAACATTGTGAAGATAAAACAGAAATCAAATCAATGTTGAAGACAAATCAAATGAGAAGACTTTGCAAATGAGACTCCCAATGAAACACTTGACACAAGGATTGGGTGGTGACGTTACCCACCGTATAGGAAGTATTAGACCCAGACACGACGCACAATTATCGTGGCGCTCCAAAGTCAAATTCCGCATTAATGTATTCACACTTAGAATGTATGTCTTCATTGATTGAAGATATACGTTACTTCGTGTGTTGCACATCTAAGTCACTAACATGCATAAGTGTAAGGATGTGTGTCCAATTACAGGACATTTGAGGATTCTAAGATATTTAGCTCACACCACAACTTGCAAAACCTTTTCTCATCCAAGGGCTTTGTGAAGATATCTGCCAATTGCTCTTCAGTGTTGACGTGAATGATATCAATATCTTCCTTCATGACATGATCTACGAGAAAGTGATGGCCAATTTCAATGTGCTTTGTCTTCGAGTGCTTTGAAGCGGGTTGTTGGCAATCTTGATGGCGCTTTCGTTGTCGCGATGAGTGGTACTTGCTTCGGATGGATGCCATAGTCCTTAAGAGTTTGCTTCATCCATAGAAGCTGGCAAAGAAGATCCGGCAGCAATGTATTCAGATTCAGCGGTGGAGAGAGACACAGTTACGCTTCTTTGAAGACCAACGGACAGCGATCGTCCCGAAAGTGACATGTGCACGATGTAGACTTGCGATCCACCTTGTCACCGGCATAATCAAGATCCGAGAATCCAACTAGATCAAACTCGAGTCCTTTGGATACCATAATCCTAATGTTGGGGTGTAAGCCAAATATCGAAGAATTAAGCTTCTGACTAAGTGATGTGATTCCTTTGGTGCCGCTTGGAATCGGGCACACATGAAAACACTAAGCATGATATCTGGCCTAGATGCACACAAATAAAGTAAAGAACCAATCATGGAGTGGTTTACCTTTTGATCGAACTCTTTACAATTGGCGTCAGGACCCAGATGACTTTTGGTTGGCATTGGTGTCGTGTAACCTTTGCAGTCTTGCATTCCAAACTTCTTCAGGAAGTCTTTGAGGTATTTCTCTTGAGATATGAAGATGTCGTTGCTTTCTTTGGCGAATATGAAGACCTAGGAAGAACTTCACTCACCCATCATGGACATCTGATATTGCTCTTGCATCATGTGCCCAAACTCATCACTGTATTTCTGGTTAGTGCTGCCGAAGATAATGTCATCCACATAGATTTGGCACACAAACAGTTCTCCATCATATGTCTTCATGAAGAGTGTAGGATCTAGAGAACCAGGTTTAAATCCTTTGCTCTTCAGGAAGTCTTTGAGTGTGTCATACCAAGCACGAGGGGCTTGTTTGAGGCCATACAGTGCCTTGTTTAGCTTGTATACCATATCAGGATGTTTTGGATCTTCAAATCTAGGTGGTTGTGCAACATACACTTCTTCAATATTGCCATTGAGGAAGGCACTCTTCACATCCATTTGATACAGAAAGATGTTATGATGATTTGCATAGGCTAGTAGTATGCGAATGGCTTCAAGCCTAGCTACAGGAGAAAATGTTTCATCGAAGTCAATCCCTTCAACTTGAGTGTATCCTTAAGCAACGAGACGAGCCTTGTTTCTGACAACTTGGCCATGCTCATCTTGCTTGTTGCGATATATCCATTTGGTGCCAATGACATTGTGCTTACGAGGATCAGGACGCTTGGACAATTCCCATACATTGTTCAGCTCAAACTGTTGAAGCTCTTGCTGCATAGCTTGAATCCATTCAGGTTCCATGAATTCTTTAGCAACTTTCTTGGGTTCAGATATAGAGACAAATGCAAAGTGCCCACAGAAATTTGCCAGTTGTGTTGCTCTCGAACGAGTTAGTGGACCACGTGGATTGATACTATCAATTATCTTCTCAATCTGTACTTCATTTGCAACACGAGGATGAACTGGACGAAGATTTTGCTCTTGCTGATCATTGTCTTCATTTTGTGCATTGACTTCAAACTGAGCATTGTCTTCAGGTTGATTAGGTGCAGAAATGATAAGTTCCTCTTCAGCCTGTGCTTCAGACGGTATGATTTCTCCAGTTCCCATGAGCTTGATGGATTCACTAGGTTGAACTTCATCTAACACATTTGGCAGATGCTCTCTTTGCGAGCCGTTAGTCTCATCGAACCACACATCTACAGTTTCCACCACTTTATAGTGAAAGAGGTTGAAGACTTTGTAGGAGTGCGAATCCTTTCCGTAACCAAGCATAAAACCTTCATGTGCTTTCGGTGCAAATTTTGAAGTGTGATGTGGATCCTTGATCCAAAGACCTAGCACCAAATACTCAAGTAATGGCGGCGTTTGGCTTCTTACCGGTTAGGAGTTCATAGGATGTCTTCTTGAAGCTTGTGAAGATAAAAGCGGTTGATGACATGGCATGAAGTATCAATAGCTTGTGGCGTAACTTCCTTGGTGTCTTGTATTCGTCAAGCATCGCCCGAGCCATCTCAATGAGTGTCGTGTTCTTGTGCTCCACGATGCCATTCTGCTGTGGTGTGTATGGAGCAGAGAACTCATGAGTGATACCCAGCATATCAAGATAAGTGTCAAGGCCTGTGTTCTTGAACTCTGTGTTGTTGTCACTTCTGATGTGCTTGATCTTGATGCCATAGTTAGTTATGGCACGATTTGCGAAGCGTCTGAAGACATCCTGCACTTCATTCTTGTAGAGGATTATATGCACCCATGTATATCTTGAATAATCATCAACAATGGCCGAAGCCATACGAATAGCGGTGGTAGTAAGAGTAGAAGTAGTGAGTAGGTCCAAATAAGTCCATGTGTAGCAGCTCGAAGGGTTGAGATGTCGTCATGATTGTCTTGAGGATGCTTGGCCCTAGTCATCTTTCCAAATTTCGCAGCACCACAGATGATATTTCTTGAACTTGACGCCCTCGACGCCTATGACGTGTTTCTTCTTGGCGAGTGTACAGTTCCTCATGCCAGCATGCCCTAGCCTCCGATGCCGAGCCCGGCCACTCTGAAGCTTTTGCTAGAAGACATACGGCTAACTGTGGTCCTGCTGAGAAATCTACCATATATAGATCATCTTTTCGGTACCCTTCAAAGACTAGAGACTTGTCAGATTCCATTAGAACAAGGCAACGATATTTTCCAAATATCACAATCATGTTCGGGTCACAAAGCATTGAGACAGACATTAAGTTGAAACCAAGGGATTCAACAAGCATCACTTTATCCATGTCTTTGATCCTTTGAGATTGCAACTCTACCTAGACCCAATACCTTGCTTTTACCAAAGGTCAACCAAATGTGATGTGACTCTTTTCAGATGGACGTAAGGTTGAGTCCATGAGAAGACTTCGATCACCAGTCATGTGATTAGTGCATCCATTGTCCATAATCCATTCTGAAGCATGTGGTGTCATACCCTATAATACAGTTAGGGGGATAGGCTTCACCAAGAGTATTGTGAAGCATAAAAATTTGACGGACAAGAGGATTATCAAAGCTCGAGATCAAGGTTAGGGTGATAGGATGATTGGCAAGTGATTCAGAACAAAATACATAGTAAGACCATTTGGGCATTTTATCTTGCCCCACAAGATGTTTTAGGTCCCCAAAGATAAGCATCGGACGCCTTTGATTTCCGGCTGGAGACCTTTCCCTGCAAAGGAAAGTTAATTTTTCTTAACCACCCACATCTTCAGGGGTGGCTTAGAAGCAATGAGTCTAAGTGCAGCATCTGAGAACTTCGGCTTCGGAGCCCTAGCAAATAGCCTTGCAGGAGGTGAATAATACTCATATGAATAAGCAGAATAGTTCTTAGTCTTATGAACATAGCGGTTTGATGATACGCGCTCATATTCATAAGTTTGAGTATGATTTCCCTGCAAAACATTGGCGTTAGGTTGACTCTTGTGAGTCCTCTGTCTGTATAAAGCCTTGGGACCATATGAAGCCTTTGGTCTGGGGTTTGTCTTCTTCCCTTGTGGTGTCATGATGACATTCACAGGAAGATTCTCAAGACACCTTTTGGGCACCCAGATCTTCTTCATAGGTGGTCCATTCCTGCGATTAGTACCAATATACCGCAAACACTTCACCATTCTCGATTCTTAAGCAGTTTATAGTTTGCATCAAAGGATTCATCAATGACAATCGGGTTAGCACAAGTGAAGCCAGATAAGGTGGATGGGTCCATCGAAGATCCCTTTGCAAAGAACCCATGTGGTTTTGAAGTCTTGCTTTCGGGCTTTCAAGAAGGACCATCAACATTCATTTTCCTCTCGAACCTGACACCCTCTTTTCTAGGGTTTCGGTTCAGAATCTGCTTTTTGAGGACATCACATAGTGTCTGATGCCCTTTGAGACTTTTGTACATCCCAGTCTCAAGCAATGTCTTCAACCTAGCATTTTCATCAGCAATAGTAGTGGTATCCTCAGCAGAGGGGTTAATTACCACATCAGTGATTAAAGATATTGTGACAATGACGGTAGAACATTCAAGAATGTAAGTAGCGTTATCACGCTCAAGGCATTTTAGACATGGTGGTTCAAATCCTTCCTAAGCGGGACTGATCTGTTGAGCGCGAAGTGACTCGTTCTCTTTTTGAAGATCTTCATGAACTGCTCTCAATTTCTCAAGTTCTTTCTTCCTTTGAAGATAATCATAGGAAAGATTTTCATGAGTTGTTGAGAGCGTTTCATGACGAATTTCAAGTTCCTCGTACTTAACATGAAGATTTTTTATGTCCTCAATTAAGGACTGAGATCGGGTCATTTCTACGTCCAACAAGTCATCACATTTGTCTAACATTTTTTGAATATGTTCCATATCTTTCTGTTGTTCAGTTGCAATTTTAGCAAGTGTTTTGTAGCTGGGTTTGGATTCACAATCAGAGTCATCTTCACTTGATGTTTGAAAGTAAGCATCGCGCGAGTTTACCTTGGCACCACGTGCCATGAAGTAGTAGGTGGGGGCAGAGTCGTCCTCGTCATTTGCATCAGCGTTGGTGAAGGAGCCATTGCCTTTAGTGTTGAAGATGGACTTGGCAATGTAGGCTGTGGCTAGAGCCAGACTTGCAACACCAGAGTCGGACTCCTCTTCAGAATCCACCTCTACCTCCTCAGAAGCAGACTCCTCCTCTGAATCCATCTCCTTGCCAACAAAAGCACGAGCCTTGCCAGATGAGCTCTTCTTATGTGATGAAGACTTGGAGGAAGACTTGGAGAAGACTTTGAGGATCTCTTCTTCTTGTCATCAGAATCATATTCCTGGTTCTTCTTCTTGTTGTTGTTCTCATTGTCCCACTGAGGACACTTAGAGATGTAGTGACCAGGTTTCTTGCACTTGTGGCATGCTCTCTTCTTGTGGTCATGAGTGGAAGCTTCATCATTACTGGAGCTGGATCTTGAAGACTTTCTGAAGACTTCCTTCTTGGTGAATTTATGGAACTTCTTCACAAGCATAGCAAGCTCCTTTCCAATGTCTTCGGGATCCCCAGAACTGCAGTCAGATTCTTCTTCAGATGAGGAAATAACTTTTGCCTAAAGCGCGAGTACGTCCATAGCTAGAACCATAGATCTCTCTTTTCTCAGATAACTGGAACTCATGTGTGTTGAGCCTCTCAAGTATGTCAGACGGATCGAGAGTCTTGAAGTTAGGGCGTTCTTGGATCATTAAGGATAGGGTGTCAAACGAGCTGTCAAGTGATCTCAGGAGTGTCTTGACAATTTCATGCTTGGTGATCTCTGTGGCGCCAAGAGCATGAAGCTCATTTGTGATGTCAGTGAGGCGATCAAACGTGAGCTGGACATTCTCATTGTCATTTCTCTTGAAGCGGTTTAAGAGGTTGCGAAGAACACTGATCCTTGAGTCTCTCTGGGTTGAGACACCTTCGTTGACCTTGGACAGCTAGTCCCAGACTAGCTTCGAAGTTTCCAGAGCACTCACGCGGCCATACTGTCCTTTGGTCAGATGACCACAGATGATGTTCTTGGCAGTAGAGTCCAGTTGAATGAACTTCTTGACATCGGTAGCAGTGACACCTTCACCACCCTTGGGAACGCCGTTCTTGACGACATACCAGAGGTCGACATCAATGGCTGAGATTCAACTCAGAAGACCGCGTCTTCACCTTATTCCCCTTGAGCTAACGACACTTAGTCCTTGCCCAATCACTCTGGTAAGTCTTCAAGGTAGACTTCCAAACCGTCACAGACTTCGTTCACCGGCAATCCACAATGACTCTTGGATGCTCAGAACGCGATGCCTAACCAGCTGGAGGATTCACAGTCCTCAAGTGTAACAAGTCTTCAGGTCACGCGGACAGAAAGACTTCAGTGATGCCTAACACTCTTTGGCTCTGGGTGTTTTGGGCTTTGTCCTCGCAAGGATCTTTCTCTCAAAGGCTTCGAGGTGGGTTGCTCTCAAAGCGACAAAAGCCGTGCACTAACTCTGAGCAGCCACCAATTTATGGTGTAGGGGTGGGCTATTTATAGCCACTAGGCAACCCGACCTGATTTGTCCGAAATGACCCTGGGTCACTAAAGAACTGACACGTGTTCCAACGGTCAGATTTCAAACACACGCGGCAGCTTCACTTGGGCTACAAGTAAAGCTGACTCATCCAGCTTTGGATAAGATTTGCTCTCATTGTCTTCGCTTGAAGACTTAGGATTTGGTTGAGCATCACTTCAGTCACTCTGACTTTGTTCACTTGGACCCCACTTAACAAGATGCAGTCGTTCCTATGACTCAACAAAGAAGAAAAGGAAACTATGAAACAGCTATGTCTTCGCCTCCATATTCTTCTTCTACGCCAATGCCTTCTCGAGTCATAATCTTCGTTGTGAATATCTTCACATACCACCATTGTCTTCAATGTCTTCACACATTTTTAGGGTCATCTCCGGTAGGTAAAAGCTGAATCAATGAGGGACTACTACCTGTGTTATCCTGCAATTCTCACAAACACATTTGTCCCTCAACCAGGTTTGTCGTCAATACTCCAAAACCAACTAGGGGTGGCACTAGATGCACTTACACCCTTATTGAAGATATTTTCACACTTGGAGGTGGAAGGAAGAAACAACAAGAGGAATCACTCAACAAAACCCAAGTCACACATCAACTAGAATAACACACATAAGATCCACAAGTATACAAGAACAATTAAGGGAAATGGCACAAGGGTAGATTTCTTCCCACTCCAAAGGAGGTGTGGTCTTGAAGATCTAGAGAGATCCTTCTCCCATAGGAGGGCTCGACGATCCTATGATGGGGGATCCTTCTCCCTTGAGAGGTCTTGATTCTCCAAGAAGGAGGGGAGCAAAGCTCTCTCGAATGTCTCAATATACTTTGCTAACTTTAAAATGGAGGTAGGAGAGAGAGATATTTGTACCTAATATTAAAGGGAGGAACTTTTTTATGGTTCTCCTTCCGTCACCTCTTTAGATCCTCTAATTTTGTATTAACCATAAAGATTGATGGCTGAGATTTAAAGTTGATCTACGTAACATATCTGATCCTATGTCTGTTCTTTTGTGTACGTCATGTACACAAAACTTTAAAAAATAGTCAAGGGAGTCGAACCCATGATATCTATATGAAAAACATCACGTCATGCCACCAGACCACGAAAATTCTTGTGTCTCAAATAGGACAAGGTAGCACATGAGGTGGTCACCGAGTTAGCCACCGGTTGCTGTTGGAATTAAAATGAATATGTAGATCGCCATGTCCGTAGCATACACGTGTACACGCGGGTCCGTGTTAACTTCATAGTTGTCACCGGGTATGATTAGGAGTTAGTAACCATGTAGGCTAACGAGCTGGTCCTAGCTTCTATATATATGTACTCCCTTCATCCCAAAATAAGTGTCTCAACTTTGTGCACTTATTTTGGAACGGGGAGTATAATTAACCCTTGTAAACACTAGACCAAAATATCAACACTTTTCGTGCGTACCTATATGCATCAAGGCCAGTAGCTCTACGTGTGCAAGCTAGCTCACATGGGAGAATCAATCAACCTGTGTGCTTGCCTGTTTAGTACTCCTACTTTTTTACGTGGGTGTAGTGTATCTTTCGGCCGGAAAGAACTTGGATGGTTCGTCGACTACGAGCATGCTCTCAATGGAAAGAACTCATCTACGAGTGACATACAAAGGGACATGTGCTAACTAACAGCGCCGGCAGCGATGGCGGAAGCAGAGTCGGCATGGCTCCAAAGAGATGGCTGCTAAGCGAGGTCCCACAAAAAGTACGGGTACAATGTATGAAGCTGAAGAGGGATGAGTTAGGGTTAAGGGTTTCAGCTGCAGTGGTGTGCCTTATCTCGATCTCCATCATGTCAGTTGGGGTATCGAGTACAGGAATCTTTCTACCAGTACAATTAGTACAGGTTGTGCTCTGAGCGCAAGAGCACAAGGTCAAAATTTTAGGTAGAAATATAATGTTTGTTGCGCTGGATATAGGTTTAAATTGATGTGTGCGCGCGTGCGCGCGCGCGCAAGCAATGCATGTACAGATTGTTGGGGCATGATGACTCTTGCTACATACTATTCGGGGTTCCAATTGGTTGCGGATGCACATTAGGGGCCAGCGGGGATACTACTTATAGTTATAATAACGAACCAGTAGCACAATGTTTCAAGTTTGGGGCCAAAATTAGATTAATTTTTTTGGGATGTGAAACAAGCTGCATAGTGGTGGCGACCATTCATTTATCTGAACTCTATGCATCTGTTATATTTTATTGATTCATGCCTTAAGTTTTATTGCTCTTTTTCATGACAAATGATTTATAAGTCTTTAAGTTTCAATCAATTGTGGCAAAAGTTATATAAGCAAACTCAGTATATCATAATACTGGTATATGTGGATCACAATTCAAATCTTTTATTGATTTTTTAGATGAAAAAGAAAAGTTTAAATTATCTTAATTATTGCCAATATCAGTATGGCTGCATTATTGATCACGGTTAAAATTGATCTACTATTATAGATTCGACTTGAGTCTCCACATATGTATTCATGCATGTAGCTAATTTACCTCTCCGTTGGTTTTTAGTCTCCAAATTTATCCTCCCATTGCCACTATATATAATTTGCGGGCAAATCAATGTAGCAAACTATGTGTGTTTCGAAATTTTTAGTGTATGGTAATGCTTACTTCTTTACAGTTTAGGTAGATCCCAGGACCAATTTTAACTATTTTTCTTTACTTGATGGACAATTTAGTTTTAGTGAACTATCATTTGCATCCTCTCCCGCACAAAAAACTACCATTTGCAACCAATAAATTAGTTTTTTCATGGAGAGAGAGATGTAGGGAGGGCGAGAGAGAGAGAGGTGATGCTTGCGTCATGCTTATTTGTTAGGGCATTATGATTTTATTTCTTCCTTTGCAACGCATAGGCATGTTTGCTAGTACAGTCTAAGTAGGGGAAGGGTTACATGGGCCTCGGCCTAAGTCATGCATGCACGCAAAGGCCGGATGAACCCGATGGTGGTCCGGATGATCCGAGCATCGTCCGGATGATCCAGGTGGTCACCCGGATGATTCGGCTAGGTCGCCGCAGTCGAGGTTGCCACAGATGTCCATGACCTGGTCCAGACGTTCGGCTTGGTCTTGATGATCCGGGCAGGGTCCTGCTTGATCTGGCTTCGTCCAGGAGCGTGTAGTTGTTTTCGGGCATGTTACCTGGATCGTCCGGGAGGAGGTCCGGCTCGTCCGGGCTGGGTCTGGATCATCCGGCAAAGCTCTGTCTTGGTATGTTTGTTCTTCGTCCCCGCGTTCTTCTCCATCGTTTGGCCTTGCTCCGTAGCTTCACCATGTCTGGTTCCTTGGTACCTTAGTATGCAAAGTGTCTCCGTTTGAGGTAGTATCCATGTCTCATGTGATTCGAAAGGGAGTTGAGCGAGCAGAGATGTCACCTTTGTCTTGACAGATCTTGCACGTGCTCATGTCATTGGTCCACTTGGCACTTGTGGACATGAAGGTAGGTCCATGGGAATGACCATGGTATCGCGCGTACGGCGATCTATGGGACAAGCAAAGGCCCCTTTACGGTTCGACTTGGGGGATTGCCATTCACAAAGAGCAGGACTAGCAGGACTCAGGAAGTTTACTCGGGTTTGGGCCGCTCTGAAGCGTAAAACGCTACTCCTGCTTTAGTGTATTGGATGTATGAGCACAGGTACAAGGGAGCACAATTCGGCAAGGTTGGCGCGGGTAGCGCAGCTACACGCGTTTTTGTACCCAATGTCGACCTTTGTAAAGCTAGCCATGGGCCTCCTTTCATAGACAAAGGGGTCACCACAGCGGCACAATGGTAATTACATAAGGTGAATAATGACTACAGTTCCAAATACTTAACAACGGCTGGTTAGGACAAGCAAATTAAATACTGTTGTGAGGTGTCATGTTGATGAAGCTCCCCAACAAGAATTGTCTCTCCTTCGTGGTTAAGCCCATCTACCTCACATCATCTTGACACGATCACTGGTAATTTGTCATTAAAGTTATATCTTCAACGACGGTGACACATGCGTGAACAAGACTCACCTAACTACCCGCCCATACGATAGCTAAACGACAAGTGACAAACTGGTCGATGAGGTGGAGTGGTGACAAGGTTGTGGGATTCTTGCCGGGCTTGGAGCTTGCTGGGCTTGGGGGCTTGGCGGGTTCATGAGGACATCAATACCATTTTACACCCAAAACTCCTGCTGCTATACGTACTGGACCAATTACTAGAGCTCACACACGCCAATTGAATTACCAGGTATTTTTGTTTCTTGGTGACAATTCTAATGTTCATGAGAATATGATGCTGCCTAAATTGGATAGATTTGTGTTGATTACTAATGAAGGGCCTAGCATGGGCAAGAGGATGAACACTAGAGTAGGATCAAGCATGGAGATGAAGGCGCGCGCAAAGGGATCCAGAATGGCGTTTCTAGTGCATATTTGAGCACGGACATGGACGAAATATACAAGATGCCTCTTCACAAATTCCGTCCATAGCTTACTTTAGGTGTTGCGCCACCTTATTATTGGGACATGCCCATGTAATTTTGAAATACATAAGTATAGGCTGTTTTTAGAGTCCGTATGCGTGGGGAAACAAAGTTAGGGTTGGTTTCAGACCCCTCTTACATGGGGTCACGAAATTCCCCCCTACACCTCCATATATACAACCCTTAGGGAATTTTTTAGGCTTTGGGTTTTGTTTAGATTAAAGTTCGCCATAGCTGCAACTTCGCGTACTTCGTTTGTGTTCCATGACCAGATCAAGACGTCACAGAACCCCACCTTGATCAACAAAGCTTTGATCTTATATTCGCAGTATCCAGATTGCAATCTCTGTTTCTTGCTTGTTCTTTGTTTTCTTGCAGGAAATGGACCCTCGTGGTTAGGTTGATCATTATCCGGCATGGTCAATAACCTCTCTGAGTTGGTTTAGCGATTGCTAAGGCACGACGTCCTCACACGTTCGTAGTCGGATTGTCAAAGTCTACTCCAACGAAAATGATAATCATCATCTCATCGAAAGACGGTACACCTTTGCCTCTATCAAGTGGTATCAGATTTCCAAGTTGCTCGGTGAGAGTTTACAGTTTTTCATTGTTTAGATCGATTACATTCTTCATACCTCTGATCCACGAAAAAGTTAGAAAAAATTAGGGTTAGTTCGTCATATCCAAACCAATCTGGGCCATTGCATAATTTCTATATTTGCTTTGTTGAATTTGCGGTTGCATCGTCGTGTCAAGTTGCTGGTCACAATTTGTCACGCCGCCGCCGCAACATCTTCATTGCTGCTGCCATATACCACCACCGATGCCATATCCTACCACCACTGCCATATACCACCACCGCTGCCATATCCTACCACCGCTGCCATATACCACTACCGCTACCATATACCACCACCACTACCATATCCTACCACCATATATCCACCACCAATCTGAGTTAGTTTCTTATTAGGTTTGTTTTCGAGATCTATCTATTTTCGGATTCTTGTTTCCTTGCCTGAGTAGTTTCAAAAAACAAAGGAGTCTGGAGACCCCGGGTAATTTTTAGGCCAAAATTTTAGCAGATGAATTTTTTCCCTATCCTATTTTTTTTGGCTTTTTTGGGTCTTTTGAGACACGTGCCATCATACTGATTTTTTATTGCACTTTTTGGTCGTCGCTGCCTTGATTTCAGGAAAAAAATAGTCAAAAAATGTGTGGCTATCCTGTTGTTTTGACTTGGGAAGAGTTTTGAGACACTCGTCATTCTAGTGATTTTCGAAAAAAGGAGCGCAAAAAAAAGAGCGCCAATTTTTTTTTCCAGAGTGTGCTTTTCCCTTGTTTTGGTGTCGCGACGTGATTTTGGTAATGTTCTAGGCTCGCGACTCTAGCATGGTCTAGCCTAGGAACAACACAGTACCGTCGCTGATCGTTTGTTCAACTTTGCAGCTCTGAATTGATTCTTGCTGACATTTTTGCTAGCATATCATAAGCCTTCCCAGCTCCACGTACATCTACATTGTGCGTTTGACACCACCTGGAAATCGCTCTGTCCAAGCTTTGAGAGTTTTGACTACAACGGTTGCCGGTCACCACCTGCTGCTGGGTAAGAACTGGTAAGAATTTGGGATTTGCTTGACCGATTTGTGACACTCCACCACCACCACTTTTTAGTAGTATGTAGGATCATATTCTTGTGTGTTTCTATTGCTTCTAACCATGGGAGGACGACAAGCCGATGAGATTGACTTGGAGAACATGACGAAGAAGGAGCTTCATGGTAAATTTCAGAAATGTTGAGTCAGCGGGTGGAAAGGCGTGATGGCCAGCTTTGAAAGGCCTTTGGAGAGGATTGATGACGTTGAGAACACAATTGACACCAAGTTGGACGCCAAGTTCAATGAAGTACTCGTGCGTCTTCCATAACCACCACCCGCCTCTATTGCACCATTGCAACAACATCAATAACCACCTCCACGTCGTGATCTAGCAGGGAGAGTGCAGCGTATTCCTCTTGAGCCAGGACAAACTTCTGGTGCTACTGCTACTGATGTTGATGCTTATGTAGCTCCTGCTCCTACTGCAAAGGGGGACTATTACGAGGATGAGGTTGATTGAAATCAGAACTATGTGCAACCACCACCACCACCACCATTAGTCCTCATGCATATAATCATAGCGGTAGGGCTGCACCACTCCTTGAGGTATGAGATTATGACCATATTCCTAAACGGAAATTGAATATTCCACCATTTGAGGGTAGATACATTCTTGATGTCTATCTTACTTGGGAGTTAGAAACTGAACAATGTTTCACATGCTTACAGTATCCTGAGGATAGACGTATTGCTCCTACTGTTTGTGAAATTCACTAGTTTTGCTTACATTTGGTGGTCTGAACATTGTAGATTAAATCATGATAATATCCCTACTACTTGGGCTGCTTTGCAAACTGCTATGCGTACTCGTTGGGTTCCACCATATTATCAACGTGAATTACTTCAAAAACTGCAGCGTTTGAGACAAGGATTTTTTTTGTAGAGGAGTATTATCAGGAATTACAAACTAGCATGATTAGATGTGGTATTGCTGAGGATAATGAGGCTATGCTTGCATGTTTTATGGGTGGATTAAATAGAGAGATTCATACCATTTTGGAGTATAAGGAGTATAACAATATCACTCGTTTTATGGGTGGATTAAATAGAGACGTGCCTTCCTCTTTCCCTCCTGTTGTCACTAACATTTTGCAGGAGTTTGCTGACGTCTTTCCACAAGACGTGCCACCGGGATTACCACCTATTCGAGGGATTGAGCATCAGATTGACTTAATTCCTGATGCATCACTACCCAACCGTGCACCATGCCATACCAATCCAGAGGAGACGAAGGAAATTATGCGTCAAGTCCAGGAGCTGCTCGACAAAGGTTATATACCCGAATCCCTTAGTCCTTGTGTTGTTCCTATTATTCTAGTGCCAGAAAAGATGGTACATCACGTATGTGTGTTGATTGTAGAGGCATTAATAATATTACTATCCGTTATCATCATCCTAGTCCTAGACTAGATGATATGCTTGATGAATGGAGTGGCTCTACAATATTCTCCAAAGTTGACCTGCCTTGGCGATGGATACCATCAAATTCATATGAAATTGGGGAATGGAAAACAACATTTAAAACTAAGTTTGGCTTATATGAGTGGTTAGTCATGCCTTTTGTGTTAACTAATGCACCTAGTACTTTAATGAGATTAACGAACGAAGTTTTACGTGCTTTCATTGCATGATTTGTGGTAGTCTATTTTGATGATATATTGATTTATAACAGATCTTGGGACGAACATTGGAACATTTACGTGTTGTTTTGTTGCTCTACGTGATGCACATTTGTTCCGTAACCTTGGGAAGTGCATCTTTTGCACCAAGTGAGTGTGTTTTCTTAGCTATGTTGTTACTCCACAGGGAATTGAAGTTGATAAAGCCAAGATTGATGCTATTGAGAGTTGGCCGCAACCCAAAATGGTCACACAAGTGAGGAGTTTTGTTAGTCTCGCTGGTTTCTATAGGCATTTTGTGAGAGATTTCAGCACTGTTGCTACACCTCTCAATGAGCTTACAAAGAAGGATGTGCCTTTTGTTTGGGGTATCGCACAGGAAGAAGCCTTCACGGTATTGAATGATAAGTTGACACATGCTTCTTTTCTCCAACTCCCTGATTTTAATAGGACTTTTGAGCTTGAATGTGATGCTAGTGGAATTGGATTAGGAGGTGTGTTATTACAAGATGGCAAACCTGTTGCATACTTTTCTGAAAAATTGAGTGGGCCTAGTCTGAACTATTCTACTTATGATAAAGAATTATATGCTCTTGTTGGGACCTTAGAAACATGGCAACACTATTTATGGCCCAAAAGAATTTGTTATACATTCTGATCATGAATCTTTGAAACACATTAAAAGTCAAGCAAAACTGAACCGTAGACATGCTAAATGGGTTAATTCAGTGACACTTTCCCTTATGTCATTAAACACAAGAAGGTTAAAGAAAATGTTATTGCTGATGCATTGTCGCGTCGTTATACTATGCATGATGCTGAATTTAAAGATGTATTGCAGAATTGTAAAGAAGGGAGAACATGGAACAAGTTCATCATCAACGATGGATTTGTGTTTCGTGCTAACAAGCTTTGCATTCCAGCTAGCTCTGTTCGTCATTTTTTGTTGCAGGAGGCACATGGAGGAGGATTAATGGGACACTTTGGCGTCGAGAAGATGGAGGACGTACTTGCTACACATTTCTTTTGGACGAAGATGAGACGGGATGTTGAGCGTTTTGTTGCTCCACTGGTACGTGTCGGTGCTAAACAAACGGTTTTTAACCCCTTTCCCCCGCCGGCATTTGGAACCGTCGCCAAGTGAGTGTGGGCGATAGGGGGGTCCTTCCCACATGACCCAGAAACCGTCGAGGATATGCCCTCCTGGCACACACGCTCGGCAAAATGTGGTCATGTGCGATCGGAGAGTGCTCAAATACGGAAATACATATAGTAGAGCTAAAAAAATACAATTATACGGCAAAATTATTTCCGGTCGCAAGTACATCCCACACAGTCAGTCCCTGCTAAACGTTTCCGTTTGTATGTACATCCCACACAGTCACTCCAAGGAAAATGTTTCCGTTCACAGGTACATCACACATAATTTTTCCCGTTAAATCGTTTGTGATAGCGTTGCCATTGCACACGATATTAATAATTTTATCGTTTGCGTTATTGAATGCATCACACACGGTGCGTAGAAGAAACTGTGTGGTAAAGGTTGTCCATCACACACACTTTTTATGTGGCAAACGTTTCCGCAAGGTGGCCTAACGCAAACAGTTTTCAAGAGAAAGTCGTGTGTGCAGTGGAGATTGATCACACACGTAGTGGATCCTAGAAATGTTTCTGATCTCCACATATATTGCAAACGTTTTGCTTTCGCAAACCGTGTGCAGTGTAATCCCTAATTTAAAAATCACATGTTTTGAATTTGAAAGTAGGCAATCACTTATTTCATATCCAACCATGTTTATTACAAATATAGGTTCAACCACGAATCCATAATTCCATGCATGTACATATACTGAAGAACTACAGAAGCACCAAGTAAAGAATGATGAACCATAGTCGTACTAAAGACTGTAAAGAGAGAGGCGAAAGACATTCTGGTTGCCAACCCCTTGTGATGGCTGCCCGTCCATCCTTCACTGTCTTCATTAGGACTTCTCGATGCTCATTGTAGTCTGGATGAAATACTTTAACCTTCATTGCGTGTCCACCAATCATGTACTTTGCGAGGTAATCTTGAGTGAAGTACTTGGGAACCACTGGGAACAAAAAGGTTCGGACATTGTTGTCTAACAACTCATTATGGGCGATAAAAGAGAAGGTCAGAGAGTTTGTAGTTACCATCCTACAACTCAACTGTTGTGTTGGATAGAGCATAAACAAATAATTGGCTTGCCACCATTCGTATCTTTTTGCTAATAATCCTTATCAGTTTCCTCACTTGATGCTTGTTCATCAATATCTCATTGCCCCATACGCAAAAAGGGTCGATGCGTGGATCTTGCGAAGGGCATATGTACCTACAAGCAACAAGTCAATATTAGAAGCTAACTCGTGTCCAGGCCTGGATCTATATGCACTACATTATGGAATGACGGGGGAGTACAAGCCGAGGATGAAGCTAACCTCGGCGGAAAATAGTAGCCACTCCGTTGTTGTCCTGCATAAGTAGTGGAAAGGCATGATAAGTACAACAATCTTAACATCAAACAAATATAGCAAAGTAAACAACATCATCTCCAAATGATAGCTTGAATGTGTTGGTTTCAGCATCTTTGTTAAAGCAGATATAAAATCGAAGGCAATGTTACAAGCAGGGCTTAATGACCATCAAATATTGCAATTCAAACTGGTATTGTTGAAAATGAATAGAACATAGGTAATGCTTAAACATCACCTTTGGATAAATGTGTAAAACTGAAATAAAGGGCATGTGTTAACTACACCAAGAATAAGCTGGAACCAAATATAGCCGTTCAAACTGGTATTGATGTAGTCGAGTGGCATAGTTCCGACTTGCACAAAATGAACAACACATTGTGAATGACTGAAATAAACAAGGCATAAATGACCAGTATAACAACCAAATATAGCCATTGAAAACTGGATAGAGTCTCACTGCAACCAACCTAACAAGCAAATACAGAGATAAGCAGGGCATATGCTTGAAAACTGGACAAATGCTCACTTCAACCAACCTAACAAGCAGATAAAGATAAACAAGGCATCTTCTTGATAACAGGACAAATGCTAAAAAAGCAAGCTAACAACCAAATACAGATAAACAAGGCATCACAGCGATAATCGGACAAATGCTAAAAAAACAAGCTAACAACCAAATACAGGATAAACAAGGCATGCAGCGATAAGCGGAAAATTACTCACTACAACCAAACTAGAACCAAATACAGATAAACAAGGCATCTGCTCGATAACTAGAAAAATGCTCACTCCAACCAACCTAACAACCAAATACAGATAAAAAGGGAATCTACTCACTATAAACAACAAAATATAGCCATTCGTGAAACTGAAGTGGACAATTCATACTTAAACATCACATAGACCTATTGGACAATACATTTTTGCATAACTGAAACAATTAACCACGACACAGTTAAAGCACTGCAAGGCAAATGCTACTACAAAAAAGGGTACGTGTTGGCAAGCTAGAAAAGGTAAGATTTGTTGATAGAATGTTGCCTCGCATTTCATGGACGGGATCCTTCCAGTTGGAAGAGCACAGACCCATGGTGCACTCTCTGATGTCACAGATGGCTTGTTTCACCTTGGAAGAACCTTCGTGGGTGCCCTCCTCGTGGTCGTGGTCGATGAGATCTGACTTGGCAATTGAGGATCCCAAGCCATCACCGTAGAATGTGTCCTTCAGAAGTGACAAAATGGGCTCGGTGGCGTATAAAGCTTGCAAATCCTTGATCGCTTGGCGGAGGAGATCAGCGGCAGGGCCGTCGAGGAGATCGACGGCGGTTGAACCAGAGGGATTGGGGATGGACCACTTAACCTGTGACATGGCCCGCGTGAAGTCGTCGGTGTGGAAGAGCTTGATGCCGTAGCCAGCTTCCCCAAGATACAGTAATACGCTAGCCTGCTGACATGAAGCCTTCGGCATGGCAACATAGTCAACGTCTTTGCCGGCTTCCGCGGCGACGTGTTGCTCCGGGATCGACATGTCGGGGCGAACGGCGGCCACCTCGCCAACGTCCGCCGGAGAGGCCATGATAAACCTTTTCTTGGCCGAACGCTCGGCGGGCTCCCCGGGATACGTGGTCGAGCTTAGGCTGCAACATTCTAGAGCAGGGCATGTGGATCTAGCGGGGAGGGACACCGCAAGCCTCATCTAAAAACTCATGGGAGTGGGGCGATGGTATGGGAATCACTAGGTAACCTGAACTTTATTATCTAAGCTAGAACGAACGGGCAGACCGGCCCGGGGGTTGGCGGCCCGGCGCCGCGGCCATGAGCTAGGGGTTTGAGGGGAGGCGGGTGGGGGACTGTGGAGGGGGGGGTGGTGTTTGAGGATACACCATGCTACTGTAATTTTTAGTAATGGTGGGTGGAGATGGTGGGGGACGAGGGAGGGCGATGGTTCAAATGCCTCGGCTACTGCAATTTTACTATAAGGTCGGTCTTTGGAGGAGTGTGGGCGTGACGGTTGAAATCTGACGACTACTAAAAATTTGGGTAAAGAAATTGATGTGGGACGGGAGTGCCCAAGATCGCGCATGGTCCAATAACAATATGCGTGTATGATAATAAGGAAAAGTGGCGCGGATCCGCCGATTTTTGCAACGCTCAAGGTGGGTAGTTTGTTTTTTATATTTCTAGCTAGCTGGTCTATCGCACACGGTTCGTCCCAATTTCCAAATAAACTTACCCGCCTTTAGCTTGCACAGGTGGTGGTTTTACAATGCACTTGCATCACACACGGTTAAGCCAGTACCTCCACCCTTTGCTCGCGCTTGCGCGGTCGTGGTGATTTCAGCACACTTGCATCGCTCACGGTTGATCCAGTACCTCCACCTTAATTTGCTCGCGCTTGCGTGGTCGTGGTGATTTCAGCGCACTTGCATCGCACACGGTTGAGCCAGTACCCCCACCTTAATTTGCTCGCTCTTGCGCAAATATATATGAATGAAAAGGGTGGTCTGTGATGTTCAAAATTCCAATACACAACTTTGACCCCGCGGGCCCACGGTTGGGCACGTCGTTGAAGATCGATGAGAGGGGTCAGAAGTCAAGAACCACCTGGAAGTGGCCAAATATATGTACGAATATTGGGGATGTTTAAGACTTTAAATACACAATGCATATCTTTGGTGGCACCTGCCTCACAAACCCGAAAGCACCCTAACAACCACCTAGCTAGGATATATATAATGACATAATGTCGTACCTAGCTAGGATGCTTGGCCCACCACCTCCCACTTCGTCGTAGGCGGATGCACGTAACGATTGATACTTTGGTCATACATGTATGTCGCCATGACCTACCATAAGACGGACCAATGAATCTATCGTTTGGTCAAATGACAGTTGTTGTTGTCGATAAACCGCTTGGGCCAATAGATTGAACCATCATAAAAATCGCACGAGAGGGACCACAAAACCAGCACCTCTTGCATGCGACCCAAAATGATGTAATGCGTTGGGAAGGGGTGATGTGTGTTTTCAATATAGAATAATGTACAATTTAGATGTGGTGCCTACCTCTCAATACAGACAACAACCATGAAGGGAAGGTAGTTAAGGACGAGACATGTACACAGGGTTTGATGTAGGTCGAACCCAAGAAACCCGAAATGTCACAGGAGGGAATCCTCGACAATGCATGAGCTCGAGCTTTGGTTGACCCGACATTTGACGGTGGTAGCCCTAACACGAACTAGGAGAAATCCATTCATGGACAACACATACCCCTCATTATCAGTCAAAGGGATGATATATATACACTCGGGGAGCCCACAGATATCCGTGGCGTCACAAAAAAACTGCACAAGGGAGACGTGGTCGATCGAAGACCCGTATACACTGCATGCGGCCGAAAATATGTATGGAATGCGATGGTGTATGATGTGTTTAAATACCAAATGCACAACTTTGATGGGCCACGCCAACTACATTACAAACCGAACACCGTGCCGACTCCAAGCACTGGTTCAATACCTATGAAGTCGGTTCCCAACTTCGAGGCGGCCGGTAGGCGAGGCGTTGTCCCACGCATGCGCTCAAACTTTATTTTGTCTAGCATGGGACACATCTATATATATTTACACATCTATAGATCTATATAGTGTGCAAATAACTTTGAAAGTTGCTCGTTGGATGAAGCCAATCGGCCCAGTGCAGGAGATGGCAAATCCGAGCACTCTTGGCCGTTGGATATCATCTACATTCCACCAGATTACGCCAAATGTACAATCTAGAAGACTCCATGGTTGAACTTAAGCATAATGCACAAACCTCAAAACACAAGCACTTCTCCTTTGTTCTCTAGAATCTTCCATATCTTAATTGCCCAAACCTTTTTTTCTAAATGAATTGTCATTTTTTGTTTTTACCTTTATAATGCACAATTCCATGAATCTTAAAATAGTTTCTTTATAAAACTAATTGATTTTGGATGAGATGAACTATAAGAATTAAACAAACATCTACATCATGCATATCTCCGAGAAGAGGCGGGAAACCGATGAGAGGAGTGGCGAGAAATGGTAGCCTGTTTTGAATGAAAACCTAGTAGAGAAGGAAGCGTGAGCTACACGACGCATGCGCACAGTGCTTACCCATGTACTTGCATGTGCTTTGTCGAAAGGGCTCGAGGTTGCCGTTCGATCTGGGAGCATCGAGCAGTGCACTGCGTCGATCCGTGGGGGTTTGGGTTACGGCCTGTCGAGCCATACGACTCGAATCGCCTTGGCAGCAGGCCAGAGAGGGATATCATACGAAACCAACATTCGGTGGAAACCGGTGAAAACCACGAGAAAAAAGATGTTTTGAAGTTTCAAAAATGTGGGATGTTAAAGAGGGCGATGTTTTATTGCCACACAAAATTTCAAGTTGAAACACATTACGAGATGTGAGCTATGAAAAAGACAAAATCAATGTTCAATAGTGCCGAATAGTAATGTCACTATTTAGGGCGGAATTTGTCTTTTTCATAGCTCGCATCTTGTAATGTTTTTCAACTTGAAATTTTGTGTTGCAATAAAACATTACCTTCTTAATATCCCACTTCAGATCTTTATGAAACTTTAAAATATGGTTTCCACGAAGTTTTCATTGAATATCGGCTTTCGTGAGTGAACCGTGTGCTATTTGAAAATATTTCGTGAGAAGAATCTCGGTTTTTAAATCCCCGTAAATCCAAAACTAAGCTCAAAATTGTGAAACCTGCCATGGTGTCACGACATGGCACTTATATGTCGAGGAATTATTTTCGTCCATTGTGGTGCAAGTTTTATTACAAGCCTCTTACAAACCGGAGCTTCTCTCAAAGAAGCCTCGTGGTTCCGATAGGGAAAGCGTGTGTCCCCCTTGTGGGCAAAGCGTAATCAACGCCTCTTTTGGCCTTGTATTTTCTTCTCACGGGCAACATGGAACGACAGGATATCCGTGCTGAAATTTAAACTTATTCAGGGTTCGTTTGACCTTTTTATACACTAATTGAGTTTCCTAGGCATTTAATGTCCATAATTCAAATCTGAACTACAAATACATGCTCCAGTTCACCAAAATGGCTAGAAAAAATATACATGTGTCCTTGGGTGCATGTTTAGGTCCCATGCCGGGAATGGGGCAATTACAACCATCTGGGTGTCATGGCTCGTCCTCAAACATTTCTAATCTCGGTTTTAAGTCCCCATAAATCCTAAACTCACCAGAAAGTCATCAAAGGTGGCATGGTGTCACATCATGGCAAATATATGTCGTGGTAAAAACATTGTCCAATTTGGGCCAAGCTTTATTACAAACCTCTTACAAAAACTGGAGCTTCTCTCAAAGAAGCCTCGTGATTCCGATAGGGACATGTGTTCCCCTTGTGGGCGAAATGTAATCACTGCCTCTTTTTGCCTTGTATTTTCTTCCACGGGCAACATGGAATGACATGATATCCATGGTGAAATTTAAATTTATTGAGGGTTCGTTTGGCCTTTTTATACCCTAATTGAGTTTTCTAGGCATTTAATATCCATAATTCAAATCTGAAGTACAAATACATGCTCCAGTTCACCAAAATGGCTAGAAAAATTATACATGTGTCCTTGGGTGCATGCTTAGGTCTCATGCCAGGAATGGGAAGCAATTACAACCATACCGGTGTCTGGCTCGTCCTCAAACATTTGAATCTCGTTTTTAAGTCCCCATAAATCCTAAACTCACCGAGAAAGTCATCAAAGGTGGCATGGTGTCACGTCATGGCACATATATGTAAGTGGTAAAAACATTGCCAATTTGGGCCAACCTTTATTACAAACCTCTTACAAAGCTGGAGCTTGTGCTTAAAGAACCTCGTGGTTTTGATAGGGAAACGTGTCCCCTTGTGGGCCAAACGATAAACACTCCCTCTTCTAGCCTCGTATTTTCTTCTACATGCGTCACGGAACAACTGGGGATTCACGCTGAACTTTGAAATTATTCAGGGTTCGTTTGACCTTTTTTATTCATTAATTGAGTTTTCTAGGCATTTAATGTCGATCATTCAAACCCAAACTACAAATACATGCTCCAGTGCACCAAAATGGCTAGAAAAAACGTACATGTTTCCTTGGGGTGCATGTTTAGGTCCCATGGAACGAATGGGAACGAATTCAACCGTCTCGCCGTCCTGGCTTGGCCACAAACATTGCGAATCTCGGTCTTTAAATGTCTGTAAATCCAAAACTCACCAAGAAATCATGAAACTTGGCATGGTGTCACTATATGGTACATATAATTGTGCAATTTGGGCGAAACTATATTACAAGCCTTTTACAAACCGAAGCCTATACATGACCCTCGTGGTTCGGTGAGGAAACATGCCCCTCTTGTGGGCGAAAGCGATAATCGCTTCCTCTTCTCGCCTTGAACTTTATTTTCTATAGGCAACATAGAATAACAGGAGTGTCGGGCTGAAATTTGAAACTGTTCAGGGTTCGTTTGGCCATTGTATATATATTACTAATTACTAAGTTTTATATGCATTTAATGTAGTCCATACTTAAAATTTGAACTACAACCACATGCTCCAGTGAAGCAAAATGGGTGGGAAATCGTACATGTGTCATTGGGTGCATGTTTAGGTCTTGTTTAAGGAATGAGAATGAATTACAAACTTGTAAATCGTCACGAAACATTGAGAATCTCGGTTTTAAATCCCGATAAATCAAAAAGTCACCCAAAAACATGAAACTTGGCACGGTTTCATGACATAGCTTTATATATGCCGTGGTAAAAAAATCATCCAGTTTGAGAAGAGGCGCACATTAGTAGCCAACAAAGTCCTTTTGAAACAAAAAAGGCTGACACGTTAATATCGCAAACGGTTGTATTATATTTACCGTGTCGAAATTTAACCATACTCGGTGCCGTGCGTGCAAATGGTTGATTAGACGGGACGAGTGCAAGAAGTCCGCCGTGCAGGCTCGGCAGCGACAACGTCGAGCAGTCCACCGCATGTGAGGCTTTCGGCCAGGACGGGTGCATCCTGTCCACCTCGCAGGCTCGAGGGGACATGTGCGAGCAGCAAGGCCGCCCATGCTCAACAGGAAGCGAGCTCTTTGACCTCCATGCACCAGCCGCCGCCCGCCTCGATCATAACTTCTCCATTAATGGGTTAATTAAAGCACCTGGACGGAGGGTGTTTGCTTGTGATCCCATGGCAACATTTGCTTTGTTCGTGTTTTCAACTCGTATCCTGCCCTAATTTGAATTGCCACATAGGGCAACAGATAATACGACCACAAATAAAATGGCAACGGATAATACGACGACAAATTTAAAGTGGCGCAGATAATAATTGTCTTACCTATTCCGGATAATTTAAAATGCCACATGCAGCAAAGCCCGGAAGACACGGGGGCAAGAGAAGAAGGAAATTGCAGACAACGATCTGGGTCGCTACTGTCTCTACTCGTCGATGGATCATCGGGCGGCGAAATCCTCCATCTCCTTCTTCAATTTCTCACGGCTTTGCTTGAAAGCAGCCACGGATTCCTCCACCTCCTGCTCGTGCTTGATCCGGAGCTTCCTCAAGCCACCCATCAGTTCCTCAACGACTGCTTTCAGCGTCATCTCTGAGGCACTGCTCCGCTCATGCAGCATCTTCCAGCCGGCGGCCTCCTCCTCCTTCTCGGCGACCAACTTGAGGAGCTTCGCATTGTCACCCATGAGTTGCTCGATGAGGCCGGTCGCCTTTTCAACCGAGGCATCGCTGATCTTGAGCAGTTTCGTCAAGCCGTCGACCAGCTCCTGCTGCGTAGTGATGCCAGCAAGTATGTCGTTGTCACCGGCGAACGAATTTAGGAATGCCGGCTCTTCGCGATGGCCGACGCCATGAATGCGCTTGTGAGAGCCATCGCGTGCCCGTGAGAGCTCGTTCAAGGGCTTCGTGGCGCGACCGACATCTCGATACAGGACTCTGACTTCGTGGTAGGGACTTCTTTAGTGCTTCAAGCGGCCTTGGTCTTTGCCGCCTTTGGTTATATGTCCACCCTAATCTCCTCCCTACGGTCATGGCGGAACGACTTGACAGAAAAACTCATTTTGGTGGGTGATGAGGAGAGGAACTGTGAAGTAATTTTTGAGTGGGTAGTTTTATAGCCCGGTGCTAAGTGTGAACACATATTAGTTTGATAGGTGTGAACAGATTTGCAATTACTTATTGCGTTGTAATCAGCAATGTGACGAGAAACAAGGTCAAAAATTTATTGATGGCGTAAGGTTGAACATGTGGTTGCTCGCCGTTGAAAGCGACCAGCGATCTTGCTCCGCTCACTGGCGTCCCTGCGCTCTGCTCCTTTGAGGCAAAGTTACAATGGCAACGGTTAATAATTCTTAGTAATTGTCTTACATATTCAGGATAATTTAAAATGCCAAATGCGGCAAGGCCCGAACACTCACGACCTACATATGCATACAATTATAATAAAAATATAAGCTAAAAGGCTGAAATTTGGCGGCCTTAGGACGATGGTCTTCTTGACTCCATGATTAGCATAGCACCCTTGCGGCCGTTCACTCCGAGTGTCCCGACCCGCCTCCGCCTCTGAAGGCTGCTTGGCGCTGCAGGAGGCTCTTGGGGCTGCTTGGGCCTCTTCCGGAAGAAAGCTGACAGTGTGTAATCACACGCATGACAACTCCGCGGAACCGCTCCATTTCCATGTCTCTGGCCTGGTAGCAAATTCCGTCGATCACCTGCATCCTAAAGATATCACGTTGCCGATGTTCTACTTCGTCGGGGACGTCAACTCATCCAAGGATGCGCTCGAGCCTGGCCACCACATCATCAGGATCAAGGTTGACACGGCCGCTGCGGGCACTGATGAAGCCGCAGGCTCCCTTTGTCTTGACTGAATCACAGAGGTCCTCTGCCCATTCCTTGCGGGGCATCAAGCTCTCGATGAGCACTGGTGACAGCGGCTCTTCGGGTGGGTCGTCGATCATGCCGCCGGGCAGCTCTGGATCTTTTGCACGATGGATGGCAAACTGTGTTGGGGAACGTTGCATAAAATAAAAATTTTCCTACGTTCACCAAGATCCATCTATGAGTTCATCTAGAAACGAGTGATAGGAGTGCATCTACATACCTTTGTAGATCGCGTGCGGAAGCATTCAAGAGAACTGGGTTTAGGGAGTCGTTCTCGTCGTGATCCAAATCACCCGATGACCCGGCGCCGAACAGACGACACCTCCGCGTTCAACACACGTCACGGTTGGGAAGATGTCTCCTCCTTCTTGATCCGGCAAGGGGAAGGAGAGGTTGATGGAGATCCGGCAGCACAACTGTGGCGTGGTGGTGGAAGCAGCGGGATTCCAGCAGGGCTTCGCCAGCGTTCTTGGAGGAGGAAGAGGTGTCACGGGAGGGAGAGGGAGGCGCCAGGGCTTAGGGTGCGGCTGCCCTCCCTCCCCTCCACTATATATAGGGGCTAGGGGGGCACATGCCCCCTTGGAGATCCCATCTAGAGGGGGGCGGCGGCCCCCGGGGCAACGGCCCCCTTAGGGTTTCCAACCAGGGGGGCGCATGCCCCCTCAGGGGGGGGGGGCAATGGCCCCTAGGGTTTACAACCCTAGACTCCTTGGGCCCTTGGGTGGGGCGCACCAGCCCACCAGGGTCTGTTTCCCACGCCACTTCAGCCCATGGGGACCTCCGGGATAGGTGGCCCCACCCGGTGGACCCCCGGGACCCTTCCGGTGGTCCCTTACAATGCAGTGACCCCCGAAACTTCCCCGATGGCTGAAACCTGACTTCCTATATATATAATTCTTCACCTCCGGACCATTCCGAAACTCCTCGTGACGTCCGGGATCTCATTCGGGACTCCGAACAACTTTCGGGTTACTGCATATTCATATCTCTACAACCCTAGCGTCACCGAACCTTAAGTGTGTAGACCCTACGGGTTCGGGAGACATGCAGAACATGACCGAGACGCCTCTCGGTAAATAACCAACAGCGGGATCTGGATACCCATGTTGGCTCCCACATGCTCCTCGATGATATCATCGGATGAACCCACGATGTCGAGGATTCAATCAATCCCGTATACAATTCCCTTTGTCAATCGGTGCGTTACTTGCCGAGACTTCGATCGTCGGTATCCCAATACCTCGTTCAATCTCAAGTTATCGCCAAGTCACTTTACTCGTCTGACGGTAATGCATGATCCCGTGACGGACACTTGGTCACATTGAGCTCATTATGATGATGCATTACCGAGTGGGCCCAGAGATACCTCTCCGTCATAATGGAGTGACAAATCCAGTCTCGATTCGTGCCAACCCAACAGACACTTTCGGAGATACCCGTAGTGTACCCTTTATAGTCACCCAGTTACGTTGTGACGTTTGCCACACCCAAAGCACTCCCTACGGTATCCGGAGTTGCACAATCTCATGGTCTAAGGAAATGATACTTGACATTTGGAAAAGCTCTAGCTAAAGCGAACTACACGATCTTTGAGCTATGCTTAGGATTGGGTCTTGTCCATCACATCATTCTCCTAATGATGTGATCCGTTATCAATGACATCCAATTCCCATAGTCAGGGAAACCATGACTATCTGTTGATCAACGAGCTAGCTAGTCAACTAGAGGCTTACTAGGGACATGTTGTGGTCTATGTATTCACACGTGTATTACGATTTCCGGATAACACAGTTATAGCATGAATAATAGACAATTATCATGAACAAAGAAATATTATAATAACCATTTTATTATTGCCTCTAGGGCATATTTCCAACAGTCTCCCACTTGCACTAGAGTCAATATTTAGTTACATCGTGATGAATCGAACACCCATAGCATTCTGGTGTTGATCATGTTTTGCTCTAGGGAGAGGTTTAGTCAATCTGGATCTGCCACATTCGATCCGTATGTACTTCTAAATATCTATGGCTCCATCTTGAACATTTTCACGTATGGAGTTGAAGCGACGCTTGATGTGCCTGGTCTTCTTGTGAAACCTGGGCTCCTTGTCAAGTGCAATAGCTCCAGTGTTGTCACAGAAGAGTGCGATCGGCCTCGGCGCATTGGGTATGACTCCTAGGTCGCTGATGAACTCCTTCACCCAGATTGCTTCATGTGCGGCCTCCGAGGCTGCCATGTACTCCGCTTCACATGTAGATCCCGCCACCACGCCTCTGCTTGCAATCTGCACTACCATTACGCCCCACCATTCCAAAATATACACGTATCCGGTTTGTGACTTAGAGTCATCCGGATCGGTGTCGAAGCTAAGCGTCGACGTAACCCTTTCTGACCAGGCTCTTCGTCACCTCCATAAACGAAGCATATCCTTAGTCCTTTTCGTACTTCAGATATTCTTGACCCCGTATCCGGTGTTCCCTTGCGGGATTACTTTGGTACCTTCCTACCAAACTTACGGCAAAGGTTTACATCAGGTCTGGTACACAGCATGGCATACATAATAGACCCTATGGTCGAGGCATAGGGGATGACACTCATCTCTTCTATATCTTCTGCCAGTGGTGGGACATTGAGCCGAGCTCAATTTCACACCTTGTAATACTGAGCAAGAACCCTTTCTTGGACTGATCCATTTTGTAGTTCTTCAATATCTTATAAAGGTATGTGCTTTGTGAAAGACCTATGAGGCGTCTCGATGTTTCCCTATAGATCTTGATGCCTAATATGTAAGCAGCTTCTCCAAGGTCCTTCATTGAAAAACTCTTATTCAAGTAGGCCTTAATGCTGTCCAAAAGTTCTATATCATTTCCCATCAAAAGTATGTCATCTACATATAATATGAGAAATGCTACTGAGCTCCCACTCACTTTCTTGTAAACGCAGGCTTCTCCATAAGTCTGCATAAACCCAAACGCTTTGATCATCTCATCAAACCCGAATGTTCCAACTCCGAGATGCTTGCACCAGCCCATAAATGGATCATTGGAGCTTGCATACCTTGTTAGCATTCTTAGGGTCGACAAAACCTTCCAGCTGCATCATATACAGTTCTTCCTTAAGATAGCCGTTAAGGAATGCCGTTTTGACGTCCATTTTCCATATCTCATAATCATAGTGTGCGGCAATTGCTAACATGATTCAGACGGACTTCAGCTTCGCTATGGGAGAGAAAGTCTCATCGTAGTCAACCCCTTGAACTTGCCGATAACCCTTAGCGACAAGTCGAGCTTTATAGATGGTAACATTACCATCCGCGTCCGTCTTCTTCTTAAAGATCCATTTGTTTTCTATCGCTGGCCGATCATCGGGCAAGTCTGTCAAAGTCCATACTTTGTTTTCATACATGGATCCTATCTCAGATTGCATGGCTTCAAGCCATTTGTTGGAATCTGGGCCCGCCATCGCTTCTTCATAGTTCAAGGTTCACCGTTGTCCAACAACATGATTTCCGTGACATGGTTGCCATACCACTCACGGTGTGGAGCGTGTCCTTGTGGACCTACTGGGTTCAAGAGCAACTTGATCCGAAGTACCTTGATCATTAATTTCCTCTCCGATCGGTGTAGGCACCACAGAACATTTTCTGAGCTGCACTACTTTCCGGTTCAAGAGGTAGTACTTCATCGAGTTCTACTTTCCTCCCACTTACTCCTTTGAGAGAGAAACTCTTTTTCCGTAAAGGATCCGTTCTTGGCAACAAAGATCTTGCCTTGGATCTAAGGTAGAAGGTATACCCAATGGTTTCCTTAGGGTATCCTATGAAGACGCATTTTTCCGACTTGGGTTCGAGCTTTTCGAGGTTGAAGTTTCTTGACATAAGCATCGCATCCCCAAACTTTTTAGAAACGACAGCTTAGGTTTTCTTCCCAAACCATAATTCATACGATGTCGTCTCAGCGGATTTAGACGGTGCCCTATTTAAAGTGAATGTAGGCATCTCTAGAGCGTATGCCCAAAATGATAGCGGTAAATCAATAAGAGACATCATAGATCACACCATATCCAATAGAGTGCGATTCTGACGTTCGGACACACCAGCCACATTACCGAGGTGTTCCAGAGGCGTGAGTTGTGAAACGATTCCACATTTCCTTAAGTGTACCAAATTCGTGACTTAAATATTCTCCTCCACGATCGATCGTAAGAACTTTATTTTTCGGTCACGTTGATTCTCTACCTCATTCTGAAATTCCTTGAACTTTTCAAAGGTCTCGGACTTGTGTTTCATCAAGTAGACATAACCATATCTACTTAAGTCGCTTGTGAGAGTGAGAACATAACGATATCCTCCCATGAGAGCCTCAACGCTCATTGGACCGCTTTTCATCGGTATGTATGATTTCCAATAAGTTGGTTGCTCGCTCCATTATTCCGAGAAGCGGAGTCTTGGTCATTTTGCCCATGAGGCATGGATTCGCATGTGTCAAATGATTCATAATCGAGAGACTCTAAAAGTCCATCAGCATGGAGCTTCTTCATGGGCTTGACACCAATGTGACCAAGGCGGCAGTGCCACAAGTATGTGGGACTATCGTTATCAACTGTACATCTTTTGGTATTCACACTATGAATGTGTGTAACATCACGTTCGAGATTCATCAAGAATAAACCATTGACCATCCGAGCATGACCATAAAACATATCTCTCATATAAATAGAACAACCATTATTCTCGGATTTAAATGAGTAGCCATCTCACATTAAACGAGATCCTGATACAATGTTCATGCTCAAACTTGGCACTAAATAACAATTATTGAGGTTTAAAACTAATCCCCTAGGTAAATGTAGAGGTAGCGTGCCGACGGGTGATCACATCGACCTTGGAACCATTCCCGACGCGCGCATCGTCACCTGCGTCCTTCACCGATCTACCGCTTATTCCAAGAGCTCCTGCTTTGTGAGTTACATATATGAGCAAGCACTTGCGTATCAAATACCTGTGAGTTACTACGAAATCTTTGGTAAGGTACACATCAATTACATGTATATCAAATATACCTTTAGTATTGCCGGCCTTCTTGTCCGCTTAAGTATTTGGGGCAGTTCCGCTTCGGTGACCCTTCCCTTTGCAATAAAAGCACTCGATCTCGTGCTTGGGTCCATTCTTTGACTTCTTCCGGCAAGCTGGCTTCTTTGGTAGCGGCAACATCATTGCCGTCCTTCTTGAAGTTCTTCTTACCCTTTCCCTTCTTGAACTTAGTGGTTTTATTGACCATCAACACTTGATGTTCCTTCTTGATTTCTACCTCTGCTTTGACTTCAGCATTGAAAATACTTCAGAATAGTTTTCACCATCCCCGCATATTGTAGTTCATCACAAAGCTCTTGTAGCTCGGTGGGAGTGACTCAAGGATTACATCACAATGACGGCCTCGTCCAGGAGGTTAATGTCCATTTGGACAGCGGTTGTGCAACCTGGACATTTTGAGTATGTGCTCAGCTTGTAACTATTTTCCTCCATCTTACAACTATAGAACTTGTCGGAGACTTCATATCTCTCGACCGGGCATGAGCTTGGAAAACCAGTTTTAGCTCCTCGAACATCTCACATGCCTCATGTTGCTCAAAAGCGCTTTTGGAGCCCCCGGTTCTAAGCTGTAAAGCATGCCGCCTTCAACGAGGGAGTAATCATCAGCAGGGAACCTGCCAAGCATTCATAACGTCTTGGTTCTCTCGGGATGGGTGCTTCACCTAGCGGTGCTTCTAGGACATATTGTTTGTTGGCAGCTATGAGGATGATCCTCGGAGTTAGGACCCGATCCGAATAGTTGCTTTGCCATCATCTTTCAGCTTTGTTTTCTCTAGGAACGCGTTGAAGTTCATGGTGACATGAGCGTTGGCCATTTTATCTACAAGACATTTTGAAAAGATTTTAGACTAATGTTCATGATAATTAAGTTCATCTAATCAAATTATTTAATGAACTCCCACTCAGATTTGACATCCCTCTAGTCATCTAAGTGTTACATGATCCGAGTCGACTAGTCCGTGTCCGATCATAACGTGAGACGGACTAGTCATCATCGGTGAACATCTCCATGTTGATCTTATCTTTCATACGACTCATGTTCGACCTTTCGGTCTCTTGTGTTCCGAGGCCATGTCTGTACATGATAGGCTCGTCAAGTTAACCTAAGTGTTTTGCATGTGTAAATCTGTCTTAAACCAGTTGTATGTGAACGTGGAATCTATCACACCTGATCATCACGTGGTGCTTCAAACGACGAACTTTGTAGCAACTTGCACGCTAGGGGGAACACTTTCTTGAAATTATTATGAGGGATCATCTTATTTACTACCGTCGTTCTAAGTAAACAAGATGCATAAACATAATAAACATCACATGCAATTATATAGTAGTGACATGATATGGCCAATATCATATAGCTCCTTTGATCTCCATCTTCGGCTCCATGATCATCTTGTCACGGCATGACACCATGATCTCCATCATCGTGTCTCCATGAAGTTGCTGCCAACTATTACTTCTACTACTATAGCTAACGGTTTAGCAATAAAGCAAAGTAATTACATGGCGTTGAATCAATGACACGAGGTCATACAATTATTAAGACAACTCCTATGGCTCCTGCCGGTTGTCATACTCATCGACATGCAAGTCGTGATTCCTATTACAAGAACATGATCTCATACATCACAATATATCATTCATCATACATCACAACTTTTGGCCATATGACATCACAAGGCAATTGCTGCAAAAACAAGTTAGGCGTCCTCTAATTGTTGTTGCATCTTTTACGATGGCTGCAATAGGGTTCTAGCAAGAACGTTTTCTTACCTTACCTCTGAAAAAGCCACAACGTGATTTGTCAACTTCTATTTACCCTTCATAAGGACCCTTTTTTAAATCCAATCCGCTCCAACTAAAGTGGGAGAGACAGACACCCGCTAGCCACCTTATGCAACTAGTGCATGTTAGTCGGTGGAAAGCTGTCTCACGTAAGCGTCACGTGTAAGGTTTCCGGTCCCGCCACTTCATCCCACAATACCGGCTGAAGTAAGATAAGACTAGTAGCGGCAAGAAAGTTGACAACATCTACGCCCACAACAAATTTGTGTTCTACTCATGCAAAGAGAACTACGCATAAACCTGGCTCGGATACCACTGTTGGGGAACGTTGCATAAAATAAAATTTTTCCTACGTTCACCAAGATCCATCTGAGTTCATCTAGCAACGAGTGATAGGAGTGCATCTACATACCTTTGTAGATCGCGTGCGGAAGCGTTCAAGAGAACGGGGTTGAGGGAGTCGTTCTCGTCGTGATCCAAATCACCGATGACCGAGCGCCGAACGGACGGCACCTCCGCGTTCAACACACGTGCGGTTGGAAGAGCGTCTCCTCCTTCTTGATCCAACAAGGGGGAAGGAGAGGTTGATGGAGATCCACAAAGACGACGGGCGTGGTGGTGGGCAAGTGAGATTCCAGCAGGGCTTCGCCAAGCGCTCACCGGAGGAGGAAGAGGTGTCACGGAGGGAGAGGGAGGCGCCAGGCTTGGGGTGCGGCTGCCCTCCTCCCTCCACTATATAAAGGGGCTAGGGGGCGATGCCCCTTGGAGAATCCCATCTAGAGGGGGGCGCATGCCCCTGGGGGGCAATGGCCCCCTAGGGTTTCCAACCCTAGGCGCCTTGGGCCCTTGGGTAGGGCGCACCAGCCCACCAGGGTATGGTTCCCATGCCACTTCATCCCATGGGGCCCTCCGGGATAGGTGGCCCCACCCGGTGGACCCCCGGGACCCTTCCGGTGGTCCCGGTACAATACCGGTGACCCCCGAAACTTTCCCGATGGCTGAAACCTGACTTCCTATATATAATTCTTCACCTCCGGACCATTCCGGAACTCCTCGTGACGTCCGGGATCTCATCCGGGACTCCGAACAACTTTCGGGTTACTGCATACTCATATCTCTACAACCCTAAGCGCCATCGAACCTTAGGTGTAGACCCTCTACGGGTTCGAGACATCTGAGAACATGGCCGAGACGCCTCTCCGGTCAATAACCAATAAGCGGGATCTGGATACCCATGTTGGCTCCCCGTGCTCCTCGATGATCTCATCGGATGAACCACAATGTCGAGGATTCAATCAATCCCGTATACAATTCCCTTTGTCAATCGATGCGTTACTTGCCCGAGACTTCGATCGCTTGGGTATCCCAATACCTCGTTCAATCTCTCGTTATCGAGAAGTCACTTTACTCAAATCAGAATGCATGATCCCGTGACCATACACTTGGTCACATTGAGCTCATTATGATGATGCATTACCGAGTGGGCCCAGAGATACCTCTCTCCAAGTCATGGAGTGACAAATCCCGCCTCGATTCATGCCAACCCAACGAGACACTTTCGGAGATACCCGTAGTGTACCTTTATAGTCACCCGATTCGTTGTGACGCTTTGGCACACCCAAAGCACTCCTACGGTGTCCGGAGTTGCAGAAATGATACTTGACATTTGGAAAAGCTCTAGCTAAGCGAACTACACGATCTTTGAGCTATGCTTAGGATTGGGTCTTGTCCATCACATCATTCTCCTAATGATGTGATCCCGTTATCAATGACATCCAATGCCCATAGTCAGAAACCATGACTATCTGGTTGATCAACGAGCTAGTCAACTAGAGGCTTACTAGGGACATGTTGTGGTCTATGTATTCACACGCAGTATTACGATTTCCGGATAACACGCTTATAGCATGAATAATAGACAATTATCATGAACAAAGAAATATAATAATAACCATTTTATTATTGCCTCTAGGGCATATTTCCAACAAACTGCTCATCAAACCTCTCTCTGCAATATGTCGATTGTGCTCCCAAGGACTGTGACACCGATATCGCTGCCGATGGGCCATGGTGCCTGCACCAGCTGATGAAGCTCTTGCTCCCGACACCTTTCGGCTCGTTTCTCCTCGCCAAGATGTAACGCAGGTGGGCGTCGATGTCGAAGCTTTGGTTGTCAGCTGGCATGCTTGGAATAACAAATGGTAGATGGGTGAGGACTAGATCTTCATGAGTGTCGCGGTGCATTGCCGCTTTGGGTTATATGCAGCAAGCCATTAGGTAGTGGCGGGGAAACCGGTGAGGGAATAGGCGTGGATTTTACAATTTACCCATGTGGAGGCGTGGGAAGCATTCATTTGGGCGTGGGAAGACTAAAGTGGAGCACACACACAACCCGAATACCGTATCCGGTGCCACGTGTTATTTATCACACAAGTGTTAGCATAAGGAAATGCATGTGCAACTTACCAATCATCACACACGAGTACTCGCAGACGCATCGTGTGTGATACTCCTAGCCACCGCAAGCAACTAGTTTGCATTTTTCAAAGTTTTTTGTACACACAGAATCGCACCTGTATTAACCGTCTGTGTTGTAAATTCTCATCGCAAACACTTCATCCGAGTCGGGTGTTTGCCACGTATCACACACATCTTGTTAAGTTGAACCTTTTCTGTTGCATTCGCTAATCGAAAACAGTTCGTCCAAGTGAACAGTATGCCCTATATCACACACACCTTGATCTGGCTAACCGTTTATGTTGCACTCCCTAATAGCAATCGGTTCATCGGACCGAACTGTATGCAGTATATCGCATTACACATTGATATGGCTGCTGCCCGTTCATTGTTCTACCTCATCGCCATAAGCAGTTACATGTGTTAATTAGCAGGTGCCCCCGCATCGCCTGCATGCAACTAAAATTTGAACCGTGTTTGATGCATCCTCCATCGCATAAAGTTTTGCACCTTTTTTGACGGTTTTTACATCACAGTTTGTGATTAATGCATCACACAGTTTAAATCAAAAGGGTCTCGATCGTAGTGTCGCCATTAGCAGCGACATCCTGTGATAGTGCTCGCTCCACTACATGTCAAAAAGCTAAGTCACAACTCCATCCTCATGGTTTATATATGACTTTGCCTGTTCCTAGTGTTCCATGGGAGGATATATCTATGGACTTTGTTTTAGGTCTACGTCGAACAAAGAAGGGGAGGGATAGCATATTTGTTGTCGTGGATAGTTTTTAAAAATGGCACACTTTATACCATGTCATAAAAGGGAAGATGCTGCTAATGTTGTTGATTTGTTCTTTCATGAAATTATTCGCTTGCATGGTGTGTCAAATACAATTATTTCAAACCATGATACTGAGTTTCTTAGCAACTTTTGGAGATGTTTATGGGCTAAGTTGGGGACTAAACTGCTTTTTAGTACTACATGTCATCCCCAAACTGATGGACAAACTGAAGTAGTCAATATAACATTGTATACTAAGCTTAGGGCTGTTTTGAAGAATAACAAGAAAATGTGGGAAGAATGCTTGCCTCATATTGAATTTGCTTATAATCGTTCGCTGCATTCTACTACTAAGATGTGCCCTTTTGAGATTGTGTATGGTTCTCTACCTCATGCACGTATTGATTTGTTGCCTCTTCCATCTTCGGAGAATGTTAATTTTGATGCTAAACAACATGCTGAATTGATCTTCAAATGCATGAGTTAACTAAGGAGAACATTGAGCGTAAATATAAACTTGCTGGACATAAGGGTAGAAAACATGTTGTGTTTGGACCTGCAGATCTTGTTTCGTTACATTTGCGTAAGGATAGATTTCGTGATTTGCGCAAATCAAAACTAATGCCACCTGCTGATGGTCCTTTTAAGGTGTTAGAGAATATAAATGATAGTGCATATAAACTTGAGCTGCCTGCAGATTTTGGGGTTAGTCCCACTTTTAACATTGCAGATGTGAAGCCTTATTTGGGTGAGGAAGATGAGCTTCCGTCGAGGACGAATTCATTTCAATAAGGGGAGGATGATGAGGACATCAACACCATTGTTACACCCACATCCCCTGTTGTTATACATACTGGACTAATCACTAGAGCTCGCGCACACCAATTGAATTACCAAGTACTCTCGTTTCTTTGTAATAATTCTAATGTTCATGAGAATATTATGTTGCCTAAATTGGATACATTTGTGTTTATTACTCATGAAGGGGCTAGCAAGGACAAGAGGGATGAACACTAGAGCAGAAACAAGCATGGAGATGAAGGCGCGCATGAAGTGAACCAGAACGACGTTTCGTGTGCAGATTTCAGTACTTTGAAGCCTCCTTGATGACATAGAAGGACATGGAAGAAATATACAATATGCCCTTTCATAAATTTCGTCTATAGCTTATAATAGGTGTTGCGCCACCTTATTTTTGGGCCAGGCCCCTCTAATTTCGAAATACTTGAGTATAGGCTATTTTTAGAGTCCGTATGTATGCAGAAACAAGAGTTAGGGTTGGTTTCAGACCCCTCATCCAAGGTTCACCAAATCCCCCCCTCTTCCTCCATATATAGAGCCCTTAGGGCGTCGTTGAGACTTTCGGTTTTGTTTAGATTAAAAGTTCATCATAGCTGCAACTTCGCGTACTTCGTTTGTGTTAACTGACCAGACCAAGACGTCATAGAACCCCACTTTCATCAATAAAACTTTCCTTTTATATTCGCAATATCCCCATTGCAATCTCAGTTTTTGCTTGTTCTTCGTTTGCTCGCCGGAAATAGACCCTCGTGGCCAGGTTGATCATGCTCCGGCGTGGTCAATAACCCCTCGAAAGTTAGTTTAGCGATTGCTAAGATGTGACATCTTCGCATGTTCGTAATCGGATCGTCAAAGTCGACCCCCACAGGAAACGACAGTTGTCTCATCAAAACATCGGGACACCTTCTCCTCTATCACAGAGCTTGTTCGTGCTACCACCGACGAGGAGATTGCTTATATTGCATGCAGAGCAAAAGAAGCTCAGCTTGCTGTACAGGCTGGTGATTTCGGTTACTTGGTGGCCCAAACAGGTGAAGAAGAGGTATGGATGCCCGAGGACGATCTTGCTGACGAAGACGCCGTTGCCAGGGAGCAGGGTGATGAGGTTGCCGAGGGTTCTGCTGACAAAGAATCAGCCAAAGAGCAACAACATGAAGAGCCCCCTACTCCGCCAAGGAAGCAACATGTCCTTTGGAAGACTGCTTTTGGCGACCCAATGCGCCCATCTTCTTCAAGAGATAAGGCTGCCAACAAGGGGCCCTCTGGCAAGGTCACACAGCGGCAAGGAGCCCAACAGCAACCCGCAGGGTGCACAAGACACACAACCGCGCCAACAATTGGGGCGACAAGGTCATAAAGTGCGGCTTCGCCAGTAACTGGAGTGGTAGGATCATCTCGACCTGCAGCTACTACTACAACCAATCGCACAAGGACTCCTACCCCACCTCCCAGCACCAACACTAGATCATATGTTGATTTCGACATTTCTGCTTTCAGCGAAGGCAAAGCAGAAGAAGACTAAGATCTCTTCTTGCACCCTTTAATCCTTGATTTTCTTGATTTACTGGTCTGACTAGTTTTGTCTTATTTTCTGCAGAGATGTAGAAACACTTGCGTAGAGACAGGCGAAGAGGGCCAAGACTTCTATGGGCGACAAGCCACCGGCAAGCACCGTGGCAAATCCAAAAACCATCGACATTAGTCGGAGCTCATTACGCCGCGGCCCGAGCAAGAGTTCATCACGCATTTCCCGCTAGCAAGTGTTGGCATGGAGATCTTCATTGCTTACATCAATGAGCTTGTAGGAGAAGAGCGGCACCAAGAAAGTCAGCCAGAGACAACTCCTGACGTGTCGTCCTCGTCAACTACACCGCCTGGAGATGGCTCTCTGACAAGGGCCTCCACTAGTGAGCTCGTCTGCGTTGAGGAGCTAGCAAAGAAGAATGTCGGCAGCCACGCGTCGGCAAATTGATGATGCCGGAGGAGAAGAAATTCCACCTCAACAGACCCACGGGTAATACCTTTCTCTTTGAGTATTTGAATTTCCTTTGTTGTTTTTGTTTTCTTGAACTTGGCCACAGATCGCTTTTCTCCTCCATCTTGGATCCACCCCCACCAATGACATGAATGTTGATGTTGACATTGCGGAGATCGCCAAGGATGCTTCCGTAGAAGCCCGGCTGAAATTACCCGGTATGCCAGTACGAAGGCTGCATAAGAGGAGGCCGCCAAGAAGGCTGCCAAAGAGGCCGACATTGAGACCGGTGGACCAGCGACAACATTCCTGCTGCGAGGCGCTTGGTGCTATTCGGCCTCAAGGTCGTCCGATTCTTGCGGCAAGGTGGTTTCAGGGACGATCCATCAACATCCAGAAGATCCTTCGGTCAAGCAAATACCTTAAGGTTGGCGACACCACAATATGTGTGTATCACAGGCACGATAAGCATTGGGGCAGCAGTTGAAGGAGAAATCCTTGATGAGGACATCATTGTCGCTGTCGGGATGAAGATTGTTGAAGAAACTTGTGCCAGTAGCAGCAAAACTAGAGAAGAGAGCTCATCCAGGCCATGAGCACCAACTTCCGATAACTCCAGGACCTTGTCTGCAATCGATCAGAGAGCATGCACTCTAGGGAAGCAATCAAGGAAGCAACAGAAATAGACTTTCAAAAGTGCGTCGAGAACACGCAAATGTGGTATGCTGAAGCTGTCCAAGAAGTTACTAACTTCCAGCAGCAGATGAGTAAGGATTGGGAAACTTTTATGCTGGAGAAGTCTGATACTGAGAAGGCACAAGAAGAGGCCAAACAGAGGATAGCAATAGAAGATGCTGCGTTGACTAGGCATAAAGTTGATCTTGACGTGCATGAAGAAGACCTTGCCACGTGTGAGGGAGCGCTTGATGCCAAGCTTCACAGCAAGGATGAAGAAATTGAGAATCTTGTCACACGGTGGACACAGGAACTGGAGCAAAAGCACAAAGAGGAACTTGAAGCCCAGACCGTGGAACACGCCGGCAAGCTCAAGGAGGCCGTCGATGCTGACAAAGTTGCAGAGGCCACCAAGAAAGAGCTAGAGAGGAAGGTCACAAAGCTGGAGGTAGATCTTGTGGACAACAGCAAGGAGCTCTCAACGCTCAAAGCTGAAAGAGAGAAGACACTCTACAACTTGGCGGAGATGCACACTTCCATATCCACCAAGACCAGGATCTATCCAAGCACAAGGAATCCATTCTTGATCTCAAGCTGAAGGTGGAGTCATGCAGAAGAACCTCTCTGAGGAGGCGGGGCTCGTGAGAAGGGCCCGCTCAAGGATTTTTAGAATGAAAAAGACTTGCTTGCCAGTGTTGCTGCCACATGTAATGATTTTGAGAAAGGCGTGAAGATCTGGACTGAGCAGCTTGTCAATGCAGCTCAGAAGCTCATTGCACAACTGGCTAGCATGGGTCTACATAACTTCAGTTTATCTGCCAACGGTAGGGTGAGCACCAGCGCCGGGCTGACCATGTTCTTCAAGAGTGTTGTCGATGCCCTCATGAAGATCAAAGACAACCATGCTACTTCGCTTGCCACGGAAGCTCGCAAACTCTGCCAAGGTGTCCTCTTCAAGGTGCTCGTCAAGGTTGGCTATCAGAACCCAGGCATCAACTTCACCAATGTCCTTGCAACCTTGCTGAAGGATGCTGACACCAAGGCAATTGAAGAGGCCGTCAGGCCGACCGTCGACAATATGAGCAAGGTGAAGAGGGTTGAAAGTCAGCGCTGGGACTAGTTGTCGTGCCTCTCTTGTTGCCAACAGTCCATGTTGAAGATAATATTTATATTAAGTTAGAACTACTGCAAGTTTTTGATGTAATATAAACTGGATGTATTTGATGAATGTATGCTATTTTCCCCTTGTTCAGTTCTGTTGTTGCATGTCTTATACCCTATGCTATTTTAGAAACCTGCCACTGCGCATACTTGCAATGAGCGTTTGGGGAACGGGTCCTTAGCAGCCTACTAGAAATGCCGCTGCCGGCATGGTCACTTGGCGGTCTCAGTGCAGCTACCTAAATTGTTGAGGCGACTAGAAACAAAGTAAGAGCAAAGTTGATCACAACAAGGTTCCCTCGCGCGCAGGTTTTCCATACAAAGGCCAAAAACATTCAAGGGAAAGTAGCTCTACAACAAAGAATTTCGTTTGGAAGTTTTCCAACTTAACTTTTCTTTGTTGTACTTCTTGTCATGGAATATTAAGTTCAACGTCACTTGTCAGTATACCTAGCATCATTCTCCCTCATTATACATGCACTTGAGGCAACCTTCTATCCCTTGAGAAAAGAAAGAAGAGAAAATAGAGATATGGAACCTTGACGATTACGTTAACATCCATACAAGGGAAATGTAACACAACGCATGAGATAAGCACATATAAGTAAACATGTGAATCGACAAGAGTTGTGAGACACTTAGCTTTATCTTACTATGCTTGAGGTCTACGTCTAGCTTTGTACAAAGGATTACATGCCTTGTTGCCAGACTCGTACAAAAGGTGGTTGTCGGGCAGCCCGGCAACCCGCGCTTTACATATAGAACTTGCGAAGATGCTCAATATTCCATGAGTTGTGCACTTGAGTGCCATCTTCGGTCTCTAGGCGGGTTGCGCCAGGCCTAGTGACTCGTACTACTTGATATGGGCCTTACCACTTTGGCATCAACTTGTTTGAATTCTTGGTGTACTGAACTCGGCAAAGAACAAGGTCACCCTCCTCAAGGCTCTGGGTGTGAACTTCGCGGTTGTGATAGCATTGCAAAGTCTACTGCTAACATGCAACACGTACAACAGCCTCGGGGCAATCTTCCTTGAGGAGTGTGGCATCATCTTGATGGAACTTCTCTTCCTCAAGCTCATCATAAGAGAGCGATCGAGGTGACCCATACAAGAGTGCCATGGGGAGCACTTCTTCTGCACCATAGACAAGGGAGAAGGGTGTCTGGCAAGTTGCTCGATTTGGTGTCATTCTGAGTGACCAAAGAACCACCGACAACTCACCAATCCAGTGTCTTCCGCACTTGTGCAGCTAGTCTAGAGCTCTTGTCTTGAGGCCTTGTAGCACTTCACCATTTGCCATTTCTACCTGGTCATTGCTCCTTGGATGAGCAACTGATGCAAAGAAAATCTTCTTCCGAGGTCTTGAGGTCTTGCATGAAAGGTGCAGCTCGTGAACTGTGTGCCTTTGTCAGTGATGACCCTGTTGGGCACTCCAAAACGGCAAACAAGTCCTTTGAAAAACTTGACGACTGACTGTGTTGTCACCTTCCTCACTGATTCTACTTCCGGCCACTTTATGAACTTGTCGATTGCAACGTACAAGTACTCAAAGCCCCCGATAGCGCTGGGAAAAGGACCCAGTATGTCGAGCCCCTAGATCGAGAAGGGCCAAGAGAGAGGGATCGTCTGAAGAGCTTGAGCTGGCTGATGTGATTGCTTCGAATGGAACTGGCATGCTTCACACCTGGTTACTAGCTCAGTTGCATCCTGGAGGGCAGTGGGCCAATAGAAGCCTTGCCGGAATGCTTTCTCGACAAGGGTTATTGATCCTATGTGCGAGCCACATATCCATGTATCTCCGCCAACAGCTTTTGTCCATCTAAATACACTTCAATTTCACCCCATTTGGTCTCCTTCTGTATAGGTCATTGCCGGCGAACTGATACATACTAGATGGAAGGTCTACTCTTTCAGCTTCTTGGTTCTCAAGAAGTTCTCCTCTTTGAAGGAACTAGATGATCTGCTCTTCCCATGCCGGAGATTGTGGCTCGACGACAAGAACTAAAGGCATCATGTCCTTTTAATTAAAAGTCCTTCTTTTGATGTAAATTGTATAATACACTCTGATAGCTTCCTGTCCTTTTAAAGTCAGTAGGAGCCTCTCCTACTATTAGCAAGTTCTCAGGAAAAGAGCTAAAGGCATACCTTCAGCTGCGGGAACACTAGCTTCAAACTCAAGGAAATGGTTTCCTGCCAGAGCTTCCTGCTCACCGACAAGCTTGTCGTTGTTCCCGGCAACACCCTTGTTGGCACCTTCCAGGAGATTGGCAGGAAAGTACTTGCTCGTATTCAACTTTCTTCTCTTGCTCTACCCAATTGATAGTGTTATGGATGGTTGAGTCAAATGGAGCATCAGAGCGACCGACCTCGAACCGGTCAAGTCTCGTGCTTAACCTGGCTCATCCACTGGATCGGTATCTTTGACACACCACGATTTTCGAGGATTTATAACGAGTTAAATCACATGTATAAAATGCGTAAATACTATTACCTCAATCTATATAGCGGAAGTAACAAGGTTGTGGATTCCCATCAACACCAACGGCAAAGTTGAGTGTAGAAATCGTAACCCTAACGTATCACTTACTCGTCGAAAGAGAAATCCTGCAACATGAGACGTTGCAGCCACAAACGGTCAGTACATTGAATGTACTGGCAACTTCACACCGTAGAGCAATGATGAATAATGGCTATCACTACATGCATATATGGCTGGTGGAAAAGCTCTATGGTTATCAAGTTTTTGCGTAAAGCCATTTTTCCCTACTGCAAAGGAATAAATTTTATTTAACTATCATGGTGGTTGTTAAACATTGAGAGTGTAGAGACCCTGATGCGGAGCATCCTTCGGTCATCCCCATGGACCTTCCATCGCCTCACCAAGCACCAAGAGGACCCATGACTAGAGCATCAGCTCGAGCTCTCAAGACCGAGGTGACTTCTCTCCTTAGTGATATCTCATATGACCCTCTCGAGACATGGCTACTACCCCAATCCGGAATGTTGTGCATGATTAGGTACCAAGAGGACCCTCCTGAGGATACACATGAAGATGGACAAGACCCCAAGTCCACAGACGAAGAGAACCAATGGAAGAAGGCAAGAGCAGCTTCGGGCACCGGACATCCGGCCAAGCCGGACATCCGGTCCTCGAGATCCGAGACCAAAGACCTGCAGAAGAATCATACAATGGCCGGACATCCGGCGTACCGCCCGGACATTCGGCCCCTCCCGAGCCACCGGACATCCGGCCCCCTCGCCCGGAAATCCGGCCCCTCCTTCACAGAATGCGTCTGGAAGACCCCCGCCAGACCGGACATCCGGCACCTCGCGAGCCACCGGACATGCGGCCCAACACGCGGAAATCCGGTGCCTTCTGCCTGCGTGCAGCTCCTTTGGGCCGTGACCCATGTACTCCTCCGCCCCTTTGACTATATATACTCCCTCCTCCCGTACGTTTTAGGCTTAGCGTTGATTTAGCTCAAGTTAGAGATAGAGCAGCTCATCCATCGGATCTCCTCCTCGTGAGAGACCATGGCGTCCTCGGAGAAGATCCTATCGGTTCAAGACCCCTTCAAGGGAAGACAATCAAGACCTCCTCACGGAGAAGAACCAGGTTACACATGTATCGTCCTTTGTTGATTTTGAATCTTGTGCTACCTTATGTGTTCGGTGATCTAGCCCTTGTGTGATCGATACTTGTCGGTTTAGTGATTCTCTTGTGTTTTCCCCCGTGATTTCCCGAGTGTTCTTCCGCGCGTTTTTCGTGTTTCCCCGTAGGATCCTCTCCAAACATGAAAGATCAGCCCCTAGGGTTCCGCCCTACATCATCTTGGTATCATGAGCCACGTTGATCACGTTTTTGGAGCCCCTACCCCGTGTTTTCTTGCTTGATTTTGTTGTTTTCGTCCTAAATCCGAAAATCCCCACCAAAAATAGCCCCAAATTTTTTTTCTTCTGATTTGTTGGTTTGTTGAGATTTTGTTGGATTTGGTCCATGGATTTGTGTTGCTACGTGTGGATCTAGCTTTCCCCACCCACCCCGCCCTTTTTCATCCACCGAGCCGTCCGAATTTTGCCCCGGAGTTGCGATTTTCCCGTGGAGTTCATCGAGTTCGTCCCCGATCCAGGAGCCCGGACATCCGCCGTGACCACCGGACATCCGGCGTACCGGACATCCGGCAGCTGGCCCGGACATCCGGCCCCTGGCAGCTGCAACTCCATCCCCCCAAGCCCATTTGCCACCATATCCTCGCCCAATTTTGCCCGGAGCCCACGTCTACTTCCGCATACCCATACCACTTACCACAAACACCACCACCGATCACCGCTACCTCCTATGTCGATTTTGACACGTTTTGGTCTTTGAGAGTTTGGGTTGTGGTTTCCCGTATCCTATCGTGTTTCGGCTATCTAGGTACGGTTCGACTTCATCATCACCACCGCTCATCTACATCGACTAGTCATCATCGCCAAGGATGGTAACTTTGACGACATCTTTGTCATACCTTGCAATTGCATTGATAACCCACATTGCCTCATTTTGCGTAGCTTACCCATTGAGACTAGCCGTTGAGTATTGCGAACAGCGTGACTTGTGCACATTAGTGATCATACTCCATAGCATACATACCATACAATAGTGGCGCATATCTTGAGATCAACTTGTGTGTCACAAAGTTGTCATCGCTTACACAATTGCTATCTTGGTTCGTAAAGTTTTGCATGAGAAAAGAGCTCAAAAGTGAAAGAGCCACCCAAGCTTTTAAGCAAAGAGGAAAGATAAGAAAAGAGCTTATGAGCAAGAACCATAGCATCATACAACATTAAGATTGTCATATCCGATCATCTTGGATCATAGCACCGAAACATCATACATATAGCATACTTGGGATAGAGATAGTTGCATTTTTGCCTTCTAGGTTGTGCACAAGTTCCGTATCCGCCTATTGTGCAATCGTGCTAGCGTCTCTCTAGTATTGTGCAACAAGAGCATTTAAATGGTTTCCACATTTTGGCTCACTTTTGGATTGCGTAATCCCATTTATCTATTTGCGAGTGTGTTTCCGTGTTCCCCATACTTGCTTGGTCTACTTGTTGCATTTGCAAATTTGTGAATCTTTTCCAACATTATTGACTCACTTACAATTGCATCAAATTTTGTGCCACCATCCTCACCAAGATCCACCATAAGCTTTTATTGTGTAGGTGTGAGAACCGACAAGGATTGGTACCAATAGTGTTATTTCATTGTCCGCATTTGAGTGAACTTGATTCATCATCAACATCGGTCAAAGATACATTGGTATAAGTTCTTCTCCTTCTACCACTCACATATTTTTGCTTGGAATGATGGATAGGCCAAGTACTTCTACCAACCCACTCTTCATCGAGCAAGGCGGACGACGGCATGTCCTCATCGTCACCAAGAGCCACCTCTTTGGTGCACTGTGACGTTGCACCAAGAGCAACAAGCAATGAGCGACCGCGCCGACAACCTACGCCAATCGACTTGCGACTCTCCGAGCAACATACAAGAGACTACTTCGACAACAAGTTCGGCGCTCACAAGCAAGAGAATGATGCAAGAATGGGCCGAGATCCGTGCCTTGATGAGGAACCCAAGCATCATTCCACTTCCTCATTCTCAAGACGGAGCCGCTCGAGTCGACACTCCGACGACACCTTCTACGACTCAAGTACACCGTCATCAAACACACTTCGACGAGCCGCGCGTCAAGACCATCATGCATCTCGCAACCCGTTACATGAGAAGAATTCACAAGAGCAAGTCGATGAGCAAGTCCCTCATCCTCAATCAAACCAAGCCGCTTTTGCCCAAGCTCAAGAACGACAAAGACTACGGCGCCAAGAGGAAGAACGAGCGCGTCTACACCAAGAAAAACAAGGCAGCCGAAACAGCGTCTTCAACAACAACAACCACGAAGCGCAAGCTCTTGAGGTGCAACGTGCCTTCAAGAATCAAGTCGAGCCATCGCCAGCGGCAATCGCGAGCAGGCGCAATCAAGAGGAAGCCCTTCGAGAAGAAATCCAAGAAAGGAACTACCAACCACGTGTGCAACGTCAAGTTCCTCAAGCTCCTCCACAAGCTCGTCAAGCTCCACCTAAACCTCAAGTTCAACAAGTGCAAGTTGATCATGGACTTCCTCCACGCCAAGAGCAACATGAAGACGATTGCAATCCACGTCAAGGGCGTCATCATCAACATCGCCAGCAACACAATGAAGAACAACGCTACGGAAAGCTAAAATTCACCATGCCCAAGTTCAATGGAAGCAATGACCCCGAAGAGTACCTCTCATGGGCATTGAAGGTTGACAAAATCTTCCGGTTGCACAACTACAATGAAGAAAAGAAGATCGCTATGGCATCACTAGAGTTCCAAGACTATGTGCTAATATGGTGGGAACAAATCCTTGAGCTGACGACAAGCAAGAGGTGAACCTCCAATCACCACTTGGGCTCAAATGAAGGATGTCATGCGAGCACGTTTTGTGCCAACCTACTACAACCGACCTCTTCAAGAAACTCCAACTCCTCAAGCAAGGAACAAAGAGTGTTGAAGAATACTACAAGGAAATGGAGATAGCCATGATTCGATCAAATGTGAAGGAAGATGATGAGCAAACTATGGCACATTTCTTGAATGGACTCAATCATCCCATCAAGAAGATCGCCGACTTCCAACCATACTCCACCCTCACTGAGCTCGTCCATCAAGCTACAAAGGCGGAATGTCAAGTGCAAGATGACTTCAAATGCATGAAGTACTGGTCCAAGACCTCTGGCTTCTCCAACAACCAAGCTTCAACACCTCCTCCAACATCTACATCAACCAAACCTTCTACAAGCAATGACGACAAGTCAAGTTACAAGAAAACTTTGACAAGTTCAAGTCGCCTTCCTCCTACTTCATGCAACTTCAAGCCGCGTGCTTCATCATCTACTCCGACCGATGAGACCATCAAGACAAGCTCCTTCAAGTGTTTCACTTGCGGCAGCCGAGGCCACAAGTCATACGAATGCACCAACAAGCGCACCATGATCCTCAACGACGATGGCACCTATGACTCAATGAGTGAAGAGGAGATGGAAGCTCTTGAGCAAGTGGCCATGCACGGCGAGTGAGCGAAGATGAAGATGATCAAGTCTTTTGTGATGAAGATTTGAGCCCCGCTCTCGTTGTCTCCAAGGTCTTGACTCTTCAACATCAACAAGAAGAAGACCAACAATGCCACATCTTCCACACAAAGGCCGGCATCAATGGAAGGTCCGTCAAGGTCAACATCGATGGAGGTAGTTGCCACAACTTGGCAAGTGAAGAACTATGCTCCAAGCTTCAATTGGTCAAGAGGAAGCACCCGCACCCATACAAGGTTCAATGGCTAAGTGAATCCGGCACTATACGAGTCGAGCATACGGTCCAAGTCTCCTTCAAAATCGGTGCATATGAGGACACTTTGGAGTGTGATGTGGTCCCAATGACCGTTTGCCACCTCCTTCTTGGTCAACCATGGCAATTCGACCGTGGTGTCATCCACAACAGGCGTACCAATCACTATAGCTTCAAGATGAAAGGGAAGGAATATGTGCTACGACCTATGTCTCCTAGTCAAGTGATGGCCGACAAGCAAGCCACCCACCATAGAGACAAGAGTGAGAAAGTGATACACCAAAAAGTGAGTGAGAGCCACAAGCCAAACTTGAGCGCCTCTTAGCCTAGAGAAAAACCTCATCCTATTTTCCACCAAAAGTGAGATGAGAGAAGTGTGTGAGAACCCATCGAGTGTGATGCACTTTGTCCTTGTGTGCAAGGATGGAGATTCAAAAACTAACACCTCTCACGAGCTACCTTTGGTGTTTCAATCTCTTTTGCAGGAATTCCAAGATGTTTGCCCCGATGAGCTACATCCGGGTCTACCTCCTCTTCGAGGCATTGAGCATCGAATCGACCTCATCCCCGGAGCACCTCTACCAAACAAAGCTCCATACCGAGTCAATCCGAAGAAACCAAGGAGATTCAACGGCAAGTACAACAACTCATCGACAACGGTCATGTACGCGTGAAAGCCTAAGCCCTTGTGCCGTTCTGTTATACTTGTGCCTAAGCCCGATGGAAGTTTAAAACATTTCGATTGTAGACCTATAAATGCTAATACCGATCGCTATAGGCATCCCATTCCTCGCTTAGATGATATGCTTGATGAACTTAGTGGAGCCAACTTTTCTCAAAAAATGATCTTAAAAGTGGCTATTATCAAATCCGCATACAAGAGGGTGATGAATGGAAAACTTCTTTCAAAACCAAATTTGGCTTGTATGAGTGGTTAGTGATCCCTATGGGTCTATCGGAGGCTCCCGGTACTTTCGTACATCTTATGCATCATGTGCTTCGGCCTTATATTGGAGTCTTTGTTGTGGTTTACTTCGACGATATTCTTGTGTTTAGCAAAACCATTTAAGAACATCTTGATCATGTTATGGTTGTTTTGCAAACCCTTATGAGAAAGTCTTTATGCAAACATGAAGAAATGCACATTTGGTGTTGACAAAGTGGTTTTCTTGGGTTTTGTTGTATCCTCAAAGGGTGTCCATGTTGATAAATCTAAAATTGAAGCAATTAAAACTTGGCCCCCACCCGCAATTTGCAACAAGTGCGTAGTTTTCTTGGTCTTGCGGGTTTTTATCGTAAACTTTGTGAAAGATTTTAGCACAATTACGCTCCTTTGCATGCTTTGAGTAAGAAGAATACTCCTTTTGTTTGGGGAACTTTGCAATCCACCGCTTTTGATGAGCTAAAGTCTTTGCTTACTCATGCTCCGATTCTTGCTTTGCCCAATTTTGACAAAACTTTTGAGGTTCATTGTGATGCAAGTGAATGCGGAATAGGCGGAGTTTTGATGCAAGAAAAACGAGCCATTGCTTATTTTAGTGAAAAACTCTCCGGTGGTCAACTTAACTATCCCATCTATGACAAAGAATTATATGCTTTAGTGCGTGTGCTACATGTTTGGGAACATTACCATAGACCTCATGAGTTTGTCATCCATATCGATCATGAAACGCTTAAGTACTTAAAAGGACAAACTAAGTTGAACAAGCGTCATGCCAAATGGAGTGAATTTATTAAATCTTTTCCTTATGTGATCAAGTACATTAAGGGTAAGGAAAATGTAGTTCTTGGATGCACTTTCAATGCGTATGCATGCTTGTCACTCAACTTGAGTTGAATGTTATTGGTTTTGAGCACATAAAAGACTTGTATGAGCATGATCCTTCTTTTGCTAATCCTTATGCTAAGTGTTTGGCCTTGCAGCGTCTTGGGAACGATACTACATAAAGGATGATTATCTTATGAGAGCTAACAAACTTTGCATTCCCGAGTCTTTTCTTCATTTGCTACTTTTGCAAGAGGCTCATGGAGGCGGACTCATGGGACACTTTGGACGCGACAAGACTTTCGCCACGCTCTCCAAAATCTACTTTTGGCCCAAGATGTTCCGCCACGTCCAACGCTTCACCAACCGATGCTCTACATGTCGCAAAGCTAAGTCTAAAGCTCAATCTCATGGTCTTTACATGCCTCTTCCTATTCCCTATCAACCTTGGGAAGACATTAGCATGGATTTTGTACTTGGTTTGCCTAGAACTCAAAATGGCAAGGATTCCGTCTTTGATGTTGTGGACAGATTTTCCAAAATGGCACATTTCATTCCTTGCAACAAGATAGAGCGATGCTTCACATATTGCCAATCTCTTTGTAGGGAAATCCTGCGACTTCATGGAGTGCCAAAAGGCGATTGTCTCGGACCGTGACGTCAAGTTCTTGAGTTACTTTTGGAAGACCCTATGCGTAAGCTCGGAATCAAGCTATTGTTCTCTTGACATACCATCCTCAAACCGACGGCCAAGCGGAGGTGACGAACCGTACACTCTCCACTCTACTTGGCGTGTTGATCAAGAAGAACATCAAGGAGTGGGAGGCATGTCTACCAATCGCCGAAATGCGCCTACAATCGTGCAAGACACTCGACTACCGGCAAGTCCCCCTTCGAGGTCGTCTACGTCTTCAACCCGTTGTCACCATTGGACATTCTACCTCTTCCTCTACAAGAGCGCACCAACGTGGATGCTATTGCACGGGCAAGCTAGATCAAGAAGATGCACGAGGATACACGGCACACCATCGAGCGCCAAGTACAACGACTAGCGACCAAGCTCAATGTCAACAAGCAACCCATGGACTTCAACATCGGTGATCTAGTGTGGCTACACCTTCGCAAGGACCGCTTCCCCAATGAACGCAAGTCCAAGCTTCTCCCTCGAGCCGACGGACCATTCAAGGTGCTAGCACGCTACAACAACAATGCTTACAAGATTGATCTCCCACGCGACAAGTACAACGTGCGCGATATCTTCAACATCTCCAATCTCTCCCCGTACCATGGTGATGAGGATTTTGATCCGAGGTCGGATCTTCCGCAAGGAGGGGGGGGGGGGAGAGATGATGCGGAGCATCCTTCGGTCATCCCCATGGACCTTCCGTCGCCTCACCAAGCACCAAGAGGACCCATGACTCGAGCACGAGCTCGAGCTCTCAAGACCGAGGTGACTTCTCTCCTTAGTGATATCTCATATGACCCTCTCGAGACATGGCTACTACCCCAATCCGGAATGTTGTGCATGATTAGGTACCAAGAGGACCCTCCTGAGGATACACATGAAGATGGACAAGACCCCAAGTCCACGGACGAAGAGAACCAATGGAAGAAGGCAAGAGCAGCTTCCAGGCACCGAACATCCGGCCAAGGCCCGGACATCGGTCCACGGAGATCCACACAGCACACATAGAAGAATCATCTGACGGCCAAGAACATCCAGCGTCTGGGACATCCGGCCCCTCCGAGCCACCGGACATCCGGCCCCCTCGCCAAAATCCGGCCCCTCCTTCACAGAATCGTCTAGAAGACCCCACTTTGCCGGACATCCGGCATCGAGGCCGGACATCCGGCACCTCATGAGCCACCGGACATCCGGCCCGGCCTTGAACATCCAGCGCCTTACACTGCGTGCGACTCCTTTGGGCCGTGACCCATGTACTCCTCCGCCTTTGACTATATATACTCCCTCCTCCCGTGCGTTTTAGGGTTAGCGTTGATTTAGCTCAAGTTAGAGATGAAACTTGGCTCATCCATCGGATCTCCTCCTTGTGAGAGACATGGCCTCCTCGGAGAAGATCCTATCGGATTCAAGACCCCTTCAAGGGAAGACAATCAAGACCTCCTCACGGAGAAGAACCCGGTTACTCTTGTATCGTCCTTTGTTGATTTTGAATCTTGTGCTACCTTATGTGTTCGGTGATCTAGCCCTTGTGTGATCGATACTTGTCGGTTTAGTGATTCTCTTGTGTTTTTCCCCGTGATTTCCCCAGTGTTATTCCGCGCGTTCTTCGTGTTTCCCCGTAGGATCCTCTCCAAACGTGAAATATCGGCCCCTAGGGTTCCGCCCTACATCACACCCCCTCAATCCCAATTAAACATCATCATTAAAACCCAACAAAATTAATTAAAGTCACATGATGAGATCAACATGATAATCCAAGTACTAGATACTCAAGATGTCCATAACCGGGGACACGGCTAATCATGATTAGTTTCTACACTCTGCAGAGGTTTGTGCACTTTTCCCCCCAAGACTCGATCTCCTCCGTTGGATTTCCAGCACTACATGGTGTTTGAGAAACGGATGACTGAGACATAGTCTTTCAGAAGCGTTTGCACCTTACGATGGGTAGACCGTACCACCTACATCCCCTACATCTTCTAGTCTACCACTGTAATAGTTCACACGACTTAATCAACTATGCTAGAGCCCATAATAGCTTGTGGCTGCTGCGGAAGTTTCTAGTATGAATAATCTCATGATCCCTTTGAGCACAGGTGGCGGTCCATAAAGAAAAATAGGCAATCATTTGGAATACCCAGGTGCCTAAACAGCAATCATTTGGAATACCAGGTGCCTCAATCCACCCAGATGTGTGTTTAAGTTGCCACCTTAAGTAAACCATTAATTAACAATCTCACATCTGTCATGAATACTCTCAAACCTAATCCACGTCTACGAGCATATCATAGCAATAAGCAACGTAAAAGTAACTCCCAAGGGTTTGATAATAAAATAGGTAATAGGTACTACCTCATCTACTTCCCAATACCCACATGTTATCAATTCCTAACCATGCAGTGTTTGAGGGTGAAACTAATGCATAAAAAATGGGTATGAATGGGATATGATCAGAGTGTGAACTTGCCTGCAAAGTTGATGAAGATGATTCACACTCAGAACTCTTGATAGTTCTACTCGTCACACTCCGGTCAATCTATCATAAGCAAGCAATAGTAACCACATAAGCAATCACTCAAAAGATCGGAAAGAACGAAGAAGACACTCCGGAAAACATCAAACCAAGCAAATAACTCTTGCAACATAAAACAATTTCTAACAGTACCAAAATTATGTGAATTTGGCCTTATCAGAAAATTTAGGTCAAGAGCTTTAATTTGCATAAGAATCAACTCAAGCAGACTCTGAAACTCAAGTTACGATCAAAGCGAAGTTTGAATTCAAATCTGGTCTAATTCAAATTTTAAACTTTCAAAAACATGTTTGAGTTGGATTACTGGATAGAGGAGATCATAATGAAGAAGTGGGCGTGTGGTTTCGTTGGATTTGGACTAACGAGTAAAAAGTGGTGATCGTTTGAAGATTAAGGACTAATCTGTAAATAAAATCATCACAGATAGGTCCCTGGCCAAAAATTAAAAAGAAAAAGAAAAATACTATCTAACGAACGTTCGCTCTGAAACAAAAATAACGAATTAGATTCGGCTGTGAAGACCTAATCGTGACGTTTTCAAATTAGATCTAACTAAAGAAAAAGCCAACCTAAGATGAAAAACCAAGAAAAGCCGGATCGGGTTTTGTGCGGTTTTACCGGTTAAATGATGTTCGTCGGTTTTACGAGAAAAACCGCGGCTTGCGGGCGTCGAGTCCAATGGCTGCAGGCTTCAGCGGCGGCGGCTCCAACAAGGGGCGAAGTCTGTGTGCGGCGAGCGGGCGCAGGGCGGCAGTGCGGTGGCAACATCTGTGTGGCGGCTGCAGCAAGCGGTGGTGGTGTGGATCTGGCAGCGGCGGTTTGCGGCAGGCGGGGCACGCGAGATGCGAGGAGGAGAGGGCCCGGGACCTCGGCCTTTTAAAGGGGCCAGGGGCTGCGGCTTCCTTGGGAAGGCGGCGGTGCGTGGCTCGCTCGGACTTCGGCGAGTCCGAGTGGAGCACGGGAGGAGGAAGGCGGCGGCGGGATCTTGGGCCTGGGCTGGCTCGGCGGGCCGGCCCAGTTGATGCGCGGTCGACTTCTTAAAAAAACATTTTTCCAGGCAAACCAAAACAGATAAAAACAAATAGAAATAAAAATATTATATGGGCATATAATATACCAAAATTTGCAGAAAAAGATTTTCTACAACATGGACATTTTCCTAGAGTCAAATAAAATCAAGAAAAATTCAAATAATTGAAAGAGTGCTACTGGTCTAATAAAATCCAATTTTCTGATGTAGGGAATCATGTTACCCTAATTTCCTGTATATTTTATTTTTGGAGAAAAATAATTTGAATAAAATCCAAATAACTTCAAATTGAAAATAATTTCAAAAGGACTTTACATTTGATCCTTTTAAACTTCCAACTCATATTTCATATGTTTTGAAGAAGTCATTTTATCTTCGCTCGTGAAAATCATTTTAAACTTCCAACTTTACGGAGATTTTTTTTGAACCAGAAGGAACGTAATGGGCCCTGGCTGCGCCTGGGGGTGCCTCGAGGAGGGCACAACCCACCAGGGCGCGCCAGGAGGCCCAGGCGCGCCCTGGTGGGCTGTGCCCACCTTGGGTGCCCCCCGGGCCGCCTCTTTGCTCTATAAATACCCCTATATTCCAGAAACCCTAGAAGCATCGACGAAATATTCATCCAGCCGCCGTAGAGTCCAAAACCACCAGATCCAATCTAGACACCATCTCGGATGGGGTTCACCATCACCATTGGTGCCTCTCCGATGATGTGTGAGTAGTTCTTTGTAGACCTTCGGGTCCGTAGTTAGTAGCTAGATGGCTTCCTCTCTCTCGCTAAATTCTCAATACAATGGTCTCTTGGAGATCCATATGATGTAACTCTTTTGTGGTGTGTTTGTTGGGATCGATGAACTTTGAGTTTATGATCAGATCTATCTTTTTATATCCATGAAAGTATTTGAGTTTCTTTGATCTCTTTTATGCATGATCTCTTATAGCCTCGTATTTCTTCTCCGATATTTGGGTTTTGTTGGGCCAACTTGATCTATTTATGTTGCAATGGGAAGAGGTGCTTTATAGTGGGTTCGATCTTACGGTGCTTGATCCCAGTGACAGAAAGGGAACCGACACGTATGTATCATTGCTACTAAGGATAAAATGTGGGGTCTATCTCTACATAGATAGATCTTGTCTACATCATGTCATCATTCTTATTGCATTACTCCGTTTTACATGAAGTTAATACACTAGATGGATGCTGGATAGCGGTCGATGTGTGGAGTAATAGTAGTAGATGCGAGGTGAGTCGGTCTACTAATCTTGGACGTGATGCCTATATAATGATCATTGCACAGATATCGTCATGATTATTTGAAGTTTTGTCAATTGCCCAACAAGAATTTGTTCACCCACCATTTGCTATTTTTCGAGAGAAGCCACTAGTGAAACCTATGGCCCCCGGGTCTCTTTCTCATATATTTGCCTTTGCGATCTACTTTTTCCTTGCATTTATTTTCAGATCTATTAAACCAAAAATGCAAAAATACCTTGCTTCAATTTATCCTTATTTATTTTATTTGGTGTTCGATCTATCAATTTACTACAAAATTATCTCATGTCCGTTTGCCTACTTGAGGCGTCGTACCCCGGAAGGGATTGACAACCCCTTTAATATGTCGGGTTGTGAGGATTTGTTATCTGTGTGCAGGGGCTACTTACGTTGTGTTGCTTGGTTCTCCTACTGGTTCGATAACCTTGGTTTCATATCTGAGGGAAATACCAACCGCCGTTGTGCTGCATCATCCCTTCCTCTTTGGGGAAATACCGACGTAGCTTCAAGCGACATCAAAAGGAATTTCTGGCGTCATTGCCAGGGAGGATCTTAAACATATACCAGGTTCCTAATCACAAATCTCATCTCCTTGCAATTAACATTATTTTCCATTTGCCTCTCGTTTTCCTCTCCCCCACTTCACAAAAAATTGCCGTTTTATTCGCCTCTCTTTTTAGATTCATTTGTTTTCTTGGGATATGTTTTGTGTGCAATCTTCTTTTCATTATTATTGTTATGGATAGCTCTTCGTCTACTGCTTGCACTCCCGAGAACGAGGTTCTCAACTTTAAACAAAGGGGGGGGGGGGGGGAGAAAATTTAAAAGATGCTTGGTATAGGATTTGCAATTCTCATAATAGATCTATCCGCAAGCAAACTACCATTGTTCTTCTCCGTTGTTTTTATGTTGGCATCACCACTAGGTATAGATTCGTCCTTGATACGATTACCGGTGGAAATTTATTGATGTGTCCTTCTCTTGATGCTTTTAATGCTATGGCAAATTTAGTGGGCTCACCACCTCTCATGATTAATGAAACAATTTTGACTCTTGAGCATGTTATGGAAAGACTAGATGCTATTCAAAAGAAAATGCTCACCGAAGATCATATGGAAATTATAGATAAAAAGATGCATAATTTTGCCACCAATGTTGGGTCAAAAGCGGGATATATTTTTAAGTTGTTAAAACAAAAGGGTACCGTAATCCATGAAAGAATAGAAGAAAGCCCGTCTCAGATCGATAAAATAGAATTTTTTAATAGTCTAAGCATGGCTTTAACCTCCACTAAAAATATCGAAAAAACTCCCGTAAAGATTGGCAAAGTTACCAAGAACAAGGGTGCAACCTCTAGTAATAGTAATAAAGAAGATCTTAAGATGATTGGGATTCACCCGAATTTTGTTGAAGTGATGAGAGATCCTTTGTGCAAGAGTGAAATCTTTGAATTTATTCCTAGGAGTGTTGTTATTGAAGAACTTTATGCTAAATCCTTGGAGGATTCTAAGAGTATGATTGAAGAGTTCGACAAAGATGACAAAACTTAGATCCTTGCTTTATGCCTAGCTAAGGGCGTAAAACTATAGCGCTTGTTGGGAGGCAACCCAATGAATAAAATTTATTTTTTATTTTTGCTTTCTGTTCTTGAGTGTTTGCACAATTATGCTACTGTTATGATTGTGTTTTTTGTGTTTAGTTAATGTTTGTGCCAAGTAAAGCCTTTAGGATCTTCTTGGGTGATAGTTGTTTGATCTTGCTGAAAAACAGAAACTTTTGTGCTCACGAAAACAGTTCTTATTTTTACCGGAGCGTGATAAAATACCAATTCTTTTTGCAGAAGATTAATATACAAATTGCTCAGGTTGTCCTAATTTTTCAGAATTTTTGGAGTTCTAGAAGTTTTCGAAATAGTCAGATTGCTACGGACTGTTCTGTTTTGACATATTCTGTTTTCTTTGCGTTGTGTGCTTATTTTGATGGCTCTATGGTTTTCTTTGATGAGTTTTTTCCATAGAAAAGTTGGAATACAGTAGATATAATGCGAAAACAAAATATGAATTGGTTTGGTACAGTACTTATAATAGTGATTTGCTTTCTTACACTAACGGATCTCACGAAGGTTTTGTTGAGTTTTGTGTGATTGAAGTTTTCAAGTTTTGGGTTATCTTAAGATGGATGAAGGAATAAAGGATAGAAGAGCCTAAGCTTGGGGGTGCCCCGACATCCCAAGCTATTATCCAAAAATGAGCAACCAACTAAGCTTGGGGATGCCCCTAAGTGGCATCCCCTCTTTCTTCTAACGACCACCGGTATTTTACTCGAAGCTATATTTTTATTCATCACATAATATGTTTTTTGCTTGGAGCGTCGTGTATGATATGAGTCTTTGCTTTTTTTATTTTGTGTTTTAAGTCTTGATCCCTTGCTGGACACACCTATTTGGGAGATCTAAAATTATGTCATGACTTGTTAGAATTACTCTCTATGCTTCACTTAAATTTTTATGAGCAATGGGCTTGCTCTAGTGCTTCACTTATATCTTTTTGAGCACGCTGTGCTTTATTATTTTTTGAAGACATGCTCTCTTGCTTCACTTAGATTTATTTGGGAGTTAGTAAAATTTTCAAGAAATTCTCTCTTGCTTCACATAAATTAATTTGAGAGAAATAAAGAAATTTTATGCTCATGATCTTCACTTATATTTGTTCGAGCTTATGAAAAGCAACACATGAAAATTAGTCCCAAAGTGATAGATATCCGAGAAGGATATAATAAAAACTTTCATGAAGATCATTGGACAAAATAAACTTGATTCCTAGTAATAGTTTTGAGATATGATGATGTGATATGTGAGTGATGTTGAGGAGTAATTATGCTTTCGTAAGAATATTGGTGTTAAGGTTTGTGATACCCTATGCAAGTACGAAAGTCAATAGTCATGCAATGAAATTATATCCTACTTGTGGTGCATTATTCGGTGTTATTATGCATAATGCTTGCTTATGAGATTATTCGTTTCTTGGTTGGTCACTTCTCAATCTTTTGCTAGCCTTCATTTTCACTAAGTATGATCTCTACTTGTGCATCCAAAAACCTTTAAACCAGTTTTGCCACATGAGTCCACTATATCTACCTATATGTGGTATTCTTTTGCCATTCTAAGCAATTTTGTATGTGCCATCTCTAATTTTCAAATTAAACTTCTCTTTTGTGTGTTTGTTTCGCTCGCGGAGTGGTGAGGGGTGGCTAATATTTTTCATGCTAGATGTGTTATTCTCAAGATGAGTGTTTATTCACTTGTCATTGCACGAGAGTAAGGCAAAGGTATTAGTGACGCCAGTACCGAAATGAAAATTGAATTTACTTTATGTTATCAAATAATAAATTCCTTGGAAAGTGTTGGTATGGAACACTTTTAAGTGGATACGATTAGCCAAGCAAAGTGAAAGTATGGTTGAAAAAGGAATAAACTTTATTTTCTGTTGGGAACCGCCTATGACATATCTAGCATGGAAAGTGTTGGGAACTCTAAGTCGATTTCGTTGGTGGGATGGATACACCTCCCTAAATGTTTTTATCTCTAAGTTTTTCGCTTTGAGCTCTGGCACCTCTACAAATCCCTACTTCCCTCTGCGAAGGGCCTTTCTTTTACTTCATGCAATTTTTATTTTTCGAATTTGAGTCTCCATCTTCTCTTACAAAACCACCAACTAGGAGGCAATATGACCGTACTTAAGTATTGGGTGTAACTAATATGCGAGTGTGTTTCATGAATGGATCAATGGTTGAGCATGATGGGCTAGGGATAACTTATTTTAGCGTTGATATTTTGAAAGACATGGTTGCTTGTTGATATGCTTGAGTATTTAAATTGTCATGTCAAAACTAGACTATTGCTTTGAACAATATAAAAGTCCAAATGTCCATGCTATAAAGAAAAGAATATGATTTGACATGATAGGCATCATTCCACATCAAAAATTCTGTTTTTATCACTTCCCTACTCGAGGACGAGTAGGAGTTAAGCTTGGGGATCTTGTCGTCTCAAATGTATCTATAATTTTTTATTGTTCCATGATGTTATATTATCAATCTTAGATGATTTATAATCATTTTATAGTCACTTTATATCATTTTTTGGTACTAACCTATTGACATAGTGCCAATGCAGATTCTTTGTTTTCTGCATGTTTTTTACATCGCAGAAATCAATATCGACGGAGTCCAAACGCATAATGAAACTTTTACGGAGATTTTTTGGACCGGAAGGAGCGTAATGGGCCTGGCTGCGCTGGGGGTGCCTCAAGGAGGGCACAACCCACCGGTAGCGCCAGAGGCTCAAGGCGGCGCCATACTGGTGGGCTGTGCCCACCTTGGGTGCCCCCTGGACCGCCTCTTTGGTCTATAAATACCCCAATATTCTGGAAACCCTAGAAGCGTTGACGAAATATTCATCCAGCCACCGTAGAGTCCAGAACCACCAGATCCAATCTAGACACCATCTCGGATGGGGTTCACCATCACCATTGGTGCCTCTCCGATGATGCGTGAGTAGTTCTTTGTAGACCTTGAATCCGTAGTTAGTAGCTAGATGGCTTCCTCTCTCTCGCTGAATTCTCAATACAATGGTCTCTTGCGATCCATATGATGTAACTCTTTTGCGGTGTGTTTGTTGGGATCTGTGAACTTTGAGTTTATGATCATATCTATTTTTTTATATCCATGAAAGTATTTGAGTTTATTTGATCTCTTTTATGCACGATCTCTTATAGCCTCGTATTTCGTCTACAAAATTTGGGTTTTGTTGGGCCAACTTGATCTATTTATCTTGCAATGGGAAGATGTGCTTTGTAGTGGGTTTGATCTTACGGTGCTTGATCCCAGTGACAGAAACGGAACTGACACGTATGTATTGTTGCTATTAAGGATAAAAGCAGCGGGGTCTATCTCTACATAGATAGATCTTGTCTACATCATGTCATCGTTCTTATTGCATTACTCCGTTTTTCCATGTACTTAATACACTAGATGCATGCTGGATAGCGGTCGATGTGTGGAGTAATAGTAGTAGATGCATGCAGGAGTCGGTCTACTAATCGTGGACGTGATGCCTATGTAATGATCATTGCCTGGATATCGTCATGAGTATTTGAAGTTTTGTCAATTGCCCAACAGTAATTTGTTCACCCATCGTTCGCTATTTTTCTTGAGAGAAGCCACTAGTGAAACCTACGGCCCCCGGGTGATGCGGAGCATCCTTCCATAATCCCCATGGACTCTACAATGATACATCAAGCCCCACGTGGACCTATGACAAGAGCTAGAGCACATGCTTTGGAAACCGAGGTGAACTCCTTCCTACTTAACTTGCATACGCATACGAATGGAACATTGTTGCTACCTCACCAAAAATACGCTATGTCTCATTAGGTAGGAAGAGGAACACCACCAAGAGGCTCAGGAGCATCCCAAAGGAGAAGAAGGACCACACCAAGGCCACGCGGACCAAGACGGAGTGCAACAACAGCAACACTGGAAGTCCCATGCGACCCCGTGCGCATGGGCCCCCGAAACCCCGTGCCCACTAACTATCCAGAGAGTTGGCGCCAGGGCACTGCTTGCAGACGGGCTCTGTACCGTGCCCATAGGACCCCTGCAAGTCTTGCCTGTACGTGCCCACGGGACCCCCCTGCAGACGGGCCCAACTTACCCGTCTTGCAGGCCTCCCTGTGATGGCCGGTGAGATCTCCTATCAAGGCCCCTATTCATCTCCTTCGACCCCAAGCCTATATAAACCGTACCTAGGGTTATGTTTAGGGTTAGCAAAGTATTAGATGAGATATTTGTGAGCTTTGCTCCTTCTACCTTCCCACTTGTGGATCAAGACCCCTTTGGGAAGAATCCTTGTGGATTTCAAGATCTCCTCAAAGAGAAGACTATCTTCAAGACCTCATCTCCTAGGAGTGGGAAGAACTTTGCCATTGTATCTTTTCCTTTTATTGTGTTTGTGACTTGTGGATCTTATGTTGCTATTCTAGTGGATGTGTAATTGGGAATTGTTTGAGTGATTTCCTCTTTGTGTTATTGTGTGTTCTTCCCCTTTTCCCCCTCCAAGTGTGAAAAGATCCCCTCTAGGGTTGCACCCTACATCATCTTGGTATCATGAGCCAGGTTGATTCACATCTCGGAGTCCCATCCCCCCATTTGCTAGCTTGATTTTGTTGTTTTTCGTCCAAATTCGAAAATCCCCACAAAAATAGACCCAAATTTTTTTTCTTGCCATTTGTTGGATCTTGTGAGATTTGGTTGTTTTGATCCACGAATTTGGTGTTTAGCAAGTGGATCTACCCAGCTTCTAGCTTCCCCACCTCCCTTTACCTCGAATTTGACCTCAAAATTGGTGATTCACACGGATCCGGAGCTTTTCCTCCGCTCCCAGAACACCCCGTGCACATGGGCCCTCGAGACCCCGTGCACACAGGACCCCGTGCACACGAGCCTCACTTACTCCGTGCGCACGGACCATCCAGTGACTTTCGGCCATCTTTGGTTTTACACCATTTTGTTTCCCAACCAACACTCGTGTTCTCCCGCACTATTCCTCGTGGTTGTTTGAGTTTCGGACTGCGGTTTCTCGTGTATCCTAAGGTGTTTCAGCTACTTAGGTGCATTTGGACATCATCATCACCGCCATTCGATCATCGGTTCGGACACCACACCGGCGTCAACAACTTCATTCTTACCGTAAGATCGGACGGTAACCTCGACGACTCTCACCTTTGCTTTTGCATTGATAACTCGAGCCATTTTGCGTCGCTTACCCATCGAGACTAGCAAGTTGAGAATTGCCGGGCCATGGTATTGTGCACCGTAGTGATCGTGTTAACATCTTAGCGCCATAAGTCTCTACCATGCATATCTTACATATTTGTCTCATATCATACTTGGCTCAAGCATCAAGCATAAAAAAAGATACAAGAAAAGCTTTTAAGCAAAAGAGGAGCAACAAAGAGCTCGTAAGCAATTACCATTGAGCCATTTTGCATAGTCATATCATCTTGGTCACTGCATACATAGCATAGTTGGGATTGTAGACGGCACGTTTCTCTTACAGGTTGGTGCACATGCGTATCTAGCCCATTTGAGCAATCGAGCTAGCGTCTCTCTAGCATTCGCACAACAAGAGCATTCTCCGTGGTTGCACATTTTGAGCTCACCCCTTGGTTGTGCGGATCCCATCTATCTTCCGTGTGTGTGTTCCTAGTGATATCCTTGGGTTTGATCTCTTTGCTTTACTTGCATTTTTGTGAATCTTCTCAACCTTATCGATATCTTGACTAACATTTTCTTGAAATTTTTGCCACCATCCTAACCGAGCTCCTCCATAAGCCTTTTACTTGTAGGTGTGAGAAACAATTCCCGGTACCAATTCTCCTATTATAGCATCAAGTGAGATCGTACTTGTTACATCCACAATTTTCGGAAAAGGTAACTTTGGTTTCATTCTCTCATTTTTCCTACTCACCACCACTTTGGAATGATGGATAGGCCAAGTACTTCTACCAACCCACTCTTCATTGAGCAAGATGCCGACATGACAAACTTCATCACCAAGACGCAACTATTTGGTGCACATCGAGCTTTGCATCAAGAACAATTTGCTTTGGGCGACTGCCTAGACAATCTCACCACCGACCTACGACAATCCGAGCAACGTACAAGAGACTACTTCGGCACATCCATGAGTTCCCTCAAAGACGATATCCGAACCATGATGGTCAATCGCTCTTCTACAACTTCGTCCTCTTCAAGACGGAGCCGCTCAAGTCGACACTCCGACGACACTATCTCCGGTTCAAGTACACCGACATCGAACACTCTTCGTCGTGCTACGCGCCAAGATCGTCAAGCAAACCGCAATCCTCTACACAACAACGACTCTCAAGAGCAAGCTCGCGCACAAGAACATTGACACCGTCAAAATCAAGAAACATTCGCGCAAGCACAAGAACGGCAACGTCAGCGCCAACACGAACAAGAGGAACGAGAGTGCCAACACCAAGAGGAGCAAGACGCCGAAGCACTTCGCCAACAACAACAACGACGCGAGGCCCAAGCTCAAGCGGCTCAAGACGCACTTCGAGATTCCACTCGTGTCGTTGCCCAACGCGGACGACAAGCACGTGAGCAAGATGAAGCTCTCCGTCACGAGGTACAAGAAAAAATCGCGCATCGTGAAGAACAACAAGAAAGGCGGAACGTCGGGCATATTCCTCATCCTCCTCCACGGCAAGAATGACATCAAGAGAATCAAGTGCTTCAAGACCCTCCTCCACGGCAAGAGCGACATCAAAGCCGCTACTTTGATGAAGAACTCCGCTACGGCAAGCTAAAGTTCACCATGCCCAAGTTCAACAGAAGCAATGACCCCGAAGAGTACATCTCATGGGAATTGAAGGTTGACAAAATCTTCCGCTTGCACAACTACGAAGAAGAGAAGAGGATCGCAATGGCATCCCTTGAGTTTCAAGACTACATCCTCATTTGGTGGGAACAAGTCATTGAACGCCGAGAAGCAAGAGGTGAACCACCCATCACCACTTGGGCGCAAATGAAGGATGTCATGAGAGCATGCTTTGTGCCAAACCACTACAACCGCGACCTCTTCAAGAAACTCCAACAACTCAAGCAAGGAACCAAGAGCGTTCAAGAGTACTACAAGGAAATGGAGATAGCCATGATACGAGCCAATGTCACGGAAGATGATGAGCAAACTATGGCACGTTTCTTGAATGGACTCAATCATCCTATCAAGAAGATCGCCGACTTCCAACCATACTCGAACCTCATCGAGCTCGTGCATCAAGCTACCAAAGCGGAACGACAAGTGCAAGATGATCTCAAATATGCCAAATTCTCATCCAAGTCATATGGTTTCTCCAACAATCAAGTTTCGACGACTCCAACACCTTCCACCTCAACCAAGCCTTCTACAAGCAACGACGACAAGTCAAGTTACAATAAAGCTTCGACAACCTCAAGCCATCTTCCTACTACGAGCAACTTCAAGCCAAGAACTTCGTCATCTTCCCCAGCCGATGAGACCGTCAAGACAAGTTCCTTCAAATGCTTCACATGCGGAGGCCGAGGCCACAAGTCCTTCGAGTGCACAAACAAGCGCACCATGATCCTCAACGATGACGGAACCTATGACTCAATAAGTGAAGGAGAAATGGAAGTCCTTGAGCAAGTGGCCATGCACCGTCAAGTGAACAATGAAGATGAAGATGATCAAGTCTTTTGTGACGAAGATTCAAGTCCCGCTCTTGTTGTCTCCAAGGTCTTGACTCTTCAACATCAACAAGGCGAAGATCAAAGATGCCATATCTTCCACACCAAGGCCGGAATCAATGGAAGGTCCGTCTAGGTCATCACCGATGGAGTGAGTTGCCATAACTTACCAAGTGAAGAACTATGCTCCAAACTCCAATTGGCCAAGATGAAGCATCCGCACCCCTACAAGGTTCAATGGCTAAGCGACACCGGCACCATACAAGTTGAGCATCGAGTACAAGTCTCTTTCAAGATTGGCGCCTATGAAGACACTTTGGAGTGTGATGTCCTTCCGATGACCGTTTGCCACCTCCTTCTTGGACGACCATGGCAATTTGACCGAGATGTCATTCACAATGGGCGTACAAATCACTATAGCTTCAAGATGAAAGGGAAGGAGTTTGTGCTACGTCCTATGTCTCCAAGCCAAGTGCTCGTCGATAAGCAAAACACCCATCGTGGAGAGAATAGTGAGAGAGTGAACCACCAAAAAGAGAGGGAGCGCCACAAGCCCAAATTGAGTGCCTCGACGATGAGCGACAAGAAGAACTTAGTCCTATTTGCCAGCAAACGTGAGATGAGAGAAGTGTGTGAGAACCCATCAAGTGTCCTACACTATGTCCTATTGTGCAAGGACGAGGCACCAAAAACTAACACCTCTCATGATCTACCTTTAGTGTTATCTTCTTTATTGCAGGAATTCAAAGATGTTTTCCCCGATGAGCTACCTCCGGGTCTACCTCCACTACGAGGCATTGAGCACCGAATTAGCCTCATCCCCGGAGCGCCACTTCCAAACAAGGCTCCCTACCGCGTTAACCCCGAAGAAACCAAAGAAATACAAAGGCAAGTAAAGCATCTCATAGACCATGGACATGTGCGTGAAAGTTTGAGTCCTTGTGCAGTACCGGTCATCCTTGTGCCTAAACGTGACGGTAGTTTTCGCATGTGTTCCGATTGTAGACCCATCAATGCTATCACCATTCAATATAGGTACCCCATTCCATGCCTTGATGATATGCTAGATGAACTTAGCGGTGCCACTATGTTTTCCAAAACTGATCTTAAAAGTGGTTACTATCAAATCTGCATACAAGAGGGTGATGAATGGAAAACCGGTTTCAAAACAAAGTTTGGTCTATATGAGTGGTTAGTCATGCCTATGGGTTTATCGGAAGCACCCGGTACCTTCATGCGTCTTATGAATTACGTGTTTCGCCCTTACATTAGTGAATTTGTTGTTGTCTACTTTGATGTTATCCTTGTGTATAGCAAATCTCTCAAAGAGCATGTCACCCACCTTCGCACCGTGCTACAAACCCTTCGAAAAGAGCAACTTTATGCTAATATGGAAAAATGCCTCTTTGGTGTTGATAAGCTTATTTTCTTGGGTTTCGTAGTATCCACTAAGGGTGTTCATGTTAATGAATCTAAGATCAATGCTATTAAAACTTGACCCCAACCAACCAATTTGCAACAAGTGCGTAGTTTTCTTGGTTTAGCCGGTTTCTACCGTTGATTTGTCAAGGATTTTAGCACCATTGCTTCATCTTTGCATGCTTTGAGTAAGAAAAATGCACCGTTTGTTTGGGGAACATCCCAAGATATCGCTTTCAATGAGCTTATGAATTTGCTTACTCATGCTCCCGTGCTTGCATTACCCAATTTTGACAAACCTTTTTAAATTCATTGCGATGCTAGTGGTAATGGCATAGGAGGTGTGTTAACGCAAGAGAAGCGCCCCATTGCATACTTTAGTGAGAAACTCTCCAGAGCGCAAATCAATTACCCCATCTATGACAAAGAGCTATATGCTTTAGTGCGAGTCTTGCATGAATGGGAACATTACCTCCGCCCTCATGAGTTCATCATCCACACCGATCATGAAACGCTTAAATACCTTAAGGGTCAAACTAAGTTGAACAAGCGTCATGCTAAGTGGAGTGAATTTATTGAGTCTTTTCCTTATGTCATCAAGTATATTAAAGGTAAGGAAAATGTTGTGGCGGATGCGCTTTCCCGTATTTTCATGCTTGTTACTCAACTTGAATTGAATGTCATTGGCTTTGAGCACATAAAGACTTGTATGAGCATGATCCTACTTTTGCTATTCCTTATGCAAAGTGTTTGACGCATCCATTTTGGGAACGCTACTACATCAAAGATGGATATCTTATGAGAGCTAACTAACTTTGCATCCCCAAGTCCTCTCTTCGCTTGTTGCTTTTGCAGGAATCTCATGGAGGAGGACTAATGGGACATTTTGGACGCGACAAGACACTCGCTATGCTCTCCAAGAACTATTTTTGGCCAAAGATGTTTCGCGATGTCAACCGCTTCACCAACCGATGCTCTACATGTCGTAAAGCTAAGTCTAAAGCTCAATCCCATGGCCTTTACATGCCACTTCCAATTCCATATCAACCATGGGAAGACATTAGCATGGATTTTGTGCTTGGTTTGCCTAGAACTAGAAATGGCAAGGACTCCGTGCTCGTTGTTGTGGACCGATTCTCTAAAATGGCACACTGCATTCCTTGCAACAAGATAGACGATGCTTCAAATGTTGCCAATCTCTTTTGTAGGGAAATATTGTGTCTACATGGAATGCCAAGGACAATTGTCTCAGACCACGACGTCAAGTTCTTGAGTTACTTTTGGAAGACCTTATGCGCCAAGCTCGGAATCAAGCTACTCTTCTCCACGGCTTACCATCCTCAAACCGACGGCCAAACGGAGGTGACGAACCAAACACTCTCCACTCTACTACGCGTCTTGATCAAGAAGAAAATCAAGGAGTGGGAGGAGTGTCTACCAATCGCCGAGTACGCCTACAACCGTGCAAGACATTCGACTACCGGCAAGTCCCCTTTCGAGGTCGTCTACGGTTTCAACCCGTTGTCCCCATTGGACATTCTTCCTCTACTACTACAAGAGCGTATCAACATGGACGCGAGCGACCGAGTGAACCACCTCAAGAAGATGCATGAAGATACAAGGCACACCATCGAGCGCCAAGTACAACGACTCACGACCAAGCTCAACACCCACAAGTCTCCAATGGTGTTCCAACCGGGTGACCTAGTTTGGGTACATCTCCGAAAGGACCGTTTCCCCAAGGAGTGCAAGTCCAAGCTCCTTCCAAGAGCCGATGGTCCATTCAAGGTACTACTTGCGCTACAACGACAACGCCTACAAGGTCGACATTCCACGAGACAAGTACAATGTGAGCGACACATTCAACGTCAAAGACTTGGCCAAGTACCATGGTGATGAAGATCACGATCCATGGACGGATCTCTCCCAAGGGGGGGGGGGGGAGATGACGCGGAGCATCCTTCCATCATCCCCATGGACTCTAAAACGATACATCAAGCCCCACGTGGACCTATGACAAGATCTAGAGCACGTTCTTTGGAAACCGAGGTGAACTCCTTCCTACTTAACTTGCATATGGATACGAATGGAACATTGTTGCTACCTCACCAAAATACGCCATGTCTCATTAGGTACGAAGAGAAACACCACCAAGAGGCTCAGGAGCATCCCCAAGGAGAAGAAGGACCACACCAAGGCCACGCGGACCAAGACGGAGTGCAACAACAAAGAACACCGAAGTCCCAGGCGACCCCGTGCGCACGGGCCCCCGAAACCCCGTGCCCACGGACTATCCAGAGAGTTGGCGCTGGGGCACCCCGTGCGCACGGGCCTGTACCGTGCCCACGGGACCCCCGTGCGCACGGGCCCAACTTACCCCGTGCGCACGGGCCTCCCAGGATGGCCGGCTGAGATCTCCTGTTCGAGCCCCTCTTCATCTCCTTCGACCCCAAGCCTATATAAACCGTACCTAGGGTTATGTTTAGGGTTAGCAAAGTATTAGATGAGATATTTGTGAGCTTTGCTCCTTCTACCTTCCCACTTGTGGATCAAGACCCCTTTGGGAAGAATCCTTGTGGATTTCAAGATCTCCTCAAGGAGAAGACTATCTTCAAGACCTCATCTCCTAGGAGTGGGAAGAACTTTGCCATTGTATCTTTTCCTTTGATTGCGTTTGTGACTTGTGGATCTTACGTTGCTATTCTAGTGGATGTGTAATTGGGAATTGTTTGAGTGATTTCCTCTTTGTGTTATTGTGTGTTCTTCCCCTTTCCCCCCTCCAAGTGTGAAAAGATCCCCTCTAGGGTTTCACCCTACATCACCGGGTCTCTTTCCCATATATTTGCCTTTGCGATCTACTTTTTCCTTGCATTTATTTTCAGATCTATTAAACCAAAAATACAAAATACCACTATCTTGGGTCACAAACACGGAACTCGGTTCACGAGGACGGTTTCAATGAGACAACCCACCATGTACTCCTACATGGCCTCTCACCGCTGCCTTTACCAAATCGTGTTCACACACTTAGCTCTCAATAGTAGGACATGTTCACCACATTCCAATCCATCCCCGATGAATCAGACCTGACTCAACTCTAAGCAATAGAAGGCATGACAAGCAAGCATTGATGAGTAGGCACATCATGGCTCAAACAATTGCAACATGCAGAGGAAAGGGTTCAACTACCGCAACATGTAATAGTTGGCTCGTTGTTGTCCTAATGCAGTAAAAGAGAGCAAGAGCAAGAGAGTGGGATTGTATCAGAATGCTCAAAGCGGGTTTGCTTGCCTGTCACTTCTGAAGATAGCATTGTGTCTTCATCAGTGTCATCAATCACATCATCGGAACAACGTCTACTGAGAGGGGACAAACACCGGGAATAGAGAAGGAAGAGAATTAATGCGACGCAACAATATGATGCATGATCATGACATGGCAAATGTTGTTGATCAAGCTAATGCAACTAGCAACCATATTAAATGAAGTTGGTTTGAACCAAAGATTCAAATTCAAACTCTGTATGTTATTACTCAAATGCCATTTAAATGATTTGACCTGATCAGCTGGCTTAACATGCTTTATCATGCATGAGGATAGTACCATTGGACAGATTGGATTTTTCTGATCATTTGTCATATATAAATTATTTCATTCTGAGCTACGGTTGAATTTATATGATTTTTAGAAGTTTTAACTTTTTCTGGAATTTCATGTATTATTTTTAATCCAGAAAATGATTAACTCCATCAACACTAGGTCAGGGTGACGTCGGCATTGACCAAAGTCAAATCCGACAGGTGGGGTCCACATGTCTGTGTAACAGTGCTAATTAAATCCTAACTAAAAATTTAGTAGAGGCCTGGGCCCGCATGTCATTGACATAGGGTCTATTAAGAATAGAATAGTTGCTTATCAGTTAAGCTAATTAGGATTAAGTTAATTGTTAGATAGGTTGCTTGGTTCTCAAGCAACCATGTATTTTCTTGGCTCTCAAGGCAACTATGTAATTCATTTTCTCTCAAGTAACTATGTGTTCACTTGACCGCCAAACACCATGTGTACTTCCGCCTGGGTATAAATACCCCCACTTCTATCATCAATAAAGGCTGATGAATCTTCTTTCTCATTTCTCTTATTCTTTATGTTTCAATCAAAACACGTTATCAGCACTTTGCCCTAATACATAGCAATTAGGCCATGAAAGAGAGTAGACCAGCAGCGCCGGCGACCCTCAGGCAACACAACGCATCACCAAGGACTTTCTCAAAGAACGCGGCGATGGTGGAGACGTTCTTGGCACTTTCCACGCTGGTCCCCATCGTATGACACCATCTCTGATGACACCCGGCCTTCCGTGTGGCGAGCTCACCCTCACGACAATGAGGCGAACAAGACCTCGCCGGCGTGGGCATGGGCCAGCTCGAGCACACCATCCCATCCATGGAAAAGACGAGCGTACATCCAATCCATGCAGATATCAATCGGAGAATGCTAATTGATTTTTTATTAGCATCGACAATCTGCTAATCATGTCTCTAGAATCGAGAGCAATTTCTTTTGCATGACATGAAGTCGGCCGGAGAATAACGGAGAGTAGTAGTAATTTGCTTGTGTTCTTGTGATTAAGATCAATAATCTAATTATTGATTACTTTTGCATGTATGCCTTTGTGAGAAAGCGCTCCCAGCATGAAGAAATCGATGGATCGTCGCTCATTAGATTCGATTTCTGGAGACTACGGGAGACATGATGGCCTCCGCCGCACGGAGATGCGAGCGAAGTGGCAGTCCATGGTGTGGCGGCGCCCGGCATTGTGGCGCCCTCTGGCGTCGCTACTGCGGCCCGACCTTCGGCGATGATCTTTATCACACTGCGTGGCCAGCGGTGTGGCGCCATCTTCAAGCGGCCGTGCTAGTTACCAATGACCATGACGCACGCACCAAGAAGAAATTAGGAAAGCCTCTTATCCTTTTGGCGAGTTTCAATCCAACCCTCCTAGTCCTGTTTACTCATATTCACATTTTAGTTCCCCTAATGCATGTTCAGGTCCACAGGATGTCTTGTACTTTACTCGCCTATATATTCCACGAATTTTCTGAAATAACGTTTCAAGTAGTAACAAGTATAGAATGATCATCAGATTTATAGTACTTTAGTTTCTACACTAGGCCCTCGGGCTTGGCGTACTATTTGATTAGTATTCGGTGCACTCAGGTTTATAGGATTTTGGATTATAGCCTTCAATGCATCAGTGTACGAAATTACCTATGTATAAATTCTCATATTTGTATTGCTAAATTTTAAGCCCTCTAGCTAATTTAGATCCTGAGATAACAACTGTGGCATATGACATCATTTAGTCCTCATTTATCGCATAAGCAATGAATATAATTTTGCATTTGCGTGTATTGCCACAGTAATACTAATGCAAAAGAATGTTTTGGTTACATTTGTTCCTTTGGAAGTTAAGATATTATATATGTCTTTGCCGCGAATATTTCCAGAGGCATATGGTTTAGGAGAACAACTATAATTTTTGCAATTGATTTCTTTTTCTTGCAAATCTACTTGTAATTCAAACATGAATTATGAAGTGTCATAGTCAATATGACTACCCGCATTTATTTGTGAATGACAAGGTATTGGTGGCATCTACTGCACCATTTGCAGATTATCCATCAATACTGTGAGGTCTACGTCTTGCTACTTTGACAAGATGACTACCTTTAATGTGCTCTTCCGAATATTAATATTAGATGTGACTACCTCAAGATATCATAAGGTAATATTGGCATCTACTATAAAATTTTGCAGACTATCCGATATTCTGCAAGGTCTACATCATGTCACTTTGTGACAGATGATTACCTTCAAAGTGATTTCATACATTTAGCATAACATAAGGTAATAGAATTATGAACATCCAGCGACAAAAGTCGACTATGTTTTTCTATTACTGCGAGATCTACACCATATTGGTGACTATCTTCAAAGTGTTATCCTACAAATTGAGGTCTACACATATGGTTATAAAGCATCAGCGATTTCAAAATTTGCTCCTTTGAAGCAATTGTTGTTGTTCACTAAAATGATTTACTATCATAGTAAATTTGTGCATGATCATTACATGTTGAATGGTATTATCTACCAATATCAATTATTCAAGCCTCAGTTTGCTTAAATAAGTTGTAGAGAATTACACAAATATATGCATACCTAGTGATTCTAATGTTGCATATTTCCTTGAGAATAAAGTCCAGAATGTTAGCAATGACTTCATCACATGTGTTATGTTGCAGGATACACCTAGGTTCACCAAGGATGACCTTGGCCAAAATTGTTCTCAAGCAAATCATTCTATCCATATACATCACTTACTCCTAGAAGTAAATTAAATAAATGCATGAGCCTTTTTCATGCAACACATGGATGACATTTCCAAATGCAAATTCATGTTAGGTGGGAGTGTTTATTTTAAGATGATTTACGACATCAGTCATTTTACCCATGTATGGCATTGTGGCACTATATATAACTCCACCTTCGGAAAATGTGTCATGGCTATTCTCTTAATAGCTAAGTATGTTCATATGCATTTTATATGTCACCAACTTCACTTAGTTCTTAAACTAAGTACATAATGGACGAATATTTATTTACTTTGAATATTTACGTTAAGAGATACATGTTCCCATGAGCATATCATGAATGATCACCCATTCGCTTTTCAAGACCTCAAGTCTACATGACTCACAATTCGACACTTCATCAAGTTTCAAGTTGAGATCCCGTGATCAAATAATTTCATATGCATATCCGATTGAAAATTCCTTATACACTTTACCTCCACTTAAGATGGCACTACCATTTTTATAATAAATAAACATGGAATTTCTTAAAATCATCTGATTCACCCAACGGGTGCTATACCATAATTTAAAATTCTTGCTAGTACCCAGAATGCTATGCAAGTTAGTGGTCACAAAATAGAACCATGAGGAACTCGAAGTAAAGTGGAGGCTAATAGACAACCAAAGACATAATTCTCTCTTAATAGGAATCGATCATTTTCAAATGATCAAAAGACGACTATCATGTTTGTCAAATGTGGGTTATATAAATATTGTAACTATGATCACCAAACCCTCAAACATATGGTCGAACCACACCACAAATTTATTAAAAGGCCAATAAGTTCAATGGGATAAATTTGAAAATTTGCAAATAACAACCTGGTTCTGGTAAAGGATTGTTCTCAAAATCTTCTTCAGAAGGAGGACCAAAATCTAGTGCAGAAAATGGAGGATGAACACATTTGCACTCAATAATATCGGACACCTCAGGCAATCTCCTAATTATCAAGCATATCATTAGCCTATACTTGTACTACTACATGTAGTAAAATGACCAATATCATATCCGTTGGATACAATATTTGATATATTTGAATGTATGTTTCAATTCATACTCAATATTGTTGCGTACACAATGATTTTCTAAGTATTGATAATTTAAATATTAGGCTTGATGGCCTTAGCCATCCTGGTTTGGGACGTTTAGAAAATTATTTGAAAATTCTATTGGTCACAACTTAACAAGTTGCAAAATATTCCACATATCATCAGATTATATGTGCACCACATGTGCCATAGGGGAATCTATTTTGAGGAACTCTCACCTTAAAACTCTAAATGAGCCACTTATTCTTTCTTGAACAGATTCAAAAGATATATGTGGAATGTTGAACCATTATCTGGGGTAATTTAGATACCTCCTGGTACTCATATACACATTCATAAAATATTTTTAAGTGTGTCTCTTATCACACAAAACCATGAACTTACCTGATAAATTGCTTAACTTATCAAAGTAGGAGAAAATTCTCCCGAACAAAGGATAAACCCATTCGAATGGACAATGTCATTGAACTCATTTCATGAGAATTTTCTGATTGCATTCAGTAACCTATGTACATACCCAGAATGGTCTAACTAAACTTCTTATCAAAGACTGTCAAATGAATTACATGATCACTTTTAAAGAATTGTAAATTTACCAGCCGCTTGCTGGACACATACGGCCTTACACACCATAAGTATGATCTAGATCATACCAACTGCATATCATACTTCTTTACCCTTGTAGTAACTACGTGGAAATCAACAAAGTATTTCCCATTCTGCGATAATTCCGTTACATACCGATATCACCACTCCAGCGTACATCAATGGGTACCCATAGAAAATTAGGGATCTATGTGAGGAATAACAATTTATCCGTCAATCAAAATTATTCATAGCATGTATGCTGATTGCATCAGCAATGAGGATATTGGCCGGCATTAGGGGGAGATAAGTACTGCAAAGAATGCCAAGAAATAAATTAGAAATGTTATTGACATTCAATCCTTATATCCACGTACTCAAAGAATCTGAACTAGAAGTTTGGAGAATCATATATTTGCAACACATTGCAAATTTGCCACATACATTTACTGATGACAAGGTGTCACTAAATTCTATAGTCCTGCAATGAAGTGTAGAAAGAGTGGAGGTACCTGATAAACCACTCTTCTCCCCAATGTGACGCCCCCGATTCAATCGTACACTAATCATGCACGCAAACGTGTACGATCAAGATCAGGGACTCACGGGAAGATATCACAACACAACTCTAAAACATAAATAAGTCATACAAGCATCATAATACAAGCCGAGGGCCTCGAGGGCTCGAATACAAGTGCTCGATCATAGGCGAGTCGGAGGAAGCAACAATATCTGAGTACGGACATAAGTTAAACAAGTTAGCCTTAAGAAGGCTAGCACAAAGCGGGGTACAGATCGAAGAAGCGCGGGCCTCCTGCACAGGATCCTCCTAACTACTCACAGTGGCCGTAAATCGTCGGTAGCTGCGTAGTAGTAGGCACCTCACGGTAGTAGTCGTCATCGACGGTGGCGTCTGGCTCCTGGGCTCCATCGTGCAGTTGCGACAATCGAGTAGAGAAAGGGGAAAAGGGGAACAAGGCAACCGTGAGTACTCATCCAAAGTACTACTGAAGCAAGGAGCTACACTACATATGCATGGATATATGTGTAAAGGGCCATATCGATGGGTGAGCTGAGAATGCGAGAATAAGAGGGGATAGGTAATCACTGTCAAGACTATGCTTCCGCAGCCTCCGTCTTGCAACATGTAGAAGAGAGTAGATGAAGTCCTCCAAGTAGCATCGCATAACATAATCCTACCGGCGATCCTCCTCGTAACCACGAGAGAAGGCGACCACCGGGTTATGTCGGCACTTGGAAGGGTGTGTTTTATTAAGTATCCGGTTCTAGTTGTCATAAGGTCAAGGTACAACTCCAAGTAAATCCTGTTACCGAAGATCACGGCTATTCGAATAGATTAACTTCCCTGAGGGGTGCACCACATTACCCGACACGCTCGATCCCATTTGGCGGACACACTTTCTGGGTCATGCCCGACCGCGGAAGATCAACATGTCGCAGCCCACCTAGGCATAACGGAGAGGTCAAAGACGCTGGTTCAAACCTAAGCGCCAGTGCAGGGCCCATCGCCTTAGCACACCAAGCACGCTATAACGCCCTGAAAGTCGACCCTAAGCCTAGTGGCGTTCTAGTCCAATCCGGCGCGCCGCTCGCTTCGGCCGACGTCACGAAATGCTTGGTGATACCCACGGCGCGGTTGCCCATATCTTGTCCCACGTGGCGGTTAGTGCGTATAAGGTCAACGACCCAACTCGGATCAAATACCAAGATCTCGTTAAGCGTGTTAAGTATCCATGAGACGCTGAGCGAGGGCCGAGCCACCTCTCACTCGAGTAGTCTCAACCTGCCACGACACTCCATACAAAGATCCACCACGAGGGCCGTTGGGACAAGCGTCCTTTCAGCCTCAATCAAGTGAATCACTCGCGGGTGCTCCACAAGCCGACCGACTATAGTCACCACATGTATCATGTATAAAATATATAGTATATACCCGTGATCAACTCCCGGTGATCACGGCCCGATAATATAGCACAGCAATGACGGACAAGAATGTAGGGCCACCGATGGAAAACTAGCATCCTATACTAGGCATGTAGGATTGCGAGTAAAAGGTAACAACAGTAGTAACAAGGACAGGCTATGCATCGAGGATAGGATAACGGAAAGCGATAACATGCTACACTACTCTAATGCAAGCGGTATAGAAAGAGAATAGGCGATATCTGGTCATCAAGGGGGGCTTGCACTGGTTGCTCTGGCAAGGAGGGTTGTCGTCGGCGTAGTCAATCACGAGAACATCGGCATCGGTCTCGAGGTCTCTAGGAGAGAAGAGGGAAGAAACAGTAAATATATAGAAAACAAAGCATCACAAAGCGAAGCATTGGCCATATCTTTGTGCGGGAGTGACCTAACGTATGGCTACACGATAAAGGTGAAGGGGGAATTCAACCAGGAATGTTTTCTCGGTTCCGGACCTGTGTCAAACACATGACCGGAGGGGGAAAGTTCCATGTTCAGCATGCTAGGGGCATGTGACAGATTAACAGAAAGCGTATCCAGATTCGTTGGATTTTTCTGAGCAACTTTCATATATAAAGTTTTTCGATCCGAGCTACGGTTTATTTTCTATGATTTTTCAAAGTTTTAAACATTTTCTGGGATTATCAAAATTAACAGAAATGGAATTATGACGTCAGCATGACGTCACTACTGCGTCAGCAAGTCAAACCGCCTGGCCCAGGTCAAACCTGACCCTCTGGGGCCCGTGGGGCCCGCAGTTAGTGGCTGTGAGGTGGGTTATGGCGTGACGGCTATTTATGCGACTTCGGGTAAATGGAGCAGTCACGAGGGGAAACGGCAGGGGAGAGTGGGCTGGCAGGTGAGTGGGCGGCCAGGTGGGTGTAGCCCAGGAAGGAGGGGGGGTTGCTCTCTCACTCTCCCTTTTCCTTTTCTTTTAGTTTTTCCCTTCTATTTATTTTCAGCAGCTTTTGCATTTTCCTTTTAGCCAATAATGACTTTGAAAAATTTGAATTTCCCTCATAATTTGAATTTGAATTTGACTTTGATTTTTCATCAAGTGATAATTAGCTCAGTAAGCATGGTGACGTGGCACCATTAACAGGGGATTACTGTAGCATGACACTGAGGGTGTTACAAATCTCGTCCACTACAAGAAATCTCGTCCCGAGATTTAAGGGGTGTAATGGGGAAAGACTTCGGAAAGAATGAGCTCAACACAAGATAGTTACCTGGGGACTATCTCAATGAACGTTGCAAAGAGGCATCTCTTGAGTTGAAATTCAAGGAAGTCAATGAGAGCAAGGTAAGAAGGTGCATTAAGAAGCTTCAAACGGGTAGGCAATCGTCCGTTGCCTGAAACAGAGTGTGAAAGGGTTTCAGAGCGAAGGGATTATGTATTTTGTCTGATACCAGAATTGGTGATCTCACGGAAGGTGGCTATGATTTACATACGAAACCAAGCGTGATAATAATTTTTTTTTTGAAACAGGGGGGAGTATACATGAGAGTTAGGTTTTGCTCCTGTGGAACTGTGGTTTATGGACCCACCATGTGGGTTAAAAGCAGGAAGGAGCTAACATTTTGCACGGTCATGATAGCAAGGCAGGTCAGAGGATAACATGTCAGTTATGTTGGGCCGATAGCAAGGCATGTCAGAGGGTAGCTTGCCAGTTATGTCGGCAACAATCATCGGTACCAAGGGCGAGGGACGAAGAGAACCATTCTCCTGCTCGTTGAACGAGGCGGACTAATAGGCAAAGTTCTCGCCCATCGGTGGTTACCGGAATGTCGTCCATAATAATGTGAGGTCTTCTTGACAGTTTGTACACCGAGGTGTTTACATAAGCAGTGAAATATTACTGCTTATATCATACAGATCACAAGAGAGATTATACAAATCAATGGAAAGGAAAAATGTGATTATCCGATTAAACACTCGAATGGAAAGGAAAATGTGTTTAAACACAAGTATTAGGAGTATATCCTTCCCAAGGGGAAGCGGAGCAGGATATACATGATATGACAGCAAGTTCAAAAGCATTTAGATAAAGGGGGCGAGGGAAGAATCATGATATTACCCATAAAACGGTGTTTGGATAATAGATCAAGAAACATTCGACAATGTGCTTCCAATGTTCTTAATGATGTTCAGAGTAACGCAGTCATACTTTTGGATAGCATTGACATGGTCATCAGGTAAAGGCTGAACCTTGGGAACACAAAGGACCCGTCGGGAATTACTTGAACACCTCAAGCAATTTTATCAAGGAAGATGAGGAGGTGGCCGATGGTTTCAGCAAAAATCCATCGACATGTCAAAAAGGATGTATTTCCAAAATTTATATGAACAAATTCGTGTTGGGGGAGGCAAGAATGTTGTCGATGATAACACAAATCATCGAGGGGCAAGGATGGTATTTCTCATCATGAATTCAATTGATAACATGAAATAGCATCATAATGTTGATGATGATCACGACACATTTGTCGAGAGATTTCATGAAGATGTAATCTATTGGCGATGACATCAAGTCAAAGGAATGATGAAGCGAAAGGTTATTGGAACCACGGGTACGACACAAACTCGAAATCAAGCTTGGTGTCCAAGGCGAAATGATATGATGAGGAAGATCAACGTAAGCTTAGCTCATCGTCGAAAATTGTGCTCCAGGAAGAAGGACGAGGTAGCACAGTTAAAATTTAGCACGATAATGAAATAGTCGATCATGCTAGGAATGACTTGAAGAATTATTAAACTCGTAAGCAACGAAAAATAGCTTAGAGTTATTGAATCGGAGTGCGGAATCGATTCACTTATCGGTGTTCTCGAGTGACTAATAACTCGGAACCCGGGGCAATCTAAAATCGGCGAGGAGCAATGCGGATGAAGACTCATAGGAAGCAACACAATTGTTTGATATTCTCGAGATACCGGAGGGTAATACTCGAAGGTAGAGTAGAATAGATGCTTGACAGGTGAATGATCTGCAGAAGACAAGTACTTTAACTTGTTCGAGAAATGGGATCAAAGAAGAACAATATGGCCAGAACCATGATTGCAAAAGAACAAATCCCAGAGACCGGATGATATTATATCAAGGAAGTTATTATTACAAGAAGCTTACATGATAGGATCTACATCGTTTCCATGGGCATGAACATAAAGTTCAAGGTCGACTCCCACTTCTCCAATGCACAGCCTTCCATTCACTCCTCGTTTTCAAAGAAATTGTAGTGCTGAAGATTTATCTAGTGAAGCACCAGAAGAGTATGACTCGCATAACTTTCAAGTCCACACGAATTAGGAAAGGCATAGGTTCAACCCATCGGGACATTTTCTGAAGCTATACAACACAATAACGGGAAGCGGCGGTTACACGCCGAAAGCAAAGAAATTTGGTGATGCGGAGTAGATGATACAACTCGCCAGAGGCATTTTGTCTCATGGGAAAGTCGTCAATGATTTAAAATATGAAGGAGCTGTCGGATAGTAATCCACCAAAAGATCACGTGGTCCGCAAAGGATCTGATGTGAATATCGGTATTCAACCAGAAGAAGGGATGCAAAGGAATCGGTTTATGGAAACATCGGAATAAGCCGAAGCTTGAATACAAAGGGTTTACGATTTTTAAAACAGAAGATCAGAAGCAGAGGCTCTGATCAAAAGATAATTGAGTAAGTTGAATAGACTTAGAGGTGTACCCGATCAAATCTGGATTGGGCAAGAACCAGCTCATATCTGGAAGGATGTCTGAGCTGGAAAGAGAATTTTGAAGGGTTAATTTATGATTGCGAGTATTCGCTCACACGTTAAATCCATAGGAACAGAATGACAATCACAAAGAATTTTAAAGAATATTGCTAGACATATGGAATTAACCCTAATGCAAGCAGGCAAGGAGAATCAAGAGTAATATCTTTGCGGAGGATTTTGGAAGATCAGATAGTATTTCCAAGTATTTAGGAAAGCATATGAACAAGCGGGGATGAAACGAACCCCGGTTAAGTGAATTATCCGCAGTGCAAATGAAGCTGCAAGGGAGAAGGCACAAAGGACTCTCGGTACAACGGAGAGTACTAGGGGTATCTTGTAACAACAGGAGCAACTGGGGATGAAGGTACAAGTGGCAAGGATGTTATTCACGGGGATAATCAGCGGTCAGAAACTGCAAGGCAGTGGATACAGGGTCTCGGGATGCATCGAGAAGTAACTTCAGAATCTTCTGGCCAAGCAAGCGATCAGTAGAAATGCCAGGGCTCTTCGGGAGGGAGTGGTTACGAGAACCTAATGTCAGAGTTAGTAAAATGTTTAACCCGAATAGACAAGAGATAAGAGTCCCAGAGTAGACGAGGAATAAAAGATCCTAATACCACCCAATGGCGACGTGGGCCCGTAAGACACACAACCATGTTAGTAAAACATTTTTGCAGCGACTAGACTCAACTTCGGCCAAGGAGTTGGAAAGGGGGATTCTTACAGGCAGTCGGCTCTGATACCAACTTGTGACGCCCCCGATTCAATCGTACACTAATCATGCACGCATAACGCATTAATGCGATCAAGATCGAGGACTCACGGAAGATATCACAACACAACTCTAAAACATAAATAAGTCATACAAGCATCATAATACAAGCGAGGGGCCTCGAGGGCTCGAATACAAGTGCTCGATCATAGACGAGTCGGAGGAAGCAACAATATCTGATGCAGGACATAAGTTAAACAAGTTTGCCTTAAGAAGGCTAGCACAAAGCGAAGTGCAGATCGAAGAGGCGCAGGCCTCCTGCCTTGGATCCTCCTAACTACTCCTCGGTAAATGCGTCGGCGGGCTGCTGCGTAGTAGTAGGCACCTCCGGTAGTAGTAAATCGCCATCGACGGTGGCGTCGCTCACAGGCTCCATCGTCTGGTTGCGACAATCGAGTAGAAAGGGGAAAAAGGGGAACAAGGCAACCGTGAGTACTCATCCAAAGTACTGCAAGCAAGGAGCTACACTACATATGCATGGATATATGTGTAAAGGGCCATATCGGTGGACCGAACTGCGAGAATGCCGAATAAGAGGGATAGCTAATCACAGCCGAAGACTATGCTTTGCAGCCTCCGTCTTGCAACATGTAGAAGAGAGTGGTGAAGTCCTCCAAGTAGCATCGCATAACATAATCCTACCAGTGATCCCTCCTCGTAACCACGAGAGAGGCGACCACGGGTTGTATGCTCGGCACTTGGAAGGGTGTGTTTTATTAAGTATCCGGTTCTAGTTGTCATAAGGTCAAGGTACAACTCCAAGTCGTCCTGTTACCGAAGATCACGGCTATTCGAATAGATTAACTTACCTGCAGGGGTGCACCACATTACCCGACACGCTCGATCCCATTTGGCCGGACACACTTTTCTGGGTCATGCCCGGCCGCAGAAGATCAACACGTCGCAGCCCCACCTAGGCATAACAGAGAGGTCAAGACGCCGGTCTAAACCTAAGCGCCCAGTGGGTTCCGCCCATCGCCCTTAGCACACCCGCACGCTATAACGCGGCGAAAGCAGACCTAGCCTAGTGGCGTTCGATCCAATCCGCCAGCGCCTCGATCGGCCAGCGTCACGAAATGCTTGGTGATACCACGGCCCGGTTGCCCATATCTTGTCCCACGTGGCGGTTAGTGCGTATAAGGTCAACGACCCAACTCAGATCAAATACCAAGATCTCGTTAAGCGTGTTAAGTATCCCATGACGCCCGAGCAGGCCAGCCCACCTCTCACCCAGGTAGTCTCAACCTGCCTGACGCTCCGCCACAAAGATCCACAGAGGGCCGTTGGGACAAAGGTCCTTTCAGCCCCCAATCCGTGAATCACTGCGTGGGTGCTCCACAAGCCGGCCCGACTTTAGTCACCACATGTATCATGTATAAAATATATAGTATATATCCGTGATCAACTCCCGAGTGATCACGGCCCGATAGTATAGCATAGCAGACGGACAAGAATGTAGGGCCACTGATGGAAAACTAGCATCCTATACTAGGCATGTAGGATTGCGGTAAAGGTAACAACAAGAGTAACAAGGACAGGCTATGCATCAGGATAGGATAACGGAAAGCAGTAACATGCTACACTACTCTAATGCAAGTAGTATAGAAGAGAATAGGCGATATCTGCTGATCAAGGGGGGGGGCTTGCCTGGTTGCTCTGGCAAGGAGGGTTGTCGTCGACGTAGTCGATCACAGGGGCATCAGCATCGGTCTCGAGGTCTACCGGAGAGAAGAGGGGGAAGAAACAGTAAATATAAAGCAAACAAAGCATCACAAAGCAGAACGTGGCCATATGCTGTGCCGGGAGTGACCTAACGTATGGCTACACGATAAAGGTGAAGGGGGATTTCAGCCGGGAATGTTTTCCCGGTTCCGGACCTGTGTCAGACACATGACCGGAGGGGGAAAGTTCCATGTTCAGCATGCTAAGGGCATGTGACAGATTAACAGACCGCGTATCCAGATTCGTTGGATTTTTCTGAGCAACTTTCATATATAAAGTTTTTCGATCCGAGCTACGGTTTATTTTCTATGATTTTTCAAAGTTTTAAACATTTTCTGGGATTATCAAAATTAACAGAAACGGAATTATGACGTCAGCATGACGTCACTACTGCGTCACCAAGTCAAACCGCCTGGCCCAGGTCAAACTTGACCTATGGGACCCACCTGTCATAGACAGTGGGTTAAACAGAGTTAGTTTTAAATCTATACAGAGTTAATTAATTAGTTGGCCCGGCCTGTTAGTGGGTATTTAGCTAATCTAACTAAGTTTTAATTAAAAGCCTTTTAGTTAAATTAGTCAAACGAACGGGCTCACACGTCAGTGGCCCACGGGTGCCCAGTCTGTAGTTGACTGGGTCAACCCAGTCATCTGGGGCCCGTGGGGCCCGCGGTTAGTGGGTGTGAGGTGGGTTCGGCGGCAACGGGCGCGCTGTAGCGACTCGGGTCGTGGAACAGTGCGTGTGGGGAGACGACCGGGGAGGGGGAGTGGGCTGGCCAGCTGGAGTGGGCCGGCCCAGGTGGGTGTAGTCCAGGAAGGAGGGGGGGTTGCTCTCTCACTCTCCCTTTTCCTTTTCTTTTAGTTTTTCCCTTCTATTTATTTTCAGCAGCTTTTGCATTTTCCTTTTAGCCAATAATGACTTTGAAAAATTTGAATTTCCCTCATAATTTGAATTTGAATTTGACTTTGATTTTTCATCAAGTGATAATTAGCTCGATAAGCATGGTGACCTGGCACCATTAACAGGGGATTACTGTAGCATGACACTGAGGGTGTTACACCCAAATAAGAGCAAGAGGGGTACAAAATCTGACAAAACAAGATATAACTTCTCGTATGCTTCCACGGACATAGAGGAAATCAAATCCTCAACCAGTAAATGTAATTCAACATCAAGTTGAAAGACTCCTCATTGGATGCTCATCATCCAAAGCCCGGCATAAATGTGCACAAATGTTTTTGTGTCGGGACATCGAAACACCTTGACTCCATTTGTTGTAGGAAATCACAAGGAGTTAAAAAGGAATGAATATATTATCCACAAACTTCAATGTTTCCATTGGAATCATATAAACTAAAGACTACATTTGTCGACATATATTTTTCTCAAATTGCTAAAACCTTTTGGGCCCTGAACTAAAATCCATGGTAGAGTGCCTCTTGCACTCATATTGGTTCACATAAAAGGAAGCGAGTAACAAAGAATAGTAATCGCTCTGCAAATGAGTAGTATTTACCGCAGTAATACCTAATCCTCCTAAGTATCATCCCTACGAAATACTAAAAAAACTTCTCATTCATGGACAAAGTCAATGAGGTGGTGAGAAAAGCAAGGCTTGTAGCAAAATGGTTCACGCAGAGACCCGACATCGACTATGATGTAACATACCCGCTTGGCATGAGTGGAATTATGTTTTGATACTAAATATCATTGGCAATAAAATAATAATATTATTCATGTAGTTGATGGATGAAGTGGCTACATACTCATATGAGTCACTCATTTCAAAAATCTGTATTGAAGTCCCTGAAGGGCTTATACTTCTGAATCAAAAAGCAAATCGCAACAATTTTTGTGTAAAACGTCATAAGTCACTTTATGACTTGAAATAGTCGGAAATCATATGGTACTACCAACTAAATGAGTTCCTTCTTCAAAAGGATTACTGAAATAATGATGATTATTTAGATGTTTAATAAAGGAATCCCAAATTTGATTTCCTTTCATCACCTCAGTGTATATTGATGACCTCATCGTCTATGTCTATACAAGACCTAAACATACACAAAATCATCTAAAGACGGAAAATTTGGATCAAGCCAAATTTAGCTTAAGCTTACAACTTGAGCATTCTCTCAAGAATACATATCAGACTACATATATCCAAAACATCCAAAACATATACGAGAAGGTCAATGTGGATATATCATACCAATAGAAGACGTTTAATATGGTCATACTACCCGTGATGGGGTACAAATCTATTCATACCTAGGGTGATAATGAAGTGATATCAGGACCTGAAGTACTATATCCCACTAATGTCAAAGCACTCATATAATAATTGCAAAGTAAATGGGGCACGACACTATATTTGCTATCTTTGTTCAGAGTGCACCCCCCAACAAAAGGTATATGGTCGATATAAGAAATATCAGCTTATATCTCAAGCTCACAATAAATCTTGGATACTCCCATCAGGAAATACAAGATATCGCCATGATATGATATAATGATATTGGCTCTTTATTTGATCCCAACAATGCCATATCAATGACTAAATTTGCTGGAATAGCCTTCATATGGAAGTCATCTAAATGGGCTTTAATGGCTATTTCCAGTTGTCATTCTGACATAACTGCTTTATCTAAAAGCATTGCAAAATATGCATGGCTTAGCAGAATGATTAACCACACTCAAAATCATGTGGTTGGGATTCATCAGAATCACATAACTTGATTTATCAAGACGCTACCACTTATGTTACTCAAAAACTACAGGTTATATGAAGAGCAATATCATAAAGTACATTGCTCAAAAATTTCTTATCCTCACGAATTATAGAAAGTGAGTATATGCAAACAACATACTTTGAAAATCGTACAGATTATTCATAATGTAATGATCATATCAATGGAATTTGTATTACACATTCTCCAGGTTTGCAAAGTTCAGGAGGAGTAATTTCTCAAAATCTATAACCTATTAACAATCCTAAGATTGCATATATTGTACTCTTTTTTCCTTCATGAGTTTTCCCTAATGGTTTCTCATAAAGGTTTTTAATGAGACAATATAAAGACAAGTGCATGTATATGTCATACATTTTCTCCTTATATTTTGACCACTCGTTTTAAAGGAGTTTCCAATGGCATATCATATCGCACTCTTTTCCCTGATGAGTTTTCTATCAAAGTTTCTCATAATGGGTTTTAATGAGGCAATATCTGATCAAAGATCATACGTCATACTTTCTATTTTCCCTATCGGGGTTTTTAAAGAAAGTACACAAGATATATTAATTGTTCTCTAAACTCATCGATGATTTTTTCCTTCTTCAAAGGTTTTTCTCATATGAGTTATCAAGAGACAATAATCATTATATGTTGCATCATTTTTTCCTTATTATTTTTCCCACTGGTTTTAGAGAAGTTTTATCAACATATCTGCATTATTCTCCTCATATTTTTCCCATAGGGTTTTTGGAGGAGACATTCAAGATTATTCAAAGAATTTTTCATGATGATGGATATACCAAAGAAGAGGCATTGTACAAGGGGGAGTGTTAAGAATAGAATAGTTGCTTATCAATTAAGCTAATTAGGATTAAGTTAATTCTTAGATAGGTTGCTTGTTTCTCAAGCAACCATGTACTTTCTTGCTCTCAAGGCAACTATGTAATTCCTTGGCTCTCAAGTAACTATGTGTTTACTTGACCGCCAAACACTATGTGTACTTCCGCCTGGGTATAAATACTCCACTTCTATTATCAATAAAGACTGACGAATCATCTTTCATTCATTTCTCTTGTTCTTTATGTTTCACTCAAAGTGGGGTCAACTAGATTAAAGTTAATCCTATGATTAGCCGGAGCTAAACCGTCGGCGGCGAGCCGAGACGGCTGAGGAGCTCGGGATGTGCCCTCCGTCGACCAAATGGACAGTGAAGGGGCCCCACGTGGAGATGGTGCTCGACTGCGTCCAACAGAGCAGCCAGCAGCAGCTGGGGTGGCATGTGGCAGCAGCGGCATGGACAGCGGTGACGGCCGAAGCTACGGTTGCACGGGCGCGAGGGCTGTAGTGCCTTAGCAGGTGAGCTGAGGGGCGCGGCGGGATCCTGGGAACCCGGCGAGCACCCGGAAGCAACTAGAGCGAGCGGAAGAGCTCCGGGGCAGGGACGGCAACTATCGCTCGAAGACGAGCAGGGGAGGAGGGAAAAAGAGGGGCGAGCTCATGGTGGTCGCGGCAGAGGCCTCGGCGAGCTCGGGGAGGGGTTGGTGATGACGTGAGGTCGCTAACAATCTCGGTGGCCGAACAAAGAGGGCGGCGGTGGTGGCGGCGTTGCAGCATGTGCGGGGCCTCGTGGATCGTCGAGGTGGTCGGGGACATCGAGACGGAGCTCACAGGCATGGCAAGGGGTCTAGGGGGAGGCAGTGGACATGGTGGCAGCGATCGGCGGTGGCTGTGGCGCTCGGGCACGAGGTGGGGAGCGATGAGGAGGAGGGGAAAGAGGACGGGAGTGAGCAGGTCAGGTTCGGGGGCGTTCATGGCGACGTCCTGGTGGTTGAGGCACAGGCAGGCAGGGTGGTGGTGGTCGGGCGCGTGCTCGCGTGTGTCGGCCACGCGCGTTTTGTCCTCCTGGCGCGATGGAGAAGATGACTGGCAGGGCCAATGGGCTGGGCCGGCACAGTGCCAGGCCATGTAAGTGGCCTGGGTACTGTTCTCTCTCTTTATTTTAGTTTATGTTTTCTATTTCTGTTGTAGTTTTGAGCTTTAGGAAAAAATACCAGGCATTTTCTAAAATCCTGAAAATAATCATGGACACTTTCTAAATTATCTCAGTGGTACACAAATAATTCCAGCATTATTTGAGCACTTTAATTATTTATAGTATTTAAATGCCCAAAGTCAAATACAATAAGATTTAACTCAAAAATCTAGGATGACCTAGAAAAATGTAAACCATTTTTGGCGGAGGTTTCCAACCAATTCAAAAATGATGAAATTTTCTGAAGGGCCTTTTAGTTTCATTGAAAAGATTTGAAGTTGACCCTAGTTGAATTCATTTGGTGTTGGGGTTTTGTTGGGGATATAACTATTTGTGTAAACCGCCTAGGAGGGGCCGGGTTACGCAAAGATGATTCATCATTTGAAGCCCAAGATCAAGCATGAAGATGGCGGTTCAATAAAGGGTCTAAAGCCCACAGGCGACTTAAGGCCCGTAGTGATAAACCTCCGTAATGGCATGACTTGTATTATAAGGCAAGGTTAACTAGTCACCAAGCCGGACATTGTTTATGAGTCGGTCGGGACTCTGTGAGCCATAGGGCATCAACCCGTGTATATAAGGGGACGACCCGCGGGCGGCTTAGGACAAGTAACATCTAATCGAGAGCCAGGCATAGCGTATCTCGCTCCCTGGTCATCGAAACCCTAGCAATACCAACCCAACTAGACGTGGGCTTTTACCTTCATCGTAAGGGGCCGAACTAGTATAAAAACTCTCTCATGTCCCTAGTCCCGTTAACCCCTTTGAGCTTCCTAGTTGCGATGGCTCCACGTTTAAGTCCTTGCAAGTGGACATCTGCTGTGACAATTCCATGACAGTTGGCGCCCACCGTGGGGCCAGCGCACGATGGATTTGAGTTCTTGAAGGGCAACTAAGAAGGGCTCAGGGGATACGCTGTGGGCCGGATGACCAAGAGTTGTCGCGGCAAGATCTAGATCGACGACGAAGGCTGGGGCCCTGACGCCGGCTCAATTGAGTACGGGTACCGGGTCCCCTTCGGTGGAATCCATGTCTTCATCGGCCGGATTGGTGAGCCAGGCCCTGAGCTGGACAACTGCACCGATATCGTTGAGACGGCTCAGCGCGCGAGACCCGCCCGGGCTCAACCCGCCATGAAACGTGCTTTCGTGGGTTGTATCCACGGAGAGGAATTTTCTGAAAGGTCCATAGATAGTGGTGAGACGGCCGTCCACTCCGATGGTGATTCGTCCATTGGTGAAACGGATTCGTTGTACCAACTGCAAGATGGCAGGCTTGGGAGCTGTTCCAATGGCAGCAGTATTCCGGACCCCTTTGAGCTGCCAAGCAGGGTAGGGATCTTCATGGCTGGTACTCAACCCGGCCAAAACTCTACGGCTGCGGCAGTGATAACGTCCGGGTCAGGAGCAGCCGGGGCAGGAGGCCCTGCGTGCCCGCCGGCTCAGGTGCTGATTGATCTCATGGACAAGTTGACGGCCCTATTAACCGCCACAGTTATTCCTGCAAGTCAAGATGAGCACGATGCAGAGGTGGTACAGGTACGTGAGGAAATAGCCCGGGCCAAGGAGGCCTTGGCGGCTGAGGATACCGGGTTGGCCGCAGAACGGGCGGCTTTGGATGCACGGGCCCAATAGCTCCAGTCAGAGGCTTTCCAGCTTACGATGAGCCTGAACGCATCTAACGAGGTGATGAGGAGGAGACACCAGAAAACTCAATCCCGTTTGCCTCTGGTTTATGATCCTCGGAACCTTTTTTCCACACCCGGAGCCGGCCCAAGTAACTCGCCAGAGGCAAATCAATTCGTAACATCCCGAGTAGGGGGACCAGTTCAGCCTCGGGTGATGGCACCTCCTCATGTCAATATGACCCCGCCCCTCTACGTACCAACACCATCGGGTCACTTTTCTAACCCCATGGAGAACCTGATCGCGGCATCAGCACGTTTGGCGGCTCTCCCGGTGGACGGTGGCGATCCAACAGAGGTGGAGACGTAAAGGATCAGAGAACTTGTCCAGACGGCTCTTGCTCAGCAGGAGGCCTATTCCTATAGTCGAGACAGGATTCATTCGACTCCTCGCCCAAGTCGGAGCCCGAGTTATAGCAGGCATATGGAGTGAGAGGCTTTGTCAAGCAACGCCCAGCACCGTAATCAGCCCGGCGGTTATAATCCGGTGTAGGACAGGATACGTCAAGAGGACGAGCGGGCGGCTCAACTGGCGGCTCAACAGGTGGCTCATCAAACCTTCCCGGACTATCCAACGACTTCTGTTGAGGCGAGGTGGCCACTAGAACGGCGGTGTTCCTTGTTTAGTGCCGACTTTGCGTAATGTGCGTCTGCCCAAGGACTTGAAGGGCCCCCGAAAGGTGCCAAATTATACGGCCGACTTACAGCCTGGGGCGTGGATCGAAAGCTATGAGATGGCCATGGAGCTATTGGAGGTCAGTGATGCAGCAATGGCTAAGTACTTCACCATGATGCTGGATGGAACGGCCCGGACTTGGTTAAAGGGTCTGCCGCCTAATTCCATCGATTCATGGGCGGAGTTAAAAGCCCGGTTCATTCAGAACTTCAAAGATACCTGCAAGCAGTCCATGTCAATTGTGGACTTGACTAATTGTAAGCAAGAGGAGGGTGAATTCACCACCCATTGGGTGCGCCGGGTCAAGGAGATAATACATTCATCTAACAAGATGGATGCCGGCTCTGCAGTCTTAATGTTGGAGAAAAATTGCCGATTTGAACCGCTGAGACAGAAGCTGGGGCGCCTCAAGCGTGATTGTAATGATATGGGTCAGCTCATGGCGGCTTTAGTCAAATACGCCGATTCTGATAGTACCAAGGATCCCGCGTCTGATGAGGAAAAGATAGGGAAGGGAAAGAAGAATGGCAATGGAAAGGGTCAGCAGCATAACCCAGTGAATCAAGGAGGCAACAAGCGTAAGGCCGATGGTAACCTGGAGTTTGTGGCCAATGCCAATGCAGAGGGTAACAATCAGAGACGCAAGGGTAGGCCGCCCCCTCGATCTGGCGGGTCAGGTCCATCTCTTCAGCAACTACTCAATGAACCCTGTCCGAGAGACGGCACTCGGGAAAGGCCAGCCACTCACTTTTGGAAGGATTGTGCGATCATGAAGGCTTTCAAAAATTCCAACACATTCGATGGCAATCATGGGTCGGTTGGCGGCTCAGGTACCGGCGGTTTTCATGGCCCGGGTGGCAGTTCAAATTCCGTCTTTCAGGGAAATCAAGGTGGCTATAATCAGCAGCAGTTTGGTCAGGGAGGTCAGCAGCAGCAGCAGTCGGGTTATCAGAGCAATCCAAAGCAGCTGAATAGTGGAAAGTATCATGTGTTCACCACTAGCTTATGCAAACGAGACCAGAAGCTTCATAAAAGGGCTGTGAACGCTGTTGAGCCGGCGGTTCCCCGTTATTTAAGGTGGTCAGAGCAGCCTATTGTGTGGAGTAGGGAAGATCACCCTCCCCGGGTTGACAATCCGGGTCGATTACTTTGGTGGTAGCACCTCAAGTTGGTGGATATAAATTCACTAAGGTACTCATGGACGGAGGTAGCAGCATCAACATCCTCTATTATGAGACCTTTCGGTATGGGGTTGATCAAAAATTTAAAGACATCCAACACTGTTTTCCATGGAGTGGTGCACAGTAAGTCGGCGTACCGGTTGGTAAGATTGAGTTGGAGGTAGCCTTTGGAGATGAGTATGATTCTAGGGTTGAGAAACTAACATTTGAGGTAGTCAAAATCCGGAGTCCATATCACGCTCTGTTTGGACGACCGGCTTACGCCAAATTCATGGTGCGGCCGTGTTATGTTTATTTGCAGCTCAAAATGCCGGGTCACAAGGGCACCATTACTATGCATGGGGAGCCGAAGATAGCCCCGAATGTGAGGAGGGGATGCTGGTTATCTTTGAGTCTGCTTGTGCAGCAGAGGAGCTGAAGTTTTATCAAGATAATGTTGACCGGCGTATATGACATCTCTTAATAAGCAAACAACTTAGCATGACCCGGCGATTAATTTTAACTCAGCTGATGAAACCAAGCTTGTTGATTTTACTCCAAGCGACTCATCTAAACAATTCAGCATCAGTGCCAATCTGGATCCTAAATAGGAAAGCGCGCTCATTGAGTTCATCCATGAGAATCGGGACATCTTTGCATGGAAACCTTCTGACATGCCGGGTGTACCGAGAGAACTCGCTGAGCACACTCTTAATATTGATCCGAAGTTTAAGCCGGTCAGGCAATTTCTGCGGCGGTTCAACGAAGAGAGATGGAAAGCTATTGGTGAGGAGGTGGCCCGGCTCTTAGCGGCCGGGTTTATTGTTGAAGTTTTTCACCCAGAGTGGTCTGCTAACCCGGTGCTTGTAATTAAAAAGAATGGCACCTGGCGGATGTGTGTGGATTACATGGACTTAAATAAGGCGTGTCTGGCTGATCCTTTTGCTCTTCCCCGTATTGATCAAATCATTGATGCTACGGCGGGTTGCGAGCGTTTGAGCTTCTTGGACGCTTACTCTGGTTATCATCAGAGCAAAATGGCAATTAAGGACCAGGAGAAGACGGTCTTCATCACTCCGTTTGGAGCCTTCTGTTATGTATCAATGCCATTTGGGCTCAAGAGTGCCCAGGCGACTTATCAGCGATGTGTACAGAACTGTCTCCACAATCAGATTTGGCACAATGTTCATGCTTATGTGGATGATATAGTGGTTAAATCCAGAGAGAAAGAAACCTTGATAGATGATCTGAAAGAGACCTTTGACAATCTCCGGGTTTACAAGATGATGCTTAACCCGGCCAAATGTGAGTTTGGCGTGCCAGCAGGCAAGCTTTTGGGTTTTCTGGTCTCTAACAGAGGCATTGAAGCTAATCCGGAGAAGATCAAGGCGATTACCTCCTTGGCTAAGCCGGCGTGCATCAATGATGTTCAAGGATGGCGTGGTCGTATCGCTGCTTTAAGCGGTTCATAAGCGGTTGGGTGAGAAGGCCATACCATGTATCGATGATGAAGAAAACGGACAATTTTGTCTGGAGTGATGCTGCTAATGCTGCCTTTGAAGATTTAAAGAGACAGTTATCTGAGCCGCCAGTCCTTGCGGCACCCATTGATAAAGAGCCGCTATTGTTATACGTGGCCGCTAACTCATGTGTTGTCAGTGTTGCAATTGTGGTGGAGCGCAAGGAGGCTGGCAAGGAGCATCCGGTTCAACGACTGGTTTACTACATCAGTGAGGTGCTCATTGAGTCTAAGCAAAGATATCCGCATTGGCGTAAGCTTGTTTATGGGGTGTTCATGGCGAGCGGAAGCTTAAGCTAATACTTCCGTGGTCACCCCATCACTGGTAAGTTCTGCTCCCTTGGGAGACATCATCCGCAATAGAGAGGCCACCGGGGCCGAGTGTCGCCAAGTGGGCCATTGAGCTTGGGCCTCATGGTTTGAAGTATGTGCCACGACCGCTATTAAGTCTCAAGCAACCGTGGACTTCATCAATGATTGGACAGAGCTGCGAGACACACGAGGAGAAGCCGGATAACACATATTGGACTACTCACTTTGATGGATCCAGGCAGTTGGAAGGCTCGGGGGCTGGAGTCGTTTTAGCTTCCCCTCGAGGTGACAGATTTTGTTATGTGCTCTGGCTCATGTTTCCTTGTACTAACAATGCAGCTGAATATGAGGCCTTGCTCTCTGCAGATGGCCAAGGAGATGAATTTAAGCCAGGTACGATGCTTGGGCGACTCAGATCTGGTGGCTCAACAGGTGTCAGGCAAGTGGGACTCTAAGGATCCCCTCATGGCGGTTTATCGCCGAGAGGTTGATGTCATAGTCAAGCACTTCAAGGGTTATCAAGTGGAGCACATTGATCGAAGGAAGAATGAGGCGGCCGATGCTTTAAGCCGGTGGGATCTCAAAGATAAGCCGGTACCGCCTAACACCTTTTTGGATGTTTTGCATAATCCTTCATCAAGTTACCCACAGAGGAAGACTTAGCTGTTCCGGACCGGAAGCGCAGCTGGTGGCGGCTCTTCACGTCATCCCGGATTGGACAGTGCCATACTTGGCTTACATGACCCAGGGAGAATTGCCTGAGGATGAGACCTTGGCGAGACAAATCATCCGGCGATCTAAAACCATGACAATTGTTCATGGTGAGTTGCATCATCGCAGTGTCACTGGGGCGTTTCAACGTTTTGTGTCACCTGCGGAAGGTCAGGAAATACTTTGTGAGATCCATGAAGGTGATTGTGGTCATCATGCCGGCTCAAAATCTCTTGTGGCCAAGGCTTTCCGTCCTGGTTTTTATTGGCTGACGGCTCATGCTGATGCGGAAGATCTGGTCAGTAAATGTGACGGTTGTCAAAATTTCTCACGACGAGCTCATGTGCCGGCTCAAGAATTGAGGATGATTCCAATTACTTGGCCGTTTGCAGTTTGGGGCCTTGACATGGTCGGGCCTTTCAAAAGGTCCAAGGATAAAAAGACACACCTCCTGGTGGTGGTTGATAAATTTACAAAGTGGGTTGAGGCAGAGCCGGTCAGTAAGTGTGATGCAAGAACGACGGTTCAGTTCATGAAAAAGGTGATCTTTCGCTTAGGTTTTCCACACAAAGCATCATAACCGACAATGGCACTAACCTCTCCAAAGGTGCTATGGAAGAGTTCTGTCAACGAGAACATATCCGGCTTGATGTTTCGGCGGTAGCTCATCCTCAATCCAATGGTCAAGCTGAAAGAGCCAATCAGGAGACCTTGAAAGGTACAAAACCCCGGCGCATGGCCCCCTTACAGCGGACGCCGGGTTGTTGGGTGGAGGAATTACCCTATGTGATTTGGAGCATCAACACTACACCTAACAGATCTACGGGTTATACACCTTTCTTCATGGTTTACGGAGCAGAGTCGGTCCTGCCAAGTGACATCCGTCATGACTCGCCCAGTGGCGGCTTACGTTGAGGCTGATAATGAACAAGCTCGTCAAGATGCACTTGATTTGTTGGATGAGAAGCGAGATTTGGCAATAGCCCGCTCGGCTATTTACCAACAGGACATGCGCCGTTATCACAGCTGCCGGGTTAGATCCAGAACCTTTCAGGAAGGTGACTTAGTGCTTCGGCTCATCCAGGATCAATCCGATATGCACAAGTTGTCCCCCCCTTGGGAAGGACCCTTTGTGGTCAGCAAGAACCTGAACAACTGGTCATATTACCTCATCGATGTTTGAGAGCACAAGGACTCACGTAAGTCGGAAGAGGAGACCCGCCGGCCGTGGAATATCGCTCATCTTGACGCCTTACTACACTTGAGCCACCGGCTCTCGGGATGTACATATTTTGAGACGATATATTATGAAAAGCAATAAAGCAGGACCTCTGTCCTTTTCGTCCTCAAAAGTTTATATGTCTTCCTTATTATGTTGTTGAAACAACCAACAGGGACCAGATCATATTTGAATCCGGCTTTCCCTTTGGTATGGCTTATGATCATATCTGAATCTAGCCATGATCACTTGGGGGCTTCTTGTTCAAACATAGGTCGTATTCGAACCAAAGAGAACATAGCCGTCGATACCCTCTTGATCGGCATACTGCCAAAGCTCACTAGGGGGCTTCTTGATCGTATCCGAATCATAGCTCAACCCCTTTGAGTCTGACATGGATCGTATTCGAGTCAGCGTCATTAAACAACTTTCAAGGTCACTTGGGGGCTTCCTGTTCAAACATAGGTCGTATTCTAACCAAAGAGAACATAGCTGTCGATACCCTCTTGATCGGCAACGCCAAAGCCACTAGGGGCTATATGATCGTATCTGAATCTTAGCTTAACCCCTTTTGAACGGTTTACTGATCGTATTCAAATCAGAAGCCTTTGAGTTTTTTCTATTTCTCATAACACTTTGCAATCGCAATTGTTTGACTGATTTGAGATCATTTTTTGAAAGCGTTTATGGGGTGGTTTTTATTCCACCGCTTAATCTTGATCAAATACAGCTTGTTAGCACATAACAAACATCGTACGTCTTGGGTTTTTCAGATTGAGCTCTTACCCTCATTGTTCGGGTCATATAAATCGGTAGGGTAATCAAAGGATCACATGTATGTTGTTACGATTATGTCTCAATGATATAATTGAGAACCGGCCTTTTTACGATTTTTTGATTCTTACTCTGGGTTATCTGTAAAATATATGACCCACCATGCAGTAAGCCGCCAAGGGACTTGCGTTTTGTTCTGTATGCAGGGCAATTAAAGAAGCTTTTTAAAGCATAAGGAAAGCAGAAGATCAGCGCAAAACGGAGGAATATAAGATGGCGGCTTAAACAGTGTTGAGCGCCACACACTTGCGCGACGGCACGACAAAATTAAAGTGTTTTGCTACCCTATTACATGACTCCCCAAGTCCAGATAATGAAGCATTGTTTTTATTAAGGCATAAATATGAGTCACCCGCCGGTTCACTCGTTTTGTCGGCCTGAAGCTTCCGGGTCATCCCTTTCCACTCCTCCGTCGGCTGCCCTGTCCTGGAAGGTTGATGATGACCAGTCAATGCCACTCAAAGCTTCAAATTCAGCCTCATCATCAATTAACCCGGCCTGATCGACATCAGGGGCGAAGGTATGCTTACGAATTGGAGGGATCAAGCTGACTACATCATAATGTGGCATTGGGATTCTCTGGTTCTGGCTGTCGTAGCCCGGCTGGTACTTGGTAAGGTCCATGTCATTCCAATCAGAGTGGCCACAGGGCATATTTCCCTCACGCAGGCGGTGAAGTCCTTCTGGTCAAATGGGGTGCCATCCTCCTTTAAGCTTGGATATCCAAGGGCGAGGTCGGCCGGGTCCAGCTCTGGTAGCTATGCATTGGCCCGACTTAATGCAGCTATGGCTCCGGCTCTTGCAGAAGCACGTCTCAACTCTTGGACCTGTTGAGGTAGCACGGCAAGCCGCCTCAGTACATCAGCCAGGAGATTGGGAACCTCATTCGACAAAGCCACAACGGCTAAAGCATGTTGTGACCCGGTGTAGAGTTGTTCCACCAGTGTATAAACCGCCTTCGGTTTTATCAACATGCTCTGGTTCAGATTAGAGCTCCTGGGGCCTGCATTAACAAACATCAGGTGAGCCGGAGGTGACAATTGAGATACTTGTTGAAAAAAGATTTACAATATTTAACACTTGCCGAATAGCTTACCAAAGATTGCTGAGACCATCTGAGATATATGGCGTTTTAAGCCGGATAACTCGGCAGTTGTTTCTGCAAGAGTCGCCTCCGCTTTCTCCGCCCGGTTGATCAAGGAGACCTTTTCATCAGTCCAAGCTTTCTTATCTGCTTCAAAGCTCTTTTCAATTTTTCTTGTTTAGATACACTGAACTCAAATTTGGAGTTGGCCTTTTGGATTTCAGTTTCTTGAGCTTCCAGGCGATTCTTCAAGTCAGAAATCTCCGATTCAAATTGGCTCATGGCGGCCTGTATCAACGCAGTCAGAATTATCATAATGCAACATTAAGTCCCAAGCACTTTACAAGCAAAGACACTTGACACTTGGGGGCTAATGTATGCTGAAGAACTTTATTTACTACGGCGGTTCATGGAATTAAGTCCCAAGCATTTTGCAAGCAAAGATACTTGGCACTTGGGGGCTAATGCATATTGCAGTTCACGTATTTTATTACGACTTGGTAAGGACCGGTTCACACATCTTGTTTTAAGCCGGCCTTCGGGTGCTACAGGATAAGCCGGGCTTCTGGCAAACATTACTAAGTGATATTAAGTCTACAGCATATTTCTTCATAAGCAATAGACTTGGGGGCTGGTATAGTAAGGATAAATAAAGAATAGCAACACGAGTTGTACCTCAGATTTTTGGTGAATCTGTTTTACCATGTCAATTTCCAGGTCACGGCTGTTGTGCACTTGACTTATATAACCGGAGACAATTTCCCCAATACTCAAATGAGTTTAGTCAGTGACATCCAGCTTGGCCTTACGGCGTTCCAGAAATTCCTCCTTGGCAGAGCATTTGGCCAGCACAGTGGGTCTTCCCGACTCAACAAAAGCAGTCTTAATAATCTCAACGTCCGGTCATACGCCTTGGCGGGCTAGGAATCTCCGGTTTTTGAGCCGTCAAGAGCTTGTTCGGCAGGTGGATCAGAAGTAGGTGCTGGAATGTCGTGGGATGGTTCAGATGGCGGCTCATGTCTGGAGGTATCGAGGAAGCAGCCGTTCGAGCTTCCGGTTCGATTCTGATCGGTTCTTGGTAGGCTTATTTTCTTTGCCCTCTTCTTTGGAGGCTTTCAAATCTGTGTACAAATCAGAAGGGTTAGTACAAAAGCATGAGTAATATAAGCATAAAGATAAATAAGTTGTCATTACCATGGAGCAGTTTTGAAAGCCGGCATGTTGGATTGCATGGATTCGCCGGAGGAAGGTGAAGTTTCCTGATAGTTTGAGTCATATGAATTGAGAGGTTGACGAATGAAACCTGCCAAAGGTAAAAAAGAACGTAAATCGGAGATGACCTCAGTCCGGCGCCTCGTTGTTACATCAGGTAAGCCGGAGGAGAGTTCCGCATCTTTGCTGGTCCGGGTCTGCCTCCGGCTCTCATGAATCTGTCGCTTCAAAAGAAATTGAGGATCTTGGTAAGCTAAAGGATGTGAAAAATCTTACTTTTCGGGTCACTCTTTGGACTTTCTGTCTCGGCAAAGGCTCGGAGTCGGAGGAAATTATAGTTACCTCTTCCTCAACTGCTTGGCTGTTTCCCATGTCCTCCTGAAAGGAATTAATGTCAATAAGATAATGATAAAAGAGTCAGGAGAGTTAAGGATTACCTCTTCTTCATCATCAGAAGTATCATCCAGTTTAAGTAAATCAAGCACTTGGCTTCTTCTTCTTCGGGTTCTGCCTTGGCGGCTTTCCTCTCGGCTCTCTTGGTCGCTCTGGCCCGTTTGGCAGCCTCATGGTCATACTGGACCTTCCAGAATTTGTCATTTGCCTGTGAATAATGAGAAAGGGTTATGAGTAAAAGCAAGGTGTTCCACAATGAAAGTACAAAAATTTTAGGTTGATGACTTACTGGAGGAGCCGGATTATTCTTGCAGAACGGAAGTAAGCCGAAGGTGTTACTAACCACTGAGCCCTCTTTCAAAAGAGACTGGGTCATGACTTCAACCATGTCATCAGGTAAATCATCGGGACAATGACGCAGCGGGTCATCCTTTTCGCCTATGTAAGTGCACATCAAGCCAGGGCGGTGGCTTAACGGAATCACCCGCCATGAGATCCAGACCTGGACGAAATCAATGCCATCTAAGCCTTTCCCCAAAAGAGCCTTGATTTTCTTTATGGTGGGAGCAAGCTGTAGACGTTCAATGGCAAATAACTTATCTGGCAGTGGATGGTTGGATTCGAGGCGCAGAGCGCGAAAGCCGGGCAGCGGGTTCTCATTAGCTGGAGAAGCATCCTGGCAATAGAATCATGTTTGGTTCCAATCCTTAGGGTGGCTTGGCGGCTCAGCATGGGAAAAGGCAGTCCCTCCGTCGCTGAATTGAGATACCACCAAGTTCCAGGCTGGGCCCATTAGCACGTTCATTCTGGCGGTTTAAGTAAAACAACTCTCTGAAAAGTAATAGGTTGGGTTCTTCTCCAAGATACACCTCGCAAAAGACTTGGAAGTTGCAAATGTTTGATATGGAGTTGGGCCCGATATCTTGAGGTCTGAGGTCAAAAAAGTGCAAGACATCCCTAAAGAATTTTGAGCCGGGTGGAGAAAAGCCCCGGCTCATATGATCAGTAAAGACGACCACTTCCCCTTCCTTGGGTTGAGGTTTTTCTTCTGACGGATTAGGAGCACGATAGGACATGACTTCTTTTTTGGGCAGATAGCCAGTCTTCACGAAATCAGTCAAGGTGCTTTCAGTAACAATGGATTTGACCCAGTTGCAGGTCACAGATGCTTTGGGAGCCTTAGGTGCCATTATGCAGATGGAAGCCTATGTCATATGACCAAATTTCCGGCTCAATTTAACCCGGAGGAGAACATTTTTAAAGTCTATTCAAGATGGCAGCTTGCGAAGGGGCCTAATGACATATGGCTAATTGTATCTGGTTATTTAAGCCACCATGGGTATCAGAAGCAGTTAAGTTATTTTAAACCGCCAGGAGCAGGCAAGGCTGTCAATCAGTGTTGTCTTTTTAAATCGGCCATACGGATTGCCATGATTAATTGGATCTAACAGATGCAGGTTTTTGATTAAGTATGGAACAAACAGGTTTCGTAGGTTGCAGTTATTATTTTGGATCAAATGGTCGTTCAGAAAAGAAAATATTCTAGACCTAAAACTAGTATAGATGAGTTCATAAGCTCGAATGAGGCCTATATACAAGCGAAAGGGGATCTATTTGCATTTAAGATGGGGGTGGAACAGCTACCGCATGAGTTTATACTCTCTTAAAGATCAAATCAGGCTGCGGTGGTGAAATCTATGAAGGGTTCATGACGAACAGCGACGAACACCGACGAACTTGAAAATCCCAATGGGGATCTAAGATATGGAAGGGAAGGAACTTACGAATGCAGACTTGCTGCGGAGGTTCGCCGTCGATCTCTGGTCGGGTTCAGGTTGATGCAGCGGCCTGAGTTGGCGAAGACGAGATGCTCATGCGGCGGAGCTCGAGCAAAGCAGAGGAATCGCGAGAGGAAGAAGATGATGTAAGGGGAGAATGGAAAAGACCTAGGGTCATGCCTATTTATAAGGGAGGACCCGGCGAGAAAGCGCAAGAAAGCGAGGAGGCCGAGCGTAATTATCCAACTACTCCGACGCCTCGATTTTCGGAATGGTCAAGAAAGATAAAAGATCTGTTAAGATATGATGTAATAAAATATGAAGTTAATGGAAGATGACGTCACGGCGGGTTATCACGAATCCAGAAGATGATGTCACGGCGGGTTATAACCTTTGCACAGACAGAAGACAGAAGAATTTTCCTTAAGGTATTCAAGATTGACATGAACCGGTTCAAATCAATCTGGGGCCTAATGTTGGTGATATAACTATTTGTGTAAACCGCCTAGGAGGGGCCGGGTTACACAAAGATGATTCATCATATGAAGCCCAAGATCAAGCATGAAGATGGCGGTTCAATAAAGGGTCTAAAGCCCACAGGCGACTTAAGGCCCATAGTGATAAGCCGCCGTAATGGCATGACTTGTATTATAAGGCAAGGTTAACTAGTCACCGAGCCGGACATTGTTTATGAGCCGGCTGGGACTCTGTGAGCTGTAGGGCGTCAACCCGTGTATATAAGGGGACGACCCGCGAGTGGCTTAGGACAAGTAACATCTAATGGAGAGCCGGGCATAGCGTATCTCGCTCCTTGCTCATCGGAACCCTAGCAATACCAACCCAACTAGACGTAGGCTTTTACCTTCATCGTAAGGGGCCGAACTAGTATAAAAACTCTCTCGTGTCCCTTGTCCCATTAACCCCTTTGAGCTTCCTAGTTGCGATGGCTCCATGTTTAAGTCCTTGCAATAGGACATCTGCCGTGACAATTCCACGACAGGTTTGATCATCCCCATTTCATATTTCAAATAAATTTTAGACATGATGCAAGGATGTTGATGCCACTAATTACAAGCATTATTCTAGGGTTGTGACAACTCACTAATACGTCTTCAATGTATCTAATTTTCCTAACGCTTTTCCTCTTGTTTTGGACTCTAATTTCCATGATTTGTATGAAACTAACCCCGGACTGACGTTGTTTTCAGCATAACTACCATGGTGTTGTTTTAGTGCAGAAATAGAAGTTCTGGAATCGAGCAAAACTTTGCGAGGATTTTTTATTCAATAAATAAGAATTTCCGGAGCCAAGATCCACCGGAGAGGCGCACCTAGGTGGGCACAACCCACCAGGGTGCCCCCCTCCTGGCGCGACCAGGTGGGTTGTCCCCACCTGGTGGCCCCGCAGACCCTGGAACCGATGCTATAAAATCCTATTTTTCCAGAAAAAATTAGGGAGAAAGAATTATCGCGATCCACGAGACGGAGCCGCCGTCACCTCCTCGCTCTTCATCGGGAGGCCAGATCTGGAGTCCGCTTGGGGCTCAGGAGAGGATCTTCATTCTTCATCATCACCAACCCTTCTCCATCGCCAATTCCATGATGCTCCCCACCGGGAGTGAGTAATTCCTTCGTAGTCTCGCTGGTCGGTGAGGAGTTGGATGAGATTTATCATGTAATCGAGTTAGTTTTGTTAGGGCTTGATCCCTAGTATCCACTATGTTCTAAGATTGATGTTGCTATGACTTTGCCATGCTTAATGCTTATAGGTGCCATGAATTCACATCTGAACCGCTTATGTTATCATCATTATATCAATGTTCTAGATCCAATCTTGCAAGTTATAGTCACCTACTACGTGTTATCGTCCGGCAACCCCGGAGTGACAATAGTCGGGACCACTCCCGGTGATGTCCGTAGTTTGAGGAGTTCATGTATTCACTATGTGTTAATGCTTTGTTCCGGTTCTCTATTAAAAGGAGGCCTTAATATCCTTTAGTTTCCAATAGGACCCCGCTGCCACGGGAGGGTAGGACAAAATATTTCATGCAAGTTCTTTCCATAAGCACGTATGACTATTTACGGAATACATGCCTACATTATATTGATGAACTGGACCTAGTGCCAGATCGCCCTAGGTTATAACTGTCTCATGATGAATATCATCCAACAAGTCACCGATCCAATGCCTACGAATTTGTCTTATATTGTTCTTGCTAAGTTACTACTGCCGTCGTTACATCGCTTGCACTTGTTACAAAACTATTGCTATCATCGTTGTCGCCATCGTTATTCACTGTCACCATTATCAAAACTATCATATTACTTTGCTACTAATCACGTTGCTGCAGATAATTAATCTCCAGGTGTGGTTGAATTGACAAGTCAGCTGCTAATACCTTCAAATATTCTTTGGCTCCCCTTGTGTCGAATCTATAAATTTGGGTTGAATACTTTACCCTTGAAAACTGTTGCGATCCCCTATACTTGTGGGTTATCACTCACCCCCACTAAACGAGAATCTTGTCCCGAGATTCAAGACGTAAGGTAAGAAGACAGAGGGGAAACAAAGCCAACACAATCTTCACGGTCCAGATTACACTTCACAAGAGTGTTGATTCCTTGCATCATGTTGATCTTGACATCCTTGCTTTCGAGATCTTTGTCCAACACGAGGACGACAAAAAGAAACTTTTTGGGAATCGATCTTCTCGGAGATCGAGCAACTCAAGATCAACTCATGGACTGAGACGTTGGAATATCTCTTGAGCTGAGACACAAAATACACATCAGGGGTGATGGAAAGAGATAGATGACAAGGGTTCAATTTGGTAGGCAACATTTCCATGCTGCAGTAAGTTGGTGCATGGTTTCAAAGTAGTGAGGAGATAATTGCAATGATTCCATAATGGGACACCTTGGGGGAGGTGACTCGTAGAATTATTCCCTTAAGTGGCAAAAAAGAATTACTACTGATACATAGATCGTTGAAACTCTTCATACCAGCCTCAGGCAATTCATAATTGATCGTTTGAAAGATTTCAAAAGAATGGCATACTAAGTTTGGAAAGGAAACTATGATTATAGAACAACTCGGCAAATGGAAGGCAAATTCCAGTTGATACCAAGGATATAACCTAGTGACTGAGTGTGTTATCAAGAACTTGAGCATTTCCATATTCATCAAGGTTTTACCAACATTTGTGCCAAGATCCTGGTGACACCTCATACTACCATGATGAATAATGATGGAGGATGCAGGTGCAAAGGAACACAACACTTTCTCAGATTTTACCTTGACAATGCCAAGGAAAAAAATTTGGATGATCGACCGAGAGACATTTAGCACTCCGCTTGTAATGTTCTCCTTGATGTTCTAGCTACCACAATCATATTTAAAAGCATTAACATGGCCATCAAGTATAGGTCGGACTTCGGGAGCAGAAACATCCATAAGGAACAACTTCTAGAAAAAGTTGCATGAAATCCTCATAGAGAAGATGGAGAAATTGCTCATTCAAGATACTACAATAATAGATCTTCCGGCTAGGTGTGTCGGCCAAAACATCAACCGTACCGGAACCTACATCATAGATCTTGGAAGAGTTCCAACCATCATATCTGCATGAGATTCAGATCCAGTTGGTAACAGGATAGTTCAGACATCATGTCTGGAAACGAAAGTTTGCAACACAAACCAACGAGATGGCGTTGCGAGATTCTTGGGAAATGAACTATGGTAGCAAGCTCCAAAACATGAGCTGGGTTGCAAGATACATGTGAACACGCTGTACAAGACAAGCGTGAGCACAAAGAATCCTTACCACAACACACTGCCGAGTTCTGGTTGGGAACCATCATTGCGGATAGCGAAGTCCTTGATTAAGCCTGGGTTAGCTCTTAAGAAGGAACTTCTTCTCCTTGAACAAATCAATCAGTGGCTTGGTGTGCTAGGAGGTACATACGGAATGGAGGTAGCCAGCCTATCAAACCATAGAATTCTTCACACATGCATGGCTGACTTGGGACAATTCCAAATGAAGCAAAACTACTTTCTCAAATCCAAGGAGGCAACTTGCACCAAATGCACATGAACTTAGAGGAAGTCACTTCTTTCATCATGAATTATACTTCATGGGTTAACACAAAGATAATGTTTAAGAAAGTTTCCAACACTAGTTTCAATGCTCAACATGAATCATGGAGAAGATAACAATCGTGCCGATGGGCTCAACAACAATTTGTCCAGGTTTCCATAAAAATGGAATTCCACAATTAGGTGAACACGGTGATAGCATTGGTCAGACCAAAAGAATATAATGATATGTGCTCAAGGAACATAACATTACAAAATTCATTGGTACTGATTCTTATTTAATGATGGCCCACACTCAAATCAAAGATTTGATAAGACAATAGGTCCAACAACTGATCAGGAGATCAACTGATGAAAATATCATCTTTCTTCAACACACACACACGAAAGATATCTCATTGGAATGAACTAAGTCGGGTAAAGCTTTTATCTTCCAACTCTCCAAGTGTTCATTTAGCTTAACCAACTAGCTCAAGGAAAACCAACACAGATTCCTGGAGAAGGGATGGTTTATAAGAAAACTAATTTGATCACGAACTCAACATAGCGGCCAGGGAACAACCTGGTAATACTTTCGTCAAGCTATTCGGAGAATCGGGAACCACCGATATGTTATTAAGCTCGAGAAAAATCTTGCTTTCCAGGAAAGACGATATGATCAAAAGAGCCAGGGATTGAAACAATACTAACTTGTTGATCAAAGAGTGCAACGGGAAAATGGACCTGATGTCTACTACGCAACCTTCTTCTTGTAGACGTTGTTGGGCCTCCAAGTGCAGAGGTTTGTAGGACAGTAGCAAATTTCCCTCAAGTGGATGACCTAAGGTTTATCAATCCGTGGGAGGCGTAGGATGAAGATGGTCTCTCTCAAACAACCCTGCAACCAAATAACAAAGAGTCTCTTGTGTCCCCAACACACCCAATACAATATAAATTGTATAGGTGCACTAGTTCGGCGAAGAGATGGTGATACAAGTGCAATATGGATGGTAGATATAGGTTTTTGTAATCTGAAAATATAAAAACAGCAAAGTAACAAGTGGTAAAAGTGAGCGTAAACGGTATTGCAATGCTAGGAAACAAGGCCTAGGGTTCATACTTTCACTAGTGCAAGTTCTCTCAACAATAATAACATAATTGGATCATATAACTATCCCTCAACATGCAACAAAGAGTCACTCCAAAGTCACTAATAGAGGAGAACAAACGAAGAGATTATGGTAGGGTACAAACCACCTCAAAGTTATTCTTTCCAATCAATCCATTGGGCTATTCCTATAAGTGTCACAAATAGCCCTAGAGTTCGTACTAGAAAAACACCTTAAGACACAAATCAACCAAAACCCTAATGTCACCTAGAATCTCCAATGTCACCTCAAGTATCCGTGGGTATGATTATACGATATGCATCACACAATCTCAATTCATCTACTCAAACCAACACATAGAACCTCAAAGAGTGCCCCAAAGTTTCTACCGGAGAATCACGATGAAAACGTGTGCCAACCCCTATGCATAGGTTCATGGGCGGAACCCGCAAGTTGATCACCAAAACATACATCAAGTGAATCACGTGATATCCCATTGTCACCACAGATACGCATGGCAAGACATACATCAAGTGTTCTCAAATCTTTAAAGACTCAATCCGATAAAATAACTTCAAAGGGAAAACTCAATCCATTACAAGAGAGTACAGGGGGAGAAGAAACATAAGATCCAACTATAATAGCAAAGCTCGCGATACATCAAGATCGTGCCAAATCAAGAACACGAGAGAGAGAGAGAGAGAGATCAAACACATAGCTACTGGTACATACCCTCAGCCCCGAGGCTGAACTACTCCCTCCTCGTCATGGATGATGAAGATGGCCACCGGTGAGGGTTCCCCCCTTTGCAGGGTGCCGGAACAGGGTCCCGATTGACTTTTGGTGGCTACAGAGGCTTGCGACGGCGGAACTACCGATCTAATCTCCGCTCTGGAAGTTTTAGGATACGTGGGTATATATGGGTGAAAAAAGTACATCGGTGGAGCTTCGGGGGGCCCACGAGGCAGGGGGCGCGCCCTAGGGGGGTGGGCGCGCCCCCCACCCTCGTGAGCACCTCCCTTTGCTCCTGACGTGGGGTCCAAGTCCATCCGTAGGTTTCCTTCCAAAATAACTTCTCCGATTGATTTCGTTCCGTTTCGACTCCGTTTGATATTCCTTTTCTTGAAACACCGAAATAGGCAAAAAACAACAAATCTGAAATTTGGGCCTCCGGTTAATAGGTTAGTCCCAAAAGTAATAAAGTGGACAATAAAACCCAATATTGTTCAAAACAGTAGATAATATAGCATGGAGCAATCAAAAATTATAGATACGTTGGAGACGTATCAAGCATCCCCAAGCTTAATTCCTGCTTGTCCTCGAGTAGGTAAATGATAAAAAAGATAATTTTTGATGTGGAATGCTAGTTGGCATAATTTCATTGTAATTCTTCTTACTTGTGATATGAATATTTAGATCTGAAAGATTCAAGACAAAAGTTCATATTGACATAAAAATAATAATACTTCAAGCATACTAAGAAAGCAATTACGTCTTCTCAAAATAACATGGCCAAAGAAAGTTATCCCTACAAAATCATATAGTCTGGCTATGCTCTATCTTCACCACAGAAAGTATTTAAATTATGCACAACCCCGATGAAAAGCCAAGCAATTGTTTCGTACTTTTGACATTCTCAAAACTTTTTCAATCTTCACGCAATACATGAGCGTGAGCCATGGACATAGCACTATAGGTGGAATAGAATGGTGGTTGTGGAGAAGACAAAAAGGGAGAAGATAGTCTCACATCAACTAGGCGTATCAACGGTGTATGGAGATGCCCATCAATAGATATCAATGTGAGTGAGTAGGGATTGCCATGCAACGGATGCACTAGAGCTATAAGTGTACGAAACCTCAACAAAAGAAACTAAGTGGGTGCGCATCCAACTCGCTTGCTCACCAAGACCTAGGGCATTTTGAGGAAGCCCATCATTGGAATATACAAGCCAAGTTCTATAATGAAAAATCCCCACTAGTATATGAAAGTGATATCATAGGAGACTCTCTATCATGAAGATTATAGTGCTACTTTGAAGCACAAGTGTGGTAAAAGGATAGTAGCATTGCCCCTTCTCTCTTTTTCTCTCATTTTTTTGTTTGGGCCTTTCTCTTGTTTTTATGGCCTCTTTTTTCTTCTTTTTATTTTTTTATTTTTTTCGTCCGGAGTCTCATCCCGACTTGTGGGGGAATCATAGTCTCCATCATCCTTTCCTCACTTGGGACAATGCTCTAAAAATGATGATCATCACACTTTTTATTTTTCTTACAACTCAACAATTACAACTCGATACTTAGAACAAATATGACTCTATATGAATGCGTCCCGCGGTGTACCGGGATATGCAATGACTCATGAGTGACATGTATGAAAGAATTATGAACGGTGGCTTTGCCACAAATACAATATCAACTACATGATCATGCAAAGCAATATGACAATGATGAAGCGTGTCATAATAAACAGAACGGTGGAAGGTTGCATGGCAATATATCTCGGAATGGCTATGGAAATGCCATGATAGGTATGTATGGTGGCTGTACTGAGGAAGGTATATGGTGGGTGTATGATACCGGCAAAAGGTGCGCGGTATTAGAGAGGCTAGCAATGGTGGAAGGATGGAAAAAGTGCGTATAATCCATGGACTCAACATTAGTCATAAAGAACTCACATACTTATTGCAAAAATCTTTAAGTTATCAAAGCAAAGTATTACGCGCCTGCTCCTAGGGGGATAGATTGGTAGGAAAATACCATCGCTCGTCCCCGACCGCCACTCATAAGGAAGACAATCAATAAATAAATCATGCTCGACTTCATCACATAACGGTTCACCATACGTGCATGCTACGGGAATCACAAACTTTAACACAAGTATTTCTCAAATTCACAACTACTCAACTAGCATGACTCTAATATCACCATCTTCATATCTCAAAACAATTATCAAGCATCAAACTTTTCTTAGTATTCAACACACTCATAAGAATTCTTAAAAATCTTGTATGCTTAGCATATTAGGATTATTTAAGCAAATTACCATGCTATTTAAGATCTCAAAATAATCTAAGTGAAGCATGAGAGATCAATAGTTCTATAAAACAAATCCACCACCGTGCTCTAAAAGATATAAGTGAAGCACTAGAGCAAACAACAAACTACTCCGAAAGATATAAGTGAAGATCAATGAGTAGTCGAATAATTATGCAACTTATGTGAAGGCTCTCCCATTTAAGAATTTCAGATCTTGATACTTTATTCAAACAGCAAGCAAAGCTAAAGAAAATAAAATGACGCTCCAAGCAAAACACATATCATGTGGTGAATAAAAATATAGCTCCAAGTAAAGTTACCCGATGAGCGAAGGCGAAAGATGGGATGCCTTCCGGGGCATCCCCAAGCTTAGACGCTTGGTTATCCTTGAATATTACCTTGGGATGACTTGGGCATCCCCAAGCTTAGGCTCTTGCCACTCCTTATTCCATAGTCCATCGAATCATTACCCAAAACTTGAAAACTTCACAACACAAAACTTAACAGAAAACTCGTAAGCTCCGTTAGCGAAAGAAAACAAAACACCACTTCAAGGTACTGTAATGAACTCATTATTTATTTATATTGGTGTTAAACCTCCTGTATTCCAACTTCTCTATGGATTATAAATTATTTTACTAGCCATAGACTCATCAAAATAAGCAAACAACACACGAAAAACAGAATCTGTCAAAAACAGAACAGTCTGTAGTAATCTGTAACTAACGCAAACTTATGGAACTCCAAAAATTCTAAAATAAATTGGTGGACCTGAGGAATATGTCTAGTAATCATCTGCAAAAAGAATCAACTAAATAGCACCCTCCAGTAAAAAGTTGACGCTAATCTCGTGAGCGCTAAAGTTTCTGTTTTTTTACAGCATGATCATAAAGACTTCACCCTAGTCTTCCCAAAGGTTCTACTTGGCACAAACACTAATTAAAACACAAAACCACATCTAAACAGAAGCTAGATGGATTATTTATTCCTAAACAGAACCAAAAAACAAAAAACTAAAATAAAATTGTGTTGCCTCCCAACAAGCGCTATCGTTTAACGCCCCTAGCTAGGCATGATGATTTCAATGGTGCTCGCATCTCTACTCCTAATGGATGAGTACGTACGTTGTTCGTTCATTCGCTCGCTTCCACCCATCCATCGAAGTTCCCACCTCTCCTCCCCCTCGTCCCACCTATTCTCCCCACCGATTTTTCTCTCCCTCGTAACATAAAAAACCAGATAAAAAACCTGGTAAACACCTGTAGGTCTCTCTCCCCTTCCACAAACCCTAGCCGCCGCATGTATCGAGGGAGGAGAGGAGGTAGAGGAGGATGCCCGCCATCTCCTCATCCCGTGCCTGCCATCTCCTTGCCCCATGCCCGGTGGCGGCCTCCCCCCACTCCCATACCGCGACGCACCCCTGGTTGCGAACCAACACGTGTGTGACATGGGGAAGAGGAGGATGCACGCTGCCATGTGTACGCCGCCAGCCTCGCTCCACTCCAACGACGTCCTCCCCACGCTCCGATCAGTGGCCTCCCTCCACCCCGTGTTGTGACGGTCCCCTGGCCTTCGTCCACCCGCGGAGGACTCGTTACCCTCGGAATCTCTGTCGCCGATCTCAAAGCCGATCTCGCCGCCTTACCCTCCCTCCATGACCAGAACCCACAACCGAGCGACCACCAGCTCTCGCCGCAAGATCGCCAACAGTTCCCGCCGTCTATTCCACTGCAGACTCGTGATCAAGCCCCACACATCCTGTAACGCTGATGTGCCGTTCATCCTCCAGCCATCGACGCAGTGGAGTGGATCAACGTGGATGCCATAGTTGGACAGTGCAGTTTGGATCCGGGTTGCGGTTCCTCCATTGCCTTGTCTTTGGCAGGTATAGTTTGCCCATTTTTATTCCCCTGCATTACTTAAGCTGCTGGAAGGATGTTTGGTACAAGAAGTTACAAATCTAAAAATTCAATTCATAAGGATTCGTGTCAAGCTCACAATCAATCGATGACAAGAACATGCATATCGATAGGGAAGCGAAAATTAGCTCGTACATGGTCTAACTTGTACATGATGATTTATTGCAGATTCATGTCAAACTCAGATTCTGGTCTAACGTCTGTAACACATTTGCGCAGTCTACATGTATAAGAAGTAGCAAATTAGCTAATGTCAGCATGCGAGACTGAATATTTATGTTTATTCAAAGTTTAGTTACTCTTTCGTAATCGAGACATTGAGACCACAATTGCCGCACTCCATGGTCCTACCATGTTGGACTCGAAATTTGCATTCTCCTGTAGTTCGCCAAAGACGTCGGCATATCCACCACTTATCTCTGTGTCCAGGTCACAGCCGAACACTATGAACTTGTACAGCTTTATTTAGACTTTTATCTCTTGAAATCGTGGAATTTGTACACGATCTTACCGTATGCATTATTGTTGTGGGTTCACGTATATGCTTATACAGTTGATGATTGGTTCCTTCTTTGTTGTCATGCCTTACCATTGTATTGTTCACAGCATTCATATTTTTAATTATTATGCAGCCCAAGACATATATGACCTACTTCGTCATGAAACAGCCTCATCTTAGACATTTAACATAGGTAAACTAATATAGTTTAATTTGGTTGAGATGATGTAATCAGCCTGGACGAAGGGACGGAGCTTACCTGAAGTTTTTATTACGGCGTTGGTCACAATCTGGAAGTTCTTCATTTGGAGAAGCTAGGATGCAGACCCCTATATTTTTTAATCATTCCTGTTTATTCCTTGTGGTATTATCAAGATTTTGTACTTGAACTGAAGTTTTATATGATAACCTTGAGCCAAAAATTACTTTATAAGGTGTATACGAAGAAAAGGTCTGCACCTACACTTTATCAGAAGTCGGGTCTTAGACAAGGTAATGTTTTTTTTTCCTGAATCAAGATTTCCTACTTGAACTGAAGTTCTACGTGATAACCTTTTAGACCCAAAAATTACTTTATAAAGTGTATATGAAAGAAACGTCTGCACCTACATGTTATCAGAAGTTATGTCTTAGACAATGTAATGTATTTTTACCTGATGAACTAGACAAGTTAATGTTTGAACTTGGAAGTGATCAAATCATTTGCTTTGGTAATGCAAGAGTGTAAACTAACTATTGCATATACATCTTAGCCCTGGATTTTCAATGTGTGCTTGTGTAATGTGGAAATGTTTTCCATGGGGCCTGGACTGAAGGTGAGAAAATATCATTCCTCATGGTGTTGTAGTAAATATATCTCTTCTTTAGAAAAAAATTCCTTTGGATTTCGGAGCGGTATATGGTGAGTTTCTTTGCTTGCCAAAGCCGATGCTTCCTTTGAGATATATTTTAAGAGGTACTTCTTAAGTTCCATGTAGGGATTAGCTTTCCGGAGAAGGCAATGTGCCATATCCCAATTATTGTGGTATAAAACATACTCCTTGGTGATACCCCATCGATATAATGGTCTGATTATTTTGTGGTAGCTCTGATAGGAATTCTCATCTCGACAAAGTTTAGAAGCATAGTTCTTGCAATATGATTACATCAAATTATATGACAAAGCTTCATGAAATAATACATCTTCAGTCATTTGACATAGTTCTTGTTGGGATTTTAGTGGTCAGTTTTACTTTGAGATATATCCATTTGCTAAAATGCCACATGAAGTAAGAAAAAAAGGTACTTTTTGGATAATTTGATTTTAGACATAGTTTAAGCTGGACAAATGTGCATTACATATTGTATTACAACTGATCCTCTTGTCAGGATCGTATATCAAGTGCTAATAATATGCACTGTAGCTAATGTATTGATTTTACCAAGTCCTAACATGAGGCTCTTTGAACTCCTCATTGGATGCGCAGAACACATGGACGCCTTGAGAACACATGGAAGATGGATATCCATTTATTTTTGCAAAATCACCATCCACTTGCAGCCTACTTGCCAATCACTCAAGGAAGCTATAATGTTGAGAGTATGGTGCTTCCCCTTCCCCTGCTACATGGTTTTTCAAGTCAAGAATTTTAGTGTAAAGTTTAATGACTTGTGTATATCATGTACCCTGATAGCCGGTCTCTGGTTCAAAGGAACGCGATAACATGAAAAAAAAAGGTAGGGATTGAATTGTTCAATTCCCCTCCATCCTGCACATATTATATTTCAAATATCTTTGGCATTTTGGTTCTATTTTACGATTTGTTTGTCCTATACGCATATGCAAACATTCATCTCTAGAATGTTGGGTAAGTGTTAGCATTTGATACTGTCATAGAAAGGCTTACAAAACAAAATTGAATGCCCGTTTTTAAGTTGTCTCTTGAAGAAAAAGCAAAAAAGGGGAAAATATGATATTATTTCTAAAGGTGTTTTTTGGAGGTATCCAACAATATCCGTTTATATAATTTTTTTCTGAAAACAAATGAGTATATTAATCAGACCTATCAGGAAGAGATCTGCTCCAAGCTAAATAGATTAGCAATAATTCCGGATGATGAGACCCAACTATCAGGTGTAAAAGCAATGGGCAGCCTTCCTCTGCATGTAAATCTCAATATCTAGAGAATGATACCATTATGAATTCTGTTGGGTGGATATAAATTTTTGTAAACTATAAAGATCTTTTTAGGTACAGTCAACTTAATAGACTAGATCACCACATGGTGCTAAATGAATCAACAAGCTAGCTGCTAATCAAATCTTCAGTTCATCAATTTGCATACGTAAACAAGTTTCAAACATATATGACTAGCACCATGAGGATTTGGCATGAGGCTTGTTTTTTGTTGTAAGATGATGATGAGAAAGCGATCTCCAGGCTTGAGTGTGCCTCTGTTTGTGTAGCATCGAGAAATAAGATTGACAGGGATCCTCCCGGCTCCTCAGCCGTTTGGATCCCTGGCCGTTGGGTCTGCGTGCTTGATCAGATGTGGGCCGTCGGATCGAGCACCTAGATGACCTGCGCCGTCGGATTGAAGAGTTGGCACTATAGGAATGAAAATTTCACCACACTGTAAAGATCTCATGCCACCATCGATATTACGGTGCCCCCGCGAGGGTATTTTCGTCATTTCACGTCTTAGGTCAACACATGCTCATCTCAGATTCGTTGCCTCCTACCCAATCGATCTCTCTCTCTCTCTCCCGCACATCTCTCTCTCGCGTGCGCGAGCCGCCGCCTGCGTTCTTCCCCATCCGCCGCCGCCGCCCCCATCCTCCGCGTCTGCCGCCGCCGCCACAAAACATCCTCCCATCCGCCGCCGCCATGCCATCGCCGCCACCTACCGGACGGCGCTGTGAAGGAAGCGACCAGAGAGGGAGGCGTCGCCGGTATCGTCAACCCATGCGGGCACAACGCCATGTGCGGGTGCCTCCGTGGGTTCGTGCCGCGGTCGCCAGAGGTGTAGGCGTCGCGGGTCAACTGCGTAGGGGAGGATGGCTGCCACCGCTTCCTCCCGCACTCGCTCGTCCCTACTCCTCCTCTACGCATCCTTCACCCGAACCCTAACCCTAGCAGCTCGCCACGCCGCCGCCGTCTCCTTCGCCCAGCCCACCGGACCCCCGCCGTCCTGTTCCCCGACGTCGCCGCCTCCTCGCGCACCCTCCTCGCGTGCGCTCTCTTCCCGCAGCCTCTTCCCGTCATAAGGCTACGCCACCGCCGGTGGCAGCAAAATGCAACAGAGGGTGCCACCACAGGGACGGGTGAGAGGAGTTGTGGTGAGCGCCCTTCCTTTGCCTCCTCTTGCTTGTACGCCAACATGTGAGAGCCTGGAGGAAGGGGTGGAGGTCATGGAGGTCGTGGGGGAGAGGAACAGGATGCCGCGGGGGAAGAAGAAGATGCCCCACTCGTTCCTGGAGTTGGTCTTTACATCATTTCATTGTATGCCCCTTGTTCTTCTTGCTCGTTGGCTGCTGCTCATCAATTATTTTTCTTTGTTTTCATGCAGATTGGTCTCTTGTTGCATTCTTGTGCTTTTGGTATCCCCTGGTCGGTGCGTCCATTGATATGTGCCTGCGCATCGTTTGGTAGCAGCCTAGTGCGTCTCCCTTCGTGGATCTGCAGGTCAACCCTTTTTATCCTCCTCGTTTCCACTCCTCTTCGTTTCCAGGGCTAGGTCCACTGTTGAATGGTGATATGATTGGTATGCAGTTTGGCCAATGAGGACCTTTTTGTTTCTTGTCTTTTTACGGTAAAGGGAGTATTATTCTCTTTGCTTTTTTAGTGGAATGTGCCTCTATGCCTTTTGTTCCTTGCCTAGATCCTGGTAGGACCTGCAATTGTCGTTTCTTTGTGCATGGAATGCTGGTGGTTTTGTTCCGTTGTGCATGAAAGGTTGGCTTGTTTGGAAATAGTGGGCTAGCTAGGTTCCAAGAGGGATGTTTGTTTATATTAGTTAGTCAGATTGACCCCAAATCTCCAGGATGGACATGAAGGTAATCGCCTGGCTATGAGTGTTTTTGGTTTCAAAATGTTTTGTGAATCAGGGCGGAATGCAATTGCAAAAATTGGACTGCAGAGATGCTTATCCATGGTGGTCTATCTACGAAAATAGGTGTAAATATGTATTTTTTTCCTTCACATATACCTAACTTATGATCTTTAGATTATCCACTAGTAAGTTAGCAAAAATGTACAAAAGAGTACAGAGTTTGGGCTAGACTAACAGATACAATGAGATGGAAGGAGGTTTACTGTAGCGACCAGACCCGAATGGATCAAGTCTACGTGCTTTCGTGTGTCATCCACTGGATCGATGTCTTGACACCACACAGTACTTGAAGGATTTATAGCGAGTAGAAATCACACACTTATTACATCGATTGTCCGAAGAGGACTTATTACAATAAATATGGCTTAAGGCCATCTAATAACGATAACAATGGAAGGCTTGGAAGATAAGTGAGTCCATCAACTCCATCGGCATCATCGAGTATAGAACCACGACCTAAACACCTTACTAAATGCGTCGAAAAGTCTGCAACATGAAAGTTGCAGCCAAAACGGTCAAAGACATGGAATATGCTTGGCAATGTAACACATAGAGAGTATTGAAGCAACAAGCCTATACTACATGCATATTTGGCTGGTGGTAAGGCTCTCACGGTTACATTTGCATAAAGCTGATTTTTCCCTACACCAAAGGAATAATTTTGTTTAACTATCATGGTGGTTGTTAAACATTGAGAATGGTTGATGACATCCTCAATCCCAATTAAAAAGTACTCATTAAAACCCAATAACTTTTATTAGTAGTAACATGTTGAGATTCACATGATATTCAATTACGGATACTCAAAATGTCCATAACGGGGACTCGGCTAATCATGATTAGTTTATACACTCTGCAGAGGTTTGGACTTTTCCCCACAAGACTCGATCGCCTCGCTTGGTTCTCGCACTACATGGTGTTTGAGAGACGGATGGCCGAGACATAGTCTTTCGAGCGCTTAGCACCTTACATGTGGGTAGACCGTACCAACCTACATCCCCTACATCAGCTAGCCTACCCGTAAGAGTTACACGACTTAGTCAACTCACGCCATGAGCCCATAATTGGCTTGTGGCTGCACACGGAAGTTTCCAGTTTGAATAATCTTATGATCCCTTAGAGCACGGGTGGCGGTCCGAAGAAATACTGAGCAAGTCCTCGATAGAAACCGGTGCCTCAATCCACCCAGATGTGTGTTTAAGTTGCCACCTTAGATAAACCATTAATTAACAATCTCACATCTGTCATGGATATTCACTCACCCAATCCACGTCTACTAGCATAGCATAGCATAATAAGCAAACGTAGAAGTAACTCCCAAGGTTTCATAAGTAAACAGGTAATAGGTACTACCTCAATCTACTTCCCAATCCCACAATTTAATTAGATCCTAGCATGCAAGTGTTTGAGGGTTTGATCTAATGCATAAAACTGGGTAGTAGAAAAGGTATGATCAAGTGTTACTTGCCTTGCTGATGATCCATGAGACCTAGAGACTTGAAGTAACAAGCGGCGCACTCCGGGTGATCTAACGCAGACAAACAACAAGCATACAATAAGTACTCATCTAATGCACAGGGAAATCTCGAATAAAAGATCTAACCAGAAAGTTCAACTTAAGAACCCTGGTTGCAAAAAGAATCGAATCAAATAAAGCATCGAAAGTCGAAACTCGAGAGAGAACGTCTCGGTTTAGCAATCTGAAACTAGGTCAAAATTTCATAGTAGCAAAACTTCTGTGTAAGTAGGTTAATCGAATGGCGGTTTAAATTGAAACTCCGGTAAGCGCTTGAATCACCTGATTCCGATAAACGAGCAAGAAATAAAACAGATTTGAAAATCGGATCGGAAATCGAATCAGAAAAATAACGGATTAAATCCGATTAAAAGAAAACGATGAACGGTTTAAATAGCGGACGTTCGTTAACAGAACTAATCCAACGAACACATTCATTGAAACGAACGGTTCGGTGAACGTTCGTTAATTAAGAAAATCGAAAAAAAATAAAACCAATCTAGGGTTTTCTCTTTTTTTTTAAAAAAAACCGAACATCTTTTTTTTAAAACCGGATCGAACGACGGGCGGCGGCTACCTCCGGCTGCCACGGCGGGCCCGGGCGGCGGGCGAGGGGTCGGCGGGTCGGGAGGGGCGGCGAGGTCGGCGGGCTCCGGCCTGGCGAGGAACGGCGGCGGGCGTCCACGGGCGGGCGGGCTGCTGGCTCGGGTTAGCGGCCCGGCGGGTGAGAGAGAGGCGCGGCGCGGCGATTTATGGCGGGAGGGGGGGGCCGGCTTGGGGAAGGGGGCTGGGGCGGCGGGTTTCGGGCGGACTCGGGCGGCGGGGCGACGTCTTGTGGCGGGGCTCCCGCTGGGCGGGCGTCTTGTGTGAGGAGAGGAGGGAGGCGGGCAGGCGCCCGGGTCATGCCGGGCTGGGCCGGGGGCCTTGGCCTGTGGGCGCTGTTTTTTTTAAACCAAACAAAACGGATTAAAAAATACCAAACGAACTCAATTTAATGAAATAAATTTTCCCGACTCCTAAAAATGAGTCGAACAAAATGAACTTTAAAAGCGGCAAACATGCATAAATTTTTAAAATGCTCATTTTTCCTAAGCAAAATAAATCTTCCAAAAGCCAAATTTGATTTATTTATAATACCTTCGCTTTTCTTAAATGTTGGGAAAGTCATATTATTCCTCTCTTAATTTTTTTATAGGAAAAACTTTATGAAGATAATTAAATAAATCCAATGATCCTTTATTTTCAAAATTTGAGAAATCCCAAATATGAAAATAATGAAACTTCCAACTCTCTCCAGGGGTCCTTGAGTTGCGTGAAATTTTCTAGGATCGGAAAAATGCGAGAAAATATGGTATGCATGATGACCTAATTTATAACATTCCAAATTGAAAATTTGGGATGTTACAAACTCTATAAGATGAATCTCGCCCTCGAGATTCGGGTTAACTAGAAAATAGGTGAGGTGGTCCTTGAGCAAAACTTCCTCTCTTTCCCGTGTGGCTTCGTCCTCGGTGTGGTGGCTCCACTTGAACTTTGCAAAACTTGATAACCTTCTTTGCGGGTAACTCTGCTGGCATAATCGAGAATCTTAACCGTTTTTCCTCATATGTCAAGTCATCCTTCAACTGAATTGCTTCCGGTGGTCTTGTATCTCTTAACTTGTACCTCTCTGCTATCTCTGAGTGACATTTCTTCAATCGAGAAACATGGAATACATCATGAACTCCTGACAGTCCTACGGCAATTCCAACTTATAAGCAACTTCTCCCACGTTGCAAAATCTTATCTGATCCAACGAAGCAGGTGCTAACTTTCCTTTAACTCCAAAACGCTTAACTCCTCGGCGGGGATACTCGAGATATACTCTGTCTCCAACTTCATACTCAATCGCTTTACGCTTTGAATCGGCATAGCTCTTACATGCGGGATCGGGCTACCTTGAGCCTGTCTCGAATCAATTTAACTTTCTATTCGCACTCCTTAATCAAATCTGGTCCAAACAACCGACGATCTCGGTTTAAGTCCCATGACAACGGTGTCCTGCACCTTCTTCCATATAGAGCCTCGAAAGGTGCCATCTTCAAGCTGGTTTGGTAACTGTTGTTATAGGAAAATTCTGCATCTGACAAATTATCATCCCATTAGATCCATAATCTAGTGCACAAGCTCTCGGCATATCCTCCAAAATCTGATTGACTCTCTCGGTCATCCATCGGTCTCGTGGGTGGAAAAGCTGTCTTTGAATTCCAATCTAGTTCCCAATGTTTCGTGCAACTGGTTCCAAAATTTTGAGGTAAAGCTGGGTTCCTCTATACGTCTGATGCTCCTCGGAACTCCGTAAACACACAATTCTGGTCATGTATATCTTTGCCAACTTAGCACCGCTATAGGTAGTCTTGACCGGAATGAAATGAGCTACCTTGGTCAAGCGATCGACTATAACCCAAATCGAGTCATATCTGAGCGGGTCTTTGGCAAACCTGTGATGAAATCCATGCCTAGTTTATCCCACTTCCATTCGGGTATCGGCAATGGTTGTAACAATCCTGCTGGCTTCTGATGCTCTGCTTTTACTTTCTGACATACATCGCAAATTGCTACATACTCCGCAATATCTTTCTTCATTCCGGTCCACCAGAAAGTATTCTTCAAATCCAAATACATCTTGGTATTTCCTGGGTGAATCGAATAGGGTGAATCATGGGCTTCTTGTAAAATCAACTTCACGATCTCGGGGTCATTGGGCACATAAACACGGTCTTCAAACCATAGGGTATCGTGCTCATCCTCCACGAAATCCTTTAGCTTTTCCTTTGCTCATTTTCTCTTTTATAGAGGCAACTTCCTTATCGCCTTTTGGGCTTCTCGATTTTGTCCATCGGTGTCATTTGAATCTCAATGTTGCTACATAGCCTCTCGGAACTATTTCTAAACATAGCTCTCGAAGGTCCTCGGCTAACTCATTGGGTATTCCTCCCATCATTAGGGTATTGGCGTGGCTCTTACGGCTCAATAAATGCCTTTCGACATTAGCCTTTCAGGTGATAATGCAATCTCATATCATAATCCTTGATAAGTTCTAACCATCTCCTTTGTGCGAGATTCAATTCCATACCGGTGAAGATGTACTTCAAACTCTTGTGATCCGTATATACTTCACAATGATTTCCAATGAGAAAATGTCTCACGTCTTCAAGGCATGCACTGGCGGCTGCTAACTCCAAATCATGAGTGGCATAATTCAACTCATGTAGGGGCTTAAGTTAATAAATGAAGCGTCTGAAACAACTCTTCCTTCCTGCATAAGCACCTTTGCTCCAAGTCCTCGGCGTGAGCGTCGTAATACACCCTCATAATCCTTAGTGCGATACGGCAATATCAAACTGGTGAGGTAACCAATCTTTTCTTCAACTCCTGAAAACTTGCCTCCACAGTCCTCGGTCCATATGAATTTGTTATCCTTCTTCAACAATTCAGTCATAGGCTTTGCAATCCTTGAGAAATTTTCAATGAATCTTGGTAGTATCCTGCGAGTCCAAGGAAACTCCGAATCTCTCCAACTGTCGTTGGTGCTTCCCATTTGATTCTGGTCTCAACCTTTGTGGGGTCAACTGCTATTCCTTCTCCGGATATAACATGTCCGAGAAATCCAACTTCCTTTAACCAAAACTCACATTTGCTGAATTTGGCATACAACCGGTGTTCTCTTAGCTTCTCCAAAACCAATACGCAAATGTTCCTTATGTTCCCTCTTCATTCTTGAGAAAATCAAAATGTCATCAATGAACACCACGACGAACTTATCCAAAACTCCATAAACACTTTGTTCATCGAGTTCATGAAATAGGCTGGTGCGTTAGTCAGTCAAATGACATAACGGTATACTAAATGCAGATCCATATCTCGGTGGTAAATGCTGTCTTGGGTATGTCACTGCTCCCGAATCTTCAACTGATGGTACCCTGATCGCAAGTCGATCTTGGAAAACACCTTAGCTCCTTGCAACCGATCAAATAGATCATTTATCATAGGTAGTGGGTACTTGTTCTTGATGGTTACTGCATTCAATTCACGATAATCAACAACCATTCTCAAAGATCCATCCTTCTTCTCCACTAACAAAACGGGTGATCCCCAAGGTGAAGAGCTTGGGCGTATATAACCTTTATCCAATAGCTCCTTAATCTGCTTCTTGATTTACGCCAAATCTTGTCTTGACATCACCGTATGGTCGTTTCGATATCGGGCAGACTGTTCACGGCAATAGTTCAATCAAAAACTCAATGTCTCTATCCGGTGGCATTCTGGCAACTCTTAGGAAATACATCGGGAAAATCCTTCACCTTTGGTACTTCTTCCTGCACCACTCTGTTAAGCAATTTATTTGTGCTCTCCTCGGCTCGTCTTAGTGATACATACTTAATCCTTCTTCCTTCCGGGTGTGGTGAGCAAAATTGATCTAGTGGAGCAATCAATGTTTCCTCCATACTTTGATAACCAATCCATTCCTAATATCACATCCAATCCTTGGGATTCCGTAACTATTAGGTCCGAGGGAAAACATAGTGTCCAATCCTTAATGGCAATCGATCACACCATTTACTAGCCATGTACTCTGCTCCGGGTGAGGTTACTAGCATGGGTGACCTAAGGGCTTGGGTTGGTAACTTGTACTTATCCACAAATCCCCTTGATATGTAAGAATGTGATGCACCAGTATCGAAAAGAACTAGTGCAGTATATGACTTAATCAAAAACTTACCGATTACTGCATCGGGCTGATCTTCAACCTCCTCCACATCTATGTGGTTCACACATCCTCTGTTGAAAGGGTTGGGCTTCTTTCCAGAGCTTCCATTGCCATTTCCATTCCGGCCTTACGGGCAGTCATTTGCATAATGTCCGGCTTGGAACACTTGTAACAGTGACATGACTCAAGTCTTTCTTGGCTGGGGTTGTTGGTGTAGTCCGGTTACGACCATTGCTTCCTCCATTCCCATTACCATTCTTGTGGCCATTATGGTTGTGCGAACTACTTCCTCCATGGGTATCTTTGGCCGAACTCCTGATTTAGGGGTATAACGAGGCTTCGATGAGCTCGAGTTATACTTCCCTTGTCCATACTTCCGCTTGCAGTTCTCAATTCTTCTTGCTTTCCTTCAATCATGAGGGCTCGGTCTACCAACTCCTGGTAGTTGTTGAAACTTGCTACCATCAACGGCATCTTTGAACTCATCATTCAGTCCTTCTAGAAACTTCTCCTGTTTAGGCATTTGCATCGGTAGCAACGTCATCCGGGGCATAACGTGCTAATTTGCTAAAATCATCTACGTCTTGTGCCAACAGTCCTTCCTCCTTGGCGTAAGTTGCGAAACTCCACGCTTCTTCATGGCCATGGCTCCTGGCTGAAACATGGGCAAGGTCTTGAGAAAGCTTGGTGAAATTGATCCCATGTGGCGGTGTCTACCGGGTAAGTGGTCAGTGAAATTCCTCCCCACCATGCTGCCGTGGGTCCTTCAAGCTGATGTGCTGCAAACTTCACTCTTTCACTATCTTTGCATCCTGCGGTGGTCAACTCCCTTCCTATCAAGCGGAGCCAATCATCAGCTACATTCGGCTCGGTGCTACTGGAATACACCGGCGGATGAAGTCTAAGGAAACGAGTCAAATGATCCGCGGTGGTGGTGGTGGGTTGTTGTTGTTGTTGTTGTTGCCTCAGTTACGCACCAATGTTTGATTCGAGGTATTCTGCTCTTTGGATCAGTTGGGTGATCTCTGGCGAGAAAAGCGAATCCGAGTCGCGTCTCGGAGGCATCCGATGGGTTTAGAAAAGAAGAGAAATTAAGAATAGAATGAGGTCTAAGGGGAATCACTACCCAAATGCACATGAGCAAATGCACACAAAATCACTTCATTCAATCAAACAAGGGCTTACAACGATCTAACTATCGCAAAAGTGCGTGTACTACAATGTTTACATGGAGGGAATACTACTAATATGTGGGGGACTTCTACTAATTTGAACCCGGTGGAAGACTCCATGATGTCTGCTCGGCTTCGTCTTCAAAATCGGGTTCACTTGGATCCGAATCGGGGTCGTCGATGTTGATGTAGTCGCTTGGGTAATTGACACACTGGTCTTCATTCCTGAGCGCCAACTTCTTCTTGAGTTCTTCAATCTCGTACTTAAGATCGTTATTGTGTCTTGCTAGAGCTACGATCTCGTCCATGTAGTCCTTGCGTGTAGACTTTAGTTCTTCTTCCAGTTCGATGATCCTTCCCTTTGCATTCTGCAACTCCAACATATCATCGCACATCTGGTTCTCCTGGCGTCGAATGTGCTGGTTTAACTCCTGGATAAAAGCTGCAATGGATCTATCCTTCTTGGTGCTGACTATGTCCCATTTGTCATCTCGGCGTCCACAAATCTGGTAGATGGTGTCCTTGAGGTCTTCTTGATAAACTTCTCCAATGCGTCCCATGGTGATGTGAGCTGCCATGCTCTTTCCGGACTCCAAGTTGGTGCACTGAAAACACTATCTATAGGCTTGGTGATTGGGGCGAATGTCCTTCTGGAGCGTGGCGTGAATCTTCCAAAGACTCCTCTTGAGGCAGTAGTGGCGTTGAAAGTTCCGGTGAAACTTGGTAGTCCAATGTTCGTGTACTTGGTAACTTCCTTCAAGTGAAATCCAAAAGGTGTGCCTTCATCTGGTTGGGTGTACTTGATCTTCGCGTCCGTCGTCATCCTAAAGAGTAGAAAAGATGAGGAGTTAGAAAATGAGAAGAGAGTAGTGATCTATGGCTTTAACTTAGTGGTGCGTGTCCTCACGGTCGGCGTGTGCTCGATACCATCTCTGTGGCGACCAGACCCGAATGGATCAAGTCTCTGTGCTCGGTGTCATCCACTGGATCGATAATCGACACCACACACAGATTTCTTGAAGGATTTATAGCAGAGTAGCAATCACACACTTATTACATCGATTGTCCAGAAGAGGACTTATTACAATAAATATGGCTTAAGGCCATCTAATAACGATAACAGCGGAAGGCTTGGAAGATAAGTGAGTCCATCAACTCCATCGGCATCACTTGAGTATAGAACCACGACCTAAACACCTTACTGTCAAATTAAATACGAAAATGCGCAACATGAAAGTTGCAGCCCGAAACGGGTCAAGACATGGAATATCTTTGGCAATGTAACACATAGAGAGTATTGAAGCAATAAGCCTATACTACATGCATATTTGGCTGGTGGTAAGGCTCTACGGTTACATTTGCATAAAGCTGATTTTTCCCTACACCAAAGGAATAATTTTGTTTAACTATCATGGTGGTTGTTAAACATTGAGAATGGTTGACAGCATCCTCAATCCCAATTAAAAGTACTCATTAAAACCCAATAACTTTTATTAGTAGTAACTTTGTTGAGATTCACATGATATTCAATTACGGATACTCAAAAGCGTCCATAACCGGGGACTCGGCTAATCATGATTAGTTTATACACTCTGCAGAGGTTTATGCACTTTTCCCCACAAGACTCGATCGCCTCCCGCTTGGTTCTCTGACTACATGGTGTTTGAGAGGCGGATGACCGAGACATAGTCTTTCGTAAGCGCTAGCACCTTACATGTGGGTAGACCGTACCAACCTACATCCCCTACATCAGCTAGCCTACCCGTAAGAGTTCGCACGACTTAGTCAACTACGCCAGAGCCCATAATTGGCTTGTGGCTGCACACGGAAGTTTCAGTTTGAATAATCTTATGATCCCTTAGAGCACAGGTGGCGGTCCAAGAAATCTGAGCAAGTCCTCGATAGAAACCAGGTGCCTCAATCCACCCGGATGTGTGTTTAAGTTGCCACCTTAGATAAACCATTAATTAACAATCTCACATCTGTCATGGATATTCACTCACCCAATCCACGTCTACTAGCATAGCATAGCATAATAAGCAAACGTGAAGTAACTCCCAAGGCTTCATAAGTAAAAGCAGTGTAATAGGTACTACCTCAATCTACTTCCCAATCCCACAATTTAATTAGATCCTAACATGCAAGTGTTTGAGGGTTTGATCTAATGCATAAAAGCTGGGTAGTAGAAAAGGTATGATCAAGTGTTACTTGCCTTCTTGATGATCCGCGAGACCTAGAGATTCAAGTAACAAGCGGCGCACTCCGGGTGATCTAAAGCGGACAAACAACAAGCATACAATAAGTACTCATCTAATGCACAGGAAATCTCGAATAAAAGATCTAACCGGAAAGTTCAACTTAAGAACCCTGGTTGCAAAAAGAATCGAATCAAATAAAGCATCGAAAGTCGAAACTCGAGAGAGAACGTCTCGGTTTAGCAATCTGAAACTAGGTCAAAATTTCATAGTAGCAAAACTCTGTGTAAGTAGGTTAATCGGAATGGCGGTTTCGTAACGAAACTCCAGGCGCTTGAATCACCTGATTAGATAAACGAGCAAGAAATAAAACAAATTTGAAAATCGGATCGTAAATCGAATCGTAAAAAATAGCGGATTAAATCCGATTAAAAGAAAACGACGAACGGTTTAAATAGCGGACGTTCGTTAACAGAACTAATCCAACGAACACATTCATTGAAACGAACGGTTCGGTGAACGTTCGTTAATTAAGAAAACCGAAAAAAAATAAAACCAATCTAGGGTTTTCTCTTTTTTTTTTTAAAAACCGAACATCTTTTTTTTTTAAAAAACCGGATCGGACCGGCGGGCGGCGGCTACCACCGGCTGGCTCGGGCGGGCTTCGGGCGGGCAAGCGTAGGGGTCATGGTCGGGTGGAGGGGCGGCGAGGTCGGCGGGGTTCCCATGGCGAGGAACGGCGGCTGGCGTCCACGGCGGCGGGAAGGGGTTTCACAAGGGTTTCTGTTGGGGGGCGGTTCCGTGGTGAGAGAGGGGGGGGGCGATTTATGGGAGGGAGGGGGTGGCGGCAGCTTGGGAAGGGCCAGTGGCGGGTCGAGGCGGACTCAGGCGGCGAAGCGACGTCTTGTGGCGGCGGGGTTCCGCTTCAAGTGAGCGTCTTGTGAGGGAGAGGAGGGAGGCCAAGGGGCCGGGTCAAAAGTCTTGGTCAAGGGGCCGGGCCTTAGCCCTGTGGGGGGCGCTGTTTTTTTAAACAAAACAAAACGGATTAAAAAAATACCAAACGAACTCCGAATTTAATGAAATAAATTTTCCCCGACTCCTTAAAATGAGTCGAACAAAATGAACTTTAAAAACGGCAAACATGCATAAATTTTTAAAATGCTCATTTTCGCCTAAGCAAAATAAATCTTCCAAAAGCCAAATTTGATTTATTTATAATACCTTCGTTTTTTCTTAAATGTTGGGAAAGTCATATTATTCCCTCTCTTAATTTTTTTATAGGAAAAACTTTATGAAGATAATTAAATAAATCCAATGATCCTTTATTCTCAAAATTTGAGAAATCCCAAATATGAAAATAATGAAACTTCCAACTCTCTCCGAGGGTCCTTGAGTTGCGTGAAATTTTCTAGGATCGGAAAGATGCGAGAAAATATGGTATGCATGATGACCTAATGTATAACATTCCAAATTGAAAATTTGGGATGTTACATTTACATGGTAATATAAAAAGAAAGGGAGGAAGAATTACAAAAAGTGGTCAACCACAAGATAAGAGAGTATATGTGATGTTCTTTAATTAACTCTAAAAGAAACCAAATAAAGATCCTTCTTAAACGCAACCTTCCAATGGGCAATGCCGCAATGGGACGTATCTTTTTTTAACACAATTTAAACACGGACGATCATACATACACACAAATACTCACCCATATGAATGCACGCGTGTACACCATACCCCTATGAGCACCTCCGAGAGAATGAATCGACACATTATCTTGAGATTTACAAAGTAAATCACATACTCCTTCATAGTCCTCGAGGAACGTCTCCTCTGAGCACACATCGATGAAAGGCCTGAAATAAATCTAGAAAAATGCGAGCACCAAAGGTCAACTCTAGGACTTGAACTTTGTTGTCTTTGAGGATTTGGGGGGCCTGATCGCTGTTTGAACAGTTGAATTTTGGGAAGTCTCATGGGCGTTTGTTTGATATCCGAACACCCTTGGGCATATGAGGGAGAATTGAGTTTTGACCTTGGAGACGACCTTAATCGTTTGTTTGATCATTTATATATATTCTAGCCCGTAGCAACGCACGGGCGACTCACATTGTACCAAGCAAATAAACTTAAAGACAACAGTCCTCACATTGTATGGAAATATCTTAAGCCCATCAAGTAGATCTAAGTTTGTAACAGATAATTAGTTGGATTATTGCACTCTACATACAACTTTCTATTAGATTTCTTATGAACTTACATCGCAAACTGAATGGATTTCAATTACTTTTCAATTGTTACGGGATATCGTTTTTATACATGCAAAATTTGACATGCATTACGTTTATATATACAATCGTAAAAATATATTCATGACACAGCCTGTAGCAACGCACGGGCATTCTACTAGTAAAGGATAAGAATTGAAACATAAAGAGAGCATCATGAAGAATATGACTAGCACATTTAAGTCTAACCCGAAACATCCTGCAAAAATGGTGGAAAAATCACTCAACATCACAATATCAAGGTTCCGCTACCAACTGATGATACACGAAGTAGTAGGAACTTAACTGAGGCTTAAAACCATCAACACTATAAGTCTACGGATTAGTAACACGTGATCGTGATAGAAAAATGAGAAGCCTAATTCTTATTCCCTGTAGAAAAGAAGAGGGTGACTCGGATCAGAAGGGCATAAGGTAAAGGAGTAAAAAGAGCCTTACTTCGACCAGTTTGGCTTAGTAACCTTACCGGCAGTCAGGCTTTGATAACAAAGCTGTCGGGACCCCGATCCTAAGTCACACTGATCTAGCATGTAACACATCATATCACTTTGCGGCCTCACGCATGGTATTCCCACGGCTGCAGCCTTACCTAGGTCGGGACCGTTGTGCCTTTTGGCTCACGTATATGATTGTGTTGCTAGCGTCCATATGACAGAGAACCTGGGCCGACATGACTATTCGTAAACCCAAGGTGGCACAAACTTACAGGGATAGGCATACGTAACCCAAGAATGAACTTGTCGGTCATCAACGTATGAACCCAAGTCGTAGCAAGCTACAAGGACTTAAAGGAACAACACATGACATTTCCCCGAAGGGACAGACATAGGAACAAAGAAGGATACATGCCGGCCAACCTAAGTGTTCTGGAGCAGTAGCGAACTACCATGGCTCAGTGGAAGCACTAGGAGACATTTCCCCATAAGGAAGGCTACCAAGAATAAACAACTAGGTGTCGGATCCCACACATACCAAGCATTTCAATAACATACACACAATATGCTCGACATGTGTAAATACAACATGGCATCACAACAAAACTCTATGACCCGAAGTATTTATTCAATAGGCTCCGAGGAGCAAGATATTACAAACATGGGACTCATGACCCAACATTCAAGTCATACAAGCAACAAACACTGGTGGAAGCATAAACATGTCTGAGTATAGACATCTGAAAAGAAAGAAGGCTAGAAAGCATGTCTATCTACAGGACCCTCTAGAGTAGTCAGACCTCTGTCTAGGATTCCCAAGCTAATTGTCGAAGCCCACGTAGAACTACTAGTGAGACTGAGGTCTCTCTGCAAAACATAAATTAAGCAAACGTGAGTACAAATGTACCCAACAAGACTTACATCAGAACTAACTACATATGCATCAGTATCAACAAAGGGGGTGGTGGAGTTTAACTGCAGCAAGCCAGCTTTGACTCAGTGGCTATCCTGTACTATGACTATCAGTATTTTCTTTGAGGTGAGAAAGCGCACACGAGTCCACATATTCACCATATCAATACACCACTATGGACCCGCTCCCGTCTCACTACGAGAAGGCCATCCATAGCACTCACACTTATCTTGCATATTTTAGAGTATCCACTTCAAGTTATCTATGAACAATGTAAGCATTCCAAGTGGTCCATATCCGCGGACGCGGCTATTCGAATAGATCTATTACCCTGCAGGGGTGTACTTCTTCACACACGCTCTCACCACTTATCACCGTTTACACGACATGTACTCGGCAACCTTCAAGCGGAAGCCCAGCGAGGGTGTCGGCCATGACCTGACTAACCACACAAGTCTCTAGTCCAGGTTTATCGCCTATTCGAGTTCCATCCGTAAGGAAGTCCGGCCGGGGTTTCCACTACAGCCCCAAACGATGTGAGCAGGGTTCCCTAGCCCACCATTCAGGTGCCACTTGGTACACCGTGCCACTGCGCCTAGTCTGTCCCAAGCCCACCTGTACCAGGTGCCACTTGGTAGACTACTAGCACTACCTACAAACATCAGAAACTAGTTGCAACTCCTGGGCAGAGATCGAGGCAATTAATAAGTCGAGAGGGGAACTTAAGCATTCCAATGTGTGGTAGTAACTGCCTTGGATCACAAACACGGAACCGAGTTCCTGAGAACGGCTTCAATGAGACAACCCACCATGTACTCCTACATGGCCTCTCACCGCTACCTTTACCAAATCGTGTTCACACACTTAGCTCTCAACAGTAGGACATGTTCACCACATTCCAATTCATCCCCGATGAATCAGACCTGACTCAACTCTAAGCAATAGTAGGCATGACAAGCAAGCATGGATGAGTAGGCACATCATGGCTCGAACAACTCCTACTCATGCTAGTGGGTTTCAACTATTTACTGTGGCAAATACAGGTCATGCAAAGGAAAGGGTTCAACTACTGCAACACGTAATAGTTGGATCGTTGTTGTCCTGCAGTAAAGAGAGCAAGAGCGAGAGAGTGGGATTGTGTCAGAATGCTCAAAGTGGGTTTGCTTGCCTGGCACTTCTGAAGATAGCATTGTGTCTTCATCAGTGTCATCGATCACATCATCGAACAACGTCTCACCGAGAGGGACAAACACTGCATAGCGAGAGAAGGAACACAATCAATGTAATGCAAAAATATGATGCATAATCATGACATGGCAATATGCTTTTGATCGAGCTAATGCAACTAGCAACAATATTAAAGAAGTTGGTTTGAACCAAGGATTCAAATTCAAACTCCATATGTTATTATTCAAATGCCATTTAAATGTTTTGACCCGATAAGCAGGTTTTACTTGCTTTATCATGCATGAGGATAGTACGATTGGATAGATTGGATTTTTCTGATCATTTTTCATATATAAATTATTTCATTCTGAACTACGATTGAATTTCTATGATTTTTAGAAGTTTTAACTATTTTCTGGAATTTCCTGGATTATTTTTAATCCAGAAAATGATTAACTGCATCAGCACTAGGTCAGGGTGACGTCAGCGTTGACCAAAGTCAAATCTGATATGTGGGGTCCACCTGCGGTATGCTTGATGCTTATTAAATCCTAGCTAAAAAATTTGCAGAGGCATGGGCCCGCATGTCATTGACATAGGGTCAACTAGATTAATGTTAATCATGTGATTAGCTGGAGCTAAACCGTCGGCGGCGAATCGAGACAGCGGAGGAGCTCGGGATTTGCCCTCCGTCGACCAAATGGACGGCGGAGGGGCCCCGCGTGGAGCTGGTGCTCGGCCGCGTCAGCAGAGCAACCGGCGGCGGTAGGAGTGCCACCTGTGGTAGCGGCAGCATGGACATCGGTGGCGACCGGAGCTATGGTTGCATGGGTGCGAGGGCTGTAGCGCGTTAGCAGGTCAGCTGAGGGTCACGGCGGGATCCTGGGAACCCGGCGAGCAAGCGGAAGCCACTGGAGCGAGCGGAAGAGCTCCGGGGCGCGAGGTTTGCCGGCCATGGCGATAGCCGGAGCTCGATGCTCACGGGGACGGCAGCTACGACACGCGAACGAGCAGGGGAGGAGGGGAAAAAGAGGGGCTGGTGACGACAGGAGGTCGCCGGCGATCTTGGTGGCCGAATGAAGAGGGCGGCGTAGGCGTCAGCGTTGCAGCGCGTCCGGGGCCTCGTGGATCGTCAAGGAGGTTGGGGACATCAATACAGAGCTTGCAGGCATAGCGAGGGCTCGGGGAGGCGATGAAGCGTGGTGGCAGACAAGCGGCAGAATGAGCACTTTCCGGGCATGAGGTGGGGAGCGACGAGGAGGAGGGGAAAGAGGACGGGAGTGAGCAGGTTGGGTTTAGGCGCGTGCGTGGCGACGTGCTGGGGGTCGAGGCACAGTCAGGCAGGGTGGAGGTGGTCGGGCGCGTGCTCGCGCGCATCGGCCACGTGTGCGTTGTCCTCCTGGCGCGATGGAGAAGATGACTAGCAGGGCCAGTGGGCTGGGCCGACACAGTGCCAGGCCAGGTAACTGGCCCAGGTACTATTCTCTCTCTTTGTTTTAGTTTCTGTTTTCTATTTCTGTTGTAATTTTGAGCTTCAAGAAAAAATACCAGGGCATTTCAAAAATCCTGAAAATAATGATGGACACTTTCAGAATTATCTCACTGGCCCACAAATAATTCCAGCATTATTTGAGCACTTAAATTATTTATAGTATTTAAATGCCCAAAGTCAAATACAATAAGATTTAACTCAAATCCAGGATGACCTAGAAAAATGTAAACAATTTTTGGCAGAGGTTTCCAACCAATTCGAAAATGATGAACTTTACTAAAGGGCATTTTGGGTTCATTGAAAAGATTTGAAGTTGACCCTAGTTGAATTCATTTGGTGTTGGGGTTTGATCATCCCCATTTCATATATCAAATAAATTTAGAGATGATGCAAGGATGCTGATGCCACTAATTACAAGCATTATTCTAGGGCCGTGTCATTTTTCCAACACCAAAAATAATGATTTTATTAGTACTACGATTGCTCCTCCTGCTGCTAGTGCGGAGTCTTATGATATTAATATTATACATGAACGGCCGCACAGGAGGTATTATAATTCTTTTAGGCAAAAGTATAAAATAGCATTTACAATTCAGCAAAACATTGTTTTTCAATGGGAATACATGTCCTTAAAACATAATATTCTTGAAACGCTGCGCTTCTATTGAGCAGCGCCCTCGAGAACTTCTCGAAAGTAGTGCTCGGCGGTACTCGCTTTCGTCCGAATCTTGGGCTGCAACGGCGGTGGCCTCCATCTCCGCCCAGTATGTCTTCACACGGGCAAGGGCCATGCGCGCACCCTCTACGCACGCCGACCTCTTCATCGCGTTGATATGCGGAACTACACCAAGGAACTGCTGCACCAAACTAAAATAACTGTTGGCTTTGGCCTTCCCGGCCCACGTATGATCCACAAAGAGACCTCATGGCGAGTCCGGACAATCTATTCAGCTCGGCCCATTCGGCCAACCGATCAGTCAATGGAAGTGGACGCTCTGGAACGTTAAATTGTGACCAGAACAGCTTTTCCACTTCGCGATCTTTTTGATCTTGGAAGTATTCGGCCGCATCGGTAGCACTCGCCGACAAGTCCAGATATGCGTCCGCAGAACTCCACGGCCGTACTTAGGATCTCCGAACTTCATCTGCAGCATAAAGGGCTTCCCAGCCGCGATATCCCCGGCCTGACGCAGCTCCTCCGTCATCGCTCTCGTTGCAGAGCGAGTGTCTTTGGCCGCCATCGTGGCCTTCTCCAGGTCTGTCCTCTTCGCTTGATCTTCCTTTTCAAGAAGCTTGCAACGGTCAGCGGCATTCTTCAATTCCACAGCCATCCACAGCTATTTCCTCCTTGCTTTGGCGGTGAGCAGCCTGTTCGGCTTTCAGCTCCTCGATTGCCTTTAGGGCAGCCGCATCGCTTTAAGCTTGTTCTTTGGTTCGGGCAAGTTCCGCCCGAAAAGTTTTCCTGACCGCAGCTCCATCTGCATGCACACACATGTTATAGATACTGGCATCATGCTCCTCTTCCCATGTATTACCGAAGGAATCACATACCCTATGCCTCGTCAAGCCGCTTGTTGACAAGTGCGATGTCGGCATCTGCCACGTCAAGCTGCCGCTTTAACTCGGCAAACTCATCATTCCGGCTAGCCACCGGACACTTCACCACCTGCATATTAAGGAGGCAAGATTATTCCTGGGACTATGATCCTCTGTGCGTCGTCGTCTTCGACAGCACCCAGAGTCTCAGGGGCTACTATCGACACAGAGCACATCTACAATGTGCGGTACTGTCCAAAATGTACATCATTTCACGTACCTCAAAACCCGTCAGTAGACTCGTAAAGGCTTCATGCAACCCGCTTTCGGCGGACGAAATCCTTTCAATCACCATACCCATCAATGTGCGGTGCTCTTCTGAGATAGCTGCTCGCTCTAGCAGATCCCTCAGTACGTCCGACCGCACACCAGACGGTGCTGGACTCTTTCAATTGCTCTCTTCAAGAGCCGGACACTGAGGACTTCGGGTGGCCATAGGATTGCCCTCTGGCCTTGCCGGATCAGGAGAAACCCTCCGTGACGACACCTCGGGGTCGCCCGCCTCACGAGGCGGTATGGCAGGGGGAGGCGTTTCGCTCTCCATCATCTCTAGAAGAAGATCCCCTGAAGACGAGCTCCGCTGAGAAGGGCTAAGATCCGAACTGCAAGATAAATGCTTCAGTTATCTCCCTCAGAAGTAAGGCAAGATATTTTCATTATTAAGGTACCCTTTTACTTACAGCTTGGTGGAGGGCTGATCCCCTTGAGGGAATAGTGCGGTCGGGGTATCCCCGGGGGCAGGACCCTCCGGTGAAGATTTCTTCCCCCGTTTGGAGACCATTGTCTCCGGGTCCTCGAAGGCGGTCCTCTTTCTTCCCTGAGGAGAGGAAGTTTTAGTTCCTTCTCCCTGGCTAACCTCCTTCGCGGAGATGCTAGCCTCCTTGTTCCCCGCTTTATCTTCTCCTGAAGGCGCTTGATAAGGCGCGATCTCCAGCATCCTGGTTAACACGGGATCTGGTGAGGTCTCAGGGAGGGGGGCCGGACACCTGATCAACTTTGCCTTCGCTGTCCAATCCTGGTCAAAGAGCGGCTTTGTTAGGGCGACGTTGCGATAAATAAACGGACAGTGTGTTCGAATGCGGGGCTACTTACTTGGGTACCCGGGCGATTGCAGCTCAGACCTGCATCCTCAGTGATGTCCGGACACATTATTTGTGATCCAAAGAACAATTTGTACATCTCCTCGGGCGTCATGCCGAGGAAGTGTTGAAGAGCTCGCGGTCCCTCCGGATTAAACTCCCACAGGCGGAGGGAACGACGTTTGCAGGGCAGGACTCGGCGAATTAACATGACTTGCATCACCATGACCAGACAGACATCTCCCTCAAGGAGATCTCGGATGCGGCTCTGCAATATGGGCACATCCTTTGCTGGCCCCCAGTCCAGCCCCTTGTTGACTCATGACGTTAGTCGTGGCGGGGAACCCGAGCGAAAGACAGGTGGGGCTACCCACTTGGTGCCCCTGGGAGCTGTGATATAAAACCACTCTTGTTACCATAAACTGGGCACCTCCTGGAAAGAGCCCTCGGGCCATGGGGCATCGGCGTTTTTGCTTATCACAGTGCCTCCGCACTCTGCGTGCCTCCCCTTGATCATCTTCGGCTCCACTTTGAAGGTCTTGAGCCACAGTCCGAAGTGAGGGGTAATTCGGAGGAAAGCTTCACACACGACGATGAACAATGAGATGTGGAGGATAGACTCCGGAGCTAAATCGTGGAAGCCCGGCCCATAATAGAACATAAGCCCCCTCACGAAGGGATCTGGCGCGAACCCTAGCCCTCGGAGGAAGTGATATACGAACACGACGCTCTCACTGGGCTTGGGAGTGGGAATAACCTGCCCTTGAGCAGGCAGCCTATGCGGGGTTTCGCCGGTCAGGTACCTGGCCTCCCTTAGCTTTATTACATCTTCCTCCGTGACGGAGGAAGGCATCCACCGACCTTGAAGGTTGGATCCGGACATAATCAGGGGTCCGAAGCGCCTGAACCTGAGCTTGGGGTGTTGGAACTCGAGGCGGGAGGCGGATTCGATTGAGATCAAAAGAAAAGAATAGGCCTTGGTCCCTTTATAAAGAGGTTGAATACCAAGAGCCCTCCTCGTGACCGTTTGGGACTTACCTCCAATCGAGGGGTCATACCAATGGGCACGATTGGGTTACCCACGTCTGTGTTGATGAGAATCCCGTAATAAAAGGGACACGATCTCTGCTTCGACAAGACGTGCCAAGGAAACCGCCTCGCGAAACACGCTGAGGCTGGTTATGAAAAACGATTTGAATGAAGACTTGGCTGTGGTGTGATGTCACACTACGAGGCGTCAATGATTAGATTTGTGGAAATATTATTCTCTCTACGGTGGTATGTGGAACTTGTCTTGTAGAGCGGACCACGATCCTCGTGTTCAAAATCTTCTATGAAGTATTCGAGGAGGAACCCGCCCGCAATGTCAAGACAATATGCGCGCCGGACTCATCGTCATTGAAGCCTGGTTCAGGGGCTACTGAGGGAGTCCTGGATTAGGGGGTATCCGGACAGCCGGACTGTATCCTTTGGCCGGACTGTTGGACTATGAAGATACAAGATTGAAGACTTCGTCCCGTGTCCGGATGGGACTCTCCTTGGCGTGGAAGGCAAGCTTGGCGATATGGATATGTAGATCTCCTTCCTTGTAACCGACTCTGTGTAACCCTAGCCCCCACCATGTCTATATAAACCGGAGGGTTTAGTCTGTAGGACCAACAACAATCATACCATAGGCTAGCTTCTAGGGTTTAGCCTCTCCTATCTCGTGGTAGATCAACTCTTGTAATACTCATATCATCAAGATCAAACAAGCAAGAGTAGGGTTTTACGTCCATCGAGAGGGCCCGAACCTGGGTAAAAACATCGTGTCCCCTGTCTCCTGTTACCATCCACCTAGACGCACAGTTCGGGACCCCCTACCCGAGATCCGCCGGTTTTGACACCGACAGAAACCTTTGAAAATTTGCACCGCTTTCAAATCAAGCGCAACCCGGAGAAATGTGTCTTTGGAGTACCAGCCGGCCAGCTTCTCGGCTTCTTGGTCTCAGAGCGCGGCATAGAGTGCAACCCTATGAAGATCAAGGCCATCAAGAGGATGGAGAAACTCACCGGACTATTGGATGTGCAAAAATTCACCGGCTGATTGGCATCCATCAGCCGTTTCATCAGTCGGCTGGGCGAGAAGGCTCTTCCCCTGTACCAGCTTATGAAGAAGACCACTTTTTTCGAGTGGAACGACAAGGCGGATGAAGCTTTTCTCCAACTCAAGAAGATGTTGACCACTCCGCCTTTCTTGGTGGCTCTGACGGCTAAGGAGCCCATGCTTCTCTACATCACTGCCACCAGCCGGGTGGTCAGCACAGTCATAGTTGTGGAGCGCAAGGAAGACGGCAAGGCATTACCAGTCTAGAGGCCGGTCTATTACCTAAGTGAAGTGTTGTCCGCCTCCAAGCAGAACTACCCCCACTATCAGAAGATGTGCTACGGCGTGCACTTCGCCACCAAGAAGCTGAAACCGTACTTTCAAGAGCACCCAATCACCGTTATTCAGACCGCACTCCACTTGCCGAGATCATTGGAAGCCGAGATGCTTCAGGCCGAGTGGCCAAATGGACCATAGATTTGGCCCCCTACACCATCTACTACCAACCTCGCACCACCATCAAGTCCCAAGCACTGGCCGACTTCCTCGTCGACTGGGCCGAGACCCAGTACCTGCCGCCAGCACCAGACTCCACCCACTGGCGGATGCACTTTGATGGTTCCAAGATGCGCTACCGTCCGGGAGCCAGATCGTTCTCACCTCTCCCAAAGGCGACAAGCTCAGATATGTGTTGCAAATTCATTTTGCCGCCTCAACCAACGTAGCAGAATACGAAGCACTTATACACGGGCTCCGGCTTGCCAAGGAACTCAGCATTCGCTGAATCCTGTGCTATGGTGACTCCGACTTGGTGGTCCAGCAGTCGTCGGGTGACTGGGACGCCAAGGATGCAAATATGGCAAGCTACCGCTTCCTCGTACAGCAACTCAGTGGATACTTAGAAGGGTGCGAGTTCCTCCATGTGCCAAGAAATGACAATGAGCAAGCATATGCCTTGGCACGGATTGGCTCCACCCGGCAAGCAATACCAGGCGGCGTCGCCCTGCAACGCCTCCTCAAACCATCTGTTAAGCTGTCACCAGAATCAGATTCCATCTTCATGCCGGCTCCTCCAGAAGCAGCCGGGTCCGGCTCGGGGACTTCGGCAGGTGGCCCGGGGGCTGCAGCAGTCGTACCCGGCCCGGGGACTGCAGCAGTCGGCACGGGGACTTCATCGACGCAGCAAGCAGCAGCCGACTCCAACCCACCGCCTCCCAGCCCAACTGTCCTCGTGCAAGTTGCAGTTCTGGCAGTTGAAGAAATAGTAGCACCTTCATGGGCGCAGCCCATTCTCAACTTTCTGGTGAACAAAGAGCTGTCGACTGATGAGATCTTGGCCCGACAAGTGCAACGCCGGGCAGCGGCATACACCATTATCAATAGAGAACTTGTCAGGTGCAGCGTCACTGGTGTGTACCAGCGCTGCGTAGAGCCATAGAAAGGCTATGCAATCCTCAAAGATATCCACCAAGGCGAGTGTGGTCACCACGCGGCTTCAAGAGCACTCGTTGCCAAAGCTTTCCGCCATGGTTTCTTCTGGTCGACTGCCTTAGAAGATGCCAAAGACTTGGTCCAGAAATGCAAAGGGTGCCAGAAGTTCCGCTCAAACCACATTTGCCGGCTTCCGCACTCAAGACCATCCCCATTGCCTGGCCCTTTGTCGTCTGGGGACTGGACATGGTGGGACCATTCAAGACAGCATGCGGCGGCATGACTCGTCTACTTGTCACCGTGGACAAATTCACCAAGTGGATAGAAGCAAAGCCAATTAAGAAGTTGAATGGTCCGATCAGTGACTTTCATCGCTGACATCACCATTCGTATGGCATACCACGGATCATCACCGACAACGGCACGAACTTTGCCAAAGGCGCCTCAGCTCGTTTCTGCGCGACGTAGGGCATCCGACTGGACTTAGCGTCCGTTGCCCATCCGCAGTCAAACGGCCAAGTGGAGCGAGCAAATGGCCTCATTTTGTCCGGCATCAAGCCCGATCGGGTCGAGCCTCACGGAGCATTGACCGGCTGCTGGCTCGATGAGCTGCGATTAGATCCTCTGGAGCTTGCACAACTCTGAACAAGTCAACCGGCTTCACGCCTTTCTTCCTCATCTACGGTTCCGAAGCCGTCATCCCGAAGGACATAGAATTTGACTCCCCTCGAGTGACCATGTACACCGAAGAGGAGGCCAAAGAAGCAAGAGAAGACACGCGTCGTCTGGCTGGAAGAGGGCCACTGTTGGCACTCAGCCGGTCCACCATCTACCCGCATAACCTACGCCGATACTACAATCGGAAGGTCAAGCCAAGATCTTTCCAAGAAGGAGACCTTGTGCTCCGGCTGATCCAGCGAACAGCCAGCCAGCACAAGCTCTCAGCACCTTGGGAAGGCCCTTTCATCATCAGCAAAGTTTTGGGCAATGACTCCTACTACCTGATCGATGCTCAGAAGCCCAGAGCACTCAAGAGAGACGACTCCGGCAAGGAGACGGAGCGGCCGTGGAATGCCAACCTCCATCGAAGATTTCATAGTTGATGTAGTATGTACCACGCTACCTTTTGTATTCAGTACGAAGACTCCGGGTCCCTCGAGAAGAGCTCGGGGGCTACCCTATTTTATCTATATGATAAGTATTATGCCTATGAATGCGTTATTTCATTATTCCGCCTGGTACCGGGTTCGACCAGTCGGCCCGGGGGCTCGCCGCCTTGTACTACATAGTGCGTCCTGCAGTCGGATAAGTAGTGTGTTGGCACCTAAACCTTCTCTTGCCGTCAGAAGCCGTAGTTTCGCAGAAAGCGTGTCCGGCAGGAGTCACAGAAAGGGTGTCCACATGAAAATGGCTAAGGACCCAAAGCACGCGCATAGCCCAGGCCGGCATCCCGCCTCATCGACCGGCTGCTGAGCAGGCGGCCGGCCGGCTTCTACTTAACTTGCTAACACTCTAGTCGGCTAAGTACTTGCACTCACGAAAGCGGCTAAGTACTTGACCCAGCCACAGTCCGCAGAGCGGCTGTTTGGCTGGCAAGACGGCAGCCAAGGCAGGGCGGCAAAGGAAAAAAGCCAAGGAGTAGAAAGCAAGAAAAGACAGAACTCGGCAAAAATATTTACATGTCAAAAGGCCCTTGGCCAGCATTCAACAGAGTTTGAAATACACCCCGTGGGTGGAATTGTGCAAATTTAACAAAAGTTTGTCGAGACTGGTAAAGCAGGAAAAATAAAGATAAGTCGGCGGCCTAGGGAGCAGCGGAGGGATCCGACTGGTTGGCGGAGTCCGTGGTGCCGGTTGGTGGAGTGGACGGCTGGTCGATCTCGCTTGGTCGCCTCCAAGAAGCGGCCCTGCGCACTCGAGTGCGGCTTGTTGTTCGAGGCGTGGTCAAGCCGAGGCCTGGCCTCCGCTCAACCTCCGGGCGCATCTTCTCCGCCTTCCTCATCCTCCTCGCTCTTCTCCTCGTCGGCTGAGTCGATCATCTCGGACGAGTCCTCGTCATCCTCCGGGTTCAGCCCGAACCACTCTGGTGGCGCCTCGGCATTGTTCTCGGCCAGCTCAGGAACGAAGATGCTGGTGTTGGTGTACTCGGCGATCACCGCGGCCCGCCTGACAAGATCACGCTCCATCGCCACCAGATCCTCTTGGGCCTCCTGTCGAAACGTGGTCAACTGGGCTAGATCTAGCCCAGGGTACCACGCTTTGATTTAATCCCAAGGCTGCACGCTCCAGCTCGGGCCGAGGAACCTTCAAGCCTCAAGGCGGCCAGTAGCCTCCTCCACGGGTCGGTCGGCAGTCGAGTGGAGTGCGCGGAGCCGCATGTACGGCCAAAGGCGGAGATCGCCTGGGCCCCGACACGCTGAAGACGACGCAGCATCCGATGAGCCGGCCGAAGGCGGGCCTCGATGCTGAGCAGCTGCTCACTAAGGGTCTGGAGGCGTCGGCACCGATCTGCGCAACTTCCGCCCTCCGTTCCTCACGATAAGCCTCAATAGCCTGGTTGGCCGCACCAGAGTGGCCAGGGAAGAAGTCTGCTCAGACAGAAGCAAGTAAGGCAGAATTCAGAAGCTAGAAGCCGGCCTGGTCAGCTGCCGGTGGCTCAAAGAAAGAAAAAAGAAGAAGCTAACCATCAACCATGTCTTCGATGCTACCAAAGCCGGCAGTCAGCAGCATCTCCTTGTAGGCCCAAGCGGAGCGTTCGGTCTCAAACTCGGCAAGGATATTGGACTCTTTCTCCTCCGCCTCTTTCTGGGCTGTCTGGAGAAGCTTCGTCTGCTCCGCCAGTTGTGAGACCAGTCGGTCACGCTCCTGGGCCAGCTCGTTGCACTCTGCCTCCTTGGCACGCGGCGCGGTGTTGGCTTCACCCAGCTACTGCTGAAGGGCGGCATTGGCCTCTGCAAGAGTAGAAGAAGAGAAAGATATCAACGGTCAACAAAGAAGAAGTCCAGTTGCCGGGGAGATCCGGCCCAACTGCTCAGCAGTCGGCCCGAATCTCGGGGGCTACAGCCCGCGGGTGCGCCATCACGCCCCCGCAGAGAAGAAGTCATCAACAGTCAATAAAGAAGAAGTGTAGTTGCCAGAAGATCCGGCCCGATCGCTTTCGGCTATCGGCCGAATCTCGGGGACTACAGCCCATGGGTGCGCTGGCGCGCCCCCGCGGAGAAAGAAAGTAAGGACTTACTCCGGCTTTCCGACAAGTCGGCGGTCCGTTGGTCCGTGATCCCGGACGTTGGAGTTGAAGGTGATCGCATGGAGGTTATGATAGTCCTATAGTGAAGATGGAAGATAAAGTTAGCACTTGAGCTTACCAGCTTAAAGTTCGAGTCGCTTACTCGCAGCCTCGCCCGAAACTCAAGGGTTGCACCGATCAGCAGTCTGGCGCCGCCTTCACGAGAAGTACGGGAGTCAAAGACGAAGAAGTAAGAAACATACCTGAATGGCCGCTCACGAATCCAAGAACGCCTTGTTGCACTGCTTGAGAGCGTCAGCCTCAGCTCGGAGTTTGGCCTGGACATCAAGAATCGCCTGGTTTAAGGCTCCCATCCCGTTTCCACGCACCCAGTCAGCGGGCGCGGCACTAGTCGCTTCGGCATCTAGTCGGGGTCATCCACATCGCTCACCTCCCAGTCCGGCTGGTAGTTTCCACCCGGCCCTACGACGGCGGCCGTCGCCGGAGACATATAGATCTATGTTCAAAAGACCAACTGTTCAAGACCGAGACAAGCACTAAAAGGAAAGAGTTGAAGAACTTACTGCAGGCGGCGGGTTGGCGCGGGAGTATGGCCGCTTGCCGAACCGCCAAGACCCCTCCGACAGCTTGAGGTCGGCGATCTCGCTCACCATCCGGGCCACCTCCGCAGTCGGCATGTCCCTTGTGCACATACGGCTCGGGTCGCGGTGCCCACTCATCCGACAGATCAGATGAGGCCGGCCTTGGAGCGGGAGAACCCGGCGCTCGACAAAGGCGACCAGCAGGTCAGATGCGTTGAGGCCCTCCGCCTCCGTCAACACCCGGAGCCTGGTGATGGCGGCAGCGGCGTCGGCCGATATGGGCTTCGGCTTGTAGCCCCAGTTGGCCCGGGGTTCAGCCGGAGGGTCGGCTTCGTAGGGCGGCAAGTTGATAAAGTCAATTGCCGGGTCGACATTCTCCACATAGAAGTATGATTTCTGCCACAGTTTCACCGACTATGACAGCTTGATGGCGGGGAAGGTGTTCTTCACCGATGGCCGGTGCACCGCGACGAAGGCACCACACTGGGCCGCCTTCTCCCTGGCGGAGGTGCCCAATTTGGTGTAGAAGAAGGCTCCCCACAACTCGATGGTGGGGAGGATGCCGAGGTAGCCCTCGCACACCGTGACGAAAGCGGATAGCAGTGTCACAGTGTTGGGCGTCAAATGATGCGGCTGAAGATGATAGAACTCCATGAAGGAGCGGAAGAATCCACTCGCCGACAGGCCGAAGCCACGGAGGAAGTGCGAGCGGAAGACGACCCGCTCGCCTCCTTGTGGCACCGGCGAGATCTCCTTCTTCGGCAGCACGCGCACCTTGATGAAACCCTCGCCGGGCAACCGTCGTGTGGCGCGGAGGAAGGCGAGATGGTCGTCGATCACGAGCGAGCCATCTAAGTCCCCTCCCTTCTCGTGCGCCATGGAGACCGAGCTCGACGGAGAAATGGCGCCGCGACAGAGCCCAAGGCCACAACGGAGCGAGGAGCTTGATGGCGCAGGAGCCCAACGACAGCAAGCTGCGGCGGCGCCTCGTCGGAGCACGGAGGTGCGGCAGCAGCAAGGAGAGGAAGAAGATGAAGTTGGCGAAGGGAGAGGAGGGCGCGCGTGCTCTACCGCTCCCCCTCCTCCCCCTACTTATAGCCCTTGGGCTACGAAGCCGAGGGGGCGGGGCGTGGGATCGTGGGATTAACTACACCCACGACCCCACGGCCCCGTAGTTAGCGCGCGAGTTACTATACGCAGTAACTCCGCATGGAAGCGCAACCGCCCGCCTTGGCCGCAGCGGATCCGCTCGCGCGCCGAGGCCTAGAAATGGTGGGCCCGGCCTGCTGTCACGTCCCATCGCGCGCGTGGGGTGGCAGGCTGGCCTAGCTAAGTGGCGCCGCATGGCGTGCTCTCAGCGGGCGGCGGACCTGGAGGCTTGGCAAGCACGCCACCTGGTTCCCGCCTTGGTGTTTCAAAACTATCGAACGAGTCCGCCTGGTCATGGCCGATTCCCCGGCAGGCGGCATGCCAGAAGACGAACAAAGCATTCAGCGAGAGCACTCGGAGAAGGAAACTGATGAGGCTTCTCGACTTATCAGCCGCGACGCCTCACCAGCTTCGGGGACTACTGTCGGAGTAGTGGGCCACGGGTAGCCTAACCCGAGTCCCTGAGCATTTCAAGACATTCGTTCCAGCTGCGCCCCTCAAGCATCAAGAGCGAAGCGCCGCCTTCTGGTGGCCGGCTGGCTCATGCGCACTACAAAAAAAAGACACATCCGTGACATTTTGGGCCGAACGACAAAAATTTCTGTCATACATATGACACTTCTATGACGATAATTGTGACAAAACCTGATATCATCATAGATGTGGTGGGCTCCTACTTCTATGACAAAAAATCATGACAGAAAATGGGCTTTTCATCCTGGGCGGGCCGGAGACGCAGTTGCATGACATTCTTTGGGCCGTCCATGACGGAAAAAACCGTGGTAGAAGCGAGGGGGGGATTTCGGGGAGATCCCGATTACGGTGGGAGGTCGGGGCCGAGCGATGCGCGCGTTCTCTCATACACGACGCAGCGTGTGCGCGGCGTTGGCTCAACTGAACCCGGCGATTGCACTACAAAGCTACGCGTTCTTGACGGCGATCGATCGGTGGCTGTTAATCAACCCGATCGAAGCGATTCCTTCACTCGCCGCTAATCGAAGCCGATCGATTGGATGAGCAGTGGCGTTGCGGGTGGGGGGGTTGGATGAGCGATGGCGATGGCGTTGCCTCTGGATGAACAGGACCCGTGGTGTGGAGGGCTGGATGAACGATGACGGTGGATGGGTGCCCATGGAGGGTGGTTGAACAGGACCCGTGGTGTGGAGGGCTGGATGAGCGGTGAGCGGTGGAGGGGTGCCCGTGGAGGGGTGGTTGAACAAGAGCTGCTGGAGTAGCCATGGTGGAGGCTGGATGAACAGGAGCCCATGGAGGCTGGAGGAGGTCGGCGGTAGCCCGTGGAGGCCGGAGGAGGTCGACGGTGGAGATGAACAGTATCCCGTGGAGTCCTGCTTTTGCGATACGCCACACCCTCCCGATGAACAGGACCGCCATTTCGACCGTAGGGAGGTCCATTTCGTCCGTTTTACATGTACGCCACACCCTCCCGGCGAAACGGGACCCCCGTTTTGACCGTGGGGCGTCCGTTTAAATCCGTTTTGCGATGCGCCACACCCTCCCGATCAACCGGACCCCGTTTCGACCGTGCGAGGTTCGCTTTCGTCCGTTTTGCGGTATGCCACACCCTCCCGATCAACAGGACCCCGTTTGACCGTAGGAGGTCCGTTTCCTCCGCTTTTGGCGGTACACCACACCTCCCGATCAACAGTACCCCGTTCCGAACGTAGGAGGTCTGTTTCTTTCTGCTTTTCTTGATGCGCCAGCCTCGTTCCATCGCCTGTTCCGGCCCAAGCCCTCCCGATGAACACGACCACGCATTCCGTTCCGACCCAGCCCGGTTGGCTCCCACGCTGCCCGTTGCCTCCCGATGAACACGACACATTCCGTTGCCTCCCCATGAACATGACGCATTCCGTTGCCTCCCCATGAACACGACACATTCCGTTTCCTCCCCATGAACACGACAACGACGCTGTTTCTCCGTTCCGACCCAGCCATGTACACGAGCCCCTGGCGTACGTATGCCTTGAGTAGGCGTTCGAGACCCGGCTCAGATGTACACACATACGTGGCCGTATTTTCTTTCTTGCACCCTGGCCGCCAGTAATGCGACGTACATGCTACGTGTCGCGCCTACCTACGGCTAACGTGCGCCTCTACTACGACACGGCGCCTCTACATCCACCAAAGCATATATGTATGTACACGTTAGCGTACCGAGACAACGCCACGCACGCTTCTCACCAGTGGGTCCCGGTATCGAGCACTTCCTTGCGTGCGAAGATGTAGCTGGTGGGTCCCAACAATGGGGCGAATCGTTTTTTACTCGACGCACTTCCTTGCGTGCGAAGATGTAGCCGTGGGTCCCAGCGGTCGGGCGAATCATTTTTTTGCCGGACGCACTTCCTTGCGTGCGAAGATGTAGCTGGTGGGTCCCAGCAATCGAGAAACGTTTTTTCACGAATACGGTGGCCCGTCCGGTGGGTCCCCGCCGTCGGTGGAGGAATCATTATTTTGCACGTAATAAGGAGGCACTTCCTTCTTTGCGGCCGTGGACCCATTGTCGACCTCTCCACGCACAAATCCATGTCCGATGGAAGTCGTTCCTTGACCATGTTGACCATGCAGCGCCGAGAGCACCACGGCGGTGGACGACGGGCGAAGGACTAGGAAGGGGACGACTTCGGGCCGGGAAGACGCAGCGATGGATGCCCACACGAAGAGGAGTACGAGGGTTCACCGGTTCGGCCGCGGTGTGAGGTTCTTTGTCGCCCAGAATAACAGCCGGGTGTGGGTGAGTAGAGGATGGCTTGGCAGCCGATGGGAGTAGTAGAAGGGCGGTGAGGCCTCCATGGATCACAGCCGCCACGGGAGGCGGAGCACGCAGCACGACCGGCGTTGGTTTTGGGCATTTGGAGCAAGAAGACCAGAGGTTGAAGAAGCACTCACGGCCGTTGGATGAATATCGACGGTAACAGGAGCTAGAATCGCTCATATTGACTAAGTTGACAAAGCCCTCCGCCCCGTCAACTTGGTAGGCCCTGAAGTCAGCCTCCCACTATGTTGAGTTCCACCGGTGGCGGGGAATATTCATTTTTTGTGCGTAATAAGGAGGCACTTCCTTGCGTGCGAAGATAGCTGGTGGAGTCCGACATGTCGGTAGAGGCACGTTATTTTCGCGAAATCTGAGGCCCTTCCGGTGGGTCCCAGATGTCGTGGAGGAATTATTATTTTGCGCGTAATAAGGAGGCATTTCCTTGTGTGTGGCCTTGGACCCATTTGTCGGCCTCTCCACGCGGTCTACTTCTGATGGTGTTGTTCGTTTACCACGTTGACCACGCCACTGCGCATCCAAGGTGGTGGGCGATGGTGAGGCCCCGGACAACGAACGAGCCGAAGATGGGAAGACGCGGAGTAGAGTCGCAGACGGAGAGGTGTACAAGGGTTAACTGGTTCTAGTGCGGTGTGGTTCGGCGATCGGTGGGAGAAGAACAGGAGGTGTGGAGGGTGGAGGGATGGCTCGCCAGCGGTGGAGTAGCGCTTCATAGCGGCGTGCTAAGGAGAGCTGCTAGCGGCAGGAGGCGGAGGTGGTCCCGAGGCGCTTGAGGAAGAAGACGAGAGATTGAAGGTGGATGCGGTCGTTGGATGTAAATCCAACGGCTAACATGTCGTAATCATTGTTGACTAAATTGACAACGACTTTGCGTTGGCTTCAACCTATTAGCCCACATTTCAAATTTCTCCAAAAATGTGGCACGTATTCAACCCAATTTTTAGAATTTACAGGTCTTTTTATGCCGGTAGAATTTACTGATCAATTTGATCTTTTTTTGAATTACAGCCATTAGTCGGCTGGGTGAACAAATAATGTAGCGTCCATATGCCCATTTATTTTATTTCCGAAAAAATTACAGGCCATTTGCACTTTCTCGAAATACACAATTTTGCTGGGCTGATTCTACTTATAATGTTGGGTTGGGCCAGCAATGTTATCAAAAATTAAAAAGGGATTGAGCATTTTGTTATAAATATATTTAAATAATAAGTGATATTATTACATTCTTCCTTAAATCTTACCAAGCTTTTGTACACAATCACTAGGATTTTCGTGCCAAAACAATCCAGGATTTTATTTGTTAAGAAATTATTTTTATAAGTTAATAAGATGTGGGATATTGTTTTCTTACATATGTAAGTATCATTAAATATATGATGACAATAAAAATAATATATAATAACATATAAAATAATTTAAATATATATAATATAGTTATAAGGGAAACATAAGTTGGACCTGGCGTTCCTATTCTTATATAGAAAAATAGAACAGACCTCTGTGTTTTCTTCAAAAAATACATAAATTGGGCTGCCAAAAATAAAACCTCGGATGGGAGGTCCATAGGCCGGTCGATACATGACGGCCCTAAGAAAATACAAACAGGCCTATGGACCTCCCATCCGAGGTCGTGGGCTGCGCATGTTAAAATGAAAGCCTAGGCAGGGCAGCCCAAAACCACGCCCAACACTTGCCAAAACTTAGTCCCTTGTTTTCTTTTGTGTTTCGCACACTCGACATTGTGTGGGCATTTTGACTGCATCATATGAAGATGTGCTATGCATGAATGTTGATCAGCATGATGTTAAGCGGCTGGTAGTTCCATTTTCGACCATGAATAAAACTTCCAACATGATGTTAACCCTGTTTGAAAAAGCCGTGTTAATATAAATGCTCGACTCTACGAAAGTTGCAGTTTCTTATCTGGCCTGAACTTGCGATTTCTTCTCGAGAATCACATTGTCTCGCACTTTTATAATCCTATGAAACTACATTTTTTAAGTGCTAAAAATAGATCTCTAGAATTCATAAAATACTTCATATGCTCAATACAGCAAATCTGAAACTCAAAAGACATTCATATCTGAAAGTACTCTCAAAATACACAACACAAAACACAATTCACAACCTGCAAATACTTACAACCCTAAGCTCCTCCTGACAATTCACAACCTGCCCGGCTATTGGGGTGGGGGGCAACCCCTCCTATTCCTCGGCCGGCGGCCACCCTATGAGGCGATGTGAGCAGAGAGAGGCGATGGCGGGGGGACGCGTCGTCGGGCCAGCTGCCTTTCTCCTCTTGCGGTTGGGTTCGATTAAACGAAGACTCCACCGGCTCGCCTGGCAGGACTCCCTCACAAATGGCACCACAGCAGATGCTCGATCCTTCAATCTCTGGTGGATGCTCCATCTGGGATCGATACTCCCACCACCGCTCCCTCACGGATCGGATTCGTGAATCTGTTTGCCGCATGGCCCGGAGGAGCAGCTCTATGTACTTGCGCGACTCCCTCCGGAGTATCGCCGCCTTTTCGCTCTGTTGCAGATATTTGGCCATGGATGTCGCCGTCGCCGCTAGTTGGTCCTTGCTGTCAAACCAAGACTGTATCTCCAACATCCTAGCTAGATTCACAAGGTCGCCGTCTGCGATCCTCACGTATCGGTTGTACTCCTCCATCGATCTACTTCTCCACAGCACCTTCACTTTCATGGCGGTGGTTTTTGAATGGAAGAGGAGAGGAGCAGCGCTGGTTTTGGATTAGAACGGGAGAGGAGCGATGCTGGTTTTGGACAGGAATAGGAGAGGAGGGGCGATGGTGTTGAAATGGAAGAGGAGAGGAGCGGCGCTGCATTTAGATTGGAATAGGAGAGGAGCGGCAGTGGTTTAAGAGGAGAAGAGCTGAAGAGCGGCGCTGGTCTTGGAAGTATTTTTTGTTGTTTTGCATATTTTGGGTCAAAGTTTGACCACGTACTGTGTTTGACAAGCAAAATGTGAATACATGTCACCAAAAATTGTATCGTTTGGTTCGTATCTGAATGTACTTTCAAATTATATTATTTTTGCAATGAAATATATTTTATGTGTGAAAATCATGGTCAATTATGACCCAGAATAAAAGGGAGACTAGTTAATGTGGGGTCGCTTTCTTAATTGAAGGGTAAATTGATTTTGATTTTGATCCGGTTACAGCGCGCCTAAATCGCCGCTGCACGCTCCTCTCCCTCTTCTCCATTACAAAACCACCTCCTCTCCTCTCCATCATCTCCATTCCAAAACCACCGTCTCGCCTCTCCCTCTTCTGATCTTCTCCATTGCAAAACCACCTCCTCTCCTCTCCATCATCTCCATTCCAAAACCACCGTCTCGCCTCTCCCTCTTCTCTATTGCAAGAGCACCGTCTCTCCTCCCATCTTCCAAAGCTAGCACCGACCACTCGAGAAGGACATCTATGGAGAGGATGCACGGCCGCCAGAATCGAGCGGATCGCCCGGCGGCGACCAGGCAAAGTTAGCCAGGTTGAAGGAGATCCTTAGTTGGTTTGACAATGAGTGGGAGATTTCGAGGACGGCGCGGGCCATGTGGCAATGTATGCGAAAGAGCGAGACGGCAGCGGCGATGTACATGTACTCCTCGGCGGCAGTCACACCTGCGATCCTCCGAAGTTCATCGAGTATCTCCTCTGGCGATGGAGCGGACATATTTGCCCGAGGCGATCGAGCGGAGGTGGTGGGCGTACAGGTCGAAGGTCGAGCACCCAGAGGATAACGAATCGATCGAGTATGGTGTGTCGTTCGTGAGGGTGCAGAACCAGCCAGAGCCATAGGAGTATTCGTTCTCCCACCGCAAGAGGAGGCTGGATGGCGTGACGTCGCTTCCCCGCCGTTCTCCACGGTTCCCTCGACACTCGCCTCATTTCAACGGCGGCTGTAGGGTTTAAGGTAAGCTTCGTACTAACCTAATCTTCCACCTGCTCATGCTTACAATCAGTGTGACAGCTAATGAAAATCATGCTTACAATCAGTCTCCGAGTACTACGCCAATCACCCTAAAATAGCTCTGGACCTTTGGGTCAAAGTTGTGACACGGTGTACAAATAAAGAAAAATAGATTGGTGCTTTCTTCTTAAAAGAGTACTCCCTAGAAAACTGCCAATATAAGCTACTAGTATTTGGTTAGATGATTTCTTTGCCGAGAAAGATCCGTCCACAGAGAGCCACACATCCTAATCGGTGGTGGTGGATGCCAATGCGTGCATGCAGCATGGTTGGTGTCGGTAATTTTACTTGGCACACCTCGCACTCTGCATATATGCCGGGCTCCAGACATACATTTGTGCGGTTCCACCAAAATGCAGCTGAATAACCCTGTTTGAACAGATAATGAAACAGCGTGATTACATTATAATGGCACTAGTTGATGAAACACACAAAATAAATAGAAGAAAATATTGCGATAGTATCATAGTATGCCATGTCGCGAGGGCGAGATGGGCCCTGCGATGCCTCATATCAGACGCCTCATCTTGGACATCGTCCCAAGTCTCCCAGATGAACATCGGTGTCTGACGGTGGTAGTACAAGGAGGCGCCTTTGAGACATTCAAATCTCTATTTTTGTACATATCAACTAAAATTAAGCACCCCGGTTTATGTAAACGCTTAAACATTAACAATGGGGCTAGTTGGTGAAACATACATTAACAAAGAGAAGCACTTTATTTATCTACATTGGAAATGAAATGATAGAGATGACACTCGCTCTATTTTAACTGTATTATTACTTCATTTTATCAGTGACACTAGGGTCGGCGGTGGCAAGCGAGGTGTACCGTGCGTCCGCAAGGATGGAGGCCGGGGTGCTTAGGCTGGGATCTTGAAGCCGGCTCTTCCACCACCAACATGGATGATTCAATTCATGGGACCTTTTGGTGCAGTTCACCTAAAATGAAGCAATGTCCCGTGAGCTAGCAGCTTCTTCTTCAATTTTTTTAAGAAAAGGGCTCCAACCCGGTTCCATTTCCATCGTAAAAGCAGAACCCACAGAGCTTCTTCTTCATTAGTTGCAATAAAATTGAGCAACATCAAGGTTGGTTGTGAAGCTCCTGGAATGCTCAACTATAATTTGGATATCATTTGTGCAGTTCAACTAAGATCGAGCGTGAAATTTATATCTCTGTTTGCACAAAAAAGGTGGAAAGGAGGGTGACTAACAAGTGATGAAACATGCATCAAATGAAAAGAAGCATGTTCCTTATCTGAATGGCAATCCTACAAGGACAGTAGCAATTTCTAAAGCACCGGCATTGCTAGATATTAGTGTGGGCATTAGGATTAATCTATGACAGCCGTTAAATACGACATTACTTTGGGCACAGGAGAGTAGGCGGACCAGGACAGTTGCATTTCTAACAAAAAGAACCAACTTATCTTAATGGGAAATTTTAGCAGGACATGTAAAGAAGTGCCATTGATTCATATTACTGGAGGCATTACATTGAAAACAACATTGGTTTAACATGTCCTTACTTTTAACAGTGCGACTGCTACATTTTACCAGTGGCATTACATAAGAGTGGCTCGGGGCAACAAACATCGAGCAGGATATCCGGGTTGGTCCCATTTTTGTTCTAAGATAGCCACCTTATCTTTGTGTGAGGCTAGCAAATCTAGTCTTTGGACTTACTCATTGACTTGTCCCCGATCCCCACTTTCTTTCCTTTTTCAACCAATAGACCGGTTTTATATTGAGTTTGTACTACGTTTCCCTTTATTTCCTATTAGACCTAGAGACCAGTTGGATAGCCAGTCTCTGCTACTTTTTGCCCCCATTATTTCCACTTTCTACCAAGTCCAAGATTCAGTAACAAATCCTCCCCCACCCCCCACCCCCTTTCTTCCTTGTTTGAACCAAGGAGTACTAGAGTCGAGTGCATGAACTAGTTTTGCCTCTTAAACATAAAAAAATTAGGTGGTTTTGAACAGCCGATCAATCCTATCTACGAGGGGGCTGAGAAATAGTAAAATATACAAATGCACGGTGGCGTCGGGAGCTCGGGAAGTAGAGCAAGGCGGTTTGAAGGAAGTTATACGATGGTCAGCCGGATGTCGCTAGGTGGGCGGAAGGAGGCGGGATCTGCCCACACTACGGCAGTTGGGAAGAAGAGGTCGAGGCCCTCCCCGCCAGCCGGTGCTTGGGAGAGAACGGCAAGGGCAGGCCGATCAGACACGCCCAAAGATGGGTAAGGGCCGTCGCCGAGGACGACCAGCGTGAAGCGTTGCACCTTCTCACCTTCCCCGGCGGAGAGGATCCAATTTGGATCTGTGACCACCGGTGAGCAGAGAGAGAGAGTGTGGCCACATTGCCGTGTTTAGATCCTGGAGAGGCCGAGACAGTGTGAAGAGAGCAACACTAGCAAGCAAGCGCGGAGGCTCCTGCCTATATAGTGGAGTAGTACTAGTTTTCTTTTGTCTACCGGAGCCGGCTTGACCTCGTCAATGACTGTCGAGAAGTCTTTATGCATGTGGCCCGGAGGCGCAGTTGTCGTAATTTTGATCTGAAGCGCCGGATTGTAACATATAATGGGAAAAAATGCCACATGACAAGAAATCATAACCTCACTGCCCAAAGGAGACAACACGAATCCCGACGGACAAACTAGATGAGGAACAAAGCTCAAATTAAAGATAAACTCGTAGAAATGGGGTCCGTCGATAGATGTCCTAATTAACATAGCCGGCTTGACCTAGATGGCAGCCGAGTAGTCACTGTTCGTGCATGTGCCCCCAATGACTAGCCCAACTCGCTTGTCGCCGTTTAACCATCACAAAGTGATCCGAAGCACATGACACCTAATTTTGCGAGATGACAAGAAACCTTTTTAGATTTCTCACCACAACTACAGCCATGTACAACACAGCCTGCACGACGATATGTAGACGATAGCCAATCCAGCCGTGTCTGCTTGGAGTCTGGTCACATGCATGGACTTAACCGATCTTACGTGTCTTGCGAGAGTTCGTCGAGCACCAACGTAGTACAACACTTCTCTAGTACTATCGCCGTCTCCCTCTTCTATTAAGTCACCCGACTTGCGGGGCACAGGAGTGTGCCTATGGTCGGTTCTTCATTGCCGTCCCACATGTGTGTGCAAGCACATGTAATATGGCCGCTGTTCCATTCGGAGAGCAGCGTGCTGAACCCGACCGACCGTCTGGGTGCTACTGTGAGCAGCGACAGGCGTCTTTGTATACTCCGTACATGTGTACCGCCATTTTCTAGACAGCTTTTCTCCATGGCGCGGCGCAATCCATGGATACAAAATTAGTATATTGTATACTATTTAAAAGTCAAGGGCGGGGCTTTTCCTGCGGGTAGGCGGGGCAGTTCCGCCTAGTCGGTCGGTTCAGCAGACGCGAGAAGACGAGGGAGTAGGCTACTGGAAACGTGAGGCTGTGTGATTTGACAATGAGTTATTGCTGGACAGGTGTGGCCCGGTGATTTGACTTGCCATTATCATTTTAACTATGGCGCTACGACCGGCGTGAGTCTCCCGATTCCTGACCACCTCCATACAGGTGCCTCTCCCAATGCCCCACCATGTAATAGAGGTTGGCTCTTGCATGAGAGCCCACTTCTCCACTTTTTCCTTGCCTCTCTTTCCTCCACATATGAAAAAATGCCATGTAAAGCGCACTATTGTACTTACTTTTACTTGCTCCTACGGTGCTTAAGCTTGCCACATAGGCATAAAGTCTGATGTGGCAAGTTAATCAAGAAGAGAGAGACTAGTTTGGTGACCCAAGGAAGAAAGCGGTGCTAAGCGCGTGTACCTAGGTGAAAAGACAATTTTGAGTCTATAGCTAATTAAATGAAGCAAACTTAGCAACACCATTTCATTGGAAGAGGTCACTCCTTGGCAAATGCAATAAATACTAGTACTCCCTGTGTCCCATAATATAAGAACGTTTTTGGCACCACACTAGTGTCAAAAACATTCTTATATTATGGAGACGGAAAATACGTAAGAAAGAGATAGAGAGGAGTAAAAAATACACTTGTAGCCAACCTTGTTGTAGTATGAGTGACTAAGTGATGACTATGTATGACATGCCAACATCGGATAGCGTAACGCATGCCCGAAATCTCCAAGAGCGCTGACAGCGCCGAGCGACGCGACGGTCGTGGTAGGTGCGACCATGATACGAAGGCTGCTGGCAGCCCTTGTATCTCGAGATCAAGCGGTCGCATGCTAAGTTGCTGAAAATTTGCGTAATAACCCTCCAGGATAGGATATTCACCCATAGGTCTAGAATCACGCCATGCAACCGCTCGATCTTAGATCCAAGGGCTCTCGGAAGCCCGTATCATGGGAGAATGGAAAGCCACTACCCTGCTGCTCGCGACGCCGCGATTCGCTTCCTACTCGTCCCTGACGTCCTTCAATACTACGATGGTTCGCTCCTGGTCGTCCGGCCCATTCACATTACAGCAGTTCCACTAATCCTAACCCTCCTCCCAAATCCATGGCATCCCAAATCTCCATGATCGGCGGTGAGTACAAGGTTAGAACCAGCACCGGTGATGAGTTCGGCGTCATCTACACCCGTTCTTCCGCGACGGTGAAAGGATGCCTTTCTCGCTTGACGCGCATTTACGTTCAAGACTCAGATGATGAGTGGGTTGCTGGGCTAGATGTTGAGTACACCACAATTCTGGGACGAGAGAAGGATCTAACGGACGAAGAGAGGAAGAAGCCCGCCGTGATCCACGTTTGTGTGCATGACTTATGCTTGGTCTACCACATATGCCATGCCAACGTTGAGTGCCAGGATTTTAAGGACTTCCTCGAGAGCAACTCTAGTCAAATTCGTTCTTGTAGACTTTGGTAACGACAAAGAAGTCCTCAAGCGTCCGATAGGGCCTCGTTGTAGGCAACACTTTCGACCTCCGCAGAATCGGCCGGTGTCCTCTCGTCGACCTTCAATGCCGACCTGGCAGAGCCATGGTTCATCCTTCAGACGCAGTAACCGGAGAAACCTCCATACACGTTTCATCGTCATGCATGGCAGCGGAATGTACTAGATATAGACCACATCAACTATCCCGCAATGGATGTCTACCTTTGCTTCAATATCTACAAGGGTTGGATGAAGAGCAACAGCCAAGCAAAAGTGTGCGGTTCAAGCAAAAGAAGTATCGTCCAAGAGGAAGAGGGACAAGGACAAAGTCGAGGACATGGACGAGGACTCCGAGTAAGGTGGCAGTGTCATTGCTCATGGTGGTTCTAATGCAGTGTCTACCGGAATAGTTGCAAAGTTTAATTTCAGGTGTGCTTAATTTAATTTGAGTGGTGTGTTGTCGAGCCCCAATGCGAACTATGTTATGTTTCTTCTCGTTACTTTAACTCTTCAAAGACGTACATACTAGTATTTATTACATTTCATCTTTTAGTTGGTATAGTAATACCACTCGTTTCTTCACATTATATACGCATTACAATATATATGGCCAACATCATATAGCCAGCAGCTTTAGTTGTCAAAGAATTTCGTGGTGCTTAGTTTTGACAAAGAATTCGGGATGCTTAGAAGGTGCTTGGATCCAAGGGACTTATTTTACTCTGACTAAAATTGTCTCTTTAAGAGGCTAAAGTTCCAAGCACCCCTGACTAAAGAGGGGCTAAAACTAGTCTTGAGACTAAAAAATTTTAGTCAGGGGTACCCCTACTAAAATGTGGATTAGTCCTCTCTCTACTCATTTAACTCCTCTCCTTTAACACAAAGTAGCATCGGATTGGAGGGTTTGGAGGATAATAAATGCTCATTAACTTGATTTTAGCCTTTTTAGTATTTGGATCCAAGCATGTGTGAGGCTAGCATGTTTTAGTCACACTACTTTTAGTCATGGGACTAAAACGTATCCAAGCACCCTCTTAGTTTTATTTGAGGGGTGGGTTGTCTTTGAACACCATTATTGTGACTAGCCTTTTAATAGTACTATATGCATAATTTGGCTATTTGTGCTCTCTATATGTACCACCTTTTTTAATTTCAAATTTTGCTCCATGGCGCAATCCATCGATACTCTTGTTGTACAAAAGTATACATTTTTTAAAAGGCTAGAGGCGGGGCAGTCTAGCTTGGTCGGTTTCACGAGGCGAGGGCCTTTGTGATTTGAGGGCTCATTATCGCTGGAAGGCGGGGCCTTGTGATTTGACTGCTCAGATAAATGCTGATGACTTCGATCGAGGAGGAGCAAAGAACCGTGTGGTATACTCAAGTTTTCCACCGAGTAGTAATCGCGACGGAGGAGCATCAAACACGGCAGCCCAAGGCTGCCATATGGCGATAAAAATGATCTAATTTGCTAGTCATCTCATTGTTAGCATTGTTCTATTCATTCCTCAAAAAACCATTGTTCTATTCATGCCTCGCAGAGAACGTGACACGCAAGCGAAACACCAAGCAAAAGATGAAACACAGGAGCAAAAGAAGAAGGAAGATTATCACCCCAAATGATCTAATTCGCCATGAGTCGTAAATCGCTTCTTCATCGCCTCCACGACCTCCATCTCCTTGCGCGTCTCCTCCGGGCCGTCTTCTACATTCTGTCCATGACGCGGGATTTCTTGACGCCGAGCCTTCATCATCTGCTCCACGGCCGCGTGCGCATCCTTGACAAAGCAGCCGGGTGCTCGATGCGGAGCCGCCAATTCCTCCTTCTGTTCCATGACGAGGGCCTGCAGCATCTTCATCAAGGAACTACTATTATCATGCAGCTTCTTCCAGCCGGCGTTCTTATCCTTCAATAGGTCGATCTCGTGGCAGAGCTTCGCCTTGTCCTCCTGAAGTCGCAGGATTTCGCCGGCGCCTTCTTCTCCGAGGCAATGCTCTTCTTCAGCAGCATCACCAAGCCGGCGGTCAACTCCCCTCGCTGATTGAGCTCGGCGGGCATGTCGTCGAGGCTCTCCTTCAAAGAACTCCATCAAGCCTTGGATGAACTCCTTCGCTTATTGAGGTGCCTATTGAGCTGATCGGGCATGCCGTCGAGGGATAACGACTCCAGCTCCGCCGGCTCGGCATGTTCGCCTCCGCGGCTAGGGCACTCCTGGGAGCCATCGCCTGCCCGGAGAGATCTTTCGAGGTCTATGCGTGGCGGCAAGCCCTCTCTTTTTTTCCGCAGCCTTGGTTGCCGCTCCCTTGTTACGAGTAATTCTCGACCTAGAGCTCGCTGACCATGCCATGGCAACGACGAACGAAGAAGAAGCACTTATGAGGAGGAAATGTAGAGTAAATTTCGGTTAGGTAGTTCCCCTTTTTATAACCTAAGTACTAGCACTAGTACTAATACCTGCATAGTGGGAACATGTTCAGGTTTGGTACGTACTAGTAGGTGTGAGCAGGCTTTCGAATTTGATGGGAACAAGGTAAAGATTAATTGATGATTTTGGTTTCGAGGCCCGAAACGGCTCCCGATGAGTTTAGCGGAACATAAATTTCAAGTACTACACTGCTCAAATGCGTAAATATTATGTTCTTGTCAAAAATTGGCACAAAATACAAAAGGAGACCAATGGAAGTACTACTAGTAACCCACGGTTTAACTACTCGCATGCGCCAGATGGAGTAATAATGTCTTTCTTCCGCCCTCACGTCCACTCAATTTGCATGCGCGCTTGTATTAATTGACCATCAATGAAGTGAACGACTTTACACGCGTCAAATTATCACATGGGGTGGATCTTGGTACAAAATTGCGTCCGCCTGTACCCATGTGTGTGCGTCGAGGGAATGAGTGCGTGCGTGGCGTGCGTGCATCTTAACCGTCAGGCATGTACCGCCAAGATGGCTCGTGGAGGATGAGTACATTCTTACGGAACCAGCAAAGCACGTCATCGTGATCAATCCACGCAAGGAGGTCGCGACAATGCCTCCACATGTGCCACGTGGCTTCATGAACTGTAAGAGAGACACCGTGTAGCGTGCCATTGGTATTCTAATTTACATGTTTTGCACATACGAAGTAACTAGTAAGGTACACGTGCATTGCACGCATCAGATTTTGCAACCAAATTATGAATAAATATCACACTATAGCATGTAAGCTCGAGTCATAGATGCCCGATGTAGCCCTTCGCTTAATTCTTATAGTTCATCTCATTCAAAATCAATTAGTTTTATAAAAAGCTAAGAACGCTGGAATAGGAAAAACATGGGATTATAGTGGAATGTCGTCTTGAATCCTACAGATTGTACGAGTGTTTGATTGTGCATAGAAAAACGAGAATTCTTTCAAAGAGGTTTGAGTGGATGGGATGTTTCCTATGAAATCTAGTGCAAATGAATCATATGGAAAAATTCCTATGGTTTACAATCCTACGAATCAAACAACCAAGATAGGAAAAATTCCTAATGATTAGAATCCTCCAAAATTCCTTTGAGAATCCTTTGAATCAAAGAAGCCTTTAATCTATTTTCTGATTCATGGAATTGTGCGTTGTAAAGCATAAAGTAAAAACAAATAATGGCAATTCAACTAGAAAAAAAGTTTGGGCAGTTATGATACGAAAGATTCTAGAACAAAAGAGAACCACTGTTGTTTTGAGGTTTGTGCATTATGCTTAAGTTCAACCATGGACTCACGCTAGATTGTACATGTGGCAAAATCCGGTGGGGGCTAGAAGATGGTGCGAGGGCGAGTGGAGGGATACTATGAAGGAAGGCACAAAGTGCGAGATCGATATTTAGAGAGAGGGCGAACACGCGCGCTTGTTATGCCGTAGATGGGCGGAGCCATGAAAAATAAATGAGCTAGGGGGCCAAGCATTGCTAATCCTTTACGAGGAGGGTCAATTCATGAACTTAAACCGCTTTTTAGCAGCAATTGTCTAATGATCACATTCATATTAGCCTCGATATATAGTGATGTTAGGGGGGGGCCCTCATACGCTTCGCCTTCGCCATTATTACGCACGCGTCCGAGAGATGAAGCGGAAGGCATGGATGATGAGAGGGGGACGTTGGATATATAATTAATGTGGGTGTATTAGCTATATATGTTAATCCTATATAGAGAGGTATAGATTGATCGATGTGGACGTGGGAAAGAGGGTGAGACCTCACTGGATATATCGATTGATCGGTTTGATGAAAGACCTAGCTATATACACACATACATAGAGGAACATCGATCGTTGCGCGTGCACGCGTGAGAGATAAAGAATGCCCGATATGATGGAGAGAGGGATGTGTGTGGGTGTGTGCCTTCATGGGAGACTGACCTAAAGAAAAAAATTGCATGCGTGCGGTGGATAATGCCAACTGGTAGTGTGTGTGCATGCATGCACGAGAGAAAGTTAGTGGTACAATTATAAAGAGAAGACTACTGTGTGGGTGTTAAAGAATAGGTGAGGTCATAATCAATGTAAAGTTGAATTCAAATATTTGAATAAGAGATCCTGATGTTTGAAACCCATTTATGCATGAATATAACGGAGATCTGCGCGGTGTGGTTTGGAAACGAGCATGTTGTAATGTATACACATTGAACAAGGTCAAACTGATTTGAATTTGAGATACCGATGGCAGACATCATTTGGCCACGTCGCATCCATGCATGGACACACTATTCTAATTGGAGATGATGGGCGGCTTTCGCATCACATATCTATATCTATACCCCTATATATATTTTTTATATTTTATATTTTTTTATATTGTGTGCGAGTAACTTTAACTTTGAAAGATGGTCGTTGGATGAGGCGAATCCGATGGTCCAAAGATGGCAAATTTGAGCACTATGGCCATTGGATATCATCTAGATTCCACCAGATTTCGCCACATGTATAATCTAGAAGACTCCATCGTTGAACTTAAGCATAATGCACAAACATCAAAACACAAGCACTTCTTATTTGTTCTAGAATCTTCCATACAATAATTGCCCAAATGTTTTTCTACATGATTTGCCATTATTTGTTTTTACTTTATGTCTTACAACGCACAATTCCATGAATCTTAAAATAGATTAGATTTCTTATAAAAACTAGATGATTTTGAATGAAATGAACTATAAGAATTAAACGAACATCTACATCATGCATATATGACTCAAAGCTTGCATGCTATAATGTGGTATTTATTCATAATTTGGTTGCCAAATCTCATGCGTGCAATGCACGTGTACCTTACTCTAGTCTAAATGGTGTTTGTGTGTGTTGTGAGTGTTGAGGTGCAAATTATCTTCTTTTTTGGGTACACGTTAAGCTTGTTCTTCCGAAATTTCAAGCCGCGCCTTGTTATGCCAAAAATTCAAGCTAGCGTCTCTTTCTATCGTGCTGCGAAACTCCCGCCTCTTCAACCCGCGCCTTGTTAGCCCGAAATATTTAAGATATATCTTTGTCTCATTGTGCTCCGACAACTCCCTCCATCTCAACCCGCGCCTTGCTATTACGAAATTACAATGCCGCGAAAACTCCCACCTCCTATGAAATCCCGACACGCGAAATGCCCGTGGTACCCCTGAACCAAAAGAACTGCCTCAAATCGGTGGGGGTACTTTCGTAACTTACCCCACATTTCAGACAAGCGCGTCTCTAAGCCATGGTTCCCCAACGCCATCCCATCCGCCCACCCATTCGCAGACACCGAGGCCGCGAAAACCCGCGACGAAACCCCACACCCTGCTCCGTCTGGCCACCCAGCCGGAGCCTTCCCCGACGACGTCGTCCACAGCAACACCTCGACGTCCCTCATCCACCGTACCGGATGAGGATCCGTTGTCGATCTCATCATCCCGCCGGTTCAGCCACCCCGTCCTCCACCTCCAAGGAGCTGCCACGACGTTCCCCTCGTCTTTCGCGCCACCTCCATTCCCACACCGCCGTCTTCACCTGCACCACCGGAAGAGCATCATCATCACCGCTTCCTCAGATGAAGCTGCGGCCTAATCAGCGCCACCAAAGAGGTTGTACACTAATCGCCACATTTTCTTCTTGATTCGATCTCAGGGGTGCTGCCGGCCCGGTCCCGAGCCGACACGGCGCAGCTCCATCCACGGGCGGCGTCGCCGCCACTTCCTCCACGGCGTCAGCTCCCTCGGCGGCGACGTCCACATCAATAGGAGTTGCTTCGCTTTAGCTTCGCCGCTGGCCGCTCTGCTCTTGCTCTCGGTCCCGCCTCGTCTGCTCTTGCTATTGTTTTGCTCATATTGCTGCTCTCGCTCTTGCTCTTGCTTGCGATGTTGCTCCGATTTAGCTACACTTCCGTCGACTGAATCAACTTTTGGGTCGGATCGATTTTTCAGGTGGGGGCTTGCCGGGTGAAGGAAGAACCAGCCTTGAAAGGGGGAGGGCTCACGGAGAGGTACCCCACCATCTATCTTAGAGTTCGTGATGGGGCGGTGGTCGCCGACGGTGGCGGGGCGTTGGCGGGGTGGTGGTGTGGGGATCGCCGGAGAAAAAGCCCGGCATAGGGGGCCTAGAGGGATGGCCGGGCAGCGGCGGATCGGCGGTGGGGAGTGTTTTCGGGGTGGGCGGGGCGGCGGGGAGCTGCTGTTTGGCCGGTGGTGGCTGACGACTCAGGGGGGTGGAGGTTGAAGATGAACCGCAGGCCCTTGATTTCGTATCGAATGGCTGCAAACTCGACTGACCAGAGATGAAAAAGTCAGTCGACCGACGTGTAGCCTCACCTTGCTAGTGCGTTCAGTTTCGGCAAGAAAATTCAGTTTCGACAAAGAAAATTCAGTTTGACAGTTAAGCTCAGTTTGGACGGTTAAGTTCGGTTTGATGCTTAAATTCAGTTTCGACGCTTAAGTTCGAGAGATGAGCGGCTGATGTATTTTACATCTAGCACTTTGTGGTTATGTATTTTACGTCATGTATTGGAGATGCTATTAGAATTCCACTCGTGTTAACATTGTTTGTTGTCTCTCTTGTCTTTGCTTCAGCCTCGGCGTCGTACAACTCACCGGAGCTGCTCCAACAACGAAACCCTCCATCACAATGGAGCAGTACCTCGGCTCCATCTCCAGACGCCTAAGATCTTCTTCCTCCTCCGACAGCCAAGTCGGCGGAGCATCCTCACCGCCAACCCAATCACGCTGAGATCGACATGGCTTCGCCAAAGAGGTTGTACACTTGTTGCATCTCTTTTTTACTCTACATCTTATATGTATTGTCCACTGAGCACTTGTAGTAACGGGAAATAGGATTATTTTATCCTACTATATGACAAGCAGTGAGGTACCAGGCAACTTAACTATCCGTGATGGACTCTCTTGAATGCCGTCATTATTTATCTCTGCACGTTTGAGCTGTGCATTTGTCGATGGGCCTGGGAGTTATGCTAGTATGGCAGTGGCCTGGGTCCAAAGTAATAGAAGTAGCACAAAAACATTTTTTTAGTGTAGGATTTTCCTTGCTCAAGCCTGCCTACTAGAATCGCCCAAGCTTGAAAGGAAAAGTGAATGAAAAACATCGGAATTGGAAAGTTTCCTATGGTACTACTTTTCATGAATTTGGTGCAAAGGAATGGAGCAAAGGAAAACTGTAGGATTTGTTCCTTTAGTGTCTCCTTGAAAGAAAAACCGTAGAATTCTAATTTCCACTTCTCCTCCTTTTCATATTCCTATTCATGAAGCACAAGACTAAGAGATAGTAGCATAATAGCATTATAACCGTACATTTTCTTGTGGTTTGACTTAATCTCACCATGCTTTTTGCATCCTGTGATCTTCCAATTGTTGTGAATCAAACACCCAGATTGGCGTAAATCCTATGTTTTTAAATTCTACTGTTTTGCACGTGCATTCCTATCCTATTCCTGTCTATTTCCAATCCTCGCATTGTTAGAATCCTCAAATTCAAACAAGCCCTTACTCAATTACTTCAAGTACAGATATGTGTCAAAGAAAACCTTGTGTGATTTGTCCTGCTCGCTGGGCTACTGTGTTCCACCTCACCACCGCTCCAACGACGGAAGGGTTCACCACAGAGGGATCCACTCTCCAGACTGTCTTTCGCCGCCTCGGATCTTCTTCCACGCCGTCGGTAGCCACGGCAATCGCATTACCATCATCAATCGAAAGATGACCTTATGGACTACACGGGTCTGCAAGAGAGGTCGACTCTTCCGTGTCTTCTTATGTTATGCGTCAGCTTAATATGATGACATGCTACATTATCGTCGTGTTCACCTATTAGACTCGAGTCAGGTCCAAACTAATGCTGAAACTTGAGTTTTAAATGGTTGTGGGGTACATATTGGGGCAGCAATCGGTACTATCTGTCTAAATCTGGTTAATCTCCGGTGTCTACTATGAGTTTCATGTTGGGTGCAAACAAACATTAAAGGAGCCATTATCTGTATTTTTAACTAAAGCTATTATCACCGCTATCATTGGTTTTGGGTCTATCCACAGTTTGCTACCATCACTCTGGATTTGTGCATGCACTCCTTACATAATCTCACTATGTTTTATTCCTATGCATGCCGCTTATTGTACACAATGGAACCGATCATGTAGAGCAAAAGAGACGAGCCTTGCGTGGCAAGAAAATTTCATGCATACGCTGCTCCATGGTGGATTTAAAGGCAGCCCCCTCCACCCATTTTGGATCGTAATCAAGATGAAGATAACTGCTCGAGGGGATTCGTAGGAGAAGACCACTCCTATTTACCCCATGAGGTCTTCGCCTAACTTGGCATGGTGATGTTGGTAATATCATACATATGGTGCCTTGCATTTCTTCGTATACATTAAAGATGTCATCTCGCTTAGTTTAGACATGCTTTGTGTCAATGCCATCTGCTTAGTTTCTTTATCGTATATGTGAATCATGCAATGCCATCTTGTCTAGCTGTGCATCATATATGTGAATTTTGCAATGCCACCCTAGTTAGCCGGTCATCTTATATGTGAATTATATGATGCCATCATTTTTTATTACGTGTTGAATCTGTCAACAATTTTAGTACATTCAATTACTCTTCCTGCATCGACCATTAGGCACGGTCATGGAAAAATCTGGAGTGAAACAAGGTCTTCAGAGAAGACAATGCTATCTAACGAAGCGCATGTTTTGCTGGTTCTTGATAGCTCCTCGTGAGGAGGATTCGTAGACAGATGACCGATCATATCCCCAGGTGCGTGCCCTAACTTGGCAGGTTATGTTGCTCATATCGTATCTTGCATTGCTATGTCATTTGCTTAGTTTAGACATGCTTTGTGTGAATGCCACCTGTTTAGTGTCTAATTACCATATATGTGAATTATGTAATGCCATCTTGTTGCAAGACATTGTATATGTGAATTATGCAATGTTATCTTGTTGCAAGGCATTATGTATGTGAATTATGCAATGCCATGTTGTTTACGCAAGCGTCATATATGTGAATTATATCATGCCGTCCTTTTTTGTATTTCTCATTGCTTTTTGTCGATAATGTTTGTATATTCAACTGCTCTTCCTGTGCATCAGCCATTTGAATTGGTGATGGAGAAATCGAGTTAAAACAAGGTCTTGAGCGTGACAATGCTACCTGTGAAGCGGATATCTTCTTTGGTTACAGATAGCTCTTCAGAGGAGGATTCAGAGGCAGATGACCAGTCCTATTATCCCCCTGAGGTGTATGCTCGAACTTGGCAGGGTTATATTACTCATATAATGCATATGTTGTATTGCAATGCTTAGTTTTTACATCATATACACAATATTGAATGCCATCTCCTTAGTTGACACATCATATATGCGATTGCCCTCTGCTCACTTCCTTAGTATATAAATCATATATTTGAATTATGTCATGCCATGATGTTTACATAGACAGACATGTATCTGAATTATGGCATGCCAACCCATTTTCTAAAGACATAATATAGTTATATCATCTCATCCTGCTTACATAGTCATCATATTTTAAATTATGTCATTCTATCCGTGAATTATATCATGCCATCATGTTTCCATCGATGACATGTTTGTGATTTATGGCAAGCCAACCACTTTAATAGACACATCGTATAGTTATATCATGTCATCCTGTTTACATAGTCATCATATTTTCAAGTATGTCATTCTATCATGTTTAGTTAGCCATCATACATGTGAAATTGTGTCATGCTATCCTGTTTAATTAGCCATCATATATGTGAAGTTATGTCCTGCTATTCTGTTTGCTTACACAACATAAATGTGAATTATTTCATGCCCTGTTTTCTTCCCTACTATCCATTGCACCTGTCTATCTTACAATGTTTGTACATTCAATTACTTTTCTTGTTTATCAGCCATTTCAATTGGAGGGAGTGATGGCAGTATCTGTGGGAGTAAAAACACGGTCTTCAGGAAAGATCGTGCTACCTGTCCATGCAGATAGAACCACGGTTGTACTTGCCCAAGAACCAGCCCCACCACACATAACCCACACTCATGCAGATTGTACCCCTACCCAGTTGGATAGAGAACCAGCTACACCCCTTCTAACCCCAACCCCGGAAGATAGACACCAGTTCCGTTGACACAACACCGTCTCCACCACAGAGCACCCAAACACGAAGCAGTTAGTAAGGCAACTGCGGTGCCCAAATCACGAGGACCACCACTCCGAACCCGAAGTCAACGCTTAAAGCGTAAGAAGAATTGTTCTCGGGTCGGGGTTCCGTAGCTATGGTTCATACTACTTTGCTCTTGCATCACTATATTTCTTGATACCAACTAATTTCAAATTTGAAGGATGCAATTGAAACTCCAATGGCGCAATGTGTATGTTTTAAACCTGTTTCTTCAATGTGTTTAGCTGTTTGCTATTGTAACTTGCTCTATGTTGATTTCAGTTTCAATTGAATAAACAGTTATGTTCTCATGCCATGCACACTACAAGTGTTGTTATTGCTGTGTAGTTTCCCACACTTATATTACATCTATGCTGCTTTGTCTTAAATAGATATGATTCAACTATATCTATATTGATTTGGCAACATAAACTAGAATGATATAGACCAAATAAATGACCATACTACATAGATATATGTTTGTTTCATGTTGTTATCCTGTCCACCTTACTCTTGAACTGGTTTACCAAAATGAGTTTCATATACTACATTGTAAACCCGAGATGTGTTTGTTTGTTTCTCTTTTAGAACGCTTGGATAAAATATTGGAGAAGAGTACCTGTTATGCAATGGTAAAGGAAGTAATGCAGATAAGGTTCAAGATAGTGAGACATCCCTGTTGGTCTCCAAGAAAGCTGATAAAAACTATATTGAAGACACTGAGACAACCCCAAAATCCTGTCTTGATGTAGTGTTCGAGTTACTGGCTACCACTCTTCGAACTCGTTGCCTGAATCAGTTTGGCTTCTTGAGTCTCAACTTCAAGTTCAAAGACATCGACCGAGATGTTATGCGACAGAAGTCAAGGACCGAGGAAGTCCTGCAGAATTCAGATGCATACTTTACGGTGCAATAGCAATGCTGGAGGACTTAAGCGCCAAACAAGAGAAAGTTAATAAGCTTGCTAAGCATCTTGCCAAAGATTATGGGTACCAGTGATATTGTTTCTTGAGCTCTTCAAGTGGTTTCAGTTACGACTTGTTTTGTCATGTGTTTATATGTCTTTGTGTTCCTATATTTGCACTGGTGGCGAACTTTGATGCCCAGTGGATGTAATATGTGTAATAGCCGTGATAGCCTAGTGTAAGTTGCTTGCTTACTCATTTCCTTGTTGTCTTGTTTATTTGTTTGCTTGTAGTCAGTGCAGTTCTTTTTCTGCGGTTTGCTAGTGGCTCAAATAACCTATTTTTTAAAACTAGGCCACAATAACCATGGGCTAATATTTACTGTAGTGACACTGGGCCTCCTACGGGCCGTAGAAACAATGGGCCTTCTATGGGCCATATAAACAGTGGGCCTTCTACGGGCCGTAGAATCAGTGGGCCTTCTACGGGGAGTAGAAACAATGAGCCTTCTACGGGCCGTAGAAACAATGGGCCTTCTACGGGTTGTATCATCAATGGGCCTTATATGGGCCGTATGATCGATTGGCCAAACATGGGCCAAACAGACCGCATTCTGGCCGTAAACGGGCTAGAGTTGGAATCGTCCGTTCATGGGCCGACCATAAGGGCCATCGTTAATAGGCCGTATTTGATGACGCTATGAAAACGGCCCAACGTATTAACGGACCACAAACGGGCCGATCAGAATTCACGGGCTGAATTTGGCCCTGGCGTAAAATGACAAAGAACGGGTCAAGTAAACGAATCTTTGCCGAAAATAGCCCAAGAATAAATGGGCTCTGAGAAGGCGAAAGATAACATGGGGAAGCGGCCCAATTGAATAACGGGCCGTTAATGGGTATAAAGTGATACACTTTGTTCTTTACGGGCCGCTTTCACCACGGGCCGTTAATGGGTGTAAAGTGATACACCGTTCATTATGGGCCGCCACCACGGGCCGTTAATAGGCCAAGAGTTACATAGGGCCTCATATGGGCCAAAGACGCCATGGGCCATACATGGGCGAAGTGGCAATTTGGAATCATATTGGATGGCCCAGATGACGCCATCGGGCCTAATTCGAATAGGGCGAACGGGCCTTGGGTTAGCGGGCAAGAATGGGCTATATGCACGTGCCGTTAACGAGCTTTCCATGGGCCGCCCGCCACCTTTGACCAAGTCAAAGCGGGCCGCCTTTTTCACGTGAATGGGCCTCGTTGGCCGTGCCACGTGTCGACGTATCATAGGCGCCTTATGTCCAATGAGTGGATGACATCTGTCCCACCGATGAGCCGACACGTGTTTCCTCCAGCCAATGATGATTTTACACGTGGAAAATCCCCATTGGTCGGGGCTGTTAACGGGTTATCGGATCCAAAACCCGACCCGATAGCTTAACGGCGTTCCGTTACGATGGATGCCACGTGTCGGTCACCCTTGATGAAAGCACTTCTGTGACGTGCGATTTATCGTCATAGAAGTGGACACTTCCGTGATGATAATTTTTGTAATGTCATGGAACACTTCTACGACAAAGACAGTATGACTATCTTGATTACTCGCTGATAAAATCATCATGGATGTACATGCATGACAGAAAAAGCGACCTACTATGACAAACACGTATCATCACGGAAGTGTACTTTTTTTGTAGTGGCAGCCGGCTGCCAGAAGGCGGCCAATCACCAGAAGACGGCCCCAAGACGGGCCGACTACTAGCAGGCGGCCTCCGGAGAGGCCGGCTCCTAGCAGGCGGCCCACGACGCCCTCAGTGTCTGCGCCCCCATTAAGAAGATAAGACAGGATGTGGCTACAGTGTAGCCCATCACCCCCATATCCAGGGCACGGCGTGGCCACAGTGCCCCGTACGGGCGGAGATCTCTGCACGGCGCGGCACTGTTGCCACTCCACCCTTGACGTCACTCCTGTCAGGCGGAGCCCTGGCCCCACGACGGCCTGTCAGTACGGCCTGCAGACGGCGGGTCCTACCAGGCAGCGAGAGCCCGGAGGGCGGCAAAAGCTTGACCAGTCGGACCCAAGGGGGGCCGGCCTCTAGAAGGCGACCCACTCTTCCCTCGGGGTCCGTCGCCATTAACTAGATGAGACACGGTGTGGCTACAGTGATCTCCCGCCAGACGGCGGGACTGTAGCCACGCCTCCCCGACCAAGTATGCGTCATTAGCATTACGGCTACAGTAACAAGCAGCCGGCAAGACCCGCGAGCGGCGGGAGCGGCCTGTCGGCCCCGTACTAGACCAGTCGGCTGGGCCCACCAGGTGGCGGGCCCCAGCAACCGGCGGAGAAGCCGGCGGCCAGAGAGATTGATAGTCGGGACCCACACCCGGCCAGATTACTATTGTACCCCTGGGGGGTAGGCCTATATAAACCCCCCAGGGCACCCATGCAAAGGGTTCCCAACCTGTTAGACCAAGACTCACACATAGAGGGAGGAGAGAGCTAGCCCTGCTTTCTTCTACTTCTAGCATACAGGTGGAGGAGCATCATTGTACTCACTAGTGCCTTAGTGATCATGCGGAGACCCCGCAGAAAGCAGCACTAGGTGTTATCTCCGAGGAGAGCCCGAACCTGCGTAAAAGTGCGCCAAGGCGTTTGTTCACGCCTCATCCCGCCTGTGCATCACGACGTTCTACTCACTCCCACCATGATAAGCCATCCTTTGGCATATGTCGCACCCAACCCCCGACAATTACTAAGTATTTTCCGCCCGCAAAAATTATTTCCCTTAGAAATCAAATCATGAATTTTAAGCAACTTGAGCATGAACATGTTGCACAATCTTGGAAAATAATGAAATTAATGCTAAGAAATAGTCCTACTCATGGTTTAAATCTTTGGATGATTATACACAAGAATTATGCGGAATTGAATTTTGTTTCTAGAAATCTTTTTTATGCCGCCGCAGGTGGTACTCTTATGGAAATTACTTTGGGTGAAGCCACTATATTTCTTGATAATATTATGGCAAATTATTCACAATGGCATACCGAAAGAGCACCAACTAGTAAAAAGGTTAATTCGGTTAAAGAAACTTTGAGTGAAAAGTTGATGCTCTTATGAAATTGGTTGCTAGTAAAAATGCTCCGATTGATCTTAATGATGTGCCTTTGTCTACTTTGATTGAGCAAAATAGTGATCCCGTAGAGTGGAATTTCGTCTCGCGAAACAATTTTGATAACAATGCTTATAGAGGTAATTTTAATCCTTGGCCTTTTCCGGGAAATTCCTCTAATAATTATGGTAATACCTATGGTAGTTCTTCTTACAATAATAATAGGAACCTCTATGATCTTGGGAGTAATATTAAAGAATTTATCAATGCTCAAAGAGTTTTCAACACTACGATAGAAGAAAAGTTGAATAAGATTGATGATATGTCTAGGAGCATTGATAGAATTTCACATGATGTAGAAAATCTCAAGATTAAAAAATTTCCACCCAAAGTTGATGTCAATGAATCAACTAAAGCTTTATATGTTTCCATGGATGAAAGTTAGAAAAGAACTGCTATGCTTAGAGCCAAAAGAGAATTTTTAGAAAGAGCTTTTTCTACCAATTGCTTTCACCATAATGATGAAGATCTTAAAAAGATTGGTGTTTATTCTATTGATTCCTTGTTTAGTAATATTAAACTTGATGATAAAGGGATTGAAGAAGATTCAACTTTACCTAGAAGGTGTCACCATAATTCAGAGGGTGAAAATCTTGATGAAAAATTTAATAAAAGTGGGTTTGGAGAGGTCAAAACTTTAACTAGTGATGTGCCCACGCTTTTGGATTACAGATTTCATTATGATAGTTGCTCTTTGATTGAATGTATTTCTTTGCTGCAATCCATGTTAAATTCACCCAATTCCTATGAACAAAACAAAGCTTTTACTAAACACATTGTAGAAGCAATGATGAAAGCTTTAGAAGAAAAGTTGGAATTATACATTTCAATTCCTAGAAAATTCTATGTTGAATGGGAATCCACCATTAAAGTCAAGATTACAAATTATGAGTGCTTTCCTTTATGTGATTTGGGTGCTAGTGTTTCCACAATTCAGAAATCTCTATGTGATATGCTAGGTTTTACCAAGTTGGAAAAATGTTCTCTTAATTTGCACTTGGCGGATTCTACTATTAAAAACCTTTGGTAAGGATTAATGATGTTCTTATTCTTGAAAATAGGAACTATGTGCCCATAGATTTTAGTGTTCTTGATATTGATTGCAATCCGTCTTGTCCCGTAATAGTTGGTAGACCGTTTTACGAACTATAGGTGTCATGATTGATATGAAAGAAGGGAATATTAAATTTCATTTCCCCTTCAGAAAGGGTATGAAACACTTCCCTAGAACTATAATTAAGCCACCGTATGAATCAATCATGGTGGAAACCTATGGATCTGAAACCAAAGATGACAATACTTGAATCTATATATTATGCCTAGCTAGGGGCGTAAAACGATAGCGTTTGTTGGGAGGCACCCAAATAGTTATCTTTGAATTTTTGTTTTTCTTTCTGTTCTTCAATAAATATGCAATTATACTACTGTTATGATTGTTTTTTTCTATGTATTAATTAGTTTTTGTGCCAAGTAAAGCCTTTAAGATCATGTTGGGTGATAGTTGATTTGATCCTGTTGAAAAACAGAAACTTTTGCATCCAGTAGCTGAATTGTTAAAACTCACAGAAGCGACGAAAATTCTGAATTTTTTTACAAAAGGTTGATATACAAATTGCCTATATTTTCCTAATTTTTCTGATTTTTAAAGTTACATAACTATGGACAAAGTCCATATTATTGCAGACTATTTCGTTTTTGACAGATTCTGTTTTCACTTCATTGTGTGCTTATTTTGATGAATCTATGGATTGTATTGAGGGTATAAGCCATGATAAAGGTAGAATACAGTAGGTTTAATGCCATAATAAAATATGGATGGGTTTGCAACAATACTTAGAGTGGTGATTTGCTTTATTATAGTAACGAATCTCAGAAGGTTTTGTTAAGTTTTGTGTGATTCAAGTTTTCAAGTTTTGGGTGAGACCACGATGGATGGAGGAATAAGGAGTGAAAAGAGGCTAATCTTGGGTATTCCCATGGCACCCCAAGTTAATATTCAAGGAGAACCAAGCAACTAAGCTTGGGTATGCCCCGGAAGGCATCCCCTCTTTCTTCTAACAACCATGGTTAATTTTACTTGGAGCTATATTTTTATTCGTCACATATCATGAGTTTTGCTTAGAGCGTCATGTATTATATGAGTCTTTGCTTGTTTTGCATTTTAGTTTGTCACAATTATCCTTGCTGGACACACCTATTTGAGAGAGCCAAAATGATGCTATGATTTCTTGGAATTGTTATATGTTCTTCACTTAAATTTTGTGAGGTATGGAAATACTCTAGTACTTCACTTGTATCTTTTTTAGCACGATGGTGCCTTAGTTTTTTAAAGAAATGGTCTCATGCTACCCTTAGATCAATTTGAGAGTTAGTAATTTTTTTAAGAAATTCTCTCATGCTTCACTTATATTATTTTCAGAGATGAAAAAATGTTATGCTCATGTTCTTCACTTAAATTTGTTTGAGATCTTGTTATAAGCAATGGTAATATATGAAACTAGTCCCAAAGTGATAGATATCCAAGAAGGATATAATAAAAACTTTCATGAAGATTATTGGATATTATAAACTTGATTCTTTCTAATAGTTTTGAGATATGGAGATAGTAATATGTGAGACATGTTGGTGAGTAATTATGCTTTAGTAAGAATATTGGTGTTAAGGTTTGTGGTTCCCTATGCAAGCACGAAAGTCAATAGTTATGCAATGTAATTACATCATACTTGTGGTGCATTATTCGGTGTTAGTTATGTTTAATGCTCGTTTATGATCATTTTCGTTTTTTCGTTGGTTGCTTCTCAATCTATTTGCTAGCCATTCCTTATACTAAGTGGGAATACTACTTGTGCATCCAAGCTCCTTAAACCAAGTTGTGCCAATGAGTCCACCATTACCTACCTATATGTGGTATTTCCACGCAGTTCCAAGTAAATTTGTATGTGCCAACTCTAACTTTCAAAATGAATTTCCTTTTCGTGTGCCTGTACCGCTCATGAAGCGGCAGGGGGTGGCCAATATTTTTCCATGCTAGATGTGTTATTCTCAAGATGAGTGTTTATTCACTTGTCATTGCACGACAGTGTGGCAAGGTAATTGGGATGCCCAGTCCCGAAATGAAAAACAAATTTACTTTATGTTGTCAAATAATAAATTCTCTGGAAAGTGTTCGTATGGAAGGCACCCGTGGATACGGCTAGCCATGGATTGTGAAAGAATGGTGGAAAAGGGAATAAACTTTACTTTATGTTTCGGAACCACCTATGATGTATAGCATGGAAAGTATTGGGAATTCTTGGTCATTTTCATTGACGGGAAAAGCATGCCTCTCAAAATATTTTTTATCTCTCAATTCAAGCTCTGAGCTCTAGCACCTCTACAAATCTCTCCTTCCCTCTGCAAAGGGCCTATCTGTTTACTTTATGCAAAAAAATTGTATTTGAGTCTCCATCTTCTCTGATAAAGCACCAACTAGGGAGCACTATGATCATACATGTGCATTGGATGTAGCTAATATTCGAGTGTGTTTCATGAATGGATCAATGATTCAGCATGATGGGCTAGGGATAGCTTTCTTTAGTCTTGATATTTTGAAAGACATGCTTGCTTGAGTGTAGCGACCCGACCTCAGATGGTCAAGTCTACGTGTTTGTTGTCATCCCCGGATCGGTAATGTCTTGACACACATACAGTACTCAAGGGATTTATAACAGAGTAGCAATCACACACTTATTACATCGAATGTCTCAAAAGAGAACTTATTACAATAATATGGCTTAAGGCCATCTAATGCGATAACAATGGAAGGCTTGGAAGATAAAGTGAGTCCATCAACTCCAACGGCATAGTCGACCTGCAGACGGCAACGACTCATCGAACCTTACTCCTCGTTTAAAAAGTCTGCAACATAATACGTTGTTGCCCAAAAAAACGGGTCAGCACATGGAATATGCTGGCAATATAACATAGTAGAGCAAGAATAATACTATCACTACATGCAATATTTGGCTGGTGGAAAGCTCTATGGTTATAGTTTTGTGAAAAGGCAATTTTTCCCTACAACAAAGGAATATACTTTATTTTAACTATCATGGTGGTTGAAACATCATTGAGAAGGTATAACCCCAACTCAATCCCAATTAAGGTAATTAACATCCCAAAGAATATTAATCGAGAGTGATGAGATACATGTGAATACTCAAGTACTAGATACTCAGAATTGTCCATAACCAGGACACGGCTAACCATGATTAGATTGTACACTCTGCAGAGGTTTGCGCACTTTTCCCCACAAGACTCGACCGCCTCCATTGATTTCTCGCACTGCATGGTGTTTGAGAAACGGATGACCGAGACACAGCCTTCTTTAAACATTAACTCTCTACTCGTGGTAGACCATACCAAACCTACAAAACCCACTACCACCGATCTACCTCTTCAAGAGCTTCAATGAACTTACTCAACTATGCTAGAGCCCATAGTAGCTTGTGGCTGCACACGGAAGTTTCTAGCATGAATAAACTCAGTTCCCTTTGAGCCTGGTGGCGGTCCATAGGAAGATCACACGGTACCCCAGATTTCCAAAGATAAACAGACAACACCGGGTTCCCAGTGCCTCAATCCACCCGTATGTGTATTAAAGTTGCCACCTTAAGTTAAACCATTAATTAACAATCTCACATCTGTCATGGAATACACTCAAACCCAAACCACGTCTACGAGCATTGCATAGCAATATAAGCGACAGGTAGAAGTAACTCCCAAGGGTTTGATACTAACAGGGCAATAGGTTCTACCTCAACTACTACTTCCCAACCCACAAGTTAATGACATCCTAATCAATGCAATATTTGAGGATTGGAACTAATGCATAAAAACTGGGTATGAAAAGAGTATGATCAAAGTGTTACTTGCCTTGCTGACGATCCGTGAATCCTAGAGACTCGTTGTAACACGCTTCAGACCGAGAATTCTATCGCAAGCAAACAATAACATACATAAGCAACAGGCAAAGATGCACAAGAAAAACTTCAACTAAAGGAGGCTGACCAGAAAGTTCAACTTAAGAACTCCGGTCGCAAAAAGAATCAAACCAAACTGAGCAAATCTAAACTCAAACGGCGAAAAGAAATAAGATCCGTTTACTAATTTGAACTAGGGTCAAATTTTACAGAGGCAAATACTTGTTTGAGTTGGTTATTCGAAAAGAGGGTTTCGAGATGAAACTCCAGGCGCTTGAATCGCCTGATTCCGGTAAACGAGCTAAATGTTATACTAGTTCGAACATCGGATCAGAAAATGCGATCAGTAAAATCGCGGAATAAATCCGATAAAAAGAAAAATGACGAACAGTTTAACGAACGAACGTTCGTTAACTGAACCTAAACGAAGAACGCGTTCGTTAAAACGAACGAACGAGCGAACGCTCGCTAAAAAAATAAACCGGAGGAAAAAAACCGATCTATTTAAAAAAACAAAACTAGGGTTTCAGAAAATAAACCGAACGATTTTAAAAAGGAAAAATCTGCGGTCTCGGGCGGTACCTCCCATGAAGGCCTCCGCTGGGCGGGCAGCTCGTGGGCTAGCGATGGGCGGCGGGCTCACGACGGGTGGGTGGTGCGACGGCGGCGGCGATCGCAATGCCGGCGTCGAGGCGCGCGGCGGGCTGGCGCGGTGGTGGTGGGGCTCGGCGGCGGAGATTTAAAGGCGGCTTGGCTTGGGCGAGGGGCGCCCGGGAGGAGTCCGAGCCGGATTTCTCGCCGTCTGCGTGCAAGCAACGGCGCGCGAGGGGAGGCGGTCTGGGCGGCGGGTCGGGCCTGCTCGGTTGGGCCTTAGGCCCAGCCAAGGAATTTTTTTAAATAGTTCCACGATGTAAAAATTCCTATAAAATAAAATAAAAAAAATCTAAAAATACCAAAATAAATTCTCACCGTCTAAATGGAATATTTAGAACGAGATGAACATTTTCTTGGCCCCTAAAATGCAATTTTAAAACGTGCAAATTTTTCTAGGGCAAATAAAATTCCAAATAAAATCAATAAAATCCAAATAATGATTTTAACATTTTCCTCCAATATTTCAATTATTTTGGAGAAGTCATATTATCTCCCTCATTTATTTTTTAATATGAAATATTTTCCGGAGAGAAGAATAATTAAAATAAAAAATCCTCGTTCTCAGTATTTGATAAAAATCAAATATGAAACCGGAAAATCCCCAACTCTCTCCGAGGGTCCTTGAGTTGCTTAGGATTTCGAGGATTGCGGAACGAAGATGCAATAAAATATGATATGCATAGATGACCTATATATAACATTCCAAATTGAAAATTTGGGATGTTACCCCCCTTAAGATGAATCTCGTCCTCGAGATTCGGGGTTAAGCGAGGCTTCTGGTGAGCTCCTGAGTTGTACTTCCCTTGTCCATACTTCCTCTTACGGCTCTCAATTTGCTGCTGCTTTCCTTCAATCATAAGGGCCTTGTCTACCAACTCCTGGTAGTTGTTGAAAGTTGCCACCATCAACTGCATACTCATCTCATTATTCAGCCCTTCCATAAACTTCTCCTCGCTTCGCCATGCATCGTGGGCCACATCATCGTGGGCATAGCGTGATAACTTGCTAAACTCATCCACGTCTTGGGCCACAAGAGGTTCCCCTGGCGTAAGTTGCGAAACTCACGCTTCTTCATTTGCATGGCTCCAGCTTGAGACATGGGCAAGGCGAAAGGCTTGTTGAAACCGGTCCCAAGTGACATTGGCTATAGGAAAAGTAGCCGTGTAATTCTCCCAATCATGCGGCCGCTGGTCCATCCAATTGATGTGCGGCAAAGCGCACCTTCTCGAGATCCGTGCATCCCGCGATGGTTAACTCCTTCCAATACGGCGTAGCCAATCATCAAGAACTATTGGCTTGGTGCTACCGGAAAACACCGTGGTTGTAACCTCGTGGAAACGGGCTAAATTGTCCACCGGGCAAAGGTTGTTATTGTTGTTGTTGTTGCTCGATTCTCGAACTAGTAATTGCATCAAGGCATTTTGTCTTTGGATCAACTGGTGAGCTCCGGTGGGAAAGCAAAACGGTGTCACGTCTCTGAGGCATCCGAGGGTTTAGATGGAAGAGATTAGAATAGAAAGAGGTCTAATGAGAAAACACTACCCATATGCATATGAGGCAAACACAGTCATTTCACTCAATCAATCAAGCAAGGGCATACAAACGATCTAGGACTATCGCAAAAGTGCTCAACTACTACTAGTTACATGGGGGAATACTACTCAAATATTGGGGTCAACTAGAAATTTTGATCGGTGGAAGAATCCATGATGTCACCCACCTTCATCTTCGTAGTCATCATCACTTGGATCGGAATCGTGTCGCCGATGATGATGTAGTTATCCGTGCAAGTGGGATCTTCTTCCTCTTCTTCCGATGCGGGTCCTCCCATGAATACTCCGATCTTCTTGACTAGATCGTCGTTCTTCTCCAGTAGTATATTGATTTCCTCCTCATATCCATCGCGTGTAAACTTGAGTTCTTCCTCCAGCTCGATGATTACGGTCTTCGCCTTCTTCAACTCCATCATGTCTGCACAAGACATCTGGTTCTCCGACGTCCGAATGTGCCGGTTTAGCTCCTGGATGAAAGCTGCAATGGATCTATCCTTCTTGGTGTTGATTACTTCCCATTGCTCGTCTCGGCGCCCACATATTTGGTAGATGGTGTCTTTAAGCTCCCTGTTGTAGACTTCTCCAATACGTCCCATGGTAATGTGAGCTGCCATACTCTTGCCAAGACTCCAAGTGGGTGCTTCGAAAAAAACTCTATGGGCTTAGAAGTTGGTGAGAACGTCCTTCCTGGAACTTGTACTTGAATCATCCAGCGCTCCTCTTCTAGTAAAGTGGTATTGTACGTCCCGGTGAAGCTTGGTATTCCAATGTTCAAGTACCTAGTGACTTCCTTCAAGTGGCGTCCAAAAGGTGTGTCTTCATCCGGTTGTCCAAACTTGTTCTTCATCTCCGCCATCCTAAAGAGTGGAAAATGGGGAGGAGTCGAAATGAGTAGAGAAGAGTCACCTATGGTTTATCTTAGTGGTCGTGTCCTACACTCGCCGGTGTGCTCGATACCATCTTGTAGCGACCCGACCTCAGATGGTCAAGTCTCGTGTTTCGGTGTCATCCCTGGATCAGTAATGCTGACACACACAGTACTCGAAGGATTTATAACAGAGTGGCAATCACACACTTATTACATCAAATGTCTCCAAAAGAGAACTTATTACAATAATATGGCTTAAGGCCATCTAGTGCGATAACAGCCGAAGGCTTGGAAGATAAAGTGAGTCCATCAACTCCAACGGCATAGCTGAGCTGCACGGCAACGACCACTACACCACGACACTGCAAAGACGACATGCGTCTGTTGGTAGAAGTCAGAATGGCCGGCACTTTTTTGTCACAAACTATGCCGACACACAGTATGTTGCTGTTATATAGCCTCATGACACATTATCTGTCGCCAAATCACCACCTGATCACCGATGCATTTTCTGTCAGAATATATGGACTTTAGTGATACTTTGTCTGTCGCCGATTCGTGGGGACACAGAAAGTGTCGGCGTTGTTTGCTTCGGCCCGCACCAAAAAATATGGCGCGGAAAGAGAGCCATGCGCGCGCCATGCGAAACATCCGAGCCACACTAGAGAAGAAAAAAAAGACATAACCAAATATCCCCTCGATCGATCCCCAATCCTACCCTTTCTCTCGTTTCCCCCCGACCTAACCTAGCGCCGCCGCCGCCTCCCCAACCTGGATGCTGCCGCCCGTCCCCCACCGACACGCCACGCCTGGCCCCCCCCCTCGCGCCACATCCGCCCGTCCCCTGACCACCCCGGCCGTCCTCTGACCCCCCGCCCCACATCCGCCCAGGAACTGCAGCTCCGTCCGCCGCGGCTGCGCCGAGGAGCAGCTGCGCCGTCCCCCACATCCGCCCAGGAGCTGCAGCTCCGTCCGCCGCGCCGAGGAGCAGTAGCGCCGTCCCCCACATCCGGCCAGGAGCTGCAGCACCGTCCATTGCTACCGACGAGAAGCAAGCACCTACCACCGCAAGGAGAAGCGAAGGTTCAGACGCGAGGATCCACCGTTGTTCTTCCTCAACGGGTCACCTCTGCTCCGGTGATTACTTTCCTCCGCCCGCCTCTGATTAAAGAGGTACTTTCAGAGTTCACATTGTCACTAATGGCCTGATTGAAGAATGCTTGTGTGATAGACCTGATTGGATGACCTTCTTGATATTCTTTCAGTTTTAGTTTTTGGTTGTTCATTTTGTATTTCAAGTAGATGCAGATTTGGTTGTGTGAACCCTACTTAGTGTGATCTGTTTTTATCAAGTAGTTGTAGATACATCTCTCTTGCATTAAGTGCATATGTAACCTTTTTTAGAAGCTCAATGCCCCTATTTTAAGTTTATGTCTATTTGATATGTATGTTCATACTGAATGCCAATTTTTGCAGCAACATCGATACTCTGAGTGTATATTTCACTTAGTAGTTTGTGAATTACTTGTGAAGGTGCAGCCACCATGGACAAAAGGTGGATGGATGAACCTAGGTACAACACAAAATTTTTAGCGGTTATAGGGTACTAAGCAATTATTTAGCAATCTGATGCATATGCATATTTATATAACATGTAGGCACACAAAGGTGTATTTGGAAGGGGTGGAAAAATTCTTAAGCTTTGCGTCTAGTAATTCATCCGGAAACAAAATATTATTTCCTTGTAAGAACTGTTCAAACTCATTTTGGCATGAAGAAAGAGAGGTGCGTGAGCATCTGGTATGTGATGGGTTTCTTCGAGGGTATAAAACTTGGATTTTTCATGGAGAATCTAGTTCTTCTTTCTTGAATGTTCCTGGCGCTCATGAGAATGAGGTTGAGGAGGAGTCACCTGAAGAGGATGACATTTCTGATTTGCTTCGAGACTTAGGGGCGGTTTAGATAAGGAGGGGGATTTCGAAGATGACGCAGTTTCTGAGCAGACTCATGCATATTTAGAAGCTCTTCAAAAGTTGAAAAATGACTCTAGTCAAGAGCTATATCCTGGGTGTAAGAAGTTCTCAAAACTACGTTTCATAATTAGACTACTTCATGTCAAATTGCTTGGTGGATGGTCGATAAAAGTTTTAACCTTTGCTAGATCTACTTAATGATGGTTTTCCTGAAGGGTCCTCACTAGCCAAGAACTATAATGAAGCTAAGAAATTGGTGAAATGCCTAGGACTTGGATATGTTAGTATTCATGCATGTGAACATGATTGCATCCTCTTCTGGAAAAACCATGCTAAGGCTGATGTTTGTCCAATATGCAACACATCACGATGGAAATCTGAAAAGAAGAGTCTAAATGGAAAACGTGGCCACAAGGTACCTAGGAAGGTTCTCCATTATTTTCCAATAAAGAAAAGGCTGCAAAGGTTGTTTATGTGTTCCAAAACAGCAGCTCTCACTAGATGGCATGATGAAGAGCGTATAAAGATGGTTTGAGCAGCATCCAAATTGATTACGCTCAATGGAAGTATTTTGATGAGTTGCATGAGGACTTTGCTAAGGACAGCCGCCATTGTAGGCTTGGATATGGAGCAGATGGTTTTAATCCTTTTAGATCCAATAATGTGAATTATAATGTTTGGCCTGTTATCTTGATTCCTTATAACTTCCCTCCTTGGATGTGCATGAAGCAATCAAATTTTTTTTTCTCACATTGTTGATTCCCTGGTAAACATGCTCCTGGTAGTGATATGGATGTTTATCTAGAGCCGTTAATTGATGATATGGTAGATATGTTTCTTCATGGTGTCAGAACGTACGATGCTTCAAAAGAAGAGTTCTTTAATTTGAAGGCTGCCATATTATGGACCATTCATGATTTCCCGGGCCTAGGGTATACAGCTGGTTGTACCACCTCTGGTGAAGGAGCTTGTCCTGAATGTCATTCTGACACATGTTCTCTTAGGCTGAATAATGGTAGCAAGACATGCTACATGGGGCATCGCAGGTTCTTACATGAAGACCACCCCTTTAGGTCCAATACCCATTCTTTTGATGGCATTGCTGAGCATAGGCCAGCGCCAATTCCTCTCTCTGGATCAGAAATTTTTGCTCAGACGGAAGATATGCATACAGTTTTTGGGAAGGATCCTTCCGGGAAGAAGAAAACCAAGAGAAAGTGCAAGGATGATGAGTTGTTAATAGTTTGGAAAGGAAGTCTATTTTTTTCAGGCTGCCATATTGGGAGAGCTTGTTGCTGCGTCACAACTTAGACGTCATGCACATAGAAAAAAATGTATGTGAGAACATAATCAACACATTGTTGTGCATTGATGGGAAATCTAAGGATAATCTGAACTCTCGCTTGGACCTTCAAGCTCTAAACATTAGAAGTGACCTTCATCCTGTTGAACTTGAAGTAGAAGATAAATTTTACTTACCTCCACCACCTTATGAAATGAATGTTGCCCAACAGAGGTTATTTTGTGGAGTATTTAAAGGAGCTAGGTTCCCTTACGGGTTAGCAGCTGATATACGTGGTAATGTGCATGTCAAGGAAAGAAAAATAATCGGGCTAAAGAGCCATGACAACCACATCTTGATGCAACATTTGCTACCACTTGCTGTGAGAAGGCTATTGCTAGAAAAAGTTAGTGCAAGACCGATTCGTGTTAGCAATTTTTTCAAGCAGATTTACTCACATGTTATTTACGTTAGTGATATGGAAAAACTAGAGGCTGAAATAGCTAAGACCTTGAGCATTCTTGAGACTATATTCCCCCCATCCTTTTTTGATATCATGGTACACTTGATGGTGCATCTTCCAGCCCAAGCAAAAATAGTTGGTCCAGTGCATTTTCGCAACATGTTTCCTATAGAAAGGTAATGGTAACCGACCACTTTTGTAGCAGCAATAGTATGCTTCTGCAAATAGACATTGTCATTTGATTTGTTTATCTCATTGTAGGTATTTGTGCCGGTGTAAGGGCTTTGTTCATACTAGAAGTCATCCAGAGGGATCTATTGCCGAGAGCTATTTATTTGATGAGACTCTTACTTACTGTTCTCGGTATATAAAGGGCGAAACTCAGTTTACTCGACAAATTAGAAATGATCAAGGTTTGGGTATGGAAACTAGTAGTACCACACCTTTCTTCTGCAACCTTGGTCGAGGATTAGTTGACAAGCATTCTGTGTTATTGGACAATAAGACTTGGATTCAAGCTCATAGATATGTCTTGTTCAACTATGACCACATAGAACCTTATTTGAAGTAAGCTGTCCATTTTTTTGTTTTGCAATTTGCATTTTATTTATGCTTGTTGTTGAAGTGATGAATACTTTGCAGCAAGCATAAGGAATATGTTTCCTCAATTGGTCTTCAAAATAATCGACAAATTAGTCGTGTCCAGCATGAGTCCTTCCATGAGTGGTTTAAGAAGCATGTAAGTGGTCACATGTCTCTCTTTTCTTGTGATGTATATATATGTAGCGAGTTCCATCCAATTTTAAAAACACTACATTCACAGGTGGAAGAAATGGGTGACAAAGTGCCAGAGGAGATAAGTATTTTAGCTCAGGGGCCTTTCAAAGTTGCACAACAGTTTAGTAGCTATACTAGAAATGGGTTACATTTTCATACGCAGTCCTACGATGATGGTAGGCTAGTGCAAAATAGTGGTGTAGCTCTAGTTGCGCAGACTACACGTTATGAAAAAGGAAAGGCTGATAATATGATAATAGGAAACCAAACATTTTACGGCATCATAAAGGAAATTCTTGAGTTGAACTATGAAAATAAAGGGAAAATAGTTCTCTTCAAATGTGATTGGGTTGACAACCGCAGGAAAGACAAGTGGGTAAAAGTTGATCGCCTTGGGGTAACTTCTATGAATTTCAAGCATTTGGTCAATACTGGTGAAAATATATCAGATGAGCCTTTTGTTTTAGCATCGCAAGCAACTCAAGTTTTCTATGTTGAAGACCCAATTGATGATGAATGGGTTACTGTTAGCCACTACAATCCACGGGCTCATATGCCATGCATGAAGTCAAGATGAGGATGTAGAGACCGCTATGCCAATGGTTGATCCACATATCTATTCATGTTTCCATGATGATCTTCAAAGTATTGATTGTGCTAGAACAGACATAGATGGGAGAATTGTGTATGCTAAAAAATCTAGAAAGTAAGGGGCATTTGCATTTTTTTGTTGCCTTGTGTTTTAATCTCCTTGCTATGCATATTTATCCAATATTGTCTGTTAAGCATCTTGTTCTAACATTTTTCACTTGCAGGAAAAAGATGGTAGGAACAAGAGGAGGAAGCGAGGTCCCTCTACTTGATGAAACTACGAGGCTTGCAAATATTGCAGAAAATGAGAGAAAGGTGAGAGCTCTTATAGAACTTAAAAGGAATGAAGCATCTCTATCTAACACTTATAACTGAGAGCAAATAATATATATATAGTTATATACCACTACCAGTACCTCTAGTAGTGTGGATCAGCATGTTTTTGCAATTCTATTGTCCAAATTATTTGATTTTCATTCATCAAGGAGTGGTGCTGGCTGTGCTTGCTAGTGTGCACATGAATTGACTTGTGCTTTTGTCTTCTTTATAGTACATGTACTGGTGCTAGCTGTGTTTCCTTATCCTAAAAGAAAGAGAGAAAGGTTGTCCATGGTCCAAAGATGTAGCAGGCTAGCAGCTATTACAATAGAACCAATTCTCAAAAAAAGCTACAGCGAATCAATTAGAGAAACCACATTTTGGACTGAAAATATCATCTTTTTTAGGCTGAAAATATAGAACATCTCTTTTATTGTACATAACTTGTAGCAGCAGTTAGCATACTATTTTTTATCATTTCTTTTGGACTGAAATATATAGCATTTTGTACAGTATTATGGTCCAGAAAATCATGTCTCTTCCATCCTGACTTCATTTCGTTTCTAAGATTGCTCAAAGATACAAGTTCTTTTGCAGGGACAAATGGGAGAAAGTAGCAAGTACTGAAGTTGATCTAGGATGTTCCGCTGATCGCTTTTGTCCGTAACATGTAACATGGTCGACGCATTTTGTACATATGGAAGTTGATGTCCGCTTGATTAAATACTAGGTATCTTCCATAATATTTTGCAGTAGTCAAGTGATCGAACGATTGATCTCTTGAGAACTTGCTCATCTTATTTTGTAATGTGCCATGACTGAATGTCGACTTGCATATTTTCTTAATGGTCAGTAGCTAACTTGAGTGAAGAAAACTAGTGAATCTTCTATATATGTTGGATGAATGCTACTTTGTTATCTTGTGATGAATGGAAGAGTGCATTTGGAATCATTTATATATCTTTGAATGAATCGATGAATGTAAGAGTGCAATCAGATTGCATAGTGAACATGAATTGAATATTATGATTTTAATTTCATGTTAATAGGTGCATTTGCATTTATGCTGAAATGTATAACCCTCGCACCAAGTGTGTCGGTACAGTTGCTGTATGTCAGATTATCTGTTGGTATAACACATTGGCAGATAAACTGTCGGAATAGAAATGGGTGATGCACTATCTGTCGGCACACGTAGTATCAGAAAGACTGTCGGCGTATCTATGGCATCGAACAATCCGTCGGCATAGCGTGGTGACAGAGAAACTGTCGGCATAAAGCTGTCTGTCGCTGTAGAAATGTCTGTCGGCGTAAATATCACCAATACTGGCATACTTTCTGTCGGCATAAATTTATCTGTCGGCAATGTCCTTTCCCGGCAGGACTATAGGCGACAGCTCTCTTCCGTCGCCAAAGTTTTGTGCCGACACCAAATGTGTCGCCTTAGGTGACCTATGGCGACAGATTGTCTGACGCTGATTTGAGTGTCGTGGTGTAGTGGACCTATCGAACCTTACTCCTCGTCTGAAAAGTCTGCAACATAATACGTTGCAGCCCGAAAACGGGTCAGCACATGGAATATGCTGGCAATATAACACAGTAGAGCAAGAATAATACTATCACTACATGCAATATTTGGGCTAGTGGAAAGCTCTATGGTTATAGTTTTGCGAAAAGCCAATTTTTCCTACAACAAAGGAATATACTTTATTTTAACTATCATGGTGGTTGAAACATCATTGAGAAGGTATAACCCCAACTCAATCCCAATTAAGGTAATTAACATCCCAGCAATATTAATCGAGAGTGATGAGATACATGCGAATACTCAAGTACTAGATACTTAATTGTCCATAACCGGGGACACGGCAAACCATGATTAGATTGTACACTCTGCAGAGGTTTGCGCACTTTTCCCCACAAGACTTCGATCGCCTCCGTTGATTTCTCACACTACATGGTGTTTGAGAACCTGGATGACCGAGACACGTCTTTCGTAAACATTAACTGTCTACTGTGGTAGACCATACCAAACCTACAAAACCCACTACCTGCTGATCTACCTCTTCAAGAGCTTCACGTAACTTACTTAACTATGCTAGAGCCCATAGTAGCTTGTGGCTGCACACGGAAGTTTCTAGCATGAATAAACTCAGTTCCCTTTGAGCCTGGGTGGCGGTCCATAGGAAGATCACACGGGTACCCCGGGATTTCCAAAGATAAAACAGACAACACCGGGTTCCCCAGGTGCCTCAATCCACCCAGATGTGCATTAAAGTTGCCACCTTAAGTTAAACCATTAATTAACAATCTCACATCTGTCATGGAATACACTCAAACCCAAACCACGTCTCACGAGCATAGCATAGCAATATAAGCGACACGTAGAAGTAACTCCCAAGGGTTTGATAGTAACAGGCAATAGGTTCTACCTCAACTACTACTTCCCAACCCACAAGTTAATGACATCCTAATCAATGCAATGTTTGAGGATTGGAACTAATGCATAAAAACTGGGTATGAAAAGAGTATGATAAAAGTGTTACTTGCCTTGCTGACGATCCGTGAATCCTAGAGACTCGTAGTAACACGCTTCGTACTCCGGGAATTCTATCGCAAGCAAACAATAAACAACATAAGCAACAGGCAAAGATGCACAAGAAAAACTTCAACTGAAGGAGGCTGACCAGAAATTTCAACTTAAGAACTCCGGTTCGCAAAAAGAATCCAACCAAACCGAGACACGAAACTCAAACGGCGAAAGAAATAAGATCCGTTTACTAATCTGAACTAGGGTCAAATTTTTACAGAGGCAAAAACTTGTTTGAGTTGGTTATTCGGAAAGAGGGTTTCGAGATGAAACTCCAGGCGCTTGAATCGCCTGATTCCGATAAACGAGCGAAAAGTTATACTAGTTCGAACATCGGATCAGAAATCGCGATCAGGAAAATCGCGGAATAAATCCGATAAAAAGAAAAACGACGAACAGTTTAACGAACGAACGTTCGTTAACTGAACCTAAACGAAGAACGCGTTCGTTAAAACGAACGAACGAGCGAACGCTCGCTAAATAAATAAACCGGAGAAAAAAACCGATCTATTTAAAAAACGAAACTAGGGTTTCGGAAAATAAACCGAATGGTTTTTTAAAAGGAAAACCGGCGGTCTTGGGCGGTACCTCCGGCGAGGCCCTCGGCGGGGCGGGGTGGCTCCGGCGGGGCTAGCGAGGGGCGGCGGGGTTCGGCGACGGGTGGGGTGGTAACGGGCGGCGGCGGGCGATGGCGCGGGCGAGGCGCGGGCTGGCCAAGTGGCATCAAGGTGGTGGTGGGGCTCGGCGGAGATTTAAAGGGGGGCTTGGCTTGGCGAGGGCGCCGGGAGGAGTCCGAGCCGACTCTCCTGCGTCCATGCTAAGCACGGCTGCTGCGAGGAGGTGGTGCGGGCGGCGGTTTTCGCCGACTGGCCTTAGGCCCGGGAATTTTTTAAAAAAATAGTTCACCGATGTAAAAATTCCTATAAAATAAAATAAAATAATCTAAAAATACCAAAATAAATTCTCACCGTCTAAATGGAATATTTAGAACGAGATGAACATTTTCTTGGCCCCTAAAATGCAATTTTTAAAACGTGCAAATTTTTCTAGGGCAAATAAAATTCCAAATAAAATCCAAATAATGATTTTAACATTTTCCCTCCAATATTTCAATTATTTTGGAGAAGTCATATTATCTCCCCTCATTTATTTTTTTAATATGAAATATTTTCCGGAGAGAAGAATGATTAAAATCAAAAATCCTCGTTCTCAGTATTTGATAAAAATCAAATATGAAAACCGAAAAATCCCCAATCTCTCCGAGGTCCTTGAGTTGCTTAGGATTTCGAGGATTGCCGAACGAAGATGTAATAAAATATGATATGCATAGATGACCTATGTATAACATTCCAAATTGAAAATTTGGGATGTTACATTGAGGATTGATGTCCTCATGTCAATTATGGACTATTGCTTTGAATCATCTAAAAGTCCAAATGTCCATGCTGCAAAAGAAAAGAATATGTGATGAACATGTTAGGAAGAATTCCACATCAAAATTTTGTTTTTATCATTTACCTACTCGAGGACGAGTAGGAATTAAGCTTGGGGATATTGATACGTCTCCAATGTATCTATATTTTTTTTATGGTTCCATGCTATTATATTATCAATCTTTGATGTTTTACATTCGGTTTCTAGCAACTTTATACCATATTTTGGGACTAACCTATTGACATAGTGCCTAGTGCCAGTTGCTGTTTTTTGCTTGTTTTTTTACTTTGCAGAATATTCATATCAAACGAAGTCCAAATGTAGCGAAACTTTTTGAAGATTTGTTTCTGCCCAGAAGAGACCCAGGGAGCCCAGGAGTTGTACCCGAGGAGCCCCGTGGGGCCCATAAGACACCAGGGAGTGCCCTGGTGCCTTGTGGGGCCCACGGTGATATTTTCCACTGCCTCTCAGCTCTATAATAGCCAGATATTCCAGAAACCCTAGAGGAGTCGACGAAAAACAATTCCATCCGCCGCAAGTTCCAGAACCATGAGATCCAATCTACAACCCTATTTAGGCACCTTTTCGGAGGGGGAAACAATCACGGAGGGGTTCATCATCCCCATTGGTGGTCCTCTAATGATGCGTGAGTAGATTACCATAGACCTATGGGTCTGTAGGCAGTAGCTAGATGGCTTCCTCTCGCTCTCTTTGATGTTCAATACAATTTTCTCCTCGATGTTCTTGGAGATCTATTTGATGTAATGACTTTTTGCAGTGTGTTTGTTGGGATCTGATGAATTGTGAGTTTATGATCAGTTCTATCTATGAATATTATTTGAGTCTTCTTTGAACTCTTTTATGCATGATCTTCATAGCCTTGTATTTCTTCTCTGAAACTTTGGTTTGGTTTGGTCAACTAGATTGATTTTTCTTGCAATGGGAAGAGGTGCTTTGTGATGGGTTCGATCTTGCGGTGCTTATTCTCAGTGACAGAAGAAGACATGACAAGCATGTATCGTTGCCATTAAGGATAAAAAGATGGGGTCTATTCCGACATGAATAGATCTTGTCTAGATCATGTCATCGTTGTTATTGCATTACTCCGCTTTTCATGAACTTAATACACTAGATGGATGCTGGATAGCAATCGATGTGTGGAGTAATAGTAGTAGATGCAGGCCGGAGTCGGTCTACTAATCTTGGACGTGATGCCTATATACATGATCATTGTCTTGGATATCGTCATGATTATTTGCTTTCCTATCAATTGCTCAACAGTAATTTGTTTACCCACTGTATGCTATTTTCTCGAGAGAAGCCACTAGTGATATCTATGGCCCCCGGGTCTATTTCCTATCATATTGTTTCCAGATCTATTATTCCAAAAACCCAAAAATACCTTGCTGCACTTTTCTTTATGTATTTTATTTTGTGTTTTTGTCAGATCTATTTATCAAATCTCATGCAATTTTATCTATCTCAATACCGAGGAGGGATTGACAACCCCTCTTATGTGTTGGTTGCAAGTATTTGTTATTTGTGTGCAGGTGTTGTTTACACAGTGTTGCTTGGTTCTCCTACTGGATTGATAACCTTTGTTTGATAACTTAGGGAAATACTTACCATTGTTGTGCTGCATCATCCTCTCTCTTCGGGGAAATTCCAACGTAGATATAAGCAATCAATGATATGCATCTTATAACAGCCACAACCTAGAGCAATACACAATAGCTCCAATTCATCAATTCGTTGTAGGCATGTATTACATATATAGTCATACGTGCTTATAATAAGAACTTGCATGACATCTTTTGCCCTACCCTCTAGTGGCAGCGGGGTCCATAAGGAAATCTAAGGGATATTAAGGCCTTCTTTTAATAGAGAACCGAGACAAAGTATTAACACATGGTGAATACATGAACTCCTTGAATTACAGTCATCCCCGGAGAGTATCCCAATTATGATCACCTTGGGGTCTACGAATCAGAACAATAACAAGTGCATACAACTAGCAGATAGGATCAAGAACTCAAATATATTGATAATAACATAGAGGGTTCAGATCTAAATCATGACACTCGGGCCCTAGTGACAGGCATTAAGCATAGCAAAGTCATATCAACATCGATCTCAAAACATAGTGGATACTAGGGATCAAGCCCTAACAAATTAACTCGATTACATGATAAATCTCATCCAACTCCATCACCGTCCAGCAAGCCTACGAAGGAATTACTCACTCCCGGTGGTGAGCATCATGGAATTATTGATGAAGAAGGGTTGATGATGACGGCGGCCACGAATCCCCCTTTCCGGAGCCCCGAACGGACTCCAAAACAGCCTTCCTGAGGCAGAACAGGAGGTGGTGGCGGCTCCAAATCGTAAAACGCAATGAAACTTCTTCTCTTCTTTTTTCCTGGGGAAACAAAATTTATAGATTTGGAATTAGGGCGCATGAGCCTCATGGGCCCCATTAAGGCATCGTATGCACTCCTGTTGCCTTGTGAGCAACTGCTGGCCCCCTTCCGATGGATCTTTGTTCTGATATTTTTATTTATTCAAGAAAAAAATCTCCGCAAAGTATCGTCTGATTCCGAGAAATTTTATTTCTGCACAAAAACAATAACACCATGGTAGACACCGTCAGTCCAGGTTAGTTTCACTCAAATCATGAAAATTAGAGTCCAAAATTAGAGCAAAAGTGTTGGGAAAAGTATATACGATGGAGACGTATCAAATGTACGGTATCAAGATGCACATGGGCCCTCGTTGACGAGGAGCTAGGTTGTAACTTGGTGGAGACAACATAAACTAGAGCAAACAGTTGGCTATTCAGCCTCCTTGATTCACTGCCCCATGATAAGTTTATTCCCATGGCGGTAACACTATGCGTAATTTGGTCATCGAGGAGGATGGCCATCCAGAGGCAGTCTTCCAGACACCACATCCAATACATGCATTTATTAGTCGCTTCATTGCCGACCTAGACATTGTTTGGGATACTAGACCTGCACGCCATGTGGTGGCAAGATCAGGTGCAACTGTCCAGAGACCTAGGGCTCCACTAGCAAGCTACGCCAAGATACATGTTGCTGCTAGAGTACAGACACAAAGAGGGGGTATGGCAATTGCAATCTGTCGAGACAGCCATGGCGTTTTTTCGACAGACCAGCACTAGTCACTGGAGGAATCTGGGACCCAGCTACACTTGAGCCCATCGCATGCCATGAGGCAATTGCTTTGGCAGAAGATCTTCAACGTCAATGCTTCGTTTTTGCTTCTGACTGCAAACAAGTGATAGGCGATATTATCAAAGGAAAGGGTCCTATGGATCTATTATCAGTGAGGTCAAATCTAGATCAACACTGACGATGTCCTGGGATAGGGGGTCCTAGCCTAGCCAGGCTAAAGTATGGGCTGGACTACCAGCCCATTGAGGAAGCCAGACTCCGGAGGCCCTCGAAGTGCGGTGGTCGAAGACTTGGTGTGTACTTCAAGCATATTTAGATTCGACATGTGAATCCTTAGATGACAACCGACCATGTGTAACCCTAGATACCACATGCATATATAAACCAGGAGGTTTAGTCCGCAGAGGAGAATCCATAAACCCATTCATCATACCCCTAGGGTTTAGACCACAACTTACGATCTTGAGGTAGATCAACTCTGTACTTCGATACCTTCATAATATAAACAAGGGCAGGCCGTAGGGTTTTACCTCCATAGAGAGGGCCCAAACCTGGGTAGATCACTTGTGTGTTCTTCTCCTGTTACCCATCGATCCGATCTAACCACTTGGGCCCCCCTACCCGAGATCTGCCGGTTTTGACACCGACATTGGATCACCTGGGGTCGATGGCTCGTCTGTAGATTGATAACAGCATTGGTTGTGGTGACATCTTCGTCCCCAACCAGCTTTTCGCTTTTGGCAGCATTGTTTTGCATGTCGATCTGACCAGCCATCTAGCCCATGTTGAGATTTTTACTCCAAACCAATCCATCATGTTCTGAAGTCTGGAGTTTACCGCGGACGCTCGAGGAGATCTGATCCTTTCAGGGTGGACCTCGGATCAGCACGAACCTTGTGGCACCATGGCTCCGAGGCCGAACTATGACGCGGACCTCGGATCCGTCCTCCTCCAATTGCCAACCATGGAGATAGATCTGGTGGTCGGCCCGTACGATGTAAACATTGAGCCCTTGGACACCTCAGTGCCGATCTTGTCTTCAGACCCGGCAACACCGATTGCTCCACCAGCAACCCAACACAGTAGCTATTCCCACCACCCAGGGACCAACGCAATATGTAGGCTTGTCGTCGATAACCATGCGAGGGAGTGTACCGTTCGAAGACAACCACTGCATGCATATGTATGGAGGTCATGCATGCATGCATGTTTGAATACCATTTCACAACATTGATGTGGCGCATGCGTCGAAAATCGTATAGTCCCCACACAAAGCGAATAAAAATGAATTCACGGCGATTTCGGCCAGGTGATTAAAGGATGCAGATGAACTGGGATAAGAGATGAGGTAATATCTCATTAAATTAGTTACCTTGTTGTCCATGAGAAAAAACCCTCAATACGGTGGATTCCCCAATCGTGGGAGCTGGGTCAACCGCGAGCAGTGTCGAGCAAGCGGAAGTGGTGAAATGCGGTGGGGTTTGCCAGCAGCCTGGCAGCGGCGACAGGCATCGAGCTAAGTGGTTGCCGCGGCGATAGGCGGTGCCATGCAGAGTCGCGGAGGTGCTTGTGCAGGTGTGAATGGGGATCGGAGGGGGTGGCAGGTGATGGTGAGAGTTTTCTTTTTACTTTTTTGAATTGGGTGGTGAGGGTTTTCTGTCTCGCAAAGAGTTTCGTTGGCAACGGTTTGCTAGAGCCAACTGTGTGTGACTGACGTAATAGGGAAAATGAAAGTCATTGCACGCGGTTTTGATTTTGGGAACTATGTGTGATTGACGATTACCTACATCTGGTTTATTGGTCCCCTTTGTAATTTGTGCCAAATTTTGACCAAAGATTTAACTAACAAATGTTTATGCATGTCACCAAAAATTATATCATTGAACACTATGTCCAAATACGCATCCAACGTTATAATTTTTGCTGACCTGCACTAACATTTTGTCAGTTAAATCTTTGGTCAAAATTTAACATAAATTACAAAGGGGCCAATAAACCAGGACGGAGGTAGATTCCATCAACCGAACTGATTGCATCCATATCCCACATTTAGACATAAGTAAAAGTAGATTAAACATACTCACACATTGATAATAAGGGTACACAAGCATAGTTCAACCATAAGTACATAGTTCAACCGTCATTAAGCATAATGCAGTTCGATCCCACATCTCATCTCATCTCGCCAAAGACGATCCTGAACCTTCTCCAAGTACTCGGCGTCAAGCGGCGTACTCCACCTATGAGAATACTTCGCTTGCGAGGAGCCAACGGCTAGTCTCTCGCATGTGCGAACACTTTGATACACGTGATGAAGCTTTTGGTTGCAAAATGGGCACCGATAGTCAGCCGTCCTAGGTCCTAATACGCCTATTATGCATTCCCATAAAGCTCCTCGAGGATTTACCTCTTGTACCTCCTCTGGCCATCTTCATCCTCGTTGTCGACATCATCAGACAACACCTATACATATAGTAAAAAATGTGGCGTCAAATTAATGTTTACAAACTAATCTCTAGCGAACATTTGGCAATTGCCAAAATTTGGCATCAAATCAATGTTTACATGCCGTAAAGTAGGATTAGGAATAGATGGCTATTTTTTAGACATATACAGAGATTATGGTACGATTTTTAAGCACAACCGTCTATGTACAGACCAATCTTGAAGAAAATAATGGCACAAACATATATGTAGGTCATTCAAAATCAATTGTCAAGACCTGGCTAGGAATTATTAGCATGAACACTAACCCTAGTCGGATTATTAGCAGGAATCATTTGCACAGATGAAACAACTAATCAATTATCACTTGTACCATTCAAACAATCAATACACTACACGGATCTAATGAAACTTTACTCAGATTTCATGGATTGAGAGAACATAACCATAGGATTTCTATTCCAAAAAGGGGGGCAGGAGTAAGCAGAGAAACCATAGGATGTATTTGACACATAAATGGGTATAGATGACTAAACGGTTGTCCATCATCGTCGGAGTCGTCACCGGATTGTTCATCAGAGTTGTTGCCGGAGTTGTCGCCCGAGTTGTCACCGGAGTCGGTGTGGACCTCCAGCTCCGGCTGTGGAAGCACGATGACGTCAGGGTGCAGCGATACCTCACCGGCAGCGACGGCAACCTCTCTCTCCATCTCCACACCCTGCTCTGGTGCTTCAGCAGCCCCCACGTCGCCACTCCCTCCGATGGGGCACTTCGATGGCATCCTCATACACTGACGGCTTTGAGGACTGAGTGCAGCGTCGAGGATGCAAGCGGAGAGGGAGGAGTGTGTGTGTGGCGAGGATGGGGGGTGCGGCCGCTCGGGCACGCCATTAATATGGAGTGGTCGGAGAGAGATGGGAGGCGGTCAAACCGCTGGCTCGCCTACTGGTGAGTCTGCGCACCGGACTGCTGGCATGCCTATCGTCATTTGACACAGCTACTCGCACACCTCCCGATGACACAGCGCAGCGAGCACGCCTCCTCTCAATTCACACACCTGCATGCACGCCTCCCGATCTGCCTGTGCGGCGGACTGCTTGCATGTGTCGCGTCAACTCACGCCTGCTCGCATGGCACACGGGTCGCGTGGCGGCACGTATATTCTTTTTCTATTTTGATGATTAATGTTGCCGCTTTATTGCTTAACCAAAGCATGGCACGTATCCATTGTTGGTCTAACGACCACGGTTCGCATAAATAATCCGTTTGCGATATTGGTTCCCAATTATTAATAATCTCCCGTTTGTAAGAAGATAAAGATTACATCAAAACTGGTCTCAAATTTGAAAAAACAAAGTACAATGCCACTGTGTATTGGTGTCCATATGACAACACGATAAGTTCCATGAATTTCAAATAAGTTTTGGATGTACTAGAATTTAAAAATCAAGTTTCTCAATGTTTCAAATTTCTTGCATGGGGAGTAAACATGCACCCAAAGGAGATGCATGTGTTTTTCCAATCTATTTAGGTGCACTGTCACGTGTGCATGTAGCTCAAATTAGATTTTTGCACATTATACCTCTAGAAAATCAATCAATGTACTAAAATGTCTTAATGATCTCTGGGTTTTTTTCAAAATTAAAATGTCCCTCCTTTGGTAACATACGTTCACCACGGGAAAATTTAACATGCATCGTAGTTGCGGTGGATGCGCGGTGTGTGTGTGTGTGTGCGCGCGCGCGCGTTTGGGGGTGGCTAGCAGTACACTACAAGTCGTGAGCCACCGTGTGGGTTGGCCGTTTTGTGAGGCAGGTTCCACATCAGAGTCGTGAATTCGTTATTTAAAACATTACACAGCCCTTTCATACATACATGTTTTGGTCACATGCAGTCGGTGGTTGTCCTACACGACACTCACTCGTGTGTGACGCTTTCTGTGGGACCGCGAGGTCGTCGTCCATCACTTTGACCAACAGTCGGCAGAGAGGTTAATTTGACTAGCAAGGTAGAATCTTTTTTGTTTGTGTTATGGTGGGAGTATATAGTACTAGTAGAAGAGGTGGGAGGGGACTAGCATATATACTATATGTACGCGTCCGTGAACAAGTACACCTCACTCAGTGTCGGGACTTTTCGGTTTCCGAGGCACGTGCCACATCAAAGTTGTGAATTGGCTATTCAAACATCACACAACACCTCTTTGGGCCATATGCATGCAGGCGGTGGTTATCCTAGGACACTCACATGTGACGCTTCCATCTGTAGGCCTGCGAGGTCATCGTTGATGCATGCTTCACTTTGACCTACATCAGGAGAGGTTAATTAATTTCACCATCAAGGAGGATTCTTTTGGGTTATATTATGGTAGGAGCATATAGTATGCGTCGAAGAGGAGGAAGGGGACCATCATATGTAGTACGCTTCATGAACCTCGCTTTGTGTGGGGACTTTACGGTTTTCGAGGCATGTGCCACATCAAAGTTGTGCATTTTGGGTATTCAACATATGTTTGGCCCACATGCAAAGCGATGATGGTTGTCCTCTGGCACCCACTCACGCGGTTATCAGCGATATCGATGCTTTCCATCTGTGGGCCTGCTTGGTCCATCACTACTTTGCCTAACAACCAGAGAGGTTAATTTGACTTAGGAGGGGATTAGTATTTTTGTTTGTAATACAGTATATAGGTCATGCTCTCGGATGACATGATACCGTTTCAGCACACACATGCATGTGTACGCATGAATCCCTCCCATCGAGTCGAAGAGACCACTACCACGACATGTCAGGAACCGGTCTCGCTCTGTGTGCGGACTCTACGATTTTCGACGCACGCGCCACATCAATGTTGTGAATTGTATTCAAACATGCATGCACGCATCACCTCCATACATATGTATGTAGTGGTTGTCTTTGATGGTACACTCCCTCGCGTGGTGATCGGCGACAAGCCTATATATTCGTGGGCCTGCGTGGACATCCATGATCACTTTGACCGACAACAAGATAGGTTAACATGGCGGATTCTTCCTTTGGTTCGTTTATCATAGTAGGTCATGGTGAGATTCAAACCTAATTAAGTTTGAGTGCATACTATGCATGCATGAATCTCACATCGGCTTGAAGTGTGGTGTGACATACATATGCATCGTCAACTAACCCTCGCTTCGCAAGGGGATTTCTGGTTCGAAAGCACAAAGCCACATCAAAGTTGTTCCATTGTGTATTCAAACATCAACACCTCTCCATAAATATGTTTGGGCCACACGCAGGTAGTGGTTGTCTTCGGGGACTAGCTACTTGCGTGATTATTGGCCAACTAGCCCATCTCTAGGGTCACATGGATGGCCATCACTTTGACCAACAACAAGAGAGAGGTTGTATGACCAAGGTGGATTATTCTTGGTCCGTTTTACGATACATCTTGGTGAGATGCCCTCTCACGCCAACTGAAAGTGTGTGTGTGTGTGGGTGTGGGTGTGTGTGTGTGTGTGTGTTGTGATGGGGGGCTGCTACTTCTCACTTTGCTAGGTGAACCTCCGTGGGGGTGGACATGCGTTCGTAGCTTAGGATTCCCCTCCTGCCGACACGAGGGGGGCAAGCAATACTGTGCGCTTTGCGAGATAGGTGCCAAATTGAAGTTGCATTTGGTATTTGGACATCAAACCACCCTTTTCATACATATATTTGGTCCCCATGCAAGTGTGTTCGTGTTCTGACCCTTTCCCGCCTCATTTTCGCCAAATTTATGAGCATTAGACAAGTCGGATGACGCAACAGACACGCTTCACTCACACTAACCTTGTGCCACACCGGTGCCCCTGTCACGCACATCAGCATAGTACATTGGGCTCCACGAGGCTTCCCCTCTCAAAAGTATCTACCCGCCTGTAGGTTTTTTCTGTTTGATAACACAAGGTTATTATGTTTTGACCGTGTGTGATATTTGTTGTTCCCGCTCCTGCCTGCATCCATCGAAAATATCTGCCCAGCTCGAGGGTTTTTCTGTTTCATAGCACACGGTTGTTATCTTCGGACCGTGTTCGATGCACCATCATCCAAAATTTCAATAGCCCCGGCATTTCACTCCCGCTTGACTCCCTTGTAGTAAAATTTTCAGTAGTCGCGTCATTTCCTCAAACACACCCCCTCCCCACACACAGCCCAAAACTTCCTCGGGCGCGCGCGCACACACACACACCCCACCACCACCACAACCCCTCCCTCACTCGAAACCCTCGCAAGGTCGCCGCCGCCGCAAGGCCTCCATTGTCAACATCTGTCGGTTTGCCTGTGCAGCTTACCCACCGATCTCCATACCCAGGCCGCCTTGAGTTTCTTAGATGACGCCTGCCAAACGCCCCCTTTCCCACAGATCCCCATCCCCATCCCCATCTCCCACTCCAAAGCGTCGCAGCCTAAGCCCGGCCACGCTTCTCGTGGAGCTCGAGGAGCGACTGACCCAAAAGAGGTGTATCACGGCCTCTTTGCCCAACGTCGCTGAGGTGGCCCCCGAGGAAGCTGACGACCATTACTGGCCGCAGGCACTCAATCAGCGGGCTAGAGTATGTGCATATGTCGCGGATGCTGGCTACAACATCGAGGTCGTCGATAGCAACGGCCTAAGCCGGGCTATGTCTCAGGTTAAGTGGCCTACCCCAACCCCTCGGGTTCAACCGCCGTCGATCTCATCCATGCCACGCCGCTGATCTCCTCTGGCTCGCTATCAAGAATTTCCCATCCTACATCGCCATCGAGCCCCTTATGTCATTTCTGAAGGACACGTTCTGCGACGCTGGCTTGGGATCCACAGCTTCCAAGTCAGACCTCATCGATGGCGACCACGAGGAGGGCATTCTCCGGCTCTTCCAAGGGGAAAGAGCCCATTTGCTCTTCCAAGGGGAAAGAGCCCATCTACGACATCAGGGAGGGCACCCTACAGCCGTGCTCTTCCAAGGGGAAGGAGCCCATCTGCAAAAAAAAAATGGAGCGCATCCAGGATTCGTGCTCTTCCCACGGGAACGAGCCCATCTGTGACAAGTGAGGAAACCCATGAGTTGTTTTGTCATGCCTCTTCACAGGGGGGGAACCCATGATTTGTTTTGTCGAGTCCCTTTTGTAGTGTAGTGAGAATATGTCCAGTTTTAATTGCTATATTTAGTTGGTTTGTACTATGCCTTGTTTATTTCCGTTGTTCACAATGTGATGTCAGATATGTGCAACTATTTATCGTGGCAAAGACATTTTCATCAACCCAGTTTTAAACATACCGATATGAATGCATATATTTGCTTGTTGTTAAGCCTGTTATAGCTAGCATATGCCTCTTTTAAAGTTTTTTGATTGTTCGGTTGTTTGTAGTTAGCATATGTCCAGTTTCAGATGCTATCTTTGGTTGTTCATAGTATGCCTTGTTTTTTCCAGATATTCAGAACGTGATAGCCCTGTTTGGATACTCTAACTTAGCTAGAGGTTAGAGTTAGTTTCTAGCTCATGACTAACCCTGAACTAACTCTAGCCAAAGAGGTGTCTGGATGACATGGTTATACTGACAATAATGTACTAGGAGAACTAGCTCCAATTAGCACCTCTTAGGTGGGATAGTTTTTTGGGTGGGTTAGATGCAACGAGCTCAAACTAGCCCTCATGTTTGGATATACTTTAGGGCTATTTAAGAAAAATAAAAGAAAAGCAAGAGCTTGTAAGCAATAGCATTGAGCCACTTTTCCTAGTTCATCATGTTGGTTCATACATACATAAGCATACTTGGGATAGTAGACGACCCGTTTCTCTATTGGGTTGGTGCACTAGCGTATCTAGCCCATTAGAGCAATCGAGCTAGCGTCTCTCTAGTATCCATACAACAAGAGCATTCTCGTGGTTTTACCTCTTAGAGCTCACCCCTTGGTTGTGCGGATCCCATCTATCTTCCATGTGTGTGTGTGTGTGTGTTCCTAGTGATATCCTTGGGTTTGATCTATTTGGCTTACTTGTGATTTGTGCATCTCTTCAACTTTTTCAACATCTTGACTAACATTTGCTTGAATTATTTGTGCCACTTCCTAACCGAGATCCACCATAAGCCTTTTACTTGTAGGTGTGAGAAACAATACCTAGTACCAATTCTACTATTATAGCATCATGTGGGATCATACTTGTTACATCCACAATCTTCGAAAAAGGTAACTTTGGTTTTGTTCTCTAATTTTCCTACTCACCACCACTTCCACGTGATGGGTACATATGCCTACTTATTTGGCAAACCCGCTCTTCGAGGATCAAGATGGAGAACGCGACTACGTCACCAAGAACCACTTCTTCGTCGCCCAACGAACTCTTCATCAAGAGAGTGAAGCTTTGGGTGATCGCATCGAGCAACACGCCACCGACCTACGACAATCGTAAGCACGACAACGACACTATTTGGATGCCAAGCTCTCCAAACAAATGGATGAATTCCGCAACATGATCGTTAGCCACGCGTCTTCCTCAACCTCTTCTCCAAGACGGCGCCACTCAAGTCGCCACTCGTCGTCATATTCTTCTTCCGATGCGAGTCCTCCTCGGTGCGACGACACTCAAGACCGCCAAGCGGAAGAAAATCTGTTCCATGGCAATGGCCTACAAGACCAAGTTCGAGCATGTGAGCAGGCGCGAAGCCAAGAACGAGAATCCATGGATCAAGAACAACTACTGCCACATTGTCCACATCAAGCATCTCAAGACGGTGATGCCATCAGGCAAGAGCAACAAAGCCGTGGATCTCAAGCTCAAGCGGCTCAAGACGCACTCCAAGAGTCCACTCGAGCCGTTGCCCAATGCAGCAGTCAAGTACGCAAGCAAGAGGAAGCACTTCGTCAAGCACGACAAGAAGAAGAAGCCCAACGTGAAGAACAACAAGAAAGGCGAAACTGGGCACATATGCCTCGACTTCCTCTATGCCAAGAGTGCAACCACGACGAAGATCGCCCTCCACGTCAAGAGCGACACCAAGCGGATAGAGTTCTTGAAGACCCTCCTCCATGCCAAGAGCGACATCAACATCGTCACTTTGATGAAGAACTCCGCTACGGCAAGCTCAAGTTCACCATGGCCAAGTTCTCTGGAAGCAATGATCCCGAGGAGTACCTCTCATGGGCATGGAAAGTCGACAAGATATTCTATCTTCACAACTATGATGAGGAAAGGAAGATCGCCATGGCATCCCTCGAGTTCCAAGACTATGTCCTCATTTGGTGGGAGCACGTGATCGAGCGACGCCGTGACAAGGATGAGCCACCCATCGCGACTTGGACACAAATGAAGGATGTCATGCGAGCTCGCTTTGTGCCTACATACTACACACGAGATCTCTTCAAGAAGTGTCAACTCCTCAAGCAAGGCACGAAGACGGTGAAAGAATACTTCCAAGAAATGGAGATCTCCATGATACGAGCTAATGTCAAAGAAGAGACGAGCAAACAATGGCACGCTTCTTGAACGGCCTCAACCACCCAATAAGGAAGATCTCCGACTTCCAACCCTACTCCAACCTTCTCGAGCTAGTACATCAAGCGACCAAGGCGGAGCGACAAGTACAAGAAGACTTCAAATACGCCAAGTACTCATCCAAGATCTATGGTTCATACACTCAAGCTACCTCTACTACGACTTTGGCACCCCCTACCTCAACTAGAGCATAACCAAGCACCGGTGAAAAATCAAGTTCCAAGCAAGCGACGCCTACCTCGACTCGTCCTCCGGCAAGCAGCTACAAGAACAAGACTTCTACTTCATCGGCACCACTAGACGACCCCGACAAGACAAGTTCTATCAAGTGCTTCACATGTGGTGGCCATGGACACAAGTCTTTCCAATGCATCAACAAGCGAACCATGATCGCCAATGATGATGGCACGTATGACTCCATGAGTTAAGATGAGATGGAAGCTCTCGAGCACGTCGCCATGCATCGTCAAGTGAACAAAGAAGAAGATGATCAAGTCTATTGTGACAATGATTCAAGTCCCCCTCTCGTGGTCTCCAAGGTCTTGACACTTCAACACCAACAAGACGAATAACAAAGGTGTCACATCTTCCACACCAAGGCCGGCATCAACGGGCGCTCCGTGAAAGTCATCATCGATGGAGGAAGTTGCCACAACTTGGCAAGTGACGGGCTATATTCCAAGCTGCAATTGGTCAATAAGAAGCATCCTCACCCCTACAAGGTCCAATGGCTTAGCGACTCCGGCACCATACACGTGGAGCACACCATGCAAGTTTCGTTCAAGATCGGCACCTATGAGGACACCTTGGAGTGTGATGTGGTGCCTATGTCCGTGTGCCATCTTCTCTTGGGAAGACCTTAGCAATTCGACCGTGGCGTCATCCACAATGGGAGAACAAACCACTATTGCTTCAAGATGAAGGGAACGGAGTACGTGCTATGACCAATGTCACCAAGTCAAGTGATCGCCAACAAGCAAGCATCCACCCATCATGGGGAGACTAGTGAGAGAGTGAACCACCAAAAAGAGAGTGAGCGCCACAAGCCCAAACTGAGTGACTCTTTGCCAAGAGAGAAAAACTTAGTCCTCCGAGCCACAAAAAGAGAGATGAGAGAAGTGTGTGAGAACCCATCGAGTGTCATCCACTATGTCCTAGTGTGCAAAGATGAGGTGACAAAGACTAACAATCCTAATCCTCTTCCTCTAGTGTTGTCTGATTTGTTGCAGGAATTCACGTATGTCTTTCCCAATGAGCTACCTCCCAGTCTTCCTCCTCTAGGTGGCATCGAACATCGGATCGACCTCATCCCCGGCGCACCTCTTCCTAACAAGGCTCCATACCACGTCAACCCCGAAGAAACAAAAGGTATACAAAGGCAAGTCCAACATCTCATAGACCATCGACATGTGCGGGAAAGTTTGAGTCCTTGTGCCGTACCGGTCATTCTTGTGCCCAAAAGAGATAGTAGCTTCCGCATGTGTTCCGATTGTAGACCCATCAATGCTATCACTGTTCGATATAGGCATCCCATTCCATGCATTGATGATATGCTAGACGAGCTTAGCGGCGCCACTATTTTCTCAAAAATTGATCTTAAAAGTGGTTATTATCAAATACGCATACAAGAAGGTGATGAATGGAAAACCGCTTTCAAAACAAAGTTTGGTTTGTATGAGTGGTTAGTTATGCCTATGGGTTTATCGGAAGCACCCGGTACTTTCATGCGTGTTATGCATTATGTGCTTCATCCTTACATTGGTGTATCTGTTGTGGTCTACTTTGACGTCATTCTTGTGTTTAGCAAATCCCCTAAAGAGGATGAGATCATCTTAGAGCCGTTTTGCAAACTCTTCGAAAAGAACGTCTTTATGCCAATATGGAAAAATGCACTTTTGGTGTTGACAAGATTATTTTCTTGGGCTTTCTCCTATCTTCCAAGGGTGTTAACTTTGACGAGTCTAAAATTGAAGTAATTAAAACTTGGCCCCAACCCACTAATTTGCAACAAGTGCATAGTTTCCTTGGTCTAGCGGGTTTTTATCGTTGCTTTGTGAAAGACTTTAGCACTATTTCCGCACCGTTGCATGCTTTGAGTAAGAAGAATGCACCCTTTGTTTGGGGACCATCTCAATCTACCGCATTTGATGAGCTCAAATATTTGCTTACACATGACCCTATTCTTGCATTACCCAATTTCAAAAAACTTTGAGGTTCATTGTGATGCTAGTGGTCATGGAATTGGTGGAGTTTTAATGCAAGAAAAGAGACCCATTGCATACTTTAGTGAAAAACTTTCTGGTGCTCGACTTAACTATCCCATCTACGACAAAGAATTTTATGCTTTAGTGGGAGTATTGCATGTTTGGGAGCATTTTCTTCGCCCACATGAATTTGTCATATATACCAATCATGAGACACTAAAGTACCTTAAATGTCAAACCAAGTTGAATAAACGGCATGCTAAATGGACTGAATTTATTGAATCTTTTCCTTATGTGATCAAGTATATTAAGGGTAAAGGAAACATTGTGGTGGATGCTCTTTCTCGCATATGCATGTTAGTTACTCAACTTCAGTTGAGTGTCATTGGCTTTGATCATGTTAAAGATATTTATGCACATGATCCTACGTTTGCGATTCCTTATGCCAAATGTCTTGCTACCTTATGCGCACTAACAGGATTTGTATACCCGAGTCTTCACTTCATTTGTTACTTCTGCAAGAGGCTCACGGCGGAGGAATTGTGGGCCATTTTGGACGCGACAAGACCTTTGCCACACTATCCTTCAAGTACTTTTGGCCAAAGATGTTCCGTGATGTGGCACACTTCACCAACAAATTCTCTACATGCCGCAAAGCTAAGTCACAATCTCAATCTCATGGTTTACATATGCCACTTCCAATTCCATATAAACCATGGGAAGATATTAGTATGGATTTTGTGCTTGGTTTGCCTAGGACTCAAAATGGAAAGGATTCTGTATTTGTTGTTGTGGGTCGATTCTAAAAAATGGCACATTTCATCCCATGCAATAAGATAGACGATGCTTCACATGTTGCAAATCTCTTTTGTAGGGAAATCTTGAGGTTGCATGGAGTGCCAAGGACCATTGTGTCGGACCGCGTCATCAAGTTCCTAAGCTACTTTTGGAAGACAATACGTGCCAAGCTCGGCATCAAGCTACTATTCTCCATGGCCTATCATCCGCAAACCAATGGCCAAATGGAAGTCACCGACCAGACGCTATCTACTCTCCTATGCGTATTGATCAAGAAAAATATTAAGGAGTGGGAGGAGTGCTTACACATCGTCGAGTACGCCTACAATCGAGCCCGACACTCTACTACCGGCAAGTCCCCCTTCGAGGTTGTATACGGCTACCCATTGTCCCCATTGGGCATTCTACCTCTTCCGCTCCAAGAACGCGCAAACATGGACGCGAGTGCAATGGCAAGTTTCTAAAGAAGATGCATGAAGATACAAGGTCAACGATCGAGCTCCAAGTACAACGACTCGCCACCAAGCTCAACATCAACAAGACACTGATGGTGTTCCAACCGGGAGATCTCGTATGGCTCCATCTTCACAAGGACCGCTTCCCCAACAAACGCAAGTCAAAGCTTCTACCATGAGCCGACGGTCCCTTCAAGGTGCTAGCATGCTACAATGACAATGCCTACAAGATCGACATCCCACGCGACAAGTACAATGTAAGTGACATATTCAATGTCAACGACTTGGCCAAGTACCATGGTGATGAAGATCACGATCCGTGATGGATCTCTCCCAAGGGGGGAGATGATGTGGAGCATCCTTCTATAATCCCCATGGAATCTATACCAACACATCAAGCACCACGTGTACCCATGACAAGAGCTCGAGCACGCGCAATGGAAACCGAGGTGAACTCCTTCCTACTTGACATGCATATGGATACAAATGGAACTTGGTCGGTACCTCACCAAAATGCTCTATGTACCGTTAGGTACGAAGAGGAACACTCCCAAGCAGCTAAGGAGCATCACCAAGGAGTAGGAGAACCACCCCAAGTCCGCACAAAGGAAGAAGAAACCCAACAGGAGCTGGACGGGAAGTCCCAGGCGACCCCGTGCGCACGGGGCCCCGAGACCTCGTGCCCATAGGCTACACATGGAGCTAGGCTGTAGCACCACGTGCGCACAGGCGTGTACCATGCGCACGGGGGTTATGTTTAGACTTAGCAAAGTATATGTGAGATATTTGAGAGCTTTCCTCCTTCTACCACTCCATTGGAGATCGAGACCTCTTAGGAGAGGATCCACTTGTGGATTTCAAGACCTCCTCTTGGAGAAGACTATGATCAAGACCTCATCTCTTAGGAGTGGGAAGAACTCTACCTAGAACTTGTTTCCTTTGATTGTGTTTGTAATATTGTGGATCTATGTGTTTGCTATTCTAGTGGATGTGTGATTGGGTATTGTTGGAGTGAATTCCTCTTTGTGTTCTTGGCGTTCATCCATTTTTTCCCTCCAAGTGTGAGAAGATCCATCTTAGGGTTTCACCCTACAACATGGGTGGGGGCCCACGGAGGTCCTTTCCACCGCCTCTCAGCTCTACAAATACCCAAATATTCTAGAAACCCTAGGGGAGTCGACGAAACAAAATTCTAGCCGCCGCAAGTTCCAGAACCACGAGATCCAATCTAGAAGGCCTTTCCGGCACCTTGCCGGAGGGGAACACGATCACAGAGGGGTTCATCAGCCTCATTGGTGCTCCTTCGATGATGCGTGAGTACTTTACCACGGACCTACGGGTCCGTAGGCAGTAGCTAGATGGCTTATTCTCTCTCTTTGATTCTCAATACAATGTTCTCCTCGATGTTCTTGGAGATCTATTTGATGTAATGACTTTTTGCGGTGTGTTTGTTGGGATCGATGAATTGCGAGTTTATGATCAGTTCTATCTATGAATATTATTTGAGTCTTCTTTGATCTCTTATATGCATGATTGTTATAGCCTCGTATTTCTTCTCCCGAACTTTGGTTTGGTTTGGCCAACTAGATTGATTTTTCTTGCAATGGGAAGAGGTGCTTTGTGATGGGTTCGATCTTGTGGTGCTCAATCTCAGTGACAGAAGGAGACATGACACGCATGTATCATCGCTATAAAGGATAAAAAGATGGGGTCTACTCCTACATGAATAGATCTTGTCTACATCATGTCATCGTCCTTATTGTATTACTCTGTTTCTCCATGAACTTAATACATTAGATGCATGCTGGATAGCGGTCGATGTGTGGAGTAATAGTAGTAGATGCAGGCACGAGTCGGTCTACTAATCTTGGACGTGGTGCCTATACACATGAGCATTGCCTTGGATATTGTCATAATTATTTGCTCTTCTATCAATTGCCCAACAGTAATTTGTTTACCCACCGTATGCTATTTTCTCGAGACAAGCCACTAGTGAAATCTACGGCCCCCGGGTCTATGTTCTATCATATTGTTTTCAGGTCTATTATTCTAAAAATCCAAAAACACCTTGTTGTACCTTTTTATTTCTTTATTTTATTTTGTGTTTTTGCTAGATCTATTTATCCAATCTCATACAATTTTATCTATCTTAGTACCGAGGAGGGATTTACAACCTTATGCGTTGCGTTGCAAGTGTGTTTTCTTTGTGTGAGGTACCGTTTACATAGTGTTTCTTGGTTATCCTAGTGGATTTATAACCTTGGTTTCATAACTGAGGGAAGTACTTACCGTTGTTGTGTTGCATCATCCTCTCCTCTTCGGGGAAATACCAAGGCAGATACAAGCAATCAGGAAGAATTTCTGGCGCCGTTTCCGGGGAGATATCATCAACATCTATCAGGTTCCTAATCACAAATCTCATCTCCTTGCAATTTACATTATTTTCCATTTGCCTCTCATTTTCATCTCCCCCACTTCTAAAATGTTTTTGCGAAAAGCACAAAAATGTTTGGCTTCTTTCCATTTGCCCTTTCTCGTTCGATCTTTTGTTTGCTTGTGTTGCCAAGTGCCTTATATTTGCTTGCATCTTCGCTTGCTAAAAATTTATTGATATGGATCCTTATACACTTGCTAATATTTTTAAAATATCCAATTATGATGAACCAAGTGCTAGTGAATTGAGTTCACTAGATTATCTTTATGAAGTTTTGCTTGACATTCGTGAATCTGAAAATTGTGATGAAGAAATTAATAAAGTGATTCAGGATAGCTCATGGAATGAAAAGCATGATTGCTAGGGGATGATAATTTAGTTATGTCCACTGCTTATTGTAATGATCAGGATTGGGGTGATTATTCTTATGATCTTGAAATTTTATTTAAGACTCATGATGAATATGTTATTTTCAATAACATTGAATGTGGGTTTGGAAGAGCGTCAACTTTAGGTAAAAATAATCCCACATATTTGGAGAGTGTTCAACCTTATGAATTTTTTGATAAAGGTGGGTTTGGAGAGGTCATGACTTTAGTTGATGTTAATTCCACTATCTTGGAAGATTATAAAACTTTTATGCATGTGGATCATGAAGAGAAATTTTATCTCATAGCTATATTGTTGAATTTGTTTATGATCCTACATGTAATCATTATGAGAGAGGAAAATATGGCTGTAGAAATTTTCATGTTACTAAATTACCTCTCTTCATGTTGAGATTGCTATTGCATTCTTCTCCTTCCTTGCATATGCTAGGTTTTTCTTGTCTTTATAATTTTTTCTCTTATAAAATGCCTATGCATAGGAAGAGAGTTAGACTTAAATGTGTTTGTGACATGTTTCATGATGCTCTCTTTATGTTTTAATTATTATCTTTTATGTGAGCATCAATAAAATCTTATGCCTAGCTAGGGGCATAAAACGATAGCGCTTGTTGGTAGGCAACCCAATGAATAAAATATTTTTTTCTCTTTTTATGTGTTCAAACAATTATGCTACTGTTATGATTGTGTTTTTATGTTTTAATTAGTATGTGTGCTAAGTAAAGCCTTAAGGATAGCTTTGGGTGATAGTTGATTTGATCCTGTTGAAAAAGAGAAACTTTTGCATCCAGTAGCTGAATTGTTAAAAATCACAGAAGCGACGAAAAATTATGAATTTTTTACACAAGATTGATATACAGATTTCCTCTGTTTTCCTAATTGTTCTGAATTTTTGGAGTTACGTAAGTATGAGTAAAATTCGGTCCTTTACAACTCGCCTGCTTTTTGTGATTTTGTTTTGTTGCATTGTGTGCTTATTTTGATGAATCTATTGATTGTATCGGGAGTATAAGCCATGGTAAAGTTAGAATACAGTAGGTATAATGCAATAATAAAATACGAATGAGTTTACAATAGTACCTAAAGCAAAGATTGGTTTTCTTATACTAACGGATCTCACAAAGGTTTTGTTAAGTTTTGTGTGATTGAAGGTCTCTAGTTTTCGGTGAGATCACGATGGATGAAGGAATAAGGAGTGAAAATAGTCTAAGCTTGGGGATGCCCATGGCACCTCACGGAAATATTTAAGGAGAACCAAGCAACTAATCTTGAGGATGCCCCGGAAGGCATCCCCTCTTTCTTTTGACAACCATCGGTAATTTTACTTGGAGCTATATTTTTATTCGTCACATATCATGAGTTTTGCTTGGAGAGTCTTGTATTATGTGAGTCTTTGCTTGTTTTTCTTTTTAGTTTGTCTCAATCATCCTTGCTAGACACACTTATTTGAGAAATCCATAATGATGCTCTGATTTGTTAGAATTGCTCTATGTGCTTCACTTAAAAAATGAGTTATGGAATTGCTCTAGTGCTTCACTTATATCTTTTTTAGCACGGTGGTGCTTTAATTTTTGAAGAAATACTCTCATGCTTCACTTAGATTAATTTGAGAGGTAGTAAATTTTTGAAGAAATTCTCTCATGCTTCACTTATATTATTTTGAGAGACGGAAATATTTATGCTCATGTTCTTCACTTAAATTTATTTGAGAGCTTGTCATACGCAATGGTAATATATTAAACTAGTCCCAAAGTGATAGATATTCAAGAGAGATATAATAAAAACTTTCATGAAGATCATTGGACAAAATAAACTTGATTATTTGTAATAGTTTTGAGATATGATGATAGTAATATGTGAGTCGTGTTGGTGAGTAATTATGCTTTAGTAAGAATATTGGTGTTAAGGTTTGTGATTCCCTATGCAAGCACGAAGTCAATAGTTTTGTAATGAAATTACATCCTACTTGTGGTGCATTATTCGGTGTTGGTTATGCTTAATGCTCGTTTATGAGAATCTTCGTTTTTTGGTTGATTGCTTCTCAATCTATTTGCTAGCCTTTCCTTGTACTAAGTGGGAATACTACTTGTACAACCAAAATCCTTAAACCAAGTTGTGCCAAATGAGTCCACCATACCTACGTATATATGGTATTTCCTTGTCGTTCCAAGTAAATTTGTATGTGTCATCTCTAATTTTCAAAATGAATTTCCTTCTTGTGTGCCCGTACCGCTCATGAGGCGGTAGGGGGTGGCCAATATTTTTCCATGCTAGATGTGTTATTCTCAAAATGAGTGTTTATTCACTTGTCATTGCATGAGAGTGTGGCGGTAATAAGGATGCCTAGTCCCGAAATGAAAAAGAAATTTACTTTATGTTGTCAAATAATAAATTCCTTCGAAAGTGTTGGTATGGAAGGCACCCGTGGATACGGCTAGCCATGGATTGTGAATGAATGGTGGAAAAAAGAATAAACTTTATTTTATGTTTGGGAACCGCCTATGATGTATCCAGCATTGAAAGTATTAGGAATTCTCGGTCGTTTTCGTTGACGGGTAAAGCATGCCTCTCAAATAAATTATCTCTCAATTTAAGCTTTGAGCTCTGGCACCTCTACAAATCTCTGCTTCCATCGACAAAGGGCCTATCTCTTTACTCTATGCAATTTTTATTTTTTACTTGAGTCTCCATCTTCTCTTATAAAGCACCGACTAGGGAGCACTATGATCATACTTGTGCATTGGATGTAGCTAATATTCGAGTGTGTTTCGTGGATCGATCAACAATTGAGCATGATGGGATAGGGATAGCTTTCTTCAGTGTTGATATTTTGAAAGACATGGTTGCTTGTTGATATGCTTGAGTATTGAAATCTTCATGTCAAATATAGACTATTGCTTTGAATCATCTAAAATTCCAAATGTCCATGCTACAAAAGAAAAGAATATGTGACGAACATGTTAGGCAGCATTTCACATCAAAAATTTGTTTTATCATTTACCTACTCGACGATTTGAAAGGTGAATTAAGCTTTTGGGATGCCGATACATCTCCAACGTATCTATAATTTTTATTGTTCCCAGCTTGTTATATTATCATTCTTGGATGTTTTATATTCATTTTATAGCAACTTTATATCATCTTTTAGGACTAACCTATTGACATAGTGCCCAAAGGTGCCGCTTGTTTTTTTTGCTTGTTTATTTACTTCACGGAATATCCATATCAAACATAGTCCAAATGCAGCGTTTGGAGAATTTTTTCTAACCAGAAGACAACTGGGAGCCAAGGAAGTGCACGAGGGAAGGCCCGAGGGGCCCACAACCCACTTGGGCGCGCCAGAGGCCCCTGGCGTGCCCTGATGGGTGGTGGGCCCATGGAGGTCCTTTCCACCGCCTCTCAACTCTATAAATACCCAAAAACTCCAAAAACCCTAGGGGAGTCGACGAAAACCAATTCCAGTCGCAAGTTCCAGAACCACGAGATCAAATTTAGAGGCCCTTTCCGGCACCTTGCCGAAGGAGAACACGATCACGGAGGGGTTCATCATCCTCATTGGTGCTCCTCCGATGCTGCGTGAGTAGTTTACCACAGACCTACGGGTCCATAGGCAGCAGCTAGATGGCTTCTTCTCTCTTTTTGATTCTCAATACAATGTTCTTCTCGATGTACTTGGAGATCTATTTGATGTAATGACTTTTTGCGGTGTGTTTGTTGGGATCGATGAATTGCGAGTTTATGATCAGTTCTATCTATGAATATTATTTGAGTCTTCTTTGATCTCTTATATGCATGATTGTTATAGCCTCGTATTTCTTCTCCCAAACTTTGGTTTGGTTTGGCCAACTAGATCGATTTTTCTTGCAATGGGAAGAGGTGCTTTGTGATGGGTTCGATCTTGCAGTGCTCAATCTCAGTGACACGCGGAGACATGACACGCATGTATCGTTGCTATAAAGGATAAAAAACATGGGGTCTACTCCTACATGAATAGATCTTGTCTACATCATGTCATCGTTCTTATTGTATTACTCCATTTCTCCATGAACTTAATACATTAGATGCATGCTGGATAGCGGTCGATGTGTGGAGTAATAGTAGTAGATGCAGGCAGGAGTCGGTCTAGTAATCTTGGACGTGATGCATATATACATGATCATTGCCTCGGATATCGTCATAATTATTTGCTCTTCTATCAATGGCCCAACAATAATTTGTTTACCCACCGTATGCTATTTTATTGAGAGAAGCCACTAGTAAAATATACGGCCCCCGGGTCTATTTTCAGTTATATTGTTTTCAGATCTATTATTCCAAGAATCCAAAAATACCTTGTTGCACTTTTTCTTTATTTATTTTATTTTGCGTTTTTGCTAGATCTATTTATCCAATCTCATATAATTCTATCTATCTTAATACCGAGGAGGGATTGACAAACCCTCTTACGCGTTGGGTTGCAAGTATTTGTGATGTAGGCTGGAACGCTATATGGCCGATCTTTCACGGAAAGAGCGGATCCTGCGGTGAACACGAAGAACACAAGGGGGGAATCACGAAGGGAAACACAAGAGAAACACTCAAACCAACGAGATTAGGTCACACATATGCTAGATCCGAGTACACATGGAGATCACACGGTCCAAATCCAACAAGGGACGATACAAAGGGTAACCAGTTCTTCTCCATGAGGAGGTCTTGAGGTCTTCCCATTAGGGGTCTTGAATCCAAGTGGATCTTCTTCGAAGAGGTGTCGGTCCCTCGCGGTGGAGTAGATCCGGATGGATGAGCGAGGCTCTATCTCACATATGAGCTATCACAATGCTGAGCCTAGAAAGAGGGAGGAGGAGCAGTATGTATAGTCTAGGCGGGCGAAGGGGTACATGGGCCTCGGCCCTTACACTGTGCGCACACAAGGGAGGCCGAATGTCCGTGCGACGGGCCGGATGTCCAGGCCTTCACGAGGTGCCGGATGTCCGGGCGGTCGGGGCTGGCCTTGACGCTCTCTAGATAGGCCGGGTCTGGATGTCCAGAAGCTCGAGACAGGCCAGATGTCCGGGCCTTTGGCCAGATGTCCGAGCTGGAGGGCCGGCCCTTCTGCTCTCTAGATAGGCCCGTCCGGATGTCTGGGATGGAGGCCGGATTTCCGGGCCGGGGTCCGGATGTCCGGGCTGGTCGCCGGATGTCCGGGCCCTGTAGACTTGGCCGCTGGCTCCTTGCTGCTGATGACACTTCCAGGGGCCGGATGTCCGGGGTTATGGCTGGATGCCGCGGTCCTGGGAGCTGTTCTTGACTCCTTCCGTTGGTTCTCTTCATCCATGAACTTGGAGACGTGTCCGTCTTCGCGTGCATCTTCGGGGGGGTCCTCTTGGTACCTAATCATGCACAACATTCTGGACTTAGGTAGTAGCCATGTATCGAGTGGATCATATGTGATATCACAAAGGAAAGAAGTCACCTCGGTCTCTAGAGATCTAGCTCGTGCTCGTGTCATGGGTCCTCTTGGCACTTGGTGAGACAATGGTAGGTCCATGGGGATGACCATAGATGGTCCGCACCATCTCCCCTCCCTTGGGAAAGATCCGACCTCGGATCGAAATCTTCATCACAATGGTAGGGAGAGAGATCTTTGAAGTTGAAGATGTCGCTCACAGAGTACTTGTCGCGTGGAATTTCAATCTTGTAGGCGTTGTTGTTGTAGCATGCAAGCACCTTGAAGGGTCCATCGGCTCGTGGTAGAAGTTTGGACTTGCGTTCGTTGGGGAAGCGGTCCTTGCGAACGTGTAGCCACACAAGATCTCCAATGTTGAATATCATGGCTTGCTTGTTGACGTTGAGCTTAGTCGCGAGTCATTGTACTTGGCGCTCGATGGTGTGCCTTGTATCTTCATGCATCTTCTTGAGGTAGTTCACTCGGGCATTCGCGTCCATGTTTGTGCGCTCTTGTAGTGGTAGAGGAAGAATGTCTAATGGGGACAACGGGTTGAAACCGTAGACGACCTCGAAGGGGGACTTGCCGGTAGTCAAATGTCTTGCACGGTTGTAGGCGTACTCGGTGATAGGTAGGCACTCCTGCCACTCCATATGTTCTTCTTTATCAACACACGTAGTAGAGTGGAGAGTGTGCGGTTCGTCACCTCCGCTTGGCCGCCGCTTGAGGATGGTATGCCGAAGAGAACAAGAGTTTGATTCCGAGCTTGGCGCATAAGGTCTTCCAAAAGAAACTCAAGAACTTGACGTCACGGTCCGAGACAATCGTCTTTGGCACTCCATGTAGTCGCAAGATTTCCCTACAAAAAAGATTTGCAACATGTGAAGCATTGTCTATCTTGTTGCATGGAATAAAATGTGTAGAGAAACGGTCCACAACAACAAACACAGAATCCTTTCCATTTCTAGTTCTAGGCAAACCAAGCACAAAGTCCATACTAATATCTTCCCATGGGTGATATGGAATTGGAAGGGGCATATAAAGTCCATGAGATTGAGATTTAGACTTAGCTTTGCGACATGTAGAGCATTGAGTGGTGAAACGTGAGACGTCGCGGAACATCTTGGGCCAAAAATAGTTCTTGGAGAGCGTGGCAAATGTCTTGTCGCGTCCAAAGTGTCCCATTAGTCCTCCTCCATGAGATTCTTGCAAAAGTAACAAACGAAGAGAAGACTCGGGGATGCAAAGTTTGTTAGCTCTCATAAGATAATCATCTTTGATGTAATAGAGTTCCCAAGATGTATGCGTCAAACACTTGGCATAAGGAATAGCAAAAGTAGGATCATGCACATACAAGTCTTATATGTGCTCAAAACCAATGACAGTCAATTCAAGTTGAGTAACACGCATGCATATACGGGAAAGCGCATCCGCCACAACATTTTTCTTACCTTTAATGTACTTGATGACATAAGGAAATGACTCAATGAACTCACTCCATTTAGCATGACACTTGTTCAACTTAGTTTGACCCTTAAGGTATTTAAGTGTTTCATGGCCGGTATGGATGACAAATTCATGAGGGCAAAGGTAATGTTCCCATTCATGCAAAAATCCCACTAAAGCATATAGCTCTTTTTCATAGATGGGGTAGTTGAGTTGCGCTCCGGAAAGTTTCTCACTGAAGTAAGCTATGGGGCGCTTCTCTTGCATTAACACACCTCCTATGCCATTACCACTAGCATCACAATGAATTTCAAAGGGTTTGTCAAAGTTGGGTAATGCAAGCACGGGAGCATGAGTAAGTAATTTCTTAAGCTCATTGAATGCGCTATCTTGAGATGGTCCCCAAATAAAGGGTGCATTCTTCTTACTCAAAGCATGTAAAGGAGATGCAATAGTGCTAAAATCCTTCACAAATCTACGGTAGAAACCGGCTAAACCAAGGAAGCTACGCACTTGATTCAAGTTGGTTGGTTGGGGCCAAGTTTTAATAGCATTGATCTTAGATTCACCGACATGAACACCCTTAAAAGATACAACAAAAGCCAAGAAAGCAAGCTTATCAACACCAAAAAGGCATTTGTCCATATTAGCATAAAGGCACTCTTTCTTAAGGGTTTGCAACACGGTTCGAAGATGGGTGACATGATCTTGGAGAGATTTGCTAAACACAAGAATGTCGTCAAAGTAGACCGCAACAAATACACCAATATAGGGTCGAAGAACAAAATGCATGAGTCGCATGAAGGTACCAGGTGCTTCGGATAAACCCATTGGCATAACAAGCCATTCGTATAAGCCAAACTTGGTCTTAAATGCGGTTTTCCATTTATCACCTTCTTGGATGCGTATTTGATAGTAGCCACTTTTAAGGTCAATTTTAGAGAAAATGGTGGCTCCGTTAAGCTCATCTAGCATATCATCTAGGCGTGGAATGGGGTAACGATAACGCATGGTAATAGCATTGATAGGACGACAATCAGAACACATGCGATATGTACCATCTTTCTTGGGAACAAGGATTACAGGTACAGCACAAGGGCTCAAACTTTCTCGTACATGGCCGTTGTCGATGAGTTGTTGTACTTGCCATTGGATCTCCTTAGTTTCCTCGGGGTTGACGCCGGTAGGGAGCCTTGTTAGGAAGGGGTGCTCCGGGGATGAGGTCGATTCGGTGCTCGATTCCTCGTAGTGGTGGTAGACCCGGAGGTAGTTCGTCTCGGAATACATCTTGGAATTCCTGTAATAGAGAGGATAACACTAAAGGTAGATTGTGAGAGTTGTTAGTTTTTGGTGCCTCATCTTTGCACAAAAGGACATAGTACATGACACTTGATGGGTTCTCACACACTTCTCTCATCTCACGTTTAGTGGCAAATAGGACTAAGTTCTTCTTGTCGCTCATCGTGGAGGCACTCAATTTGGGCTTGTGGCGCTCACTCTCTGATGTAGGGTGAAACCCTATGGGGATGATCTTTCACGTTTGGAGTGGATCCGTACGGTGAACACGAAGAACGAGCGGAAGAGCACGAGGGAAATCACGGGGAAAACACAAGAGAATCACTAAAACCAACAAGATTCGATTACACATGCGCTAGAACGATGAACACAAAGCGAGATACACGATCCACGATCGCAAAGGGACGATACAAGAGGTAACCGGGTTCTTCTCCGTGAGGAGGTCTTGATAGGGGCCACCCATGAGGGGGTCTTGAGCTAGGTCACTCCAAGAGGAGGTCTTGATCTCCTAGTGGAGTGGATCCATGGAGCAAAGCTCTCATATGTCTAACATATCCTTTGCCTCCCCTAACAAATGGTCTAGGTACGGAATATATAGTCTTGGGGACGAAGTGGAGGAAGAGGGGCTCGGAGTGGAGATCACAGCCGTCCATCCTGGTGAGCCCGCAAGACGGGGTAAGTTGGGCCTGCGGCAAGGGGTCCCGTGGGCACGCAGTATGTGCCCGTGCTCACGGGTGCTCCAAACAAGAAATCCTTCGAGTAGTCCGTGCGCACGGGGTCACGGGGGCCCGTGCGCACCGGGTCGCCTGGGACCACCAGTCCAGCACCAGTTGGACTCCATCTTCTTCCTTGTGGCCTTGGGGTCCTTCTCCTTGGCCTCCGGGAAGCTCCTTGGCTGCTTGGCGGCAGTCGTCCTCGAACCTTAAGTCCAGAAGGTTCGCTTGAGGCTTGATGTGCTATGAAGGTGTACATGGAGATGAACATGGGATGCTCCGTATCACTCTCTTTTTGATGGTTCGCTCTCTCACTATTCTCTCCACGATGGGTGGCTTGCTTGTCGGTGATCACTTGGCTTGGAGACATAGGTCGTAGTACATACTCCTTTCCTTTCATCTTGAAGCTATAGTGATTTGTACGCCCGTTGTGGATGACGCCTCAGTCAAATTGCCATGGCCGTCCAAGAAGGAGGTGGCAACCAGACATCGAAACGACATCACACTCCCAAGTGTCTTCATAAGCTCCGATCTTGAAGGAAACTTCTACCCTATGCTCGACTTGGATAGTGCCGGAGTCGCTTAGCCATTGAAACTTGTAGGGATGCGGGTGCTTCATCTTGACCAATTGGAGCTTGGAGAAAAGTTCTTCACTTGCTAAGTTATGGCAACTCCCTCCATCGATGATGACCTTGACGGACCTTCCATTGATGTCGGCCCTGATGTGGAAGATATGGTATCTTTGGTCTTCTTCTTGTTGATGTTGAAGAGTCAAGACCTTTGAGATAACAAGAGTGGGGCTCGAATCTTCGTCACAAAAGACTTGATCATCTTCATCCTCGTTCACTTGCCGGTGCATGGCCACTTGCTCAAGGGCTTCCATTTCTCCTTCACTCATGGAGTCATAGGTTCCGTCATCGTTGAGGATCATGGTGCGCTTGCTTGTACACTCAAAGGACTTGTGGCCTCGGCCGCCGCATGTGAAGCATTTGAAGGAACTTGTCTTGATGGTCTCATCGGTTGGGGTAGAGGATGATGAAGCTCTCGGCTTGAAGTTGCTTGTTGTAGGAGGACGACTTGAGGTTGTCGAGTTTTTCTTGTAACTTGACTTGTCGACGTTGCTTGTAGATGGCTTGGTTGAGGTAGAAGGTGTTGGAGTCGTTGAAGCTTTATTGTTGTAGAAGCCATAGGACTTGGATGAGAACTTGGCGTACTTGAAGTCATCTTGCACTTGATGTTCCGCTTTGGTAGCTTGATGCACTAGCTTAATGAGGTTCGAGTATGGTTGGAAGTCGGCTATCTTCCTGATAGGATGATTGAGTCCATTCAAGAAACGTGCCATAGTTTGCTCATCATCTTCCATGACATTGGCTCATATCATGGCAATCTCCATTTCCTTGTAGTACTATTCAACGCTCTTGGTTCCTTGTTTGAGGAGTTGGAGTTTCTTGAAGAGGTCGCGGTTGTAGTAGGTTGGCACGAAACGTGCTCTCATGACATCCTTCATTTGCCCTCAAGTTGTGATGGGTGGTTCACCTCTTTCCGCTCGGTGCTCAGTGACTTGTTCCCACCAAATGAGGACGTAGTCTTGGAACTCAAGGGATGCCATCGCGATCTTCTTCTCTTCTTCATAGTTGTGCAAGTGGAAGATTTGTCAAACTTCAATGCCCATGAAAGGTACTTTTCGGGATCATTGCTTCCGGAACACTTGGGCATGGTGAACTTTAGCTTGCCGTAGCGTTGCTCTTCATTGTGTTGGGGTCGGGGATGATGACGTCCTTGACAAGGAGGATTGTCTCCGTCAACTTGCTCTTGTCTTGGAGGATTTCCATTGTCGTCTTACTCTTGGTGAACTTGATGTTCTTGTCGAGCTTGTGGAGGAGCTTGTCGAGCTTGACGATGCACGCAAGCTTGATATATTCATTCTTGAACTTCATCACGAAGCGCTTCTTGTTGCTCACGGTCTTGTCGGTTCCGTGTGGCTACGGCTCGACTTGAATCTCGGAGGGCACGTTGCGCCTCAAGTGCTTGAGCTTCGCGTAGTTTTTGTTCTTCACGTTGTGCCTCGGCATCTTATGCATCTTGGTGTTGTCGCGCACGCTCTTCCTCTTCTTGTTGTCGTAGACGTTGCCTTTCTTGTGCTTGCGCGAAGGTAGCTTGGTTTTGACGGTGTCGACGTTCTTGCGCGCGAGCTTGCTCTTGAGAGTCGTCGTCGTTTAGAGGATTGCGGTTTGCTTGACGATCTTGACGCGCGGCACGAGGAAGAGTGTTCGATGTCGGAGTACTTGAGTCGAAGATAGTGTCGTCGGAGTGTCGACTCGAGCGGCTCTGTCTTGAGTAGGACGAAGTGGTTGAAGAGCGGTTGACCAGCAAGGCACGAATCTCGTCCGTTCTTATGTCATTCTCTTGTTTGTGTTCGTCGAGCTTGTTGTCGAAGTAGTCTCTTGTACGTTGCTCGGATAGTCGCAAGTCGGTGGCGAGATGGTCGATGCGGTCGCTCATTGCTTGTTGCTCTTGATGCAAAGCTCGTTGCGTTCCAAATAGGTGTAGCTTGGTGACATAGTTGTTCGGGTCATTGTCTTGCTCAAGGAAGAGTGGGTTGGTAGAAGAACTTGGCCTATCCATCATTCCAAGCAAAATATGTTAGTGGTAGAAAGAGAAGAACTTATACCAAATGTACCTTGACCGATGTTGAAGATGGATCAATGATCACTCAAATGTGTAACAAGGAAATAGCACAATTGGTACCAATTCTTGTCGGTTTCTCACACCTACACAAATAAGAGCTTATGGTGGAGCTTGGTTAGGATGGTGGCACAAAATTTGATGTAATTGTTAGTGAGCTCAATAATGTTGGAAAAGATTCACAAATTTGCAAATGCAACAAGTAGACCAATAGCAAGATATGGTACACGGAAACACACACGCAAATAGATAAGTGGGGTCGTGCAACCAAGGAATGAGCCAAAATGTGGAATCCACGAAAATGCTCTTGTTGCACAACACTAGAGAGACGCTAGCACGATTGCACAATAGGCGGATACGAAACTTGTGCACAACCTACTAAGCAAAAATGCAACGACTTCTATCCCAAGTATGCTATATGTATGGTATTCCGATGATATGATCCAAGATGATCGAGTATGACAATCTTAATCTAGTATGATGCTATGGTTCTTGCTTATAAGCTCTTTGCTTATCTTTCCCTTTTGCTTAAAAGCTTGTTTGGCTCTTTGTCTTTTAAGCTTTTTTCTCATGCAAAACGTTATGAACCAAGATAGCAATTGTGTATGCGATGACATCTTTGTGACACAAAAGATGATACCAAGATATGCACCACGATGGTATGGTGAGTATGCAATGGGAAGTATGACTACTAATGTGCACAAGTGACGTTGCCGGCAATACTCAAAGGCTAATCTCGATGGGTAAGCTACGCAAAATTGGGCTATGGTAGTTATCAATGTAATGGCAAGAATGTACAATGATATTACGACAGCAAGATGAGGTTACCATTGTTGCTTACGATATGGTGTCAAAATGGTGGAGTGGTAGTTGTTGATGACGAGTCCATGGCGAAGATGAGCGGCAGTGATGTCGATGTCGAACCGTACCTAAATAGCCAAAATACAATAGGACACGGGAACCACAACTCAAATTCTCAAAGCAAAACGTGTCAAAATTGTCGGAATTGGTGGTGGGTAAGCGATGGTGGTGTTTATGGAAAGCGGTGGTGCTACGAGGAAGTGATGGAGTGTAAGTGGGCACAAGATCAAAATTTGGCGAAAGTTAGGCGGAAACGAAGCGGTGGAAGGAAGTGATGCTGTCATGGGCCGGATGTCCGGGGTGGCCGGATGTCCGGGGGTCGGGCCGGATGTCCGGGCTCTGGATCCGTGGACGAACTCGATGAACTCCGTGTGGAAGAGGCAAATTCGGGGTAAAATTCGGGAGATTTTGTGATGGAAATTGGGGAAAAGATGGTGGAAAGCTAGATCTACCTGCAACACACGAAATCCGCGGATAAATCCAACAAAACTTCATCACATCAACAAATCACAAAACAATTTTTTTTGGGGGGGGGGGGCTATTTTTGGTGGGGATTTTCGAATTTAGGACGAAATCAACAAAACAAGGATAGAAAACAAAGAGGGGAGGCTCCGAAATCGTGATCAACGTGGCTCATGATACCAAGATGATGTAGGGTGGAACCCTATACGGACGACCTTTCACGAAAGGAGCGGATCCCGCGATGAACACGCAGAACACAAGGGGGAATCACGAAGGAAAACACAAGAGAAACACTCAAACCAACGAGATTAGGTCACACATATGCTAGATCTGATTACACATAGAGATCACACGGTCCAAATCCAACAAGGGACGATACAAAGGGTAACTGGTTCTTCTCGGTGAGGAGGTCTTGAGGTCTTCCCGTTAGGGGTCTTGAATCCAAGTGGATCTTCTCCGAAGAGGTGTCGGTCCTCATGTGGAGTAGATCCGGATGGATGAGCGAGGCTCTATCTCACATATGAGCTATCACAACGCTGACCCTAGAAAGAGGGAGGAGGAGGAGTATATATAGTCTAGGTGGGCGAAGGGTACATGGGCCTCGGCCCTTACACTATGCGCAGACAGGGGAGGCCGGATGTCCGGGCTGGCGCCGGATGTCCAGGCGGTTGGGGCTGGCCTTGACGCTCTCTGGATAGGCGGGGTCCGGATGTCCGGGCGATGGGACAGATGTCTGAAAGCTCGGGACGGGCCGGATGTCCTGGCCTTTGGCTGGAGGGCCGGCTCTTTTGCTCTCTAGATAGGCCCGTCCGGATGTCTGGGATGGAGGCCGGATTTCCGGGCCGGGGTCCGGATGTCCTGCCTCAGACTTAGCCGGCTGCTCCTTGTCAGCCGATGACACTTCGAGGGGCCGGATGTCCGGGGTGACTGCCGGATGTCCGGGTCTTGGGAGCTGTTCTTGACTCCTTCCGTTGGTTCTCTTCATCCATGAACTTGGAGACTTGTCCGTCTTCACGCGCATCTTCGGGAGGGTCCTCTTGGTACCTAATCATGCACAACATTCCGGACTTAGGTAGTAGCCATGTCTCGAGTGGATCATATGTGATATCACTAAGGAAAGAAGTCACCTCGGTCTCTAGAGCTCTAGCTCATGCTCATGTCATGGGTCCTCTTGGCACTTGGTGAGACGATGGTAGGTCCATGGGGATGACCATAGGATGCTCCGCATCAATTTGTTCTTTTTGTGCAGGTACATTTTACATAGTGTTGCTTGGTTTTCCTACTGAATTGATAACCTTGGTTTTATAACTGACGGAAATACTTACAGTTGATGTGCTGCATCATCCTCTCCTCTTCGGGGAAATACCAACGCAGATACAAGTAATCATGCCTATATAAACCAGGAGGTTTAGTCCGCAGAGCCGGATCCATACACCCATTCATCATACCCTTAGGGTTTAGACCACAACTTACGGTCTCGAGGTAGATCAACTATGTACTTCGATAACTTCGCTCCATAGAGAGGGCCTGAACATGGGTAAATCCCTTGTGTGTTCTTCTCCTGTTACCCATCGATCCGATCTAACAGCTCGGCCCCCTACGATCTGCCAATTTTGACACGAACAAACACCGTTCTCTTGTAATTTTACTTTCAAAGGTCAGGAGGTTAATTTTGAAGCTCATAGTTTAGCTAAATTTGCTTTAACATTATCTCAGGGCCGCATGTGTGGCTTGGCAAGCCACACGACCAAGTTTCTATCCCACTTTCTACGGAGTTTTAGTAATAAAATGGCTTTTCCCCTCGAATTTTTTTTTGGGAGAGACCTCCTTTTTTAGAGAGAAGGGGGAGACCTCCTAGTCTGCACCTCTTGCGCCAGGGAGTTAACCCAGCGCTCACGCGAGCAGGTGCATGGCCCGGCACAACAAACTGCACGCTCGTCGGTGTTTAAATTTTTTTCCTCAAAAAAAAAGACTGGTCGACGTTGACCAGTGACTCCTTGACCCACTGACCATTGACAGAAAGGACTAGTTTGGTCATGGACTGGTGGCCTAGTTGACCAGTGATCATTGACTTGAAAAGAGTTCATAATTTTTGGAAAAAGTTTGTGGATTTGAAGAGGTCGCTGTTAGACAAGTACGTGCGACGCCGGTGATGGGGCGGCAGGGATCTGATTCCCGACGGTCTCATGGGGCACCAACGGGGGATCCTCTTCAGGAGGCGGTCGGTTGTTGTTGGACCACGGAGTGTGGCGGCCAGGGATGAGTTCCCTAGTCGGGCGGTGGCGGCGGCAAATACTTCCATGCATGGCGGGCCGATGGGTGTGTCTTCGCATGCTCTCAAAGCGATGGTCGGTGGTGGCGACCAGAGATCTGATCCGCTCGTATCCGGCCGCAGCGGTGGCCCTTTGGTCGGTCTATGGCGCATGGAGGGGTTGGTGATGGGCAACTGGAGGTCTTGTGTTAGCGTTCTTGGATCTGTGTGCATCTTCGCAACACGGCTCTGCACGGATCCAATCAGCTACAGAGTCGGGTGGCATGAATTCTGGTGAAATTGTGTCGACTTCGGTCATGGCGGACAATAGTGGTGTCTTCGACGTTGTTTCCTTATCAATACATCGTCGTTGCAGTCCGTGTCACCTTGCTCGGCCTACTTCGGGGCAAACCCTAGATCTGGGTCTCCTAGATCGAATGATGTCGGCTCCTTTGGTGCCATTTTCCCTCTTGGTGACATCGTTTTGAAGTGTGTGTTTACTGAAGGGGCCACAAGGTGAAGCAGTGTTGCATCTACCGCACCGATGGCGATGGACGCGTGCAAGGTGGTTGTGTTGTGTGGCGTCATGGTGGCCTGACAAAGTCAACACGTGTTGACGGGATGGCGGATTCTAGAGCATGCGCTTGCGATGCGCGCTAGCCGCTAGGTGTCCGCTAGACCGGTTGGTGTTCTTAGCCCATCAAGAACGGCTTGGCAATGCCATTGGTTTAGATGGTGTGTATGTTTGGGCAAGATCGGGACACGTCATCAAGCTTGTAGGTGTAGCAAAGGAGGTCATCAGGAAGGTGGTGGCTTTGGGATAATCAATGTATTTCTTTTATCAGCCTCTAATATAATAAAGATGTTGAATAATATAATAAAGATGGTTGTGTGCATCCTTATATGCATAGGTGAGGGGTTTCAACCTCCTTTTCGGAAGAAAACAAATGTCATTTAAGGATCAACCATCCATTTGACACCAAACTATAGCAATTAGAAAAGGAGGAAAGAAAACTTCAAAATTACAAATTTCTAATACATCTCTAGCTGATTCTAAATCGATGAAACGGGCTACTTTGATGGGCCGCAACCTCTTGGCCATGCTGTATGGCCGAGAAAATATTTGAATGGTAAATATGGCTGTTCCATTTGAGCACCGTACTGGGAAGAACCAACGACGAAAAGTGATATAGTTCTCCAGCAATCTTGACGAAATAGCTGGCATTCCCATGTTGATGCAAACATCGACCATGGACATTCCGCATGATGCACAAGAGCAATATGCTACCCAACATGTTCAAGCAGAAAGATAATAATTGGAATATGGTCTAGAAAGTACCACGGTGAAGATGTTAGCATGCCCAGACGCGACCAAATGGATTGCATTTTACTCATTTTCCAAACACCCTCAGTGCTAGTGCATAAACATCTTTCTTCTTTGCTGATGTAGCTTCGGCCACCAATTTCACCGCCTATAATTGATAACAGTAGTTCAGAAGAAAAGAAATAAGATGATCGCATGATCATTATCTTGTAAGATACTCCCTCCGTCGCATAATATAATAGCGTTTTTGACACTATGCAGGCAAAACTGCAAATCCCAAAACTTTCTTGGAAGCTTGAAATGTACTCCCTCCGTTCCTAAATATTTATCTTTTTAGAGATTTCAAATGAACTACCACATACGGATGTATATAGACATATTTTAGAGTGTAGATGTTATGACCGGCATATTAGGGGCTTAGCCCAGTGCGCTGTGGCCCAAGTTATCTTATTGTTATTAGGGGTTTAGCCCAATTATCTTATCGTTATTAGGGTTGTTTGCTTAGGAGTCAAGTAAACCTCTATATAAGGAGAGGAGATGTATCAATCTAATCAAGCAAGAAGCAATCATTATTTGCTCAGCTTCCCTTAGGGAGCCGGGAGACCTAACGCTAGCCGCCTCTTGCGCCGCCGCCGCCTCTTCTCCACCACGCAAGGACGGTGCCCAGCCGCCGCCCCGCCCGCCTCGTCCTCGTCTTCCTCCATCTTTCCCCTACAATCTCCGCTTAAAACCGGGCGTAACCCTAGCTCCTAATACCTTGGTATCGTGTAGCTCGCCTCGATCATGTCTTCGCCACGCCCATCCCGTCGCTTCCACCGCCGATCGTCACCACCGTGTTGCCTTCTCCACCGCTGGCCACGCTTTCCCGTCATGCTGGCCGTCGCATCCTCCGCGCCGCCACCACCGGATGATACGCCCATCGCACCACCGCCGCCGCCTACACTCCGGAGGAGATCACCGGTCCTCAACGATCTCGTCACCGCCGTTCAGGATACGGCTATACCTAGCCGGCCCCTTTACGGCCACGGCCGCCGCGACGGGCCAGACCTGCGCCGTGGTATTCGGCACCCGGGCGCCGACCGGCCTCTACACCACCATCGGTCGCTACCATTGCCGCACTTAATGGCCGCAGTACGGCGCTGCCCTCGCCACCACCCACGCCCTCACGGGTCCTCGCCGCCACCACCCTGGCAACCACCACACCCCGGGGCCACCACGACGCTGGTCGGACCATCGCAGCCTCGGCGTAGCCGACCACCGCCACCGCCCGATCTCAATGGCGGCCATGCCATCGCCAAGACTGGCCGATTACAACCATACGGCTGGCGCTGATCCAAAGCAAGTGCGGTTCCCGCCGTCCTTCCTACCGTTGGCCGGGACGCCACCGCCAGCCCACACCATGGTCATGACCACCGTGCCCTCGCCAGATGACGGCCCTCCGCCCGCTGGTTTCCATTGGCTTCGACGGGCCACCGCTTCCCTGCAGACCACCACAGGCGCACGGACCAACGCCATCCTCTTCGCTACTCCGTCAGAAAGCCGTACACTCACGGCGGTCATGCTCGACACCGCCGCGCTTTGTCAATCTCGCCGCCACCTACGGCATCGAGACCCCTCAATCGGCTCAACCAAAGCGGCAGTTCTTCCGGGCAACGGACTCTCGCGTCGGACCGCGCTCGCCTCTTATCACCTCCGCGGCGCCACAGACAGACGTGGTACTCACGCCCTCGAAAGCAGACGAGGCGGCATGCCCCATGGGAGCCGTTTTCGAGTTCTCGCCTCGCTTAACCCGGTTCGCCGATACATGGAGCCTTTGGCGGAGTTGAGGCCGCCTTCCCTTCACCTCTACGGCAGACTACACCGACCGCCAGCTTCCGGGACCTAGCGTGCCCTGCGGCGTGGCTCACCACCGGGCCGAACTCTTCGTCGGCGATGCGCCAGATTCATATCCTCGTGGACGCCGAAATGCAGGGACCCAGACCTCCAGACGGCCATGTACTACGCCTGCTGCTCGAGCACTGCCATGGTGGCCATCCGGCAGTATCACCGCCCCGTCCGGGTCATTGGCCGCCACTGCCGGATGTTCCCAGCAGGTCGGCTCGCTCGAGCTTCCGCGGCACCCTTGCCGTGATCGTGGCGCGCCTGCTCACGGCCACCTCTACCGAAGCTACTAGAGCGTCGCCGCCAAGGGTTGTGCTTCAACCGCGACGAGACCTACATGCCCGCCACGTCGCCTCGACTCTTCTACCGAGGTCACAGACTACATTGAGGAGGACGCTGCCGCCACGGCTCGGCGACCGCCGCCCCACCAGAAGTGAGGTGTTTGACGCCGGTTGATCACCTCGAGGAGTTCAAGAGCGCTTCCCGCCTTTACTCGAGGACGAAATTTGTCTTGTGCAGACGGGGAGAAGTGTTATGACCCAAGATATTAGGGGCTTAGCCCAAATGGGTTGTGGCCCAAGTTATCTTATTGTTATTAGGGTTTAGCCCAATTATCTTATTGTTATTAGGGTTGTTTGCTTAGGAGTCAAGTAAACCTCTCTATATAAGGAGAGGAGATGTATCAATCTAATCAAGCCGAGCAATCATTATTTGCTCGGCTTCCCTTAGGGAGCCGGAGACCTAACCCTAAGCCGCCTCTTCTTGCGCCGCCGCCGCCTCTTCTCCACCACGCAAGGACGGCGCCACCCGGCCGCCGGGCCGCCTCGTCCTCGCCGCCCTCCATCTTTCCCCTACAATCTCCGCCTCTAGAACCGCGTAACCCTAGCTCCTAATAGTAGATTCACTCATTTTGCTCTATATGTAGTCATTTGTTGAAATCTCTAGAAAGACAAATATTTAGGAATGGAGGGAGTATCAAGGAATTGAGTGGAATATGCACCATTGAAAGAGCATGCCCTTTTGCCATCAATTCTCCGAGTTCCTCGCCAAGAAAATCATCGATGGTGTTTCATCAATTGAAATTGAGTTCCCATCTATGAGGATGGTGATTTCTCCCTTTGGCTGCCGAAAGGTAAAGGCTTCATTTGCTTCGCCTAGGGTTCCTCGCCGTAATCGCAAGATTTATATAAAGTTCAGGACTGCGAAGTAAAAATATACCAAAATTATAAATTTACATGGAATGGCACAAACCTATATTTGGGGAAAGTGAGATTATTTACAATTTATTCTTTTCCCAACTTAAATAAATATACATGTGATTTAGACACAACAAGATGGGTCACACCGCTCTATATAGGTATACCACACTTCACAGAACCAATATTTATGAGTGCGTATGGGTCACACCGCTCAATATTTATGAGTGCACACGTATTAACCCAGATAGCAAATGAGGGCGCCCATGCAAAGGGATCGAGACATCGGAGTTCAGATGGTAGGGGCAGGCTGTGCACGTAGCTCCCGCTTGTGCATGGTCCATGAAGGGTCCCACCACTTTGGGTCTATTGTACGCAATTTCTTTCCCAACATTTCGCAAGAGGTCAAGTTTCAGACTCGAACTTTGACCTCATGAGGTCACAAGGCAACAGCTTTATCACGCGCCAAGGCTCCCTTTCATCGGAGTTCGATGGTAAAAAAAAATCAGTATAAGTGTACAAGTCAATGTTATTATACTCCTCCGTTCCCAAATATAAGTCTTTCTAGAGATTCCAACAAGTGACTACATGCAGAGCAAAATGAGTGAATCTACTCTAAAATATGTCTACATACATCCGTATGTTGTAGTCCATTTGAAATGTCTAAAAAGACTTATATTTAGGAATGGAGGAGTATAAAGAAGCAACCGATCAGTGGCTCCTGCAGCACATTCAAGAATGTAGCTTTGTAAATCAAAGCACATCAAGTCAAAAATGTCTGCTCTACAAAGTGGATGTGATGTTGTAACCATCCAACCAAATTCATTGAAGATTGTACGACAAGAAAGACAATATAGGATATTCACAGATAATAAAGAAAAGGACAATGTAGGAAATAAGAGAATGGATAGGTTACACAGAGGTGATTGCAGGACTACCTCTTCATGCAATTTGGTAATCTCCCTTGCAATAACACATGACCTGTACCTCAACACAAATGAAAACAAAACAGGTCAACATATCTGAAAGAAGACTTGCACACACTATTACCACAACTATAAATATTTTGTACTTAAATATGAACAAAGCTGCTCATACAGTGATTACTATTTTTTGTCTAGAGGAAAAAAGGGATTATTGGCTTCAATACCAATAATCATATTCGACATGTGTGTGACATCGCAACAGAGAGATGTGGTACTACTGTGGTTTGCATGCTTCCACTTGCCATTTTGTATTAAAAATATTTGTAGATCATGCAACAATATGCAGGTGCGAAAATATATGTTACCTTGAATCGCCAAAAGATGAAGCAGCGTCAAGAAGAAACTGATGAATTCCATGAGGAGGAACATAGAATATTTGTGTCACAGCCTCACGAGCAGATACCTCAAGCCTGGCTTTTCTTGATCGACCATGCTTTGGTAAGAAACCCACTAGAAATAAAAATCAGTACTGAATCGAAAGAATGAAGGACAGGCCTAGCGCAGTGGTGAAGTACTCCCCACTTGTGCCAAGAGGTCCTGGGGTCGACGCGGCCTCTCTGCATTGCACTGTGCAGGGGTAAGGCTTGCCTCGTATAATCCTTCCCCAGACCCCACTTGGTGTGGGAGCTTCCAGCACTGGGTCTGTCCTTTTTACTGAATCGAAAGAATGATTACAATTGATAAATGAAGAGTACAGTATTGACGTATTTTACCAAATGTGAATTCCTCTGTTGGCAAACCCGATGCAGAAAGAGCAGCAATTGCTGCAGAAGGCCCAGGAATGGGAATAACAGGGATTTTTTCAGTCGTGCATAGTCTAGCCTGTGACCAACGGTACAACATGCTTAATATCTCACACATAATGGAACACCATGAGACCTAAAAACAAGTTCTGATATTGTTCATTGCTAATGAATTTATCTCGCATCAAACGAAAGCAAGTCATCAACTAACCAATAGCATGTATACCATTCTATTTACGGTACTGTTAAGTGAAGTGACTGTCAGATCATTATTCTTTGCTTCACAATGAAAGATGCAGGTTGAAAAATTAAATAGAGCAAACTGATTTACCAGCTCCATGCCAGGGTCACTGATGCCTGGCATCAGCATCACTAATCACTGCAATTGCTTCCCTTCATGGAGCCTCTTTAAGATAATGGGCTCTCTCTCGCGTTCGTTGAACTTATGGAAGCTGAGCTGCAAACTTAGATTTTAAGTTCTAAGTTCGACTGTAGACAATCACAGCCATGTCGAAGGTGCAGCTACTGGTAGCTCTGGCATGACAAAGCTAGGTATGAAATTAACTCACAAGAGGTGTTTTGATGTTGTAATGCTGAAGTAACTTTCCAGAATGCCTTGTGTCTTCAGAGAGTATCACATGAGCACATTTCAGAACACGCAATGCCCTGCAAAAATAATCATCAGCTTATTATAGGAGTATGCATCAGGAGATGGATGAGCTTTTGCTTTGGAGAGGGGACAATAGTCAACCAGATCAATGGATATATAGACTGAACTCTGGCCGATTCACTCCTGCTAATTATACAAATTCCTTTTTAATAGGGTTCAGATGGACAGCGTCTTTTCTACGCTTTGGGAATGCCATGCATCCGCAAAGCAGAAGTTGTTGCCTGGTTGTTGTTAAACGACCGCTTGAACACTATAGATATGATGCTTAGGAAACACTGAGCTTGACTCTGGCCCAAATTGTGTGCTATGTTCTTCTAACCAGTTGGAAACAAGAGATCGTCTATGCTTTGAATGTAGTTTTGCCTCTCGATGCTGGTCTATTGCTGGAGTTACTTGGATTTCTGCTAGCACTATGGTTCAATCCTTTGAAAAGACTAAAACTGGTTTTTCTGGTCTGCTTCATGCATGGAGATTATTGTTGCTGCTGCTTAGAACATTTGGAAGTCAAGAAAAGCTCCTATATTAAAGCAGAAAAGGCCTCAGGTCTCAATCTTGGAAAGCCTAATTCCTTTTGGAATTTTTTTTTTACTTGTACTAATTACCATGGAATTAAGCTGATGAGCCATACAATGAAGCTATGGGAGAGAGTCATTGAGCACCGCTTAGGAAGAATGACAAGCGTGACCAAAAATCAGTTTGGTTTCATGCCTGGGAGGTCAACCATGGAAGCCATTTTCTTGGTACGACAACTTATGGAGAGATACAGGGAGCAAAAGAAGGACCTGCATATGGTGTTCATTGACTTGGAGAAGGGCTATGATAAGATACCATGAACGTCATGTGTTGGGCCTTGGAGAAACACAAAGTCTCAACAAAGTACATTACCCTCATCAAGGACACGTACGATAATGTCGTGACAAGTGCTCGGACAAGTGATGACGACACCGATGACTTCCCGATTAAAATAGGACTGCATCAAGGGTCAGCTTTGAGCCCTTATCTCTTTGCTTTGGTGATGGATGAGGTCACAAGGGACATACAAGGAGATATCCCATGGTGCATACTCTTCGCGGATGATGTGGTGCTAGTCGACAATAGTCGGACGGGGGTTAATAGGAAGTTAGAGCTATGGAGACAAACCTTGGAATCGAAAGGTTTAGACTTAGTAGAACTAAAAACGATTACATAAGGTGCGGTTTCAATACTACTAGACACGAGGAGGAGGTTAGCCTTGATGGGCAGGTGGTGCCTCAGAAGGACACCTTTCGATATTTGGGGTCAATGCTGCAGAAGGATGGGGATATCGATGAAGATGTGAACCATCGAGTCAAAGCCGGATGGATGAAGTGGCGCCAAGCTTCTGGCGTTCTCTATGACAAGAGAGTACCACAAAAGGTTAAAGGCGGATTCTATAGGACGACGATTTGGCCCACAATGTTGTATGGTGCCAAGTATTGGGCGACTAAAAGGCGGCATGTTCAACAGTTAGTTGTGGTGGAGATGCGCATATTGAGATGGATGTGTGGTCACACAAGGAAGGACCGGGTCCGAATGATGATATACGATATAGGGCTGGGGTGGCACCGATTGAAGAGAAGTTCGTCCAACATCGTCTGAGATGATTTGGGCATATTCAGCAGGCCTTCAAAAGATCCAAAGGTATAGCGGACTGCTAAAGGGAGGCCGATAATGTCAAGAGAGGTCGGGGTAGACCGAACTTGACATGGAGGAGTCTCAGAATAGAGATCTCAAGGACGGAGGTATCACCGCAGAACTAGCCATGGCTGTGGGTGGATAGAAGTTTGTTACCCATGTGCTAGAACCATGAGTTGGTTGCGAGATTCTTATGGGTTTCAGCTCTAGCCTACCTCAACTTCTTTGGGACTAAAGGCTTTGTTGTTGTTGTTGTTGTTTGTTGTTGTTGTTGTTGTTGTTGTTGAGTAATTACTGTAGGGCAACAGCCCCACAGCCCTTTATTTTAGAAAATTTTACCCAGACCTGTTTAAATCCTCTCCCAGCAGGAGTCGAACCCAGAACTTGGGGTGCTACTAAGGTCTCTGCAACCACTATCATAGTAGAAGTTTAAGAGGCTTGAAAAAGCCGACTGATGTATGATATACTAAGGGCTATGGAGCACTAGGGAATTTGAATAAATAGTTGCCTCATCGCCCACTTTCTATTTTGTCAAAACACATAATTAAACGTCATAGATGTAACTCGCAAACAAAAAAAATTCTGAAGTTTGTTCCCCTGTGTGCCAAAAAAAAACAGTCTACCACTTTTCACTTCGATTAGCCTAACCGTTAGTACTCACCTGGTACTGAGAGGTACCATATAACAGCTAAGTAAATAATATACCTCAAGGTGATATCCTCGAGATTCCCAATGGGTGTCGCCACTAGATACAACCCCGACTCCAAATCCTGCATATCAAATTGGAGCAACATCAGAGGTAAGTCAATAAACATGCCATTTTCGATTGGGACACAACAAAAATCAAGCTTTGAAGGGGAATTGAAGCATATCTAGATGTGCTTTAGCAAAACTGATTATTAATACACAGCATATTCTGAAACTACAAAGTACCAGTACAAAAAGGTAAAATAAAAACTCTCTTTCCGTTTAAGCTGCAGTACTGCACTCAGAACCCCCAATGTGCAAAAACGTCACATTCCATAGATCATCAGTGACCAGTGGATCAAATAATTAAGCAGAAGCCGTGTCAAACGGGAGAGAGGACTACCGTTTCCGAGGCCCGCTGCTCCGGCGAGCCGTTCGAGGCGGCAGGGAGGCGGCGAGGGAGCGGAGACGCAACTGCTGCGGCACAGCGGAGATGGGATGGGAGACGGCGGGGAGTGGCCAGCGTAAGGGAGAAGAGGGCCTGGAGGCGGAGCAGAGACGCCATTTGCGGCGGCGACGCGGGGAGAGTTCTAGAGGTAAGTCTTATTTTGACAAAGGTCCGTCTAGGGCTCATCTAGACGAGACATAATCATGTCTCATCTAAATCCTGACATCACCAAAAACGTCAATCCTATTAACAGCAAAATTTCGCGTTTTGACCCTTTTGTGGTCTAAATTGAGGATCTGACCCCTCTTTGAATCTTTTTTTAAAATCTGACTCTTTTGCTATCGCACAGGTCTTGGCGGTAGGGTTACGCAACCTACCGCCAGGGGTTCTGGCGATGGCATGGATGGCCCACTATCGTTACCTAACAGCCAGCGCAACACCCTACCGCCGCAGGCCTTTGCGGTAGGTTGCCTGACCCTACCGCCGGATGGCTTGGCGCTAGGGTCGTGTGGGTTTAGGTTTTTACAAATTTTAGTGATGGGTTCATTTGTAAAGTTTTATCACAGGTTTAACATAGTTTCACAAATAGCAAAAATATGAGCTCACATATTAATAAAGGTTCCACATAGCAAATATTAAACAGTTTACACATAGTTTCACAAGTAGCAAATAGCAAATAGCAAACTTGTTCACATAGTTTGACAACCCCAACTAACACAAGTAGTTTGGCAAAAAGTTTTCGTAAAACCAACAACCGGTGCAACAAGTTCTTAAGACAAGTTTAGAGAGTGGGGAGACATCTTCAGAGCTCCTCGTATGCTAGGTCTGGCCGTGGAGACAGATACGGTAGCGGATCCACCGATTCAGGCAGAGGCGGAACGCTGGTCGGCATCCGACCGTTCAAGCACTCCCATCTTGCCTTGCTCGCTGGAGTTTTCGCCTCCGCCCTTCCCCAGCTGATAATATCGAACGCCGATGCATTTGGGGGCGGCATCCTGGCTCTCTTCTCCGCATTGCTCTCAAAGTAGATTCTCCTGCCCAAATTGCGCAGCTCCCAGTTGGAGTGCTGCTTGGCAGCTTGTAACATCCCAAAATTTTAAATTTTGGAATGTTATAATAAATAGATAGATTTGATTGATTGTTTGACTGTGGTGTGGTTGCTTGTGTGAAAGTGAGTGAAATTCGAAACTTTTTGAAAGTTAAAATGAGAGGGAATAAAAGGACTTTCCCAAACTTTCATTCTTGCTTTTATGATCTCCATGAATTCAAATTCTTTTCAAATACAAAACCCTAGAGAGAAGATGACATGACTTCTTCAATTTATTTAGATGAAAAGGGTTGTTGAAAATATTTGAATTTCATTTGAAAATATTTCAAATTCGAAACTTTAAGCAACTCAATGATTTTCATGAGAGAATATAAAATGACTTCTTCAAAACATATGAAATATGAGTTGGAAGTTTAAAATGATCAAATTTAAAGTCCTTCCTAAATTATTTTCAATTTGGAGTTATTTGGGTTTTATTCAAATTATTTTTCTCCAAAAATAAAATATATGGAAAATAGGGTAACATGATTCCCTACATCAAAAATTTGGAGAGAAATAAAATTGAAATCATTTTGGTATTTTTAAAATGATTTTTATTGGATTTTATTAGAGCAGTAGCACTCTTTGCTTTATTTAAATTTTTGTGGATTTTATTTGATGCTAGAAAAATGTTCATGCTGTAGAAAATCTTTTTATGAAAATTTTGATATATAATATGCCTATATAATTTTTTTATTTTTTTTTGTTTTTATTATTTTTATTCTGTGAAAAAATGTTTATTAAAAAAAACTTCTCCGCCGAACTGGGCCGATAAAGCAAGCCAGCCTAGGTCACTCAATACCAGCCGCTTCGCCTGTCAGTCGTCCCCGACCGACTCCTCCGAGTCCGTACGGCGCACGCGATCCGCGCCGTCATTGGCCGACTCCGCCACCTCCGCTACCGCCTCCTCCTATAAATACTGGCCCCGATCTCTCTCTCTCCTCACAGATCGCGCCCGCCACAACCGCCGCCTCCGCAGTTAGACGCCATAGCCGCCACTGCCGCGCCACTGCCGCCGACGCCATTGCCACGCTCAGCACAGAATTACCACCATCTCCACGTCCGCCACCCGCAAGCCGCCGAGCCCCGCCGCTGGCCGGTGCTCGCCGATCCGCCATTGCCGCCGAAACCGCCGCCGTTTTTGAAGGAAAACCGCTGAATCAGTAATAAACCGCCCCGGTCCGGTTTATTCTTTTAGGTTTTCTTCGGTTCTTTCTTTTAGCCAATTTTATTAATTAGAGGACGTTCATTGTTTTAGCCTTTGCAGCGAACGGTTTTCGTGTTTTAAGCTTCTGTAGCGAACGTTTGTAGCGAACGTTCGTTCGTTAGTTTTCTCTTTTTATTTTAATTTCTGCTAGGGACCTATCCGTAGTGTTTTTTTACAGATTAGCCCCTAATTTTCAAACAATCACTACTTCTCACTGCTTATCCAAATTCAACGAAACTAACGCCAACTACTTCATTTATCCTCTCCATCCAGTAATCCAACTTGAACATGTTTTTGAAAGTTTTAAAATTTGAATTCAACCAGTTTTGTATTTGAAATTCGTTTGATCGTAACTTGAGTTTTATAACTCCGATTTAGTTGATTCTTTATGCAAATTAAAGCTCTTGGCCTAAACTTTCTGATAAGGCCAAATTCATATAATCTTGCTACTATTAGAAATTATTTTCTGTTGCAAGAGTTAATTGATTGTTTTCGAGGTTTTCCGATATCTTTTCTTCGATTCTTTTGCATGATTGCTTATGTGTGGTTACCATTGTTTGCTTACGATAGATTGACCGGAGTGTGACGAGTAGAACTATCAAGAGTTTTGAGTGCAAATCATCTTCATCAACAAGACAGTAAGTTCACACTTTGAACATTCCCCTTTCATACCCAGTTTTTATGCATTAGTTTCACCCTCAAACATTGCATGGTTAGGAATTGATAATATGTGGGTATTGGGAAGTAGTTGATGAGGTAGGAACCTATTGCCCTGCATTCAAACCTTGGGAGTTACTATTACGTTATGCTTATACTGCCATGCTATGCTCGTAGACGTGGATTGGGTTTGAGTGTATTCCATGACAGATGTGAGGTTGTTTATCATTATTGGTTAACTTAAGGTGGCTACTTTAATACACATCCTGGGTGGATTGGTTATGGCACTGGGATATACCAAAGGTTGTCCATTTGGTTCGCCACCCAGGCTCAAAGGGATCATAAGATTATTCATGCTAGAAACTTCAATGGGCAGCCACAAGCTATTATGGGCTCTAACATAGTTGAGTATGTTGCATGACCTCTTCCAAAGGGTAGGCTAGCGTATGTAGGGGATGTAGGTTGGTACTGCTTCACCCGGGTTAGAGTTAATGCTTCGAAGATCAGGTCTCTTGGCCATCCATTTCTCAAACACCATGTAGTGCGAGAAATCCAACGGATGAGATCGAGTCTTGTGGGAAAAGTATGCAAACCTCTGCAGAGTGTACAAACTAATCATGGTTAGCCGTGTCCCCGGTTATGGACATCTTGAGTATCTGGTTCTTGGATTATCATTTGGATCTCATCACTCTGTAATTAATTTGTTGGGTTGTTAATGATTACTTCTAATTGGGATTGAGAGGGGGATTTACCTTCTCAATGTTTTCAACAAATTTTGTAGTTAAATAAAATATATTCCTTTGTAGTAGGGAAAAATTGGCTTTTCGCAAAAACATTATAACCATAGAGCTTTTCCACCAGCCATATATGCATGTAGTGATAGTTATTATTTCATCATTATCATATGGTGTGAATTTGCCAGTACATTCAATGTACTGACCCTTTGTGGCTGCAACGTCTCATGTTGCAGGAATCTTACGACGAGTAAGTGATATGTTAGGGTTACGATTTCTACACTCAACTTTGCCTTTGGTGTTGATGGGAATCCACAACCTTGTTGTTACTTCCGCTATTTGGATTGAGGCAATAGTATTTACGTTACTCTATACATGTGATTTACCTCCGTTATAAATCCTCGAGTATTGTGTGTGTCAAAGATACCGATCCAGTGGATGACACTTGCCACGTAGACTTGACCGTCTCGAGGTCGGGTCGCTACAAGATGGTATTAGAGCACATGTTGATCAGAGGATCGACCCTAGAAACTGGCAAGCCCATAGGAAAAGATTTTTCTCTACAACTTCATTTTCAAAAAGATCTTTTCCTCTCTTCTTTTCTGAGATTATTCAAATATTCCCTTTTAGTGAGACTATACCCCTTTCCCCTTTTGACCACGAAGATTCGACTGATGAGACTACTCCAAGAAGTACAAGATGTCGAACAACTAAGACCACTTTGGAATGAAGAAGATTTTACCGTGTAAATGGAAACTACAACGGTTGAAGACTCCGAAGACTAGGAGAATTTGAAGGCCCTGTAGAATTACCAAATTTGTAGGACCTAGGAAGGCCACCCTTGTGGAACTTGGCAGACTATGGAAGCTGTCAATACCCGAGATCAAGGTGTATCAGAGAAAGACCGGAACATGGAGCATTAGAACTCAAAGTTTTGTCAAGAAAAGCCTAAGGCAGGACATATCAACTATGGAATGATGGCCCATGGAAATGACAAGAGCAGAAACATGAATGTTCATGATGTTACCGTTCGCCTGTGCTTTTGTCACTGTGCTGAGTTGATCATGCATTTCTTCGGAAGGATTGGATGGTAGAAGGCTGATGGAGCATCTATGAGGAGAGGATGAAGTTTTAACCTTAGCTGGTGTATCGCCAGGATTTGGAGTATTACATCAAGAAGTTTAGGATGGACCTTTAGGAAGCCGTATTTGACAAGAAGGCATTTCGTGAAGAACTTAGGACCCAGAAGCTGAAGTAGCCAAGCTGGAGGAGCTAAAACCTCGAGATACCGGAGATTTGTCAGGAACTGAAGGACAGTAGGACCATGGTTCATGCTAAGGATGTTGAAACCCAGAAGTTTGGAACACAATTCCAAAAATATTAAAGGATGTCACGAGAGACTTCGCGTCAACAGAGGTGATCTGGCAAAAGAACTTGAGAAGAAGCCCATTGGAGACATGAACAAGACTTGAAGAGTTTGACGACCTTGAAGATTTATTGACCTTTAGAAGACCCAACCCCTGTTATGCACATACGTTAGATGCGACGTTTGTGAGCTGTCGTTTGTTTGATGTTTTTTCGACAACCACAAAATAAAATCTGTCTTTTCCAAAACTATTGTCTGCATTGTGTGTATCCCTCTCTCTCTCATCTCACCCCAAAACCCTTGGATCCTAAAAGATGACGAACGGAGATGGACGAGTATTTCCGAGATTCATGACACAACCGGAGGTAGCACACTGGATACGGAACATGGAAGGTCGCATGAAGGAGCACGGTATTGAAGGAGAGTATATGGTTCCATACACCCTACGAAAGATCACACAAGGTGCTGCAAAATGGCGAGAGATACATCAAGCCATACAAGGATGGAATGGAACCAATGCTTGGGATGAATTCAAGACGATTCTACCGAGGTCCCGCTCTGACCCGAAAGCCATGTGAACCTAAAGAGAAGAAGCCTTGTGCATGTAAGATTTGTGGAGAAATGGGAGACACCCATAAAGAACACAAGGATGAATGCCCTAATTGTGAAGGAAGTCACCCAACTGAAGAATGCCCAACTAGGCACATCACTTATTTCTTGTGTGAAGGGACTACCCACTACCCTGCTCAATGTCACATTTACCCCATGGTACAAAGAACCATCCAACAGAAGAAGGAAGCAATGAAAGGAGCCCTCATGGAAGTTTTAGAAGAACCTGTGATGAAAGAAGAGGTGGAGGACACACCCGAAGAAAACCCAGTTAAACATTGCACCAAGTCTTGCTATTCGTATGGAGAAGAAGGACACTTTTCCCAGAATTGTCTGAAGGGAGATCTAGTAGCATTCCCGACAGTGGAAGTAGAATATGACCCACAGGAAATAGAAGCCCTGATTGGCACGGAGAAGTCCAGGAAGAGAAATAGATTGGATTCCGTGAACAACTCAATTTCTGCAGAGAAGGATCTCGAGTCATATCACCTGTTACAGTGCAAGGATTTAGGTCATTACGCCTATAAATGTCGAAAGAAGAAGTACGCCGAAAAATGTCGAAAGAGAAGCCAAGAGCCCAAGGGGCGGACACCATCCCCAAGAAGCCTAAAGACTTATCGGAAGTTATTTGTTTACGCTGCAGGGAAACAGGACACTATGCTAATAAATCTCCCGACAAGATGAAAGCTGGAGCTAAGTAGTTGAGAATTTAATATTGGTAATAAGCTTAGTAGGAAGCATTTGGGGTGGGGGGATATGGAGTGAGTTATGGAATGGAAGTTTAAGATATTATAATGAATTCATGAAATCAATAAAGTTCTTGTGTCATGATTTCATACGCTGAATCCTTATGAGTTGTTACTCTATGAAGAAAGATTTTGACCATTTTCGAGGATATGAGAAATATGGTCTATGGAAGAATTGGAGCATTTTAAGGGTGGTAGTACCCTGTGAGAACCCTTGACCCCTGGAAAGGATAATGATATTCCACGGAGTGGACTTTGGACAAAATAAGTACGAGCTTTGTCTCGATATGTGGGATACCCCAAGAGTATGAAGGGATGAAGTATTATTGGATATAAAGAAGGTAGAATGTTGGTAATATGGAGCAATTGTAACTCCGTGATGAGTCTGAGTAATTACGTCTTAGTTTGGTGCCAATAGAAGGAAGAGAGACATTATAATTGGATGGATTTAAGAAAGCTAGGAAGTTGGATGTTGGAATAATGATCAGTTGCCCCGATGATGAGTTCAAGGTTTGCAAGTGATGAGATGGGCCATAACCCACAGGCTCTAGGACCTGCCAAGAAGCAAGCACACTCTTGTCAAGGAAAACCCCGAAGAAGTTACGATTTTATCAATGTATCGATCTTATAGGAGTAACGCAAAACCTAAGAGTTGTGAAGGAACGATAGAAGTTTGTTTGGCTTGCAGAATAAATGGATTCATCCGAACTTAGTTCATCGATAAGAGAAATTCTGCAATGCTTGTGAGGATGACCGGGTGTTAGAATACGAGATTCGCTAAAACATATACAAGGTAATGATTTGGGTGCGGGATGGATTGATCACCATACCGACTTACTCTTATTATTCGCCTTGCTATATGGAATGGTAAATCTGAGTGACTTGCCTATAGTAGAGAGACGACGATCAAAACCTTGTTTGAACGTTAGAATGGTATAAGTATTTTCCTTGTACAAGGCAAAATTACGCCAAATCGTAGAGGACATACGGTGAGAATGAAGCCTGCACCCATTTCGCAAGTGTGAGAAACCATAAATTGTCGACCACCATGAGATATCGATAGTTGTTTAGTATTGGCGCCAGCATTCACCGCCTAAGAAGACCAGTCTCGTAAGAACCTTACCAAGACGAAAGGACAGAAGTATTGAGGAAAAGGTTATGCCACTACCGGAAGAGCCCATAGAGGGAATTTTCCCGAGAATCTGAGAAGACCGGCCCTTCCAACAAAAAGGAAGGAGTGTATGAGTTTTGATGGGACCGTAACCATGCTTCTAAGGGTGGTAGCATCCCAGACCCCCCTCTGACGATCGATGGATTTTGAGAAGACCCCCAAACCTAACCTATTTCTTTCTAGCCTCTCCGAATCTTAAGGATGAGATTCATTTTAAGGGTGGTAGGTTTGTAACATCCCAAAATTCTAAATTTTGGAATGTTATAATAAATAGATAGATTTGATTGATTATTTGATTGTAGTGTGGTTGCTTGTGTGAAAGTGAGTGAAATTCGAAACTTTTTGAAAGTTAAAATGAGAGGGAACAAAAGGACTTTCCCAAACTATCATTCTTGCTTTTATGATCTCCATGAATTCAAATTCTTTTCAAATACAAAACCCTAGAGAGAAGATGACATGACTTCTTCCATTTATTTAAATGAAAAGGGTTGTTGAAAATATTTGAATTTCATTTGAAAATATTTCAAATGTAAACTTTAAGCAACTCAATGATTTTCATGAGAGAATATAAAATGACTTCTTCAAAACATATGAAATATGAGTTGGAAGTTTAAAAGGATCAAATTTAAAGTCCTTCTGAAATTATTTTCAATTTGGAGTTATTTGGGTTTTATTCAAATTAGTTTTCTCCAAAATAAAATATATGGAAAATAGGGTAACATGATTCCCTACATCAAAAAATTGGAGAGAAATAAAATTGAAATCATTTTGGTATTTTTAAAATGATTTTTATTGGATTTTATTAGAGCAGCAGCACCCTTTGCTTTATTTAAATTTTTGTGGATTTTATTTGATGCTAGAAAAATGTTCATGCTGAAGAAAATCTTTTTATGAAAATTTTGATATATAATTTGCCTATATAATTTTTTATTTATTTTTGTTTTTATTATTTTTGTTTGTGTGAAAAAAATTATTAAAAAAAACTTCTCCGCCGAACTGGGCCGGCCCAGCTTGCCAGCTAGGCCGCGGCCTAGCCCAGCGCCCGCGCCGCCTCGCCCGTCGTCCCCGACCGGGACTCCTCCCGAGTCCGATCGGCGCACGCGATCCGCCGCCGCCGTGGCCGACCCGGCCACCTCCGCGCCGCCTTGCCCCCTCCTCCTATAAATACCAGGCCCCGGGCCCCGATCTCTCTCTCTCTCTCTCTCTCTCCTCACAGATGCCGCCGCCACATTAATCGCCGCTTCGCAGCAGATCGCCGAGCCGCCGCTTACTTTATGCGTCTGCTGGCCGCGCCACCGCCGCTGACGCCGCCATCGCTTCAAGACCGTAGTTCTTCCATTGCCTCCCGGGCCGGATCCGCCACCTGCAAGCAGCCGGAGCCTCTTCGCTTCGGGCCGGAGTTTCGCCGATCACGCCACGGAAACCGCCAGCCGGTTGAAGAAGGAAAACCGCCCGAACCGGTAATAAACCGCCCCGGTCCGGTTTATTCTTTTAGGTTTTCTTCGGTTCTTTCTTTTAGCCGGTTTTATTAATTAGAAGACGGTCATTGTTTTAGCCTTTGCAAATGTAACGATTTTCGCCATTTAAGCTCAGAGCGTAACGCTCGCTCGTTAGTTTTCTTTTTATTTTAATTTCTGTGAGGGACCTATCCGTAGTGTTCTTTTACAAATTAACCCCTAATTTTCAAACGATCACTACTTCTCACTCGTTTATCCAGATCCAATGAAACCAATGCCAACTTCTTCGTTATGATCCCCTCCATCCAGTAATCCAACTTGAACATGTTTTTGAAAGTTTTAAAATTTTGAATTCAACCAGTTTTTTATTTGAAATTCGTTTGATCGTAACTTGAGTTTTATAACTCCGATTTAGTTGATTCTTTTTGCAAATTAAAGCTCTCGGCCTAAACTTTCTGATAAGGCCAAATTCATATAATTCTGCTACTATTAGAAATTGTTTTCTGTTGCAAGAGTTAATTGCTTGTTTTCAAGGTTTTCCGAGATCTTTTCTTTGATTCTTTTGCATGATTGCTTATGTGTGTTTACCATTGTTTGCTTACGATAGATTGACCGGAGTGTGACGAGTAGAACTATCAAGAGTTTTGAGTGCAAATCATCTTCATCAACAATACAAGCAAGTTCACACTTTGAACATTCCCCTTTCATACCCAGTTTTTATGCATTAGTTTCACCCTCAAACATTGCATGGTTAGGAATTGATAACATGTGGGTATTGAGAAGTAGTTGATGAGGTAGGAACCTATTGCCCTGCATTCAAACCTTGGGAGTTACTATTACATTATGCTTATACTGCCATGCTATGCTCGTAGACGTGGATTGCGTTTGAGTGTATTCCATGACAGATGTGAGGTTGTTTATCATTAATGGTTAACTTAAGGTGGCTACTTTAATACACATCCGGGTGGATTGGTTATGGCACCGGGGATATACCGTTGTCCATTTGGTTCACCACCCGTGCTCAAAGGGATCATAAGATTATTCATGCTAGAAACTTCCATGTGCAGCCACAAGCTATTATGGGCTCTAGCATAGTTGAGTATGTTGCATGACCTCTTCCAAAGTGGTAGGCTAGCAGCGTACGTAGGGGATGTAGGTTGGTACCTGCACCCGGGATTAGAGTTAATGCTTCTAAAAGATCTGTGGTCTCGTCATCCGCTTCTCAAACACAATGTAGTGCGAGAAATCCAACGGAGGAGATCGAGTCTTGTGGGAAAAGTGCGCAAACCTCAGCAGAGTGTACAAACTAATCATGGTTAGTCGTGTCCCCGGTTATGGACATCTTGAGTATCTGGTTCTTGGATTATCATTTGGATCTCATCAATCTATAATTAATTTGTTGGGTTGTTAATGATTACTTTTAATTGGGATTGAGAGGGGGATTTACCTTCCCAATGTTTTCAACAAATTTTGTAGTTAAATAAAAGATATTCCTTTGCAGTAGGGAAAAATTGGCTTTTCGCAAAAACATTATAACCATAGAGCTTTTCCACCAGCCATATATGCATGTAGTGATAGTTATTATTTCATCATTATCCTATGGTGTGAATTTGCCAGTACATTCAATGTACTGACCCTTTGTGGATGCAACGTCTCATGTTGCAGGAATCTTACGATGAGTAAGTGATACGTTAGGGTTACGATTTCTACACTCAACTTTGCCGTTGGTGTTGATAGGAATCCACAACCTTGTTGTTACTTCCGCTATTTGGATTGAGGTAATAGTATTTACGTTACTCTATACATGTGATTTACCTCTGTTATAAATCCTCGAGTACTGTGTGTGTCAAAGATACCGATCCGTGGATGACACTTAAGCCACGAGACTTGACTGCCTAAGGTCGGGTCGCCACACGCCTTCAATGGTCCCTTCCGCGCATTAATCGGATATAGTTGATCTCGCCCATCTCCTGCAATCACTCTCTTCCACTCCTTCACACTCATGACCAACACTTTACATCGCCAAAGATCCGGCCTCGCCTCTCCCTGCCACCGCTTTGCCCTCGCCGCCTCTAGGACCTCGTCTCGAGACAGATCCCATTGGCTGCAAAGACTGGGAAGGCCTCAGACATGTAATGGGAGCGACATCTTTGACGGGTCGTGTTGAAGATGAATGGGCGATGCTTGCGCCACAGTTCCGTACCTAAATATATGGATGCATCACACAAAGTTTCATCATCTCCAAAAAAATTCTAAACCTAGGGTTCATCATATGGTCAAAAATTGTAAACCTAACTTGTATTATCTAGAAATATCAATTAGGGTTCATCACCATCAAAAAAACCTAACTTGCATTAGGGTTCATCATGTGGTCAAAAAATATCAATTAGGGTTCATCATTATTCATCACTAAGGATCATCACCCAATTTGTATTATCTAAATACAATCACCTAGGTTCATCATATCAACTAGGGTTCATCATGATTTTTAACATGGACATGAACATAAACCATTCTTAGGCTACAAAAAGAGGAGTGATTTGACTCAAAGTAATTGGGGGGATCAGAGGGGCTTACTTTTCTCTTTTCGAGGCCATCTTGATCCGCAAAATCCGTGAAGAAACGAAGAAGATCAGAGGGGGAAGTGGAGGAGATGGGAAAGGGGCGAGAGGAAGAAGAAGGCGGCTGGGTGGGGGAGAAGGAGGTGGTTGGGCGGCCGGGTTTTATAATGCTCAAACCCTACCGCCAGAACCACGGCGTAGGGTTAGACATCCTATCGCCATAGGGTTTGGCGGTAGGGTCGGCTGGCTCTGCATTTCTCTCGTGATTGGGATCACCATTGAACCGAGCGAGAGGTGTGCAACCCTCTCGCCTCGCTTGGTGGCAGCTTGGTCACACGAGGCGTGCATGTTGGGGAGGCCCCTTACCATCGGGAGGGTGTGGCGGTAGGTCAGATGCACTCTACCGCTGTGGCTCAAGCAGTAGGGTGGCCCCTAGTGCATTTTTTACACCTCCTAACTTCTCTTGTCTTTAATTTTTTGCACATAACAATTCAATAATTTTGCACATAACAATTCAATAGCTCACGGTAAGATGGTTCAACTAAGAAAGTTGGTTGCATAGCAAGCACACATGCACAAATGGTTCACGAAGTTTTTACATAGCAAGTTTAACAAATACGAAATAGTTTCACGAGCAAATGGTTCACAAAGCAAACATGAAATGTTTGTAGTTCAACGGCACGACACGGCAGCAACTTTAGTCCCTCCTTCCCCTCTTCGAGGTCCGGTCCTCGTTAGTCTTTGATCGCTTCTCGGCCGCTGTCTTCTTGCGGTGAGTAGGACGCGCTTTTTGAAACGGGTATGGAATCTTCCAATCCTTCTTCGGCATATTCCTCTTCTCACGCTGGGTTGTCTGAGTTGCTGGAGGTCCGTCGTCATCATCGTAGTCCTCCTCCTCGTTGTCCTCTTCCTCCTCATCGTCCTCTTCTCCATGTTCTTCTTCTTCTACTCCCTCCTCGCCCTCTTCTTCATCTTCATCTTCACCTTCTTCGTCATCCTCCTCATCCTCTTGAACCGCCCTAGACGACGAGGCTGCATGGCTCGATGAAGCGAGGCTACGCATCAGTGTAGGAGCAAAAACATCCTCGGTGTTTGTTACGCACCCAAGCAGGCCCACAAGCCTGCGAGCTTTGTTGACGTACTTCTGCAATGAGAACTTCTACAATGTCGAACTTCTGCAAATGAACTCCATGTTACCTTCACCGTTTCCCTCAACTTGTCCTCACTAGCTCGAGTCCCGGGGATAGTACTAAGCGCATCAGAGGCTTGAAAAATGCTTTTGTTCAGCTCCGAAAACTGCAAAGTAATAAAATGAGTCAGTAGCACTTAAGCTGATTTCATCCAACCCTTGGTTGAAAAGAGATAAAAACAACTTACCACTTTGTTCATGAGGGGTCCCAGATTCTCCCTAAACCCGCCTTTGAAGCTCTCTCGATGCTCTCGTTGTAGGCTTCAGCCTCAAGTCGCCATCGAACATGTCTTCGACATCCGCTGTCGCCCACTGGGGCCTCAGACGCAGACGATGCTTGATGCCATCGTCGCATTCACAACATGTGATCCTTGTAATCGTCCCGATCAATCACTCTCCTCTCCGTGTCTTTGTGGTCTTTCCACTGCTCCATTTCTTCAAGTATCTCGTGACAAGTTGGGGATTCCCAATCAGGATTGATCGATTCTTCCGCCTGCTCATCCCGCAATGCATAAGAAAGAATGTAAAACACACACTAGTGTGCGTCGGTCCTAACACTACTGCAGGATGTGATAACCCACAAGTATAGGGGATCGCAACAGTTTTCGAGGGTAGAGTATTCAACCCAAATTTATTGATTCGACACAAGGGGAGCCAAAGATTATTCTCAAGTATTAGCAGTTAAGTTGTCAATTCAACCACACCTGGATAACTTAATATCTGCAGCAAAGTATTTATTAGCAAAGTAGTATGATAGTAGTGGTAACGATAACAAAAGTAACGGTAGCAAAAGTAATATTTTTGGTGTTTTGTAGTGATTGTAACAAGAGTAAATCGGAAAAGTAAATAAGTGAAGAACAATATAGGAAAAGCTCAGAGGCATTGGATCGGTGATGGAGAATTATGCGGATGTGGTTCATCATGTAACAATCATAACATAGGGTGACATGTAACTAGCTCCAATTCATCAATGTAATGTAGGCATGTATTCCAAAATAGTCATACGTGCTTATGGAAAAGAACTTGCATGACATCTTTTGTCCTACCCTCCCTGCAGGCTGGGTCCTAACGGAAACCAAGGGATATTAAGGCCTCCTTTTAATAGAGTACCGAACAAAGCATTAGCACATAGTGAATACATGAACTCCTCAAACTATGGTCATCACCGGAGTGGTCCCGCTATTGTCACTTTGCCAAGCGATCATAACACATAGTAGGTGACTATAGACTTGCAAGATAGGATCAAGAACTCACATATATTCATGAAAACATAATAGGTTCAGATCTGAAATCATGGCACTGGCCTCGTGACAAGCATTAAGCATAGCAAAGTCATAGCAACATCAATCTCGTAACATAGTGGATAATAGGGATCAAACCCTAACAAAACTAACTCGATTACATGATAGATCTCATCCAACCCATCACCGTCCCAAAGAAGCCTACGATGGAATTACTCACGCACGGAGGTGAGCATCATGAATATGGTGATGGAGGATGGTTGATGATGACGACGGCGACGAATCCCTCTCCGAGCTCCGAACGGACTCTGTGATCACCGCCCCGAGAGGTTTTAGGGCTTGGCGGCGGCTCCGTGATCGTGAAACGCGATGAATTCTTCTCTCCGGTTTTTTCTCTCCAAAAGCAAATATATAGAGTTGGAGTTGAGGTCGGAGGAGCCTGTGGGGCCCACGAGGTAGGGGCGCGCCTTAGGGGAGGGTGCGCCTCACCTGCGTGATGTGGTGTGGGCCCCTAGTCTTCATCTTCTCGTATGATTTTTATTATTTCCAAATAGACGCTCCGTGAAGTTTCGTGTCATTCCGAGAACTTTTGTTTCTCGCATTACAAATAACACCATGGAAAGTCTCGCCGAAAACAACGTCGGTCCGGTTAGTTCCATTCAAATCATGCAAGTTAGAGTCCAAAACAAGGGCAAAAGTGTTTGGAATAGTAGATACGACGGAGACATATCAACTCCCCCAAGCTTAAACCTTTGCTTGTCCTCAAGCAATTCAGTTGATAAATTGAAAGTGATAAAGAAAAACTTTTACAAACTCTATTTGCTCTTGTTGTTGTAAATATGTAAAGCCAACGTTCAAGTTTTCAGCTAAGATTATGACTAACCACATTCACAATAACTCTTAGGTCTCAGGTTTACTCATATCAATGGCATAATCAACTAGCGAACCATAATAATAAATCTCGGATGACAACAGTTTCTCAAAACAATCATGATATGATATAACAAGATGGTATCTCGCTAGCCCTTTCTCGAGACCAAGAAACATAAATGCAGAAAGCACCTTTAAAGATCAAGGACCGACTAGACATTGTAATTCATGGTAAAAGAGATCCAATCATAGTCATACCCAATATAAATTAATAGTAATGAATGCAAATGATACAAGGCCTCTCCAAATAGTGCTTTTTAACAAGAGGATGATGACTCAACATAAAAGTAAATAGATAGGCCCTTCGCAGGGAAGCGTGGATTTGTAGAGGTGCCAGAGCTTCGGTTTTGAAATAGAGATAAATAATATTTTGAGCGGCATACTTTCATTGTCAACATAACAACCAAGAGATGGCGATATCTTCCATGCTACACACATTATAGGCGGTTCCCAAAACGTAATGGTAAAGTTTATACTCCCCTTCCACCAACAAGCATCAATCCATGACTTGCTCGAAACAACGAAAGTGTCTCCAACTAGCAACAGTCCCTGTGGGGAGTTTTGTTTGCAATTATTTTGATTTAGTTTGCATAAAGCATGGGACTGGGCATCCCGGTGACCAGCAATTTTCTTGTGAATGAGGAGCGGAGTCCACTCCTCTTGATAATAACCCGCCTGACATGGAAGATAAGGGCAGCCCTAGTTGATACATGAGCTATTCGAGCATACAAAATGTAATGTTTATTTGAAGGTTTAGAGTTTGGCACATACAAATTTACTTGGAACGGCAGTAGATACCGCATATAGGAAGGTATAGTGGACTCATATGGAATAACTTTGGGGTTTAAGGGATTGGATGCACAAGCAGTATTCCCGCTTATACAAGTGAAGGCTAGCAAAAGACTGGGAAGCGACCAACTAGAGAGCGACAACAGTCATGAATATGCATTAAAATTAATGAACATTGGATGTAAGCATGAGTAGGATATAATCCACCATGAACATAAATATCGTGAAGGCTATGTTGATTTGTTTCAATTACATGTGTGAACATGTGCCAAGTCGAGTCACTTGAATCATTCAAAGGAGGATACCACCCCACTATACCACATCACAAATCCATATTTTAATAGCATGTTGGCACCCAAGGTAAACCATTATAACTCATAGCTAATCAAGCATGGCACGAGCAACTATGATCTCTAATTGTCATTGCAAACATGTTTATTCATAATAAGTCGAATCAGGAACGATGAACTCATCATATTTACAAAATAAGAGAGGTCGAAGTTCATACCAACTTTCTCATCTCACCAGTCCATCATATATCATCATAATTGCCCTTCACTTGCACGACCGAACGATGTGAATAATAATAAGAGTGCACGTGCATTGACTAAGTCGGAATCATGAGCATTCAATAAACATGGAGAAGACAAAGGCAATATGGGCTCTTGGTTAAATCAACAATAATGCATATAAGAGCCACTTCAACAATTTAATTATGGTCTTTCTCCTATCGACCCCCAAAGAAAAAGAAAAGAAGTAAAACTATTTACACGGGAAAGCTACCAACAAGCAAAAGAAGAACGAGAAATATTTTTGGGTTTTCTTTTAGTTATTACTACTACAACAAGAAAAGTAAACTAACTAAAAGCTACACTGATTTTTTTGGTTTTTCTTAAGGTTTAACTAACACACAAGAAGAATGAAAGAAAAAGAAAAATAAACTAGCATGGATATTACAGTGAAAAAGTATGAGCACCGACATCTAGCAATGAGTGTGTGAACATAAATGTAATGTCGGTGGAAATACGATTTCCCCAAGCTTAGGCTTTTGGCCTGTTGGTTCATTGCCAAGGATGGCTGGCGGATACCCGTAGGTGTAGCCGGGTCGTCCGAGATGAAGAGGACTCGATCACACCGGGTGGCAACATCTCCTGATTCCAAAAGTAATCGACCGTCATGGAGGCTCAAATTTTGGTTCCGGCCCGGCTGGTGTAGGGTTCCCAGAAGCTTGAATGGCCGCCACGGAACGAGATACGCACCAGATAAATTAAACAAGGAAGGAGCAGCAAGGTAATAGTCTCGAGGTGATGTTTATCAAAGAACAATTTGTATTTAAGTTCCCCTTCCTTATTCTTAACAATAAAGTCATGCGCTAACATACTCTTATAATCTAAATAAGCATTGGGCAACAATTTTTCTTCTTTCTCATAGAGCCTAATAGATATGTTATAATGTGCAGCAAGGCGTGAAGCATAAATACCTCCAAAGATGGGACCCTTAGTATGGTTCAGACTTAACCATTTAGCAATAATACCGCCCATACTAACAGTGTTATCGGAATATAAACCATGGAGCAAAATGATAATATCAGGAACACTAAGGTTTCCACAGTTTCCGCGACCAATCAAGCAATGAGTAGCAAATATGGCAAAGTAGCGTAAAACAGGAAAATCTATGCTAGTGATTCTTGCATCGGAAACCTTCCTGGTTTCCCCCACAGTAATAGTGTCAATAAATCCGTCCACATCCTTACGATGTGGTTCATCTAAGGTACCCTCGAAGGGTATTTTGCAAACCTTGCAAAATTCATCTAGTGGCATCTTCTTAACAACATCATATAAATGAAACTCTCCTGAAGGAGGTGATTCCTGCGGAAAATAGTAGAAGTTTTGCACAAAAGTATTGGTGAGTAAGAGATACTGATGACGTTGGTAGCGGAGGAAGTCGGTGAGGCCAACATTCTCAGCCAATGAATAGAAATCATCATAAATCCCGGCTTTTCTCAAGAAATCATCGGAAGGCCATTCACACGGCGGGACCTCCGTAGTCTTGAGGCAAATTATATTTGGGCCTCTCATGCTTCTTCATTTTGCTTTTCCTTCGAGCTTCTACCGATGAGCCCCTCAAAAATCTCTTCATTATTTTCTGAAATATTCTGAAATTTTTAGTAACTTCAAAAAAAGTGAACCAACCTTAATAAAATTGATAGCAACTACTCCTACAAGTGCCTAGAGCCTATATCATGCATTAGAAATACTTGGAACCATATAAATTTGACATGCAAGCTCAAGAACATGGTCACCTAGGCAGCACAAATTTGCAATGAATATAACACTAGAACAAAAACTAATTCGACCAATGGAGGAGTCACATACCAAGGAACAATCTCCCCAAGCATTTTTGTGAGAGGTGCTTTGAGCAAGGAGATCGAAAATCGCAGCAAAATGAGCTAGAACTCGTGCTTGAGCTGGATATTGGTGTTTGTGGGAGGAAGGAGGAGTGTATGGGTACAGGAATAAGTGGAGGAGGGCCATCGTGGGCCCACGAGGTGGGGCACGCATGCAGGGGTAGGGCGCCCCTCACCCCTTGTGGCCAGTGCTTGCCCCTCATGCCGTGTTCTCGTGCGGATATTCTCAAATATTTTAAAAAATCATATTCCATTTTCGTAGGCATTTGGAGAACTTTTTATTTTCGGGGTATTTTTATATTGCACAAATAAATCGTAAAACAGATGTAAAAAATACTATTTTTACTTTATTTCGACTAAATAATGTAAAGTAGAAAGAGGGTATGTAAGGTTGTGCCTTCTAGTTTCATCCATCTCATGCTCATCAAAAGGAATCCACTAACAAGGTTGATCAAGTCTTGTTAACAAACTCATTCCTAATAACATGAAACCGAGAAATTTCGAATAACACTATGTTACCTCAACGGGATATGCACATCCCCGATAATAAGAATATCATATTTCTTCTTGACATTAGGAAGAGGAAATTCAAAACCTCCAAATATAATCGATGGAATTTTTCCAATAGAGTTGATGCTATGAACTTGAGGTTGTTTCCTCAGAAAGTGTACAGTATGCTCATTACCATTAACATGAAAAGTGACATTGCCCTTGTTGCAATCAATAACAGCCCTCAGAGTATTTAAAAGGGTCTTCCAAGAATAATAGACATACTATCGCCCTCGGAATATCAAGAATAACAAAGTCCGTTAAAATAGTAACGTTTGCAACTACTAACAGCACATCCTCACAAATACTGACAGGTATCGCAGTTGATTTATCAGCCATTTGCAGAGATATTTCAGTAGGTGTCAACTTATTCAAGTCAAGTCTACGATATAAAGAGAGGGGCATAACACTAACACCGGCTCCAAGATCACATAAAGTAGTTTTAACATAGTTTCTTTTAATGGAGCATGGTATAGTGGGTACTCTTGGATCTCCAAGTTGGTATTCCACCGTTAAAAGTATAATTAGCAAGCATGGTGGAAATTTCAGCTTCCGGTATCTTTCTTTTATTTGTAACGATGTCTTTCATATACTTAGCATAAGGATTCATTTTGAGCATATCAGTTAATCGCATACGCAAAAGATAGGTCTAATCATTTCAAAGAAAGGGCTCAAAATCCTCATCATCCTTTTTCTTGGATGGTTAGGGAGGAAAAGGCATGGGTATTTGAACCCAAGGTTCCCTTTCTTTACCATGTTTCCTAGCAACAAAGTCTCTCTTATCATAACATTGATTCTTTGATTGTGGGTTATCAAGATCAACAACAGGTTCAATTTCTACATCATTGTCATTACTAGGTTGAGCATCATCATGAACATCATCATTAACATTTTCACTAGGTTCATGTTCATTACCAGATTGTGTTTCAGAATCAGAGATAGAAATATCATTGGGATTCTCAGGTGGTTTAGCAATAGGTTCACTAGAAGCATGCAAAGTCCTATCATTTTTCTTTTCTTCTTTTTAGAAGGACCTGGTGCATCAATATTATTTCTCCGAGAATCTTGCTCAATTCTCTTAGGGTGGCCTTCAGGATACAAAGGTTCTGAGTCATTCTACCGATTCTAGTAGCCACTCCAACAGCATAATCATTTTTCTTACTATTCATTTCATTGAGCAAATCATTCTGAGCCTTAAGTACTTGTTCTACTTGAGTGGTAACCATAGAAGCATGTTTACTAATGAGTTTAAGTTCACCTCTAACATTAGCCATATAATCACCCAAGTGTTCAATCATATAAGCATTTTGTTTTAATTCTCTACCAAAATAAGCATTGAAATCTTCTTGCTTAACCATAAAGTTATCAAACTCATCCAAGCATTGGCTAGCAATTTTAGTAGGAGGGATTTCGGCTTTATCATACCTATAGAGAGAATTTACCTTTACTACCCTGTGGTCGGGGTTATCAAGACCATGAGGTTCTTCAAGAGGGTAATGGATTAAGATCATATGTTTCTTCAACAAAGTGATGAAATTAAGACCATGTATTTCTTCAATAGGAGGTAAATTCTTAACATCTTCCGCTTTAATACATTTTTCTTTCACAGATTTCTTTGCCTCTTGCATATCTTTCAGATCGAGAAATAGAACACCTCTCTTCTTCGGAGTTGGTTTAGCAATAGGCTCGTGGAATTGGCTCGTGAGCTGGCTCGTGAAGTGTCCAATTATTTTCATTTGTCAACATATTATTCAATAGAATTTCATCTTCATCCGTGTTCTTTCCCCGAAAATGTAACCAGCACAACTATCCGTAATCTCTAAGCATCGGTTAGTCCATTATAAAAGATATCAAGTATTTCATTTTTCTTAAGAGGATGATCGAGGCAAAGCATTAAGTAACTTGAGAAGCCTCCTCCAAGCTTGTGGGAGACTCTCTTTTCAATTTACACAAAGTTGTATATTTCCTCAAAGCAGCTTGTTTCTTATGAGCAGGAAATATTTAGCGAGAAGTAATAAATCATATCCGGGACTACGCACACACCCAGGATCTAGAGAACTAAACCATATCTTAGCATCACCCTTTAATGAGAACGGAAATATTTTAAGGATATAAAAGTAGCGAGATCTCTCATCATTAGTGAACAGGGTGGCTATATCATTTAATTTAGTAAGATGTGCCACAACAGTTTCAGATTCATAGCCATGAAAAGGATCAGATTCAACCAAAGTAATTATATCAGGATCAACAGAGAATTCATAATCCTTATCCGTAACATAGATAGGTGAAGTTGCAAAAGCAGGGTCAGGTTTCATTCTATCATTAAGAGATTGCTGCTTCCATTTAGCCAATAATCTCTTGAGCTCATATCTATCTTTGCAAGCTAAAATAGCTAAAGAAGCTTCTTTATCAAAAACATAACCTCAGGAATAACAGGCAAGTCTTCATCATCACTTTCATCAATATAATCAGTTTCAATAATTTCTTTCTCTCTAGCCCTAGCAATTTGTTCATCAAGAAAGTCACTAAGGGCACAGTGGTATCAAGCATAGAAGTAGTTTCATCATAAGTATCGTGCATAGCGAAGTGGCATCATCAATAACATGCGACATATCGTAGCGAATAGCGAAGCGAGGTTTAGGTGTCGCAAGCTTACTCAAAATAGAAGGTGAATCAAGTGCGTAGCTAGATGGTAGTTCCTTACCTCCCCTCGTAGTTGAGGGATAAATTGTTGTCTTAAGCGTCTTTCAAGTTCTTCTTAGTGACCAGCAGATATAAATCCCAAGTGACTCAAAGAATAGAGCTATGCTCCCCAAACGGACGCCCGGAAAATAGTCTTGATAACCCACAAGTATAGGGGATCGCAACAGTTTTCGAGGGTAGAGTATTGAACCCAAATTTATTGATTCGACACAAGGGGAGCCAAAGAATATTCTCAAGTATTAGCAGTTGAGTTGTCAATTCAACCACACCTGGATAACTTAATATCTGCAGCAAAGTATTTAGTAGCAAAGTAGTATGATAGTAGTGGTAACGGTAACAAAAGTAACGGTAGGCAAAGTAATATTTTTGGTGTTTTGTAGTGATTGTAACAGTAGCAATGGAAAAGTAAATAAGCGAAGAACAATATAGGAAAAGCTCGTAGGCATTGGATCGGTGATGAAGAATTATGCTAGATGCGGTTCATCATGTAACAATCATAACATAGGGTGACACAGAACTAGCTCCAATTCATCAATGTAATGTAGGCATGTATTCCGAATATAGTCATACGTGCTTATGGAAAAGAACTTGCATGGCATATTTTGTCCTACCCTCCTGCGTGGCGGTGGGGTCCTAATGGAAACTAAGGGATATTAAGGCCTCCTTTTAATAGAGTACGAGAATAAAGCATTAGCACATAGTGAATACATGAACTCCTCAAACTATGGTCATCACCGGAGTGGTCCCGATTATTGTCACTTCGAGGGTTGCTTGGGATCATAACACATAGTAGGTGACTATAGACTTGCAAGATAGGATCAAAAACTCACATATATTCATGAAAACATAATAGGTTCAGATATGAAATCATGGCACTCGGGCCCTAGTGACAAGCATTAAGCATAGCAAAGTCATAGCAACATCAATCTCGTAACATAGTGGATACTATGGATCAAACCCTAATAAAACTAACTCGATTACATGATAGATCTCATCCAACCCATCACCGCCCAAAGAAGCTTCATTTATGGAATTACTCACGCTTACGGAGGTGAGCATCATGAAATTGGTGATGGAGGATGGTTGATGATGACGGCAATGACGAATCCCCTCTCCGGGAGCCCGAGCGGACTCCGGATCAGCCCTCCCGAGAGGTTTTAGGGCTTGGCGGTGACTTCATTATCGTAAAACGCGATGAATTCTTCTCTCTGATTTTTTCTCTCGAAAGCAAATATATAGAGTTGGAGTTGAGGTCGGAGGAGCTCGGGGGCCCACGAGGGTGGGCGCGCTACGCCCACCCTCGTCAGATAAAATGTGGGCCCCTGGTTTCATCTTTGCAAGGATTTTTTATTATTTCCAAATGGACATTCCGTGAAGTTTCAGGTCATATCGAGAACTTTTGTTTCTGGACATAAATAACACCATGAAAAGTCTGCTGAAAACAGCGTCAGTCCGGGTTAGTTCCATTCAAATCATGCAAGTTAGAGTCCAAAACAAGGGCAAAAGTGTTTGGAAAAGTAGAAACGTTGGAGACGTATCAGGATGCTGCTAATGCGACACTACAATCAGAGACCCTTTCACGAAACTGTGTGCGATGCATCAATCACAAACGGGGATGTAAAAAAACCGTCAAAAAAGGTGCAAAACGTTTGCAATGGAGGATGCATCCAACATGGTTCGGATTTTAGTTGCGTGTGCTATCCAGGGCATACGGTTCAGTCCAATGAACTGTTTGCGATGAGGTGGAACAAAATAAACGGGCAGCCTGATGAAGGCGTGTGCGATATAGAGCATACGGTTCACTCGGATGAACTGTTTGTGATTAGGCAACACAAAAGAAACGGGCAACTAGATGAAGGTGTGTGCGATATACAGCATACGGTTCACTCGGATAAACCGTTTGTGATTAGGCAACACAAAAGAAACGGTCAGCCAGATCAAGGTGTATGCAGTTGAGGGCATATGCTTTAGAATGATTAACTGTTTGCGATTAGGCAACCGAACAGAAACGGGTAAGCCAGATCAAAGTGTCTGCGATTGATGGCATACATTTCACATGGATGAACTATTTGCGATTAGCCACAACAAACTGAAACAGTTAGATAGATCAACGCGTGTGCCTAGACGGGAACACCCATTCTAATTAAAAGACGCGTGCTGACATTGCCTATTGCGGTGCACCCTATGGTGCAAACGCCACGTACGCCGCCGAGAAGGCGTACGTGCCCACGTTACGCCTTTCGGGAATAGTGCCGCACTTATAATTGAGCATGCGTCCCGTCACATTCCAAATTGCAAACCTGTTCACCAATGAAAACCTAAGCGGTTTCCCACTTAGGAGCGTATTACTACGCGGTTATAAATACTACTACTCCAAGATGACTGCACATTCCTCCTCAACTCCTCATCCACAAAAATTCAAAACAAACAAGTCATTCATCATCGCTCTCCGCCCGCCATGGCCAGCGTGAGTTACGGGTCGAAGATTGCCACCGAGGAGGCAAGCACAGGCGGGAGCACGAGAGATGTCCCGCCTCGCTGCAATAGCAGCCAACATGTCCCGCCGCACGGCCATAGCAGCAGAGAGGTCCCACCGCGCCGCCGAAGCAGCACGGAGGACCCGCCGCACCATTGATGCAGCAGACTGGTCCGGCCGTGCCGCGAAAGCAGAAGAGATGTCCCGCCGCATCGCGAATGCAGCAGAGATGTCCTCCCTTGCCGCGGCGGCCTGGGAAAATGCCTCGCGGGCAGGCGAGGACTCTTATAGGCGCATGCGTGCCCTCGTGCTTAGGCAGATGGATCAGATCTCCAGGTGGGCGAGGTTGCAGGATGACCTGCAAGCCTCGTTTGAACAGTCTACCGACGTCATCCGATAACTAGATGAGAGCAATGCGAAGCTCCGGGATGAGCGTGACCTGCTGAGGGCGAAGATCGTCAAAAGTGCGGAGCAGCAGGAGCAGACCACTGCCTTGTTGAAGAGGACCGACGTCGTCGTCGAGAAACTTATGGACGAGAATGCCATGCTGCGCAACAAGCGCAGAAGGCTGGTGGAGGAATCCGTGGATGCTCTCAACCAGCATCTTGAGGACAAGAAAGAGCTCGTCGCCGCTCGCCACGGAGACTAGTTCCTCCGGCCTGCAGCAACGCATCAAGAAAGTAGAGATCAGCGAGCCAGATCGTTGTCTTCCTTCTTCTTGTGCCCTTGTGTATTTCGGGCGTTGCCGCATGTGGCTTTTTAAAATTATGTTTCTAAATATGTAAGACAATTATTATCCACTATCATCGTCCTTATATTCATCATGCTTGCTATAAGTCTGTGACGCCTTGGGGTAATTAAGCTACGATAATCCTCGCTAATGATGCCACGTCACCTCGGTTACTGTGGATAAACTCGCGATGGTTCGGAACCTAGTTCGAATTTCAAATTCAAAATCGAGCAAACAATAAAAGTTTCAAATATTAAAACTAAAATGTTCGAGAGGTGACATATAATGCATAGGTAATTATGGTGATGAAACCACATTCTTATAAAATGTTTAAATGCTCAAAGGTAAAGAAAACAGTAGCTAAAACCATTATTAAATGCCTTTCGTATTTTGTAGAATATTAAACTATATTATTTAGGGATGAAACATTTTGTGGTTGTGGCATAATTTGTAAGAACAATTTAGGTGCCACTTTGGTATTTATTGAAACTAAAATAAATTGAAAGTTAAAATAAAACAGGAAATAAATAAAAGGAAAAGGAAAACAAGAAGAAGAAGAAAAGAGAGACCCCCACTGGCCACGGCCCAAGAGGCCATCGAGCCGCCAAAGCCGCCCACCACCCCACCCCTCCTCCTTGTCCCCACCAGGGGAAACCCTAATCCCCACCCCCCCCCACGTCGTCCACGCCCAATCTGGATCGGGGACAAGCCCCCCCACCTCCCATGCCTCTCTCCCCCTTCCCCCCTGGAACGGGGGAGGAGAGCCAGATTCCGCGCCGCCCGTCGCCCCACCTCGCCCGGCCTTGAGAGGCCACCCAGCCTTGGCGCCCGCCAACTCGTCCTCCCTTTCCCCCTCGTCTCCTCCCTTGGCCCCGATCCAGACGGCTCGGCCCGCCGCCTACCTGACCTCGTCGCGAACCCCACCGGCCCGGCCCAGCCCGCCCATGGTCGCCGGGCTGCGCCCGCCTCACGCCACCTTCGCTTGACGGGGCCCTTCCCCGCCGCCCCTCAGGTCCCACGACCTCCCGCGCCTCTCCCTCCCGAGATCGGCCTTGCGCCCCTGCCTCGGGTCGTCGCCCACCCGTGTCGCCTACATGGCGTCGCCCGTCGTCACCGCCACCTCGTCGCTGCGTCCCCATCCTCCTCGCCAGACCTCCCCACCTGCCTCCTCGGCCTTGACGTCCCGTCCTCCTCCCGCCCGGCGCCATCGCGCCTCACCGCCGAACTCCCCTACAAGGTGAGGACGCCATCCCCTACCTCTCTTACCCCCCGTTCCGCCGACCCTGGCCGCCTCGTATGCGGCCCGCCACATGGCCCGTCGTGTACCGCTTCGCCCGCGGGCACAGCCACTGGCGGCCTCGCCTCCCCTCGCGTGGTGGGCGCCTAGGCACGCCCCGCACTTCCCCCATTGCTGCCCGTGAGCAGCGCCATGTGAGCGCCATGCGCCCAGCAACGCTTCGGCCAGCACCCCCCTTGCGATCCCGTTCGGCCGGGCGCCCGGCGCACGCCCTTTGCCCGTTACGCCCGCACCCGTCGCCCGCTAGGCCACTAGGGTTTATGACACCGGGGCCCCATGCCCCTGTTAAAATGAAAATGAAAATGAAAATGAAATTAGTAAAATAAATAAATAAATAATTAATTAATTAGTGAATTAATTAAGTTAATTAATTTGGTTTAACTAAATTAATTAGAATTAGTTAACCTAATCAAGTAATTAAACTAATTATCCCGCTTAGTTAAACTCGAGACATTGACAAATGGGACCCACATCAGTTGACCAGGTCAACGGTCGGCGTTGATCAGCGGCGTCATCTTGGCGACGTCAAGAAACACTATTCTGGATAATGTTGATTTAATTAATAATTAATAAATTAGAAAATGATTTAAAACTTTAAAAATTAATATAAAATAATCCGTAGCTTCGGATGAAAATATTTTCAACATGAGAGTTACTCGTAACGCATTTAGGCGAATCCGGACACGCAGTTCCGTTTGTCCGCCACACCCCTAACCTATCGAACCTGCAACTTTCCTCCTCGGCTCCTCTCGTCAAAACGCGAAACACCGGAATACTTTCCGGATGTTTCCTTAACAGTACCACCTCATACCACGTTAGGGCACGCCTAGCATCTCTACTGGACATGTCATGCATCGATATGCATCTGTTTACTTGGGATTCATTGTTTCTTCCCCCTCGTCTCTCCGGTAGACTACGAGACCGACGCTGCTGCTTTGGCCGATTCGACTACGGTGTTGTGACCCCTCTCTCTTGCCGAGCAACCAGCAAGCCCCCCTTGATCACCGGATATCGCCTATTCTACTCTATACCGCTTGCATTAGAGTAGTGTAGCATGTTCTTGCTTTTACATACCTATCCTGATGCATAGCCCGTCCTTGTTACTATCATTGTTACCTTACCGCAATCCTATATGCTTAGTATAGGATGCTAGAACTTTCATCTGTGGCCCTACATTCTTGTCCGTCTGCCGTGCTATACTATCGGGCCGTGATCACTGGGAGGTGATCACGGGTATATACTATACTTTATACATGATACATGTGGAGACTAAAGTCGGGTCGGTGGTGGAGCACCATGTAGTGGATCTTTGAGGCGGAGCGACAGGCAGGTTGAGACCGCCTAGGAGAGAGGTGGGCACTGGCCCTGTTCGGCGTTCATGGATACTTAACACGCTTAACGAGATCTTGGTATTTGATCCGAGTTGGCTACGAGCTTATACGCACTAACCATCTACGGGAGTAGTTATGGGTATCCGGCGTCGTGGTATCACCAAGCACTTCGTGGCGCCGCCCGAGCGGCGCGCGGATTGGACCTGAACGCCACTAGGCTAGGTCTCGCTTCCGGCCGCGTCGCACGTTAACGTGCAGGTGTGCTTTCGAGGCGATGGCCCCGGCCTGCACCCTGCGCTTAGGTTTAGACCGGCATGTCGGGCCTCTCTGTTGAGCCTAGGTAGGGCTGCGGCGTGTTGATCTTCCAGCGGCGGGCATGACCCGAGAAAGTGTGTCGGCCAAATGGGATCAAGCGTGTTGGGTAGTTGGTGCACCCTGCAGTGAAGTTAATCTATTCGAATAGCCGTGATCTTGGTAACAGGATCTACTTGGAGTTGTACCTTGAGCTTATGACAACTAGAACGGGATACTTGATAAAACACACCCTTCCAAGTGCCGATACAACCGGTGGTCGCTCTCTCGAGGATATGAGGAGGGATCGCCGGTAGGATTATTGCTATGTGATGTTACTTGGAGGACTTCAGATCGTCCTCTTCTACTGTTGCAAGACGGGTGACCGAGCGTAGTCTTCGTTAAGACTAGCTATCCCTCTTATTACGGCATTACTGCGATTCGGTCCTTGATATGGCCCTTTACACATATATCCATGCATATGTAGTGTAGCTCCTTGCTTGCAGTACTTTGGATGAGTACTCACGGTTGCCTTGTTCCCCCTTTTCCCTACCTCTACTCGATTGCTGCAACTGCAGGCGATGGAGCCCAGGAGCGAGGCGCCACCGTCGATGACGACTACTACTGGAGGTGCCTACTACTACGTGCGGCCGGCCACGGCGACCGGGGAGTAGCTTAGGAGGATCGAGCGGGAGGCCTGCTCCTCTTTCGATCTGTATCCCAGTTTGTGCTAGCCTTCTTAAGGCAAACTTGTTTTAACTTATGTCGTACTTTCGAGATATTGTTGCTTCCGCCGACTTCGTCTATGATCGAGCACTTGTATTCGAGCCCTCGAGGCCCCAGCTTATATTATGATGCTTGTATGACTTATTTTATTTGTAGAGTTGTGTTGTGATATCTTCCGTGAGTCACGATCTTGATCGTACACATTTGCGTGCATGATTAGTGTACGATTGAATCGGGGCGTCCACAAGTTGGTATCGAGCCGATTGCTGTAGGAACCCCTTCCACACTCCTTGGCGAAGTCGAGTCTAGACTTTACAAAACTTTGACTAACATGGTACATGTATGCCCCTGGGCCCACGTCGCCATTGGGTGGTACTAGGATCTTTTACTCCTCGATCTTTACTCTGGGATTCTGAACTCTCTTCTATTCGGGTTAAACGATTTTGCTAAAAACAAAACTAACTTTAGGTTCTCGGAAGTACTTCCTCCCGGAGAGCCCCTTATTACTGATGATCGTCTGCTACACCAGAAGACCCTGAAGATACTCTCCGCTGTTAACTCAAGAACTTGTGTTCATCGCGTTTGCAATTCCCCTTCCACCGTAAACCCTTATGGACAACTACTTGCAATTGTTATTCTTACCCTCACCCCCAGTTGGTCTTGTTATTACAAGATACCTCAAAAACTTAGCCGTTGTTTCGATAACCCTTTGAGCTTCTTGCCGTCTTTGTTCCTTGTCACTGAATACCCCTACGGTTAATTCTACGCACTTATCGAGTATCCGCTCATCCCCGATTGTTCATCGTTTCACAAAGTCTTCAAAATAGAATTCGATCTTCGAAAATCCTCCGGAGCCTTTGGCTCTTGAAATTCTTAACTTGCTTGCATTATGGTTAATCCCATAAGTCTCGTAGTCTTAATGACATTCCTTGTCATTATCATTTTGAGTCTGTTGACTCAATATGTATCTTGAATACACATAATCATCATTGATCCTTATAAATTACTTTTCCGGTGAGCTGCCATTCTTTTAAGCGGAATTGGTTCTTGACCAATCCAATTGTCGTTGATTGTACCCTAAGGCTATTCAACCTATCCATCCCTAATCGAGCATTGCTTCTGATCCCTTGATTTGGAAATCATAATTCCTTTGCATTTGACAATTGAGTTAGTCAGTTGTTTCTATAATTTGATCTCCTTGCACTCTTCTTCCTCTAGTTGAGTACCGATGCTCACGTCAGATCCCTTGTGGACCACCAGATCCTTTGTTGGATTTTATCTGACAACGCCCTTCATATTCAATAAACTTGTGAGCCTTTCTCGGATACATAATGCCTTTGGTAAATTGTATCGTCTGCTTTCTCAACCATGGTGCGCCCTCGAGCTTGAGTTAATTACTTCTAAAGATTACGGTATATGATTCTAAGATGCCCGATGGGTTGAACCTATGCCTTCCTTAATATGTGTGAACTCGAAAGTTTTCACGAGTCGTACTCTTACGGTATTTTGCCGGATAAAATTTCAACGCTATAACTTCATCGAAAGCGAGAAGTGAATGAAAGGGTATGCATTGGAGAAGTGGGGAGTCGACCTTGAACTTTGTGTTCATGCCCATGGACGCGATGTATATCCTATCATGGAAGCTTCTTGTAACAATAACTATTTCCTTGATAACTAACATATGGTATCTGTGAATTGATCCCTTGCAACCGTGGTTCCGACCATGATTGTTCTTCTTTGATCTCATTTCTCGGACAAGTTAAAACAATTGTCTCATATGGATCAATACACCAGTCCAACCTTTACTTTGATCTTGTGTCGAGTATTACCCCACGGTATCTCGGGATTATCATGGAACTGCATAACTTCTTATGAGTTCTTCATCAAGTGCTACCTTCCCATCGATTCCAATTTTTCACGGGCTCGAGTTAATAAACACTCAAAGACACCGATAACGGAACCGAGTCCGCACTACTGGTTCAACAACTCTTCGATAGCTTCTATAAGTACGAGTTTGTACCCGATCACGCCATTCCTAGCCTGTTTGGCTATATCATTGTCGTGATGATTTTAACATGGCTACCGGTCCTTCTTCTCGGAGCACAATTATCGATTTATGAACTAACCTTACGTCGATCCTCATCGTCATATCATTTAGCCTTTGAACAACAAGCTTGGTTTCGAGTTTGTGTCATACCCTTGGTTCCAATAACCTTTCACTTCATCATTACTTTGACTTGATGTCATCGCCGATCGATTACATCTTGGAATCTCTCGACAAAGTGTGTCGTGATCATCATCAATCTTATGAGCTCTTCCGGGATGTCAAATGAGTTCATGATGAGAAATACCATCCTTGCCCTCGATGAATTGTATAATCATCGACCACTTTATTGACATCCCACCAACACAAGCAAGTTCATGTTTGGTGTTATACCTTGAGTTCCTAGCTATCCAAAGAATTGTTCTTCTTTACCTTGGAGTATTACCATCCTTTATGTCAAGAATGTTCTGAGATTTGTTCCACCTCTTGAGAATTCTTGACATAGAAATACTCTCACCATCGTCATTCTTTCTTGGTCCCCGTGTTAATTCCAACAAGTGAGCGGTGTTGTTTGGATTCCTTCCTTCTAGCAACCCTATTTTTTGAAGTTAATGGTCGACAGTTCATTCTTAGGCTATTTGATTATTGAATCACCATTACGACATTGGTCGTGCAACCCAACCCATATTTCGGCGCAACTTTCAACCAATGTTTAATTGTGTATGTTTTCCTCGAGCATACTTCCTTATATCATTTGATCGACAAATGTTATCTCCTTGTTCACTTAATTGTGAAATCCATCTTTTGGGAATCTCGGTGAATTGCCATTGGGTTCACCAGACACCTCCTTGTCCTCTCCTTGGGTTAATGACGGACTCTTGTTAGCGGAAATCACTTCATAGTTCATTTCCCGAGAATCTTACAATGTCATCTCGTCAATTTGCATTGCACCTTTTCTTCTCGGGTATCCTAAGTCCGAGGTATCCACGACACCAATCGGATCTGAATCTCGGTTACGATATGATGGTTGGGACAACTTTCAAGAGTTATGATGTTGATCCTTTGATGACCGGTAACATGATGTCATGCCTAGCACCCCCATTGGAGGACCTATCATTATAGATTCCTTTTTCAAAGCAAGGTTATCCATTCATCCATGAGGGGATTGTAATATCGGTTCTACAAGTTATTCTGATGGACCCTTCCTATATCCAAAGTCGACCTTTGCTTGAAGACCATGTCAATGCTATCTCGAAGCATGTCTTTGGTACTACGGTTTTCAACAAGACCATTCAAGCCCAATGCTAAATGTTTCTGCTCAATTATCCAAACACCGATGTGTGGGTAATGTCATGAAAATTCTCTCCCCTACCTAAAGAGTTTTCTAAATTATATCCTGTCATGGATATCATGCTCTGCTTATCCTTGGGAAGGATATACCCCTGAAATATGTGTTTAAACACATTTTTCCTTTCCATTGTTCTGTTTAACCTAATGATCACATTTTCCTTTCCATGGGTCTGTTGACCTTTCCTGTGATCTATATAATCTAAGCAGTGATAATCCCCTGCTTAGGTAAGCACCTCGTTGTACCACTCTGTAAGTAAGACCCTATTACTATTGTTGATGACATTCCGGTAACCATCGATGGACGAGAACTTTGCCTATTGGTCCGCCTCGTTCAACGAAAGCGGGAAAATAGTTCTCTTCGTCCCTCGCCCTTGGTACCTATGTTGTTCTTGACATGACCCTCGGACTCTCCTCCGACATGCCTTGCTTACATGATCGTGCAAGATGTCACCGACCTTCCTACTTTTAACCACATGGTGGGCCCATAACCCACAGTTTCCACGAGGATCGAAACCTCGACTCTCCTGTACACCCTGTTGCCCAAGTTATTCCTCGTGCTTGACTTCGTATGTAATTCACGGGGTCACCTTCCTAGTAATCTATTACATTATCAAACACAAAACTTATTACCATTACTCACGGACCCCTTTACACTTTGTTTCAGGCATCGAATGGTTGCCTACCCGCTCGAAACTTCTCATGGTACCTTCTTACTTTGCTCTCGATATTTTCTTAAGTTCCAGTTCGAGAGTTACTTTCCGCCACCTTCCTCGATGTTAGCTACCAGATAGTCAACCTTGCAGAGGTTCGATTACTGAATAACCCCTTACCTATTAAATGAAATGCGTTGGAGTTCGAGAAAAGGCGGCATCACCATGATGACCTGTAGCAGAGAAATGAAGATGTCAAGGTAAAGGATCGACCTCTTCAAGAAGATCAACCAAGACTGAGAAGATTCGTTAGGATTTCGTAACCAGACCTTTCCCCCTTACTCCCCTCTTAAATCTCGGGACGAGATTTCTTGTAGTGGAGGAGAATTGTGACGCCCGGGTAATTAAGCTACAGTAATCCCCGCTAATGATGCCACGTCACCTCGATTCTTGTGGATAAACTCGCGATGGTTGAACCTAGTTCAATTTCAAATTCAAAATCGAGCAAACAATAAAAGTTTCAAATATTAAAACTAAAATGTTAGAGAGGTGACATATAATGCATAGGTAATTATGGTGATGAAACCACATTCTTATAAAATGTTTAAATGCTCAAAGGTAAAGAAAACAGTAGCTAAAACCATTATTAAATGCCTTTCGTATTTTGTAGAATATTAAACTATATTAGTTAGGGATGAAACATTTTGTGGTTGTGGCAAAATTTGTAAGAACAATTTAGGTGCCACTTTGGTATTTATTGAAACTAAAATAAATTGAAAGTTAAAAGAAAACAGGAAATAAATAAAAGGAAAAGGAAAACAAGAAGAAGAAGAAAAGAGAGACCCCCATTTGGGCCACGGCCCAAGCGACCCATCGAGCAACGCCTACCCAGCCGCACCCACCCCTCCTCCTTATCCCACCAGGGAAACCCTAATCCCCACACCCCCACGTCGTCCACGCCCGATCCAGTTGGATCGGGGACAAGCTCCCACCTCCCACGCCTCTCCCTTCCCCCTGGATCGGGAGGAGAGCCAGTCCTTGCCGCCCGTCGCCCCACCTCGCCCGTGAGAAGGCCACCCACGGCCGCCAACTCGTCCTCCCTTTCCCCTCGTCGCCTCCCTTTGCCCCCGATCCAGATCGGGCTCGGCCCCGCCGCCTACCACTGACCTCGTCGCCGAACCCGGACACCGCCCTGCGCTGCCCGTCGTCGCCGGGCTGCGCCCGCCTCCGCCACCACTGCCATGACAGGGCCCTTCCCGCTTGGCGCCCCTCAGTCCACGACCTCCGCGCCTCTCCCTCCGAGATCGGCCTTGGCGCCCCTGCCTCGGGTCGTCGCCCACCACGTCGCGTCGCGGGCGTCGCCCGTCGGCACCGCCATCTCGTCGCCAGCGTCCCCATCCTCTCGCCGGACCTCCCCACCGGCTGCCTCCTCGATGCAAGCAGCGTCCCGTCCTCCTCCCCTTGGCGCCATCGCGCCTCACGCGAACTCCACTACAGCAGGTGAGGACCCCATCCCCTGCTACCCTCTCCCCCCGTTCCGCTCTTGACCCCTGGCCGCCTCCGTGGCCAGCCGCCCAGCTAATCGTGTACGCCGCCGCAATACAGCGGCCTCGCCTCCCCTCGCGTGGTGGCGCCCTAAAGCCCGCACCCCTATTCTTTGGCCGAGCCAGCGCCATGGCGGAACCTCGCCCAGCGCCCAGGCCAGCGCCCCCTCATGATCCCGTTAAGTAGGCGCCCGGCGCCCGCCCTTTGCCCACTTCGCCCGCACTCGCCGCTAGGCCACTAGGGTCTATGACACCGGGGCCCCATGCCCCTGTTAAAATGAAAATGAAAATGAAAATGAAATTAGTAAAATAAATAAATAAATAATTAATTAATTAGTGAATTAATTAAGTTAATTAATTTGGTTTAACTAAATTAATTAGAATTAGTTAACCTAATCAAGTAATTAAGCTAATTAACCTGTTTAGTTAAACTCAGACAATGACAAATGGGACCCACTGTCGAGGTTGACCAGTCGGCAGTCAGCGTTGACTGGCGGCGTCATCTTGGCGTCGTGAACACTATTCTGGATAATGTTGATTTAATTAATAATTAATAAATTAGAAAATGATTTAAAACTTTAAAAATTAATATAAAATAATCCGTAGCTCGGATGAAAATATTTTCAACATGAGAGTTACTCAGAACGACGAGACGAATCCGGATACGCAGTCCGTTCGTCCGCCACACACCCCTAACCTATCGAACCTGCAACTTTCCCCTCGGCTCCCTGCTCAGAAAACCACGAAACACCGGGAATACTTTCCCGGATGTTTCCCCCCCCTTAACCAGTACCACCTCATACCACGTTAGGGCACGCCTAGCATCTCTACTTGACATGTCATGCATCGATATGCATCTGTTTACTTGGTATTCATTGTTTCTTCCCCCTCTTCTCTCCGGTAGACTACGAGACCGACGCTGCTGCTTTGGCGATTCGACTACGGTGTTGACGACCCCTCTCTCTTGCCCGAGCAACTAGGCAAGCCCCCTTGATCACCGGATATCGCCTATTCTACTCTATACCGCTTGCATTAGAGTAGTGTAGCATGTTACCGCTACGTTATACCTATCTCGATGCATAGCCTGTCCTTGTTACTCTTTGTTGTTACCTTACCGCAATCCTATATGCTTAGTATAGGATGCTAGAACTTTCATCTGTGGCCCTACATTCTTGTCCGTCTTAGTGCTATACTATCGGGCCGTGATCACTCGGGAGGTGATCACGGGTATATACTATACTTTATACATGATACATGTGGAGACTAAAGTCGGTCGGTGGTGGAGCACCAGCAGTGGATCTTTTGAGGCGGAGGCGGCAGAGGCAGGTTGAGACCGCCTAGGAGAGAGGTGGGCTGTACTGTTCGGCGTTCGCGGATGATACTTAACACGCTTAACGAGATCTTGGTATTTGATCTGAGTTGGCTCTGAGCTTATACGCACTAACCATCTACGCTGGAGTAGTTATGGGTATCCGGCGTCGTGGTATCAGCCGGCACTTGCCGTGACGCCAATTGGCGGCCCAGGCGCCGGATTGGATCGAACGCCACTAGGCTAGGTCTGCGCTTCGACTGCGTCGCATAGCGATAAGGTGTGCTTTCGAGCGATGGCCTGCACTTCGCGGCAGCTTAGGTTTAGACCGGCGTCTTTGGCCTCTCTGTTGAGCCTAGGTAGGGCTGCGGCGTGTTGATCTTCAGCGGCGGGCATGACCCGAGAAAGTGTGTCCGGCCAAATGGGATCAAGCGTGTTGGGTAAGTTGGTGCACCCTGCAGTGAAGTTAATCTATTGAATAGCCGTGATCTTGATAACAGGACGACTTGGAGTTGTACCTTGAGCTTATGACAACTAGATCCGGATACTTGATAAAACACACCCTTCCAAGTGCGGATACAACGGTGGTCGCTCTCTCTCGGGGATATGAGGAGGGATCGCGGGTAGGATTATTGCTATGTGATGTTACTTGGAGGACTTGGATCGTCCTCTTCTACATTGCAAGGCGGTGACGAAGCGTAGTCTTCGTTAAGACTAGCTATCCCTCTTATTACGGCATTACTGCGATTCGACCATCGATATGGCCCTTTACACATATATCCATGCATATGTAGTGTAGCTCCTTGCTTGCGAGTACTTTGGATGAGTACTCACGGTTGCCTTGTTCCCCTTTTCCCCTACCTCTACTCGATTGTCGCAACTGCACGATGGAGCCAGAGCTGTGACGCCACCGTCGATGGCGACTACTACTGCGGAGGTGCCTACTACTACGTGCGGCCCCGGCGACGACGGGGAGTAGCTTAGGAGGATCGAGGCGGAGGCACTGCTCCTCTTCGATCTGTATCCCGGATTTGTGCTAGCCTTCTTAAGGCAAACTTGTTTAACTTATATACGTACTCAAATATTGTTGCTTCCGGACTCGTCTATGATCGAGCACTTGTATTCGAGCCCTCGAGGCCCCTGGCTTGTATCTTTGTGATGCTTGTATGACTTATTTTATTTGTAGAGTTGTGTTGTGATATCTTCCGTGAGTCCACGATCTTGATCGTACACATTTGCGTGCATGATTAGTGTACGATTGAATCGGGGGCGTCACAAAGTCGCAGTCGATGCTATATAGGTCCGTCGGATCTTACATCAAGATCTGTGCAAAACTTTCTTGTCAGATTTTCATTTTTCTCTCTTAAATCTCAGTCTAGTGAGACATATAGCCACGCTGTAGAACAGGTGCTCGGACACCATTAATGGAGACGTTGGGAGGGAGGTGTGTGGTGGGTAGCGGTCAAAGGGCTCTCCTCCCGATGAGCACGCGCAGGGGTCTGATCACACGCCTCCCGTACTCAAATAGCTACCCGCACGATACCTCCTAGCCAATAAAAAAGGGGACGCGTGGCCGCACGTAATTGGTAAGTCGAACGCCCACGGTTTCAATAATACTTGTGTTTTTGATTTGTAACGTGACAACACTTGTTCCAAAATGACTTTGTTGATTGTTAATGTGTGGGCCTTCGCAAATCGGATAGAAAAATTACCACAACATGTTGGTGCCATGTCATGAGACCATGCCAAGTTTTATGATTTTTAGGCGTGTTTTGGAATTACAGGAATTAAAAAACCAAGTTTCTCAATCTTTCCGGCCGAGCCACAACGCCCAGATGTTTGAATTTCACTCCCATCTCTTGCATGGGACCTAGAAATTCACCCAAGGACACACATGTGATTTTTCAAACAACTTTGGTGCACTGGAGCATGTGCTTGTAGTTCAAATTTGAATTATGCACATTAAATGCCCAGAAACTCAATTGATGTATAAAAAAGGCGAAACGAGCCCAGAATAATTCCAAAATTTAGCACGATACTTCTATTTGGTCTAATCTGGCTGTGTAAAAAAATTAAGGTGGGAGAAGGCAGTGTACGTATGTCATTTCGCACACGGAGGTGACACGTTCCCTCTCGGACCACGAGCCTTCTTGAGGGAAGCCCTGGTTTGCAAGAAGCCTACACCAAAGCTTGTCCCAATTCGGCTAAGAAAATTACCGCAGCATGTTGGTGCCATGTCATGAGACCATGCCAAGTTTCATGATTTTCAGGCGTGTTTTGGAATTACAGGAATTAAAAAAGCAAGTTTCTCAATCCTTCCGGCTGAGCCACGATGCCTAGATGTTTGAATTTCACTCCCATCTCTTGCATGGGACCTAGAAATTCACCCAAGGACACACATGTGATTTTTTCAAACAACTTTGGTGCACTAGAGCATGTGCTTGTACTTCAAATTTGAATTATGCACACTAAATGCCCAGAAACTCAATTAATGTATAAAAAAGGCGAAACGAGCCCGGAATAATTTCAAAATTTAGCATGGTGCTTCTATTTGGTCTAATCTGGCTGTGTAAAAAGATTAAGGCGGGAGAAGGCAGTGTACGTATGTCGTTTCGCACACGGAGGTGACACGTTCCCTCTCGGAACCAGGAGACTTCTTGAGGGAAGATCCGGTTTGCAAGAAGCCTACACCAAAGCTTGTCCCAATTCGGCCAAAACATTTACCCCAGCATGTTCGTGCCATGTCATGTCACCATGCCAAGTTTCATGATTTTCAGGCGTGTTTTGGAATTACAGGAATTAAAAAACCAAGTTTCTCAATCTTTCCTAGAGCCACGACGCCAGATGTTTGAATTTCACTCCCATCTCTTGCATGGGACCTAGAAATTCACCCAAGGACACACATGTGATGTTTCAAACAACTTTGGTGCACTGGAGCACGTGCTTGTAGTTCAAATTTGAATTATGCACACTAAATGCCCAGGAACTCGATTAATGTATAAAAAGGCCAAACAAACACGGAATAATTCCAAAATTTAGCCCGATACTTCTATTTTGTCTAATCTGCTGTGTAAAAAATTAAAGGCGGGAGAAGGTAGTGTCATTATGTCGTTTACGCTGCTTGAGGTGACACGCGTTCCCTCTCGGAACCAGGAGCCTTCTTGAGGAAGCTCCGTTTGCAAGAAGCCTACACCAAAGCTTGTCCCAATTCGGCCAAAAAATTACATGACATGTTCGTGCCATGTCATGACACCATGCCGAGTTTCATGATTTTTAGCCGTGTTTTGGAATTACAGAATTAAAAACCAAGTTTCTCAATCTTTCCGCCGAGCCACAGACGCCAGATGTTTGAATTTCACTCCCATCTCTTGCATGGGACCTAGAAATTCACCCAAGGACAGGCATGTGATTTTTCAAACAACTTTGGTGCATTGGAGCACGTGCTTGTAGTTCAAATTTGAATTATGCACACTAAATGCCCAGAAACTCAATTAATGTATAAAAAAGGCCAAAAGAACACGGAATAATTCCAAAATTTAGCACGATACTTCTATTTGGTCTAACCTAGCTGTGTAAAACAATTAAGGCGGGAGAAGGCAGTGTACGTATGTCATTTCACACATGGAGGTGACACTCGGAACCAGGAGCCATCTTGAGGGAAGCTCCGGTTTGCAAGAAGCTTACACCAAGGCTTGTCCCAATTCGGCCAAAAAAATTTCTGCAGCATGTTGGTGCCATGTCATGACACCATGCCAAGTTTCATGATTTTCAGCCATGTTTTGGATTCTGAGAATTAAAAACCAAGTTTCTCAATCATTCCGTAGAGCCATGACACCCAGATGTTTGAATTTTATTCCCATTTCTTGCATGGGACCTATAAATTCACCCAAAGACACACATGTGATTTTTCAGCAAACTTTGGTGCATTGGAGCATGTGCTTGTAGTTCAAATTTGAATTATGCACATTGAATGCCCAGAAACTCAATTAATGCATAAAAATGCCAAACGAACCCGAATAATTTCAAATTTAAACCACGACACTCATGTACTAGTTGCATGTTCACTTTATGCGTAAATGTTCAAGCAATTCAAACACCATCCTTTCCCTCCGAACACCATTTTGTCTTTCAAAACATAATGAAAAAATCAGGTATACCACAAACAGTTTACTAGAAAAGAATCGTGTGGGATGCGATATAAAATATCTTGGCGCACCGTCTTGTAAACTACGCGAGAAGCTTAGTAGTCTCTGATCCACTTTGCCTCGCTTGAACCACACTTGCGCCGCTTTCTCATGGCACCGGCGAAATGTTTTGGCCACCACGGAAATATCTATCTCCCCGCCCCCTCCCTCCTACCCAAAGCCACATTTCCACTGTTCCTCCTTGCTTTCCAAGTTCAAACCGTCACTGCTGCTTACTGGCAGCTCAGCCTCCTGCTGCGGTGACCCTTCTTCTTCAGCGCCGCCTCCTCGCCAGCTACCCTTCTTCTTGCGGCGCCGCCTCCTCACCGCGACCCTTCTTCTTCTGGCCTTTGCCTCCTCGCCGACCCTTCTTCTTCTTCTTGCTGCGGCCTCGTCTATATGGTCAGGTAATCCACACCCCACCCACACCATCCTCCTCCTTTCCCGTCCCACATGCCCCGACTGACGGAGCGACACCTTCCACCGAAATCACTGCCCCCCCTACTCCAATTAAGCGCCGCCCACAGCCATTTTACATGCAGTATACCGTGGAGCTAAGTAGCATGCGGCCGCACGCGTGAACGAGGTTGCTATGGCTGACTTGCGTGTCGACCGCCAGATCTTGGAGGAGCACCTTGTCTTCGCGGCCACCATCGACACCGGCGCGCAGTTGTCTACTTTAAATTACAGTTCGTGATGTTTTCTCGAGGCCACCGCCAGTGCCTTCTAGTGATTTGTCCTCTGTAATGTTAATATGCAATCGATGTTCGATTAACAGTTTGGTCCTATGAAATGTAATGTTCGATTAACACTTTGGTCCAGAATTGCTACATTTTAAGTAATCTGTTCTCAAGCATTCTTTGTTTTGTTAAGCATCTTATCTTCTAGTACATGTTTCTATTACGCAATGTCATGCTCGATTAACTATTTTGGTTCATTTGATGCGCTATCCATTTAAGCTGTTTGGTTCCGTTACTGCAATTTGATTTTCATTTCTTTGTGGGTACAATTTTGTATTGTTATGCATGTGACACCAATCGAATTTGGCTGTACTCAATACATATTCTCTTGATAGTATGGCAACTCTCAGTTAACCTTATCAAGATCTTCCTTATGTGTGTTGCGAGAAACAATGGGAGACCTGCGGTTTACCATCGAGGTTTGTTCAAGCGAGGTCCTTTGGCTAATATCACATTATTGTGCGATTCAGGAATCATTCTAATATTTAGGTTTCTTACAATTTGGTCCTACACATGTAGGTCCTGTTGTCGAGGCTTAGACCCAACTGTTTGACCCATTTTGCATCCTGGGGAAATGAGATGTCCATGAATATCAGTCAAGTCAAGAAACTTCGGAAAGATTGTTAGGATGAATAAACTTGCGACGAATAACAGCAAGATCTTTGTTTGCACAATGAAGAAGACATCAGTCAACTATAGGATGGTACTAACTCTTTTACCTTGTTTTTACCCCTTGTGCCATTTCAAAATTTACAACAGCGATTTATGCATAGCTTTGTTTTCAGTACTTTTCAAAGCAGTTCACCGATAATTACCTCTCAAACCACCTGCATGGTCAATAGGCGAGGAAGGTATTCATTCAACACCCACGGTACAATATTGAAGTCTTGCTGAAGAGGACGAAGGTTGGGCAGGCAATTATCCATAGCCACCGGCCTAAAGTTGCAAGGACATTCAACATCACTGAAGGCTCAATATTTGCCTTCCGCTTCTGAAGTTTCCCAGATGAGATTCATCTGTCTATTTACCATGTATGATGCTACTTTCCAAAGGTTTTTGATGCTGCATGTGGAACTTGGTGCTGTGTAATGGTGTAACTGAGTGCAGAAGCTATCTGATGTAATTCGATTATGAAATCCTGGTTGCTTTTATACGGATATGAAATATCTGGCGTGTTTTATAAGAAATATCAGTTTGATTAGTACATGGATTATCAATAATAGGCTAATTACCACCTTATTGGGGTTTTCTATTGCAAACGGTTACTCGAGATAGCACCGTGGGCGATGAACTCAAACAACCCGCACGGTTTCTAGAAAGTAGGCATGTTCGATCAACTAACAATTACACACGGCTTCCGGCATCGAACTGTTTGTGTTAGGCCACCTTGCACAAACGTTTCCACACAAAGAACTGTGTGGGATGTACATACCTCTGAAATGATTTTACAGGATTCACCATGTGGGATGTACATACCTACGGAAATGATTTACAGGATTCACCGTGTGGGATGTACATACCTATGGAAATGATTTACGGGATTCACTTTGTGTGGGATGTACATACCTAAGGAAATGATTTACAGGATTCACCGTGTGGGATGTACATACCTACGGAAATGATTTCTGGGATTCACCGTGTGGGATGTACATACCTACGGAAATGATTTTGGGATTCACCGTGTGGGATGTAGATACCTCTGAAAATGATTGGGTTTCGATGCCTCATGGATCGCATGCGGCCCGGCCACAGGTCCTAGGGCGGCCTATCCCGGCGATTTACGGGTGGTGCGAAGGACACCCTATCACACACACTCACTTGGCGGCGGTTCCAAATGCCGTCCACGAAAGGGTTTTAAACCGTTTGTTTAGGACATCGTTGTACGGTGTAAACAAGCGGTTTTTACTTTACGCTTTCTGACGGCATTGGAACCGTAACAAAATGAGTATAAGCGATAGGGGTCCTTCCCACGACCTAGAAAAACGCTTGGGATAGGGAGCCTTGATGCATCTGATTGTCCCTATATAAGCTTTCCGATATCTCGAATATCCCAAATGCTTCATCCTTGCTACTCGTTTGTGCTTGCATTGCCATCGCAGTCGGAATTTTGTGGTTCTACCTAAAACCAGGCAGATTCCAGGCACGGGAATTTTCCAGGCAGATTCTAAGCACGGGAGTTTTACGTGCCTGGCACATCACAAACAATTCATGATTATAAACCGTGTATGATGGGTCGACAATCATACACATTTAGTTTTCCTGCACCATATGTGATAGTGTCTGACATCACACACGCTTTGCAAACGGCAACTGTGTGCATGCTTGCACACGTTTCCTCTCTATGAACCGTCTCGAATAATGGTGTATATCGCACACGTTTCTGTTTTACCAACCGTGTATGCCGTAATGACCTGCACAACGTAATTTCGCCCTAATTTAATTGCTGCCATTTAAAATTGTACCTAATTTAAACTTGAAAGTAGGCTATAGCTTTATTCATATCCATCAGGTTCAAACAACCAATGCATTATCCAATTCATAGGTACATATGTTTAAGAATTACATAAGCACCAAATAAAGAATGATGTACCAGAGTTCTATACTTGTACTATTACAGATGGTAAAGAAAGAGGCGACAGACATTCCGAGTTCTTTGAACAAGGTGAAGCGGAATGGCCCTATTGTGCTCTCCTAGATGCAGAAGGCATGCAGGACTCTAGTCCAACCCCTTGTGATGGCCGGCCTCCAATCATGTAGTTTGAGAGGTAATCTTGAGTAAACTGCTTCAGGATCCATTACAAAATAAAAAAGATTCAGATATTGTCATCTAACACAACTCATTACGGGTAGTAAAAATAAGGCTACAGGGTTCTTACTTACCATCCTGCAGTTCACTGTTGTCTTGCATAAAATGTAAGAAAATAGTTCGATTGACATCTTTTGACCCATTTTAATAACAATCTTTGTCAGTTTCCTCACTTGATCTTTGGTTCATGAATATCTCATTGCCCCATAGGCTGAAAGGGTCGAAGTGTGGATCTTTGGCAATGATATATGTACCTAAAAGCACCAAGTTAATATTAGAAGCTAAACAACAATTGAAAAATGATGTAGTACAACACTCCATCCATCCCATTATATAACATTTTATTACATGTATATCTTGACATCATCAGAACATTAAGGTAACACTCTTCCTTGTTGCTATGTAGCACAGGATTGCATATTTAGTCATTTAGTACAATGCATGTTACTAAACAAGAATTGAAAAACGAAAAGGCATGTTAACTGCAATATCCTTAACAACAACCAAATATCGTAATTCATTGTGGTATTGTCGAAACTATTATTGATGAAATTGAACTGCACGGCAAATAGTTGCACACATAGAGCATCACATTGTCAAGTACTGAAATAAACAAGTCATAAGGACATCTCTAGGCGATCGTTAAAAAGTTAAAGGGCTAAAACCCTTAGTGGATATATATATACTCCAGCAATTTTTGGCCTTTTCTAGTCGATCCCCTAAACTTAAGGTTGTAAACTTCAATTTGATCAAGTTCAAAGCAGGTTCAACCAAAAGTAGCATGCATTCAAACATAAACATAGATAGTTTTGGATAACCGAACATAAAATATAAATTTAAATTAAGCTAAACTATTTTTGGTCGAAGTTGAGGTCGAGCCAATCCTTCCTCGTCATGTACGGTGTGCCACGAGCCGGGTCCGGGCCAGTACCGTCGTCGGGGTCATTGGGGAAGGCACTCCTCCACTCGTCGATGTCGATCTCCTCGTCCTCAGTGCCCACCTCGACGCCCTCCGGGCCGCCGTCGCCGCCGCCTTCGACCTTGTCATCAGAGGAGAGCGCGATAACCTCGCCGCCCTCCGCGTCGCCGTCCTCGCCGCCTTCCACCTCGTCATCGGAGGAGAGCACGATAACCTCGCCGCCCTTCGCGCTGGCAAAGATCGCCCGCTCCACCTCCACGAGCTCCGGGTGCTGCCGACGGAGCTCTTGCATGTAGGCCTCATCAGCGGCCTCGGCCTCGAGGCGCTCCCATGCCTCGCGGTCCTCCGCGCCATAGCCAAGCTCACCACCCACAGCTCTGGTGGAGCAAGGTGGACGGATGTGTGCCGAAGGGAAATTGAGCCTATCCGCCGCGCCCGTGGTAGCGAACACCGGTGATGCGTACTCCATGGCCGCGAGCTCGGCCGTGTGGAAGCTACTGAGCCACCGGCGGGTGTGGGTCTCTTGATCTATAATCTCGGTGACCCACGTCCCCCATCACCGCTGCCGAACCCTGAGGTAGGACTTCATCGGTTGCCGGGTCCGAGGGAGGACGGGGAAGTCCTCGAACCGGCGTAGGGGCGCGGCGGCGGGCGGATAGGGGGACCGACAACGATGGATCGGGCCTGCAGAGGACGGTGGGGACACCTTGGCGGCCACCTCGTCGGCGTCGGGCGAAAAGGCCGCGATAAACCTCCTTTTGGCCATTGGATCCTCGAGCTCCCCGACACACGGGCAGAGGTTGAGGATGGAGGCGCCGGCCATGGCGGCGACCTAGCAATGGTTTCGAGGGTTGTGTGTGTCTGTGTGAGTGGAGGTTTTGGGGTGTGTGTGGAGGGGGGCAAGGTTGTGTTTGAGGAAATACTGCGGCAACTAGAAATTTTACTAGGCGGGAGTAACAAGGCGGGGCTACTGAAATTTTGAATCAAGGGCGAGCAGATATTTTTGAGATTGCGAGGGATGCAAAGGCGGGAGTAAAATGTCGGGCCTACTGAAAATTTGAATCAAGGGACTGAAGCAGAGCGGGAGTAACAGACATCGCACACGTCCGCACATACTAATCCTGTGCTATCAAACATTAAAACCTTCCAGGCGGTAGATATTTTCGAGATTGCGCGGGATGCAGAGGCGGGAGTTTTTGGGGAGTGAGCTAGTGTGCTTGACACGCCCGCTGTGGACTGTAGCCGACGCACCTTCTCGCGTAAGCCATATGCGTACTATACACCGACGGTGCTCCAAGATATTTTGTACTACATCTCACACGGTTGGTGATAATAAACTAGGTGGGATCTACTTGATTTGAATTACAAAATGGGGTCACAACAATGTTAATGGACGCTGTTTGAATTGCTAGACCTTTTATCTGCAGTGAACATGCAACTATATGTGTGTCGTAAAAGAATTGTAATTATTTAGGATTCGTTTGGACATTTTATACAATAAACTGGTTTTCTAGCCATTTCACGTGCACAATTCAAAATTAAACTACATGCACATGCTCAGCTGCATACAAATTGGTTGAAAAAACAAATCAGTGTCCTTCAGTGCATGCTTAGGTCCCATGCAAGAAATGGGAATGAATTTTTCGGGGTTCGTTTGGCCTTTTTTATACATTAACTGGGTTTTCTAGGCATTTATGTGCATAATTCAAATTGGAACTACAAGCACATGCTCCAATGCACCAAAGTTGGTTGAAAAATCACACGTGTGTCCTTGGGTGAATTTCTAGGTCCCATGTAAGAGATGGGAATGAATTTCAAACACCAGGGCACTGTTGATTGCCGGCAAAATGTTGAGATGCCTGGTTTTTAAATTCTATTAAATCCAAAACTCATCTGAAATTCATGAAACTTGGCAAGCTATCATGGAGCGGCATCAACATGCAGTGGTGAAAATTTTGTCCCATTTGGGGCAGGTTTGGGTATAAGCTTCTCACAAACCAGAGCTTCTCACAACAAGCATGATGGTTTCGATAGGGAACATACCACCTTTGGGGATGGGACGATATCCGTTGCCTCTTATTGCTTTCAAAATTTTTCTAGTGTCAACATATAACAACAGGAGTGTTGTGTTTAATCTTGGAATTTTTCGGGGTTCGCTTGGCCTTTTGTATACATTAACTGGGTTTTATAGGCATTTTATGTGCATAATTAAAATTTGAACTACAAGCACATGCTCCAATGCACTAAAGTTGGTTGAAAAATCACATGTGTGTCCTTGGGTGAATTTCTAGGTCCCATGCAAGAGATTGAAATGAAATTCAAACACCGGGACACTGTTGATTGCCGGCAAAACGTCGAGATGCCTGGTTTTTAAATTCTAGTAAATGGAAAACTCGTCTGAAATTCATGAAACTTGACATGCTATCATGGAGCGGCATCAACATGCCATGGTAAAAAATTTATCCCATTTGGGGTGGTCGAATTATAAGCTTCTCACAAACCAGAGCTTCTCACAACAAGCATGATGGTTTCGATTGGGAACGTCCCACCTTTGGGGATGAAACAATATCCATTTCCTCTTATTGCTTTCAAATTTTTTCTCGTGTCAAGATAGAACAATAGGAGTGTTGTGTCAACTTTTGGGTTTTTCGGGGTTCGTTTGGACATTTTTATGCATTAACTGAGTTTCAATGCATTTATGTGCATAATTCAAATTTGAACTACATGCACATGCTCCAGTGCATATAAATTGGTTGAAAAATGAAATATGTGTCCTTGGGTGCATGCTTAGGCCCCATGCAAGAAATGGTAATGAATTTCAAACACCGAGGCACCGTTGATTGCCGGCAAAACATTGAGATGCCTGGTTTTAAATTCTAGTAAATCCAAAACTCGTCCGAAATTCATGAAACTTGGAATGCTATCATGGAGCGGCATAAACATGCAGTGGTAAAAACTGTCCCATTTGGGGTAGGTTTGGGTATATGCTTCTCACAAAGCAGAGCTTCTCACAACAAGCCTGATGGTTCCGGTAGGGAACGTATGTCCCACCTTTGGGGACGAAATGATATCCATTGCCTCTTATTGCTTTCAAAAAATTTCTCGTGTCAACATTGAACAACAGGAGTGTTGTGTCAATTTTTGGGGTTTTTTGGGGTTCGTTTGGACATTTTTATGCATTAACAGAGTTTTCTAGGCATTTTATGTGCATAATTCAAATTTGAACTACATGCACATGCTCCGGTGCATATAAATTGGTTGAAAAAAATACATGTGTTTCCTTGGGTGCATGCTTAGGTCCCATGCAAGAGACGGTAATGAATTTCAAACACCAGGGCACTGTTCATTGCTGGCAAAACATTGAGATACCTAGTTTTTAAATTTTTATAAATCCGACACTCGTCTGAAATTCATGAAACTTGGCATGCTTTCATGGAGCGGCATCAACATGCCGTTGTGAAAATTTTGTCCCATTTGGGACAGGTTTGGGTATAAGCTTCTCACAAACCAGAGCTTCTCACAACAAGCATGATGGTTTCGATAGGGAACGTACCACCTTTGGGGACAGGAAAATATCCGTTACCTCTTATCGCTTTCAAATTTTTTCTAGTGTCAACATAGAACAACAGGAGTGTTGTGTTTAATCTTGGAATTTTTCGGGGTTCATTTGGCCCTTTTTTATACATTAACTGGGTTTTGTAGGCATTTTATGTTCATATTTCAAATTGAACTAAAAGCACATGCTCCAATGCACCAAAGTTGGTTGAAAAATCACATGTGTGTCCTAGGGTGAATTTCTAGGTCCCATGCAAGAGATGGGAATGAATTTCAAACACGAGGGCACTGTTGATTGCCCGCAAAACGTTGAGATGCCTGATTTTCAAATTCTAGTAAATCCAAAACTCGTCTGAAATTCATGAAACTTGGTATGCTATCATGGAGCGGCATCAACATGCTGTGGTAAAAAAATTGTCCCATGTGGGGCAGGTTCGGGTATAAGCTTCTCACAAACCAGAGCTTCTCACAACAAGCATGATGGTTTCGATAGGGAACGTCCCAGCTTTGGGGACGAAACGATATCCATAGCCTCTTATTGCTTTCAATTTTTTTCTAGTGTCAACATAGAACAACAGGAGTGTTGTGTCAATTTTTGTGATTTTTCGGGGTTGGTTAGGACATTTTTATGCATTAACTGGATTTTCTAGGCATTATATGTGCATAATTCAAATTTGGACTACATGCACATGCTCCAATGCACTAAAGTTGGTTGAAGAATCAAATCTGTGTCCTTGGGTGAATTTCTAGGTCCCATGCAAGAGATGAGAATGAAATTCAAACACCATCGCACTGTTGATTGCCGGCAAAATGTTGAGATGCCTGGTTTTTAATTCTAGTAAATCCAAAACTCGTCTGAAATTCATGAAACTTGGCATGCTATCATGGAGCGACATCAACATGCCATGGTAAAAAATTTGTCCCATTTGGGGCAGGTCCGGGTATAAGCTTCTCACAAACTAGAGCTTCTCACAACAAGCATGATGGTTTCGATAGGGAATGTCCCACCTTTGGGGATCAAAACGATATCCATTGCCTGTTATTGCTTTCAAATTTTTTCTCGTGTCAAGATAGAACAACAGGAGTGCTGTGTCATTTTTTGGGTTTTTCGGGGTTCGTTTGGACATTTTTATGCATTAACTGAGTTTTCAATGCATTTATGTGCATAATTCAAATTTGAACTACAAGCACATTCTCTAGTGCATATAAATTGGTTGAAAAATCAAATATGTGTCCTTGGGTGCATGCTTAGGTCCCATGCAAGAAATGGGAATGAATCTCAAACACCAGGGCACCGTTGATTGCCGGTAAAACATTAAGATGGCTGGTTTTTAAATTCTAGTAAATCCAAAACTCGTCTGAAATTCATGAAACTTGGCATGCTATCATGGAGCGGCATAAACATGCCGTGGTAAAAAAATTGTCCCATTTGGGGCAGGTTTGGGTATACGCTTCTGACAACCCAGAGCTTCTCACAACAAGCTTGATGGTTTCGGTAGGGAACGTATGTCCCACCTTTGGGGACGAAGCGATATCCATGACCTCTTATTGCTTTCAAAAAATTTCTTGTGTCAACATAGAACAACAGGAGTGTTGTGTCAATTTTTAGGATTTTTGGGGTTCGTTTGGACATTTTATGCATTAACTGAGTTTTCTAGGCATTTTATGTGCATAATTCAAATTTGAACTACATGCACATGCTCCCGTGCATATAAATTGGTTGAAAAATTACATGTGTTTCCTTGGGTGCATGCTTAGGTCCCATGCAAGAGACGGGAATGAATTTCAAACACCAGGGCACTGTTGATTACCAGCAAAACATTGAGATACCTGGTTTTTAAATTCTGGTAAATCCGACACTCGTCTGAAATTCATGAAACTTGGCATGCTATCATGGAGCGGCATCAACATGCCGTGGTGAAAATTTTGTCCCATTTGGGGCAGGTTTGGGTATAAGCTTCTCACAAACCAGAGCTTCTCACAACAAGCATGATGGTTTCGATAGGGAACGTACCACCTTTGGGGACGGGACAATATCCGTTGCCTCTTATTGCTTTCAAAAAATTTCTAGTGTCGACATAAAACAACAGGAGTGTTGTGTTTAATCTTGGAATTTTTCGGGGTTCGTTTGGCCTTGTTTATACATTAACTGGGTTTTGTAGTCATTTTATGTGCATAATTCAAATTTGAACTACAAGCACATGCTCCAAAACATGGCACTGTCGATTGCCGGCAAAACATTGAGATGCCTGGTTTTTAAATTCTAGTAAATCCAAAACTCGTCTGAAATTCATGAAACTTGGCATGCTATCATGGAATGGCACCCGACATGCTGTGGTATTTTCCGTGTCCATTTTGAGAGAATGCGCACTCGAATAATGACAGCCAACAAAGGCATTTTGAAAAAATAGCTGCCACTTTAATATCTCAAACATTTGTAGAATTCAAACCGTGTGCGTTCAATTAACCATTCACGTGACGCCACGTGTCTTGGTTTTAATGGCTGTAGGAGGTGCCGTGCGGACAACTATTTGACCTTGGTGAGCAGGAGGCGTCTGGCCTTGATCCCGGTCTGTGGTGACCGAGAGGCGTGCAAGTCGTTCTCAATGCGCAGGCTCACCGGGAAGCGTCACGGTATCTGTTGCGGAGGCTCACCGAAAGCGATCCTTTGACTTCCATGGCCGCCCGCCTTCCTATCCATTAATGGCGCCCGGGCACGCTATTTAATCTGGGCGGCCTTCTTGTTTCGCCTCCCATTCCTCCCTCCCGCAGACCTCCACCAATGCCATGGCGCAGAATCGATCATCCGCACTAGTCTTCAAGTTTGGTGAAGTCGACTCGGAAGGAGGAGATAGAAAATAAGGAGGAATGGGGCCTCATGGACATTGCCCAGAATGAGCTGGCCGCGGCGGTTGCTGCCTGATACGTCTCCAACGTATCTATAATTTTTGATTGCTCCATGCTATATTATCTACTGTTTTGGACTATATTGGGCTTTATTTTCCACTTTTATATTACTTTTGGGACTAACCTATTAACTGGAGGCCCAGCCCAAAATTGCTGTTTTTTGCCAATTTCAGTGTTTTGAAGAAATGGAATATCAAACGGAGTCCAAACAGAATGAAACCTTCGGGAACGTGATTTTCTCATCAGATATGATCCAGGAGACTTGGACCCTCCGTCAAGAAAGAAGAGAGGCGGTCACGAGGGTGGAGGGAGCGCCCCCCTAGGGCGCCCCCTGCCTCGTGGGCCCCTCGAAGCTCCACCGACGTACTCCTTCCTCCTATATATACCTACGTACCCCCAAACGATCAGAACAGGAGCCAAAAACCTAATTCCACCGCCGCAACCTTCTGTATCCACGAGATCCCATCTTGGGGCCTGTTCAGGAGCTCATGGGAAGGGGAATCGATCACGGAGGGCTTCTACATCATCACCATAGCCCTCCGATGAAATGTGAGTAGTTTACCTCGAGACCTTCGCGTCCATAGTTAGTAGCTAGATGGCTTCTTCTCTCTTTTGGATCTCAATACAATGTTCTCCCCTCTCCGTGGAGATCTATTCGATGTAATCTTCTTTTCGCGGTGTGTTTGTTGAGACCGATGAATTGTGGATTTATGATCAAGTTTATCTATGAACAATAATTGAATATTCTCTGAATTCTTTTATGTATGATTGGTTATCTTTGCACGTCTCTTCGAATTATCAGTTTGGTTTGGCCTACTAGATTGGTTCTTCTTGCAATGGGAGAAGTGCTTAGCTTTGGGTTCAATCTTGCGGTGTCCTTACCCAGTGATAGAAGGGGCAGCAAGGCACATATTGTATTGTTGCCATCGAGGATAACAATATGGGGTTTATATCATATTGCATGAATTTATCCCTCTACATCTTGTCATCTTGCTTAAGGTGTTACTCGTTTTCATTAACTTAATACTCTAGATGCATGCTGGATAGCGGTCGATATGAGTGGAGTAATAGTAGTAGATGCAGGTAGGAGTCGGTCTACTTGTCTCGGACGTGATTCCTATATACATGATCATACCTAGATATTCTCATAACTATGCTCAATTCATCAATTGCTCGGCGATGAATTTGTTCACCCAATCAGAGAAATACTTATGCTCTTGAGAGAAGCCACTAGTGAAATCTATGGCCCCCGGGCCTATTCTCATCATATCAATCTTCCATCACTTTATTATTGTTTTGCTTTTACTTTGCTTTTATTTTACCTTGCATCTTTATACCAAAAATATTATCTATCATATCTATCATATCTCACTCTCGTAAGTGACCGTGAAGGGATTGACAACCCCTAATCGCGTTGGTTGCGTTGAGCTATTTGTGTTGTGTAGGTACGAGGGACTTGCGCGTGGCCTCCTACTGGATTGATACCTTGGTTCTAAAAACCCGAGGGAAATACTTACGCTACTTTGCTGCATCATCCTCTCCTCTTCGGGGAAATCCAACGCAGTGCTCAAGAAGTAGCATCGCTTCGCCCCATGCCATGTATTCATCCCCGTAGCATTGACGGGCTGGTTTGCCGAGCACTATCGTGAAAGTGGAAGTCGCGAAGTCGTGAAATTTAAAGAATTTACGAGTTAATTTAATGTTAGATTCGAATTATCCGAATAGTGGATCGCGACGCCATCATGACAAAGACCATGATGTCAAGCAGTCAATCGACACATTGGACCGTCAAACTCGACAGATGGGGCCCGTTGACCGGGTCAACTGCATCCAAGAAGTTCCGGTCGATCAACAGTCCCGTTGACTTAGTCAAACTTACGTGTGGGTCCCGGTTGTCTTAGGCTGTTAGTTAAGTAACCTAGTTAATTAGTTTAATCTAAGCAGTTAATTAGGTTAAGCTAAATAATTAAGTTAATTAATTCATTTATTAATTAATTTAATTAATATTTCTATTTTTAATTGTTTCCTAAAAAAAACATTCTAGGGCTGGGCCCCGGATGTCGATGGCGGGGCTTAACAGGCGTCGGTTCTCAGGCGTTAGCACCTGCCTGACGGGCGCCACCGTCACCGACCGAGGTGCTGGCCGGGCGTGAGCGCCAGCGAGGGGCTTGGCTGGCGAGGCCGGGCGAGGGTAGTGGAACGCAGCGTAGAGGGGCCGGTGACGTGGCGGGTGGCGAGCCGGTCTTGGCGGTGTCGGCGGCTGGAGAGGCTGAGGCCGGGGTGAGGAAGGGCGCAGCCATATGGGCCAGCGAGAGCGCTGGCCAAGAAGGCGCCAGACGGGCGAGGTGCACAAGGACACGGCGGGTCGAGGCCATGCGTGGGCGCGCGAGCAACGACGGGAGGAGGGCAAGGCCCTGGTGCGTTCGGGAAGGGCGCGGTCAGCGCTGGCGAGGACGCCACGGGCGCGGGGTCAGAGAGGGGAGAGAGAGGAGGAGGAGGGGGTTTCCTCACCCCACGTTGCAGGGGAACAAGCGGCGAGGCTCGAGGTGGCTGCTCGAGGGGGAGACGAGGGTGCGTTCCAGTGAGGTGGCTCCTGCGGCGGGGTCCCGGGCGGCGGCGACGCGGCGTCGGCGTCGCGGCGAGGAGGAGGCCGTCGGGGAGGAGATGAGGAGGCGTCCGGCGAGGTAGCTCCGGTGAGGTCCAGGTCGATGGCTGACCACGGCGTGGCGGCAAGCACCCGGCAGTGGGAGAGGCGCGAGTTCGAGCGCCCCCGATCCCGATCTGGATCGGGGGGGGAGAGCGAGGAGTGGGGGAGAGGGGGGACGTGGGCTAGGGTTCGGTCATGTGAGGGTTATGGGGAGTGGGGGGCGGCGGCTGGGCGGTGGGCAACACAGCTCTTGGGTAGCTGGGCTAGTTGGCCCAGGGGTTTGGGGGGGATTTCCTTTTCTCTCTAGTTTTGTTAGGTTTGTTTTTTATTCTTTTCTTTTCTGTTTTAATTTTTTAAATTTTATTTAGGCCTTTTACGAACAGGTGCTTTCTGCACTATACTTACCTAGGCAATAATCTGCACACTCCGAACATTTTTATTTTATTGTTTGAATTTAACTTTTTGACATTTGACAATATTCAAATCTTGAATTTGAAACGTTTCGAGCTAGGACGTGTTTAGCAACAGTGACAAAGGTGACATGGCATCATTAGCAGAGTTCTACTGTAGCCTAGTTATCTGGGCGTCACAATTCTCCTCCACTACAAGAAATCTCGTCCCGAGATTTTAAGAGGTGGAGTAAGGGGAAAAGATTTGGTTACGAAATTCTAACGAATCTTCTCGGTCTTGGTTGCTCATGTCGGAGAGGTCGATCCATTATGTTGATGTCTTCATTTCTACGCTTCAGGTCATCTTGATGAAGTCGGCATCCTTTCCTCAAGAACTCCATCGTACTTACGAAAGAATAAAGGGTGGGCATTCCGGGAGAACAGACGTCTGCAAGGTCGACTATCTGGTCGATAACATCGAGGAAGGTGGCGGAAAGTAACTCTTGAATTGAAACTTAACGAATTATCGAGAGCAAAGTAAGAAAGTACCACGAGAAGTTCCAAGCGGTTAGGCAATCGTTCGATGCCTGTTACCGGGCGTGAAAGGGGATCAAAGCAACGGAATAATTATTGTGTTTGATACCAGAATTGATGATCAACAGGCAGGTGGCCCGTGAATTACCTACAAAGTCAAGCGCGAGGAATAACTTTGACAACAGGGTGTACAGGAGAGTCAGGTTTTGATCCTGGGACCGGTGGGTTACGGGCCCACCATGTGGGTTAAAAATAGGAGCGGTGGCATCTCGCGCAGTCCACGATAGCAAGGCATGTCGTAGGGTAGCCTATCGCTATGTAGGCAACAATGTCGGTACCAAGGGCGAGGGACGAAGAGAACCATTTTCCTGCTCGTTGAACGAGGCGGACCAATAGGTAAAGTTCTCGTCCATCGGTGGTGACCGGAATGCTATCTACAATTTCAACGGGGTCTTACTGACACGGTTGTACACCAAGGTGTTTACATAAGCAGAAGAATATTACTGCTTAGATCCTATGGATCACAAGGGAGGTTAAACAAATCAATGGAAAGGAAAATGTGATCATCAGATCGTATGGAACAATGGAAAGGAAAATGTGTTTGACACATATACCAGGGTATACCCTTCCCAAGGACAAGCAGAGCAAGATATCCACGACGGGATAGAAAGTAGAAACCATTTAGGTAAGGGAGAGGAATTTGATGACAAAACCCATACAACGGTGTTTTGGATAATTGATAAAGAAAACATAACATTTTGTTTCAAGTGTTCTTATCGAAGATCGAGCATCACAGACATGCTTCGAGATAGCATTGACATGGTCATCGGTGAAGATCGACTTTGGAAACACAAAGGATCCATCAGAATAACTTGTTAAAAAGTCATTCAATTTCCTCATGGAAGAATGGTTAACCTTGTTAAAAGGAAAATATAACAATAGGTCCTCCGCCAATGCGCTAGGCATGATATCACCTTACGGGTCATATAAAGACCAACGTTATAACTCTTGGAATATATGTTCCAGCCATCATATCGACCGAGTTTCAGATCTGATTGGTGTCGAGATACCTCGGACTCGGGATGCACGAGAAGAAGAGGTGCAACAAAAATTGACGGGATGACATTGTAAGATTCTCGGGAAATGAACTATGGAAGCAAGTTCCGAAACCAGAGTTCATCATTAAACCAAGGAGAGGATGAGGAAGTGGCTGACGGACTCAGCGATAATTCAACGAGGTATCCAAAAAGATGCATCTCCTCAATTATGTGGATAAGGAGGTAGCATTTGTCAGATCAAATGATATAATGAAGCATGTTTGAGGAAACCATACACAATTAAACATTGGTTGTGAGGTGCGCCCGAAATATGGGTTGGGCTGCACGACCAATGTCAAAATGGTGATTCAATAATCAATAGTCTAAGAATGAATGACCGACCATCAACTTCAAAGCAATAGGGTTGCTATAAGGGCAGAATTCAAACAACACCGTTCACTTGTTGGTACACCGGTTGGAATCAACACGAGGACCAAGAAAGAATGGTGATGGTGAGAAGCATCACAATACCAAGAATTCCTTAAGAGGTGGAGCAGTCCTCACAACATCCTTGATATTAAAAGATGGTAATACTCTAAGGTAAAGAAGAACAAATCTTTGGATAGCAGGGATCTCAAGGTATAACACAAAACACGAACAAGTTTGTGTTGAACGGAAGGCAATAAAGTGGTCGATGATAACACAAATCATCGAGGGCAAGGATGGTATTTCTTATCATGAATTCAATTGATATCCTGGAAGAGCTCAAAATGTTGATGATGATCACGACACAATTGTCGAGAGGTTTATCTTGAGTGTAATCGATCGGCGATGACATCAAGTCAAAGGAATGATGAAGCGAAAGGTTATTGGAACCAAGGACACGACACAAACTCGAAATCAAGTTTGCTGTTCGAGGAGAATTGATATGACGAGGAAGATCGATGCATGATTTGCTCATCATCGAAAATTGTGCTCTGGGAAAAAGAACTAGGTAGCACGATAAGGATATAGCCAATCAGGCTAGGAATGACTTCAAGGATTATTAAACTCATAAGCAACGAAAATTACTTAGAGTTATCATATCGGAGCGCGGAGTCGATTCGCTTATGGATGTTCTCTGTTGACGACAACCCAGAACCCGTGGGGTCACTATGACAGGGAAGGTACTACTTCATCAGAATTTCATAAGATATATCCTCGAGATACCATGGGGGTAATACACGACGGTAGCTCAAAGTAAAGGTTGGACTGGGGTATTGACCCGCAGAAGACAAATGCTTAAACTTGGCCGAGAAATGGGATCAAAGAAGAACAATATGGTCAGAACCATAGCCGCAAGGGGTCCAATTTAATGACACCGAAAGAATTACTCGAATGAGTAAATATTTGGCAAGAAGCTTCCATGATAAGTTTCACATCGGGTCCATGGGCATGAACACAGAGTTCAAGGTCGACTCCCACTTCTTTAATGCATAACCTTTCATTCACTTCTCGTCTTCAAAGAAGTTGTAGGGTAGAAAATTATCCGTAAAACACCGGAAGGGTAACTTGTGAAAACCGCTTCGGGTTCATACGGTTTTAGGGAAGGTATAGGTTCAACCCATCGGGGCATGTTAGGAACATATACTACGAACTTCGGGAGTAATAACACAAGCTCGAGCGAGCATCGTTGGCCAATTCAGAGAATAGGATTTACCATTGGCATTATGTATCAGGGAAAGAACTTCCAACGTGATTGAATATGAAGGACGTTGTCAGATAAAATCCAAGAAAGGACTTGATGGTCCACAAAGGATCTGATGTGAGTATCGGTACTCAACCAGAAGAGGAAAGAATGCAAATGCAACAGGTTATGGAATCATCTGAATAATTCGAAGCTTAAATGCAAAGGAATTATGATTCCAAATCGAAGGATCGGAAGCAGATGCTCTGATCAAGGATGGATAAGTTCAATAGACTTAGGGGCACAATCGACGACAATTTAATTGGCGAGAACCAGTTCATGATTAAAACGACGTCTGAGCTGGAAGGATGAATTCTAGGATCTGTTTGAGGATTGCGAGCAATCGCAACAAATCGAATCAACGGACTCAAAATGACAATGACAATGGATGTCAACAAGATTACTAGACTTAAGGGATTTACCATAATGCAAGCAATCAAGAATTTCAAGAGCAATAGGATGCTCAAGATTTTCTAAGATCGAATGATATTTCGAGGATTGGTGACATACATGAATCAACTGGGGATGAGTGGATACTCGGTAAGTGCGAGAAATTATCCGTAGGGGTATTCATGTAGCAAAGAACTTCAAGGCAGTAGGCACAAAGTATTCTGGGAACATTAGAGAGAGTTTCGAGGTATCTTGTAATAACAAGATCGACTGGGTATAAAGTAAGAACGACGGGTGTAAGTATTTACCCATAGGGATATTGCAGGTGTAGGAAATTGCAAAAGCAACGGGCACAAGGTCTCGGGAGAATATCGGAAGGTATCTTCGGAATCCTTCGATGCACAAAGTAATCATCTGGACTGAAGAGGCTCTCCGGGAGAAAGTATTGTCGAGAACCTAAAGTTAATTTTGTTTTTAGCAAAATCATTTAACCCGAATAGAAGAGAGCTCAGAGTCCCAGAATATAGGTCGAGGAATAAAAGATCCTAATACCACCCAATGGCGACGTGGGCCCGTAAGCCGCACAGCCATGTTAGTAAAAACCTTTCAATGACTAGACTCAACTTCGGCCAAGGAGTTGGAAAGGGGGATTCCTACAGGCAGTCGGCTCTGATACCAACTTGTGACGCCCCCGATTCAATCGTACACTAATCATGCACGCAAACGCAGTACGATCAAGATCGGTGACTCACGGGAAGATATCACAACACAACTCTAAAAACATAAATAAGTCATACAAGCATCATAATACAAGCCAGGGCCTCAAGGGCTCGAATACAAGTGCTTTCGATCATAGACGAAGTCGGCCGGAAGCAACAATATCCGAGTACGTATATAAGTTAAACAAGTTTGCCTTAAGAAGGCTAACACAAACCAGGACCATGATCGAAAAGAGGCACATGCCTCCTGCAGGATCCTCCTAACTACTCACCGGTCGCCGTCGCTGGCTGCACGTAGTAGTAGGCACCTCCGGTGTAGTAGGAGTCGCCCTCGACGGTGGCGTCGCTCCTGGGCTCCATCGTCTGCAGTTGCGACAATCGGGTAAAGAAAGGGGGAAAAGGGGAACAAGGCAACCGTGAGTACTCATCCAAAGTACTGCAAGCAAGGAGCTACACTACATATGCATGGATATATGTGTAAAGGCATATCGGTGGACCGAATCGCAGAATGCCGTAATAAGAGGGGATAGCTAATCTGTCGAAGACTATGCTTCCGCAGCCTCCGTCTTGCGTAATGTAGAAGAGAGTAGATCAAGTCCTCCAAGTAGCATCGCATAGCATAATCCTACCCGCGATCCCTCCTCGTAACCACGATAGAGAGCGACCACCGGGTTGTATCCGCACTTGGAAGGGTGTGTTTTATTAAGTATCCGGTTCTAGTTGTCATAAGGTCAAGGTACAACTCCAAGTCGATCCCTGCTATCAAGATCACGCTTATTCGAATAGATTAACTTCACTGCAGGGTGCACCACATTACCCGACACGCCGATCCCATTTGGCGGACACACTTTCTGGGTCATGCCCGCGCGGAAGATCAACACGCCGCAGCCCCACCTAGGCATAACGAGAGGTCAATTGACGCCGGTCTAAACCTAAGCGCACACGGTGCGGGCCCATCGCCTTAGCACACACTTGCGACGCTGCGGCGGCCGGCAGAACCTAGCCTAGCGTGCGTTCGGCCCAATCCGTGGCGTGCCGGCTCCGTCATTGACGCCAGAAATGCTTCGGTGATACCACGACGCGGTTGCCCATATCTTGTCCCACGTGGCGGTTAGTGCGTATAAGATCACGACCCAACTCAGATCAAATACCAAGATCTCGTTAAGCGTGTTAAGTATCCGCTGAACGCCGAACAGGCTGTGCCCACCTCTCACCCGTAGTCTCAACCTGCCCTAACGCCTCCGCCACAAAGATCCACATAGAGGGCCGTTGGGACAAAGGTCCTTTCAGCCCCAATCCGTGAATCACTCATGGTGCTCCACAAGCCGACCGACTTTAGTCACCACATGTATCATGTATAAAGTATATAGTATATACCCGTGATCACCTCCCAAGTGATCCGGCCCGATAGTATAGCACAGCATTTTGACAAGAATGTAGGGCCACCGATGGAAAACTAGCATCCTATACTAGGCATGTAGGATTGTAGGTAAAGGTAACAACTTGATAGTAGCAAGGACAAAGCTATGCATCGTGATAGGATTAACGGAAAGTCAGTAACATGCTACACTACTCTAATGCAAGCAGATAGAGAAGAATAGGCGATATCCGGTGATCAAGGGGGCTTGCCTGGTTGCTTTGGCGAAGGAGAGGTCGTCAACTCCTTAGTCGTCTTTGGAGTAGCGGCGTCGGTCTCGCAGATCTCTGAGAGAAGAGGGGGAAGAAACAATAAATACAAGGTAAACGTAAGCAAGGCGGTGCATGACAAGACAATGCGCGGTGCTAGGTGTGCCCTAACGCGGTAGTAGGTGATACCGATGAAGGGGGGAAACATCCGGGAAAGTTTCCCCAGTGTTTCGCGTTTTCGGACAGAGGAACCGGAGGGGGAAAGTTGCGTGTTCGATAGGTTAGGGGGGTGTGGCGGACGCACGGGTTGCATATTCGGAATCGTCTCGTCGTTCTAAGCAACTTTCATGTACAAAACATTTTCATCCGAGCTACGGTTTATTTATTATGATTTTTCCAAGTTTTTAAAGAATTTCTGGAGTTAATTTAATGTTAGATTCGAATTATCCAGAATAGTGGATCGGTGACGTCATCATGACAAGACCATGATGTCAAGAGGTCAATCGACACATTGACCGTCAAACTCGACAGATGGGGCCCGTTGGACCGGTCAATCGCAGACAACAAGAAGTCCGAACAAGTAACAGTCCGTTGACTTAGTCAAACTTACGTGTGGGTCCCGGTTGTCTTAGACTGTTAGTTAAGTAACCTAGTTAATTAGTTTAATCTAAACAGATTAATTAGGTTAAGCTAAATAATTAAGTTAATTAATTCATTTATTAATTAATTTAATTAATATTTTATGTTTTAATTGTTTCTTAAAAACATTCTAGGGGCTGGGCCCCGGATGTCGATGGCGGGCTTAACGGCGTCGGTTCTCGGGCGTTAGCACCACCTGACGGCGCCACCCGTCAATGACTGAGGCGCTGGCGTGAGCGCCGAAGAAGCGGGGGCATGGCGAGGCCATGAGGGTAGCGAACGCGCGTAGAGGGGCCATGACTGTATGGCGGAGTGGGCAGCAGGCGGCGTCGGCGGCGCCGAGGTCATGAGCGGGGTGAGGGGAAGGGGCGCAGCCAGATGGGCTGGCCGAGAGCGCGCAGCAGCTCAAAGGCTGACAGGCGAGGTGCACAAGGACGCCATGGTCGAGGCCATGCGTGCCTTGAGCAACGGCGGGAGGAGGGCAAGGCCACTGGTGCGTCCGGGAGGCGCGGTCGGCCAATGAGGACGCCACGGGCGCTGGGTCGAGAGGAGAGAGAGGAGGAGGAGGGTTTCCTCACCCCGTTGTGGGAACATGGCGAGGCTCGAGGTGGCTGCTCGAGGGGGAGACGAGGGTGCGTTCCAGTAAGGTGGCTCCTGCGGCGGGGTCCCGGGCGGCGGTGACGCGGCGTCGGCGTCGCGGCGAGGAGGAGGCCGTCGGGGAGGAGATGAGGAGGCGTCCGGCGAGGTAGCTCCGGTGAGGTCAGTCGATGGTCGACACATGGGCTTGTGAAAAGCACCCCATGAGTGGGAGGCCTTGAGTTCGAAGGCCCCGATCCCGATCTGGATCGGGAGGGAGAGCGAGGAGTGGGGAGAGTGGGGGCGTGGGCTAGGGTTCGATCGCCCGAGGGGTTATGGGAGTGGGGGCGGCACTGGGCGGTTGGGCGGCTTTGGCTCTTGGTTAAGCTGGGCCTAGATTGGCCCGGGGTTTGGGGGGTTCCTTTTCTCTCTAGTTTTGTTAGGTTTTTTATTCTTTTCCTTTTACATTTTAATTTTTTAAATTTTATTTAGGCCTTTTCTAAACAGGTGCTTTCTGCACTATAATTACCTAGGCAATAATCTGCACACTCCGAACATTTTTATTTTATTGTTTGAATTTATTTTTTTGACATTTGACAATATTCAAATTTTGAATTTGAAACGTTTCGATCTAGGACGTGTTTAGCAACAGTGACAAAGGTGACATGGCATCATTAGCAGAGTTTTACTGTAGCCTAATTATCTGGGCGTCACATTTGTTTTATAGAAACTATTGATCTATCATGCTTCACTTAGATTATTTTGAGAGTCTTAAATAGCATGGTAATTACTTAAAAATCTTAATATGCTTGGTATTCAAGATTTATAAAACTTTCTTTTGAGTGCGTTGAATACTAAGAAATGTTTGATGCTTGATAATTGTTTTGAGATATGAAGATGGTGATATTAGAGTCATGCTAGTGGAGTAGTTGTGAATTTGAGAAATACTTGTGTTAAAGTTTGTGATTCCCGTAGCATGCACGTATGGTGAACCGTTATGTGATGAAGTCGGAGCATGATTGTAACATCCCAAAATTCTAAATTTTGGAATGTTATATTAAATAGATAGATTTGATTGATTGTTTGATTATTGTGTGATTGATTGACTGAACGTGAGTGAATTTGAAACTTTTGAAAGTTAAATGAGAGGGAATAAAAGGACTTTCCCAAACTTTCATTTTTGCTTTTATGCTCTCCGAGAATTCAAATTATTTTCACCACAAAACCCTGGAGAGAAGATGACATGACTTCTTCCATTTATTTAAATGACAAGGGGTGTTGAAAATATTTTAATTTCATTTGAGAATATTTCCAATTATGAAACTTTATGCAACTCAATGATTTTCACGAGCGAAGATAAAATGACTTCTTCAAATTATATGAAATATGAGTTGGGAGTTTCAAAGGATTAAATTCGAAGTTCTTTTGAATTTATTTTCAATTTGGAGTTATTTGAGTCTTATTCAAATTATTTTTCTCCAAAAATAAAATATATGGAAAATAGGGTAACATGATTCCCTACATCGTAAAATTGGAGAGAAATAAATTTGAATTAATTTTGGTATTTTAAAAATGATTTTTGTTGGATTTTATTAGAGCGAGAAGCACTCTATGCTTTATTTGAATTTGTGTGTATTTTATTTGACTCTACAAAAATGTTCAGCTTGTAGGAAATCTTTTTCTGAAAATTTTGATATATAATATGCCTATATTATATTTCTGTTTTTCTTTTGTTTATTTCTTTGGTATCTCTTTATTTAAAAAAACTTTCTCCTCCTCACGACCGGGCCCAATTTAGCCTTGACCAGCCACGGCCAGCCAGCCCACGTCGCCCACAAGACGAAGCCCGACGCTTGGAGTTCCCACGGTCGGATCCGCTCCGCCGCCATAACCGCTGGTTTCTTTTTCGGTCCGGTAATAAACCACCCCGGTCCGACGGTTTTTTTAAGGTTTCGGTTTTCGTTTAAAAAACCCGTTTTTTATTTAGTTAGTTTAAATAGTGGGCGTTCGCTAGTTTAGTTTCTGGAGCGAACGAATTCATTATATTAGGTTCTGTAACGAACGTTCGCTACTTAGTCTTTTTCTTTTATTTTAAGTTATCTGCCAGGGACCTAGTTGTAGTTGTTTTATTTACCGTTTAGCCCCTGGTTTTCAAACGACCGCATCTTTTTACTCGTTTGTCCAAATCCAACGAAACCAACGCCCACTTCTTCGTTACGATCTCCTCTATCCAGTAATCCAACTTAAATATGTTTTTGAAAGTTTAAAAAATTGAATTAGATCAGATTTGAATTTGAACTTCGTTTGATCATAACTTGAGTTTTGTAACTCCGATTTAGTTGATTCTTTTTGCAAATCGAAGCTCTTGACCTAAATTTTCTGATAAGGCCAAATTCACATAATTTTGGTACTGTTAGAAATTGTTTTATGTTGCAAGAGTTATTTGCTTGGTTTTGATGTTTTTCAAATCGTACTCTTCGTTCTTTCCGATCTTTTGAGTGATTGCTTGTGTGTGGTTACTATTGCTTGCTTACGATAGATTGAAAGGAGTGTGACGAGTAGATCAATCCCAAGTTTTGAGTGCGAATCATCTTCTTCAAGATTGTAGGCAAGTTCACACTTTGATCATATCCCTTTTCATACCCAGTTTTTATGCATTAGTTTCAACCCTCAAACATTGCATGAGTAGGATTGATAACATGTGGGTATCGGGAAGTAGTTGATGAGGTAGGAACCTATTGCCCTGCATTCAAACCTTGGGAGTTACTATTACGTTGCTTATATTGCTATACTATGCTCGTGAGACGTGGATTGGGTTTTGAGAGTATTCATGATGTATGTGAGATTGTTAATTAATGGTTTACTTAAGGTGGCAACTTAAACACACATCCTGGGTGGATTGAGGCACTTGGGTATTCCAGATTGCTGTCTAGGCACTGGGTAGACCAGATTGCCTGCTTTTTAGGGACCGCCACCCAAGCTCAAAGGGATCATAAGATTATTCATGCTAGAAACTTCCGTGTGCAGCCACATGCTATTATGGGCTCTAGCATAGTTGACTAAGTCGTCATGAACTCTTACGGTGGTAGACTAGCGGATGTAGGGAAAGTAGGTGTACCGGTCTACCCATCGTAAGGTGCTAGCGCTCGAAAGACTATGTCTCGGTCATTCGTTTCTCAAACACCATGTAGTGCGAGAAAACCAACGGAGGAGATCGAGTGATGTGGGGAAAAGTGCGCAACCTCTGCAGAGTGTATAAACTAATCATGATTAGCCGTGTCCCCGGTTATGGATGTTTTGAGTATGTAGTACTTGGATTATCCTGTTGATCTCATCATGTTACTTTAAATAATTTTGTTGGGTTAATGATGATATTTTTAATTGGGATTGAGAATCTTTGTCAACCATTCTCAATGTTTAACAACCACCATGATAGTTAAATAAAATTTATTCCTTTGCGGTAGGGAAAAATTGGCTTTTCAAGAAAACATTGTAACCATAGAGCCTCCACCACCAAATATGCATGTAGAGATAGCCATTATTCATCATTGCTCTATGGTGTGAATTTGCCAAGACATTCAATGTCTTTGACCCTTGTGGCTGCAACGTCTCATGTTGCAGGATCTTCGACGAGTAAGTGATACGTTAGGGTTACGATTTCTACACTCAACTTTGTCGTTGGTGTTGATGGGAATCCACAACCTTGTTACTTCCGCTATTTGGATTGAGGTAATAGTATTTACGTTATTTATACATGTGATTTACCTCTGTTATAAATCCTCGAGTACCGTGTATGTCAGCATACCGATCCAGGGATGACACTTAAGCACAAAGACTTGATCCATTCGGGTCGGGTCGCTACAATGATTTATTTATTGATTGTCTTCCTTATGAGTGGCGGTCGGGGACGAGCGATGGTCTTTTCCTACCAATCTACCCCCCTAGGAGCATGCGCGTAATACTTTGCTTTGACAACTTCTAGATCTTTGCAATAAGTATATGAGTTCTTTATGGTGATGTTGAGTCCATGGATTATCGCACTTTTCCTTCCTTCCAAAGATTGCTAGCCTCTCTAATACCGCGCACCTTTCACGGGTATCATACACCTACCATATACCTTCCTCAAAACAGCCATCATACCTACCTATCATGGCATTTCCATAGCCATTCCGAGATATATTGCCATGCAACTTTCCACCATTCCGTTTATTATGACACGCTCCATTATTGTCATATTGCCTAGCATGATCATGTAGTTGACATTGTATTTGTGGCAAAGCCAATTGCCTCATAATTCTTTCATACATGTCACTCTCGATTCATTGCATATCCCTAAGACATCACGGAGAGGCATTCATATAGAGCCATATTTTGTTCTAAGCATCGAGTTGTAATTGTTGAGTTGTAAGAAAAATAAAAGTGTGATGATCATCATTTTTAGAGCATTGTCCCAAGTGAGGAAAGGATGATGGAGACTATGATTCCCCCACAAGTCGGGATGAGACTCGGACGAAAAATAAAAAGAAAGAAAGAAAAGAGGCCATAAAAAAGATAAAAGGCCCAAATAAAAAATGAGAGAAAAGAGAGAAGGGACAATGTTACTATCCTTTTACCACACTTGTGCTTCAAAGTAGCACCATGATCTTCATGATAGAGAGTCTCTCATTTTGTCACTTTCATATACTAGTGGGAATTTTCATTATAGAACTTGGCTTTTTATATTCCAATGATGGGCTTCCTCAAATTGCCCTAGGTCTTCGTGAGCAAGCGAGTTGGATGCACACCCACTTAGTTCCTTTTGTTGAGCTTTCATATACTTATAGCTCTAGTGCATCCGTTGCATGGCAATCCCTACTCACATTGATATCTATTGATGGGCATCTCCATAGCCCGTTGATACGCCTAGTTGATGTGAGACTATCTTCCCTCCTTTTGTCTTCTCCACAACCACCATTCTATTCCACATATAGTGCTATATCCATGGCTCACGCTCATGTATTGCGTGAAGATTGAAAAAGTTTTGAAAATTTTAAAGTATGAAACAATTGCTTGGCTTGTCATCGGGGTTGTGCATGATTTAAATACTATGTGTGGTGAAGATAGAGCATAGCCAGACTATATGATTTTGTAGGGATAACTTTCTTTGGCCATGTTATCTTGAGAAGACATAATTGCTTTGTTAGTATGCTTGAAGTATTATTATTTTTTATGTCAATATGAACTTTTTTCTTGAATCTTTTGGATCTGAATATTCATACCACAATTAAGAAGATTTACATTGAAATTATGCCAAGTAGCACTCCGCATCAAAAATTCTTTTTTATCATTTACCTACTCGAGGACGAAAGGGGAATTAAGCTTGGGGATGCACGATACGTCTCCAACGTATCCATAATTTTTGATTGCTCCATGCTATATTATCTCTGTTTTGGACTATATTGGGCTTTATTTTCCACTTTTATATTACTTTTGGGACTAACCTATTAATCGGAGGCCCAGCCGAAATTCTTTGTTTTTGCCTATTTCGGTGTTTGAAGAAAGCGAAATATCAAACGGAATCAAACGGAATGAAACCTTGAGGAGCATTGATTTTCTCATCGAGATATGATCCAGCGAGACTTGGACCCTCCGTCAAGAAAGAAGAGAGGCGGTCAAGAGGGTGGAGGGCGCCCCTAGGCGCGCCCCTCGCCTCGTGGGCCTCGAGCTCCACCGACGCATCCTTCCTCCTCCTATATATACCTCATTGCCCCCAAGCGATCGAATCACGGAGCCAAAACCTAATTCCACCGCCGCAACCTTCAGACTCCACGAGATCCCATCTTGGGGCACATTAGGAGCTCATGGGAAGGAATCAATCACGGAGGGCTTCTACATCATCACCATAGCCCCTCAGGTGAAGTGTGAGTAGTTTACCTCAGACCTTCGGGTCCATAGTTAGTAGCTAGATGACTTCTTCTCTCTTTTTGGATCTCAATACAATGTTCTCCCCTCTCTCGTGGAGATCTATTCGATGTAATCTTCTTTTTTCGCGGTGTGTTTGTTGAGACCGATGAATTGTGGGTTTATGATCAAGTTTATCTATGAACAATATTTGAATCTTCTCTGAATTCTTTTATGTATGATTGGTTATCTTTGCAAGTCTCTTCGAATTATCAGTTTGGTTTGGCCTACTAGATTGGTTCTTCTTGCAATGGGAGAAGTTCTTAGCTTTGGGTTCAATCTTGCGGTGTCCTTACCCAGTGATAGAAGGGCAGCAAAGGCACGTATTATATTGTTGCCATCGAGGATAACAAGATGGGGTTTATATCATATTGCATGAATTTATCCCTCTACATCATGTCATCTTGCTTAGGCGTTACTCTGCTTTCATTAACTTAATACTCTAGATGCATGCTTTGGATAGCGGTCGATGAGTGGAGTAATAGTAGTAGATGCACGGTAGGAGTCGGTCTACTTGTCTTGGACGTGATGCCTATATACATGATCATACCTAGATATTCTCATAACTATGCTCAATTACATCAATTGCTCAGCAGTAATTTGTTCACCCACCGTAGAAATACTTATGCTCTTGAGAGAAGCCACTAGTGAAATCTATGGCCCCCGGGCCTATTCTCATCATATCAATCTTCCATCACTTTATTATTGTTTTGCTTTTACTTTGCTTTTATTTTACCTTGCATCTTTATACCAAAAATATTATCTATCATATCTATCATATCTCACTCTCGTAAGTGACCGTGAAGGGATTGACAACCCCTAATCGCGTTGGTTGCGTTGAGCTATTTGTGTTGTGTAGGTACGAGGGACTTGCGCGTGGCCTCCTACTGGATTGATACCTTGGTTCTCAAAAACTGAGGGAAATACTTACGCTACTTTGCTGCATCATCCTCTCCTCTTCAGGGAAATCCATCAGAGTGCTCAAGAAGTAGCACTGCCCCCGCTCCCAGCCTCGCGCCCGCGCCAACGACCATCCCCGTAGCATTGACGGGCTGGTTGCCGAGCACTATCACAGAGATGGAAGCCGCGGGAGTCAGCGAGGTCTCTGCGGACCCGCATGAGCTCGTGTACATGCCACCGCCAGTGCACATGACCGTGCCGTCTGCATCCCTCCACCCGGCGTGGCGCCACACTGCGTGCGTTTGGCTGCACTGCGGCGCCCGTGCCGTCTTGCATCGCCCCCCTCAGCCGCATGGGACTCTTTCGACCGCTACCTCTCAGCGGTGCCAGTTGCCGTCCTCCCGCGCCCCGCCCGTCGATCGCGCGATGGCATGGTGTTTGATTTACAAGTGAAGAACATTTTGTGCTGCCTTGAAGACTTCAACAACGGCGCCCCGGAGGACGACAACGACAACGATGGTGCGGCACGCCCGCCTCCGGCCATGGGAAATAGTTTTTGGGGTTTAATACTGTATCTCGAATTCTCGATCATATGAATATAAATTCGTAGGGTGATTGAATGAAAGATATGGTTTGAACGAACTTGCATTTTTCTCTCTTAATGTACAGACTTATCAAACGATTTTCTTTTAGAAAAACGTCAATGGTGAGGGATTCCTGGATTAGGGGGTCCTCGGACGGCCGGACTATATACTTTAGCCGGACTGTTGGACTATGAAGATACAAGATTGAAGACTTCGTCCCGTGTCCGGATGGGACTCTCCTTGGCGTGGAAGGCAAGCTTGGCAACACGGATATGTAGATCTCCTCCCTTGTAACCGACTCTGTGTAACCCTAGCCCCCTCCGGTGTTTATATAGACTGGAGGGTTTAGTCCGTAGGACGACAACAATCATACCATAGGCTAGCTTCTAGGGTTTGGCCTCTACGATCTCGTGGTAGATCAACTCTTGTAATACTCATATCATCAAGATCAATCAAGCAGGAAGTAGGGTATTACCTCCATCGACAGGGGCCGAACACAGGTAAACATCGTGTCCCCGCCTCCTGTTAGCATCCACCTTAGACGCGCGATTCGGGACCCCCTACCCGAGATCCGCCGGTTTTGACACCGACATTGGTGCTTTCATTGAGAGTTCCACTGTGCCGTCACCGTAAGGCTTGATGGCTCCTTCGATCATCGGCAACGATGCGGTCCAGGGTGAGGTTTCCCTCCCCGGACAGATCTTCGTATTCGGTGGCTTCGGAAACTTGAACTATACTGCCGACATCCGCGGAGACTTGACCTTCGACGGATTCGAGCCCACGTCAGGTGCGCCGCACAATCACGACGAGCATGACTTAACTCTGCCGTCGGACAGTGTTCGGGAGATCGCACCTACAACTACTTCGGCCCTCAATCCGGAACAAATTGCGCCATCTGAGGACGGGTGGATAGACCCCGCCACGGAGGCCGCACTCTCAGAGGCGATAGAGCCGAATACTGACTTCACCTCCTACAAGAGCCGTGTTGCCGAACCATTGGATTCATCCCCGGCCACGGGCTCCGAGCCGCTTGCGTCCGTGCCTATCAAATCCGATTGGGCACCGATCATGGAGTTTATCTCTGCGGATATCTTTCAGCACTCGCGTTTGGGCGATGTGCTAAATTGATTAAGGTCTCTCTCCTTGTCAGGAGAACCTTGGCCGAACTATGTCCGGCTAGAATCGGATGCGGATGGCGAAGAAATTCGCTCCCCACCCACCACCAACTTAGTAGCCACTATCGACGATTTAACCGACATGCTCGACTTCGACTCTGAAGACATCGACGGTATGGACGACGATGCAAGAGACGAACAAGAACTACATACCCATGTATACCGGACAGCCACCTCATCACACGATATATATATGGTGGATACACCCAAAGAAAACAATGACGAGGAACGGAAGGATGCGGCGAAGGATAGCTCCCTCGAGAAGCAACCAAAGCGACGGCGTAGGTGCCGCTCCAAATTCCGCCTCGGCAAAAACAGCGATAACAGCGCAGGGAAAAATAACATCCCGGTCGACTCAAGACAAACGGCGACCACATTGACCTAGCGATAGAGCGAGGATGAACCAGAAATGGCGAACATAGTATGAGCCGCTGTCCAATCACGTTGACACCGAGGATAAAGCTCATCAACCTCTCTCCGAAGAGGAAAAGCGAGTGCAGACGACGATGCACACAGAACGTGGAACAGGAGAACCTCCGTAGAAGGCTTATTGCCACCGCAAGAAGTCCGAAGAAGCAAAAGCAAAGGCTTAAGGCCGCGCAGAATACACTCAAAAGTAGATGGAACAAAGTGCTCGACACTGAAGAAAAGTATGGTGGTAGTTTCCATACAAAGAGCTACCCAAAGCGCAAGCTGTTGCCTGAGTTCGATGATGAGGCCATAGAGCCTACACAGCCAAAGAATAAAACGGCCGATCAGCCGGACCGACCACCTCGTGGCCGCAATAGGGCGACTAACGAGGCCGCACATTAGTCAACACATGATTTATGTGAGGACTTGCGCGAAAAATCCGGTATGACCAGGTCCATCTATGGATCTAGGAAGCGCGCTCCGACACAAAATCAAAACCGAACACTACAACCGTCCGAACGCCACGATACCTCCAAATACAGGGGTGCCGCACACCCCCTATGCTTCACCGATGAGGTACTGGATCATGAATTTCCATAGGGATTCAAGCCCGTGAACATAGAGGCGTCTGACGAACGGCGGACCACTGGTGCGGATTGAGGACTTCATCCTCCATATCCATATGGCTCATGGAGGCGATCTCCACGCCTTTAAATACCGCCCCTCAAGTTGAAAGGATCAGCTCGGCCTTTGGCTAAAGAGCCTCCCGAAAATTCAATTGGAAGTTGGGAGTAGCTTGAGGATGCTTTAGGGCTAATTTTCAAGGGACTTATGTCCGACCTCCGGGACCTTGAGCAGAGCGATTTAAGTCATATAATTCAACAGCCCGAGAGTCGGCCCGAAAAGCTTTGGAACAGATTTCTCACTAAGAAGAACCAAATAAATCGACTACTTGCCGGACGCTGAAGCCTTAGCAGCTTTCAAACACAGTGTTCGCGACGAATGGCTCGCCAGACACCTCGGCCAAGAAAAACCAAGGATAATGGCAGCCCTAACAAGCCTCATGACCCGCTTTTGCACGGGCGAAGATATTTGCTGGCCCGTAGTAACACCAATGACCGAGCACATCCGAAGTCGAGGGATGGTAATGGAAAACCACGACGCAGTAAAAGCAAGCGTCGAAATAACAAAGACAGCCTGGACAACACGGCGGTAAACGCCGGATTAAGGGGCTCTCGACCCGGTCAACGTAAAAAGCCTTTCAAAGGAAACAGAGACGGACCGTCCAGCCTCAACAAGATTCTAGGCAAATTATGTCAGATCCATGGGACCTCCGATAAACTTGCAAATCACACCCACAGAGAATGCTGGGTCTTCAAGCAGGCCGGAAAACTAAACGCTGAACACAAGGGGAGGGAGACACCAAGTGAAGACGAGGATGAGCCTCGTCAGCCAAGCACCGGGGATGTAAAAATTCCCACCAGAGGTCAAAACAGTGAACATGATTCACGTAACAGAAAGAAGGAGCAAACATGCATTCCAAGACACAAGCGCCGTAGAGCCTGTCACCCCTAAGTTCAACTCTTGGTTGGCCTGCCCAATCACCTTTGATTGCAGGGATCACCTGACAAGTATCGGGCATGGAGGATTGGCTGCCTTGGTGCTAAACCCAATTATCGACGGATACCATCTCACCCAAGTCCTCATGGACGGCGGCAGTAGTCTTAATCTGATATATTGGGACACAGTTCGCAAAATGGGGATAGACCCGACAAGAATTAGAGTAATACTACCTTTAAAGGAGTAATACCAGGCTCAGAGGCCCGATGGACGGGCTCTCTAGTATTAGAGGTTGTATTCGGTTCTCCTGACAACTTCCGAAGTGAAAAATTAACATTCGACATCGCTCCATTCCGAAGCGGCTATCAAGCACTACTCGGAAGAACAGCTTTCGCTCGTTTTAAGGCAGTACCGCATTACGCTTCTCTTAAGCTTAAGATGCCCGGTCCCAGAGGCATCATCACAGTTACCGGAAATATTGAGCGTTCCTAACGTGCGGAAGAACGTGTGGTAGCTTTAACAGCCGAACACTAAACGGCCTCTCCAACCAGAATAAATGATCGGTCGTCAAGACCGCGGACCGCAACTAGGCGAGTCCGGCGCATTACTATAACAGCTTACATAAATCTGTGATTGGCTTGATGGTTATACCCATAGGCGGTACCGGGGGCTTCCGGCATGTAAAGGACTACAGTTATTGCTCGACCTTACTTATCTTGAATTTTAATGGTTTATTGAGAATAACCAATTTTTCGCATGACAACTTTCACCCAAGTTTTTCTCTTTTACGGATGATAATCGTGTTACACCCTTCGAGGATGCGGCTGCGGAGAACCACAGTAGCGAGGCGTGCATGAGGCCCAGCTCAAGGTTTCTTTTTAGATTAAGACCACTGTGTAAACCTTTTTCATCTCTTGTTGCTTCACATCCTCCGGATACTCGGTATAACCGAGAGGGATGCTTGGCGTTATTGGAATTTCGCCACGTCAGAATAATGCATGTACCTGGACACTCGGGGTTCATCCTCAAGGGCGTTACTCAGCCCAGTATATGTTGTAAAGACCGAATACCTTAGGGAGTGTTCGGCGTCGCGAGTTTGGCCTTATATGCATCAACTCCAAATCATGTCTTTGTTCAAATGTTGGGTTTGCCTGGCTCCCGCGTTTTGCTACCTTATGTTCCGCTCTATCGGCTAAGGTGGAACTGGGAGAACTACTGCGATTGTGCCCTGGTTCATCCGGATGAGCACCTCAGTAGAGAAAGCCGAAACATGCATCATGATAAAGCGCCAAGACGGTAAACCACTCGATGACTTAGCAAAATCTTCGGATTCCTCCGCGTTAATGAGGGGCGGTTTTCCGGTCATGTGCGTCTGGCGCACCAAATTCGGATAGCCACGGAAATACTAGGGGCTATATAGTAGCCCCACTGTCAAACTCCTATGGTTAAGTGAAAGCGTTAAAGCAATATAGTCCAATTGCCTCGTTCGCTGCGCTACCACCTCCTTAATGGACCAAGACATTGGATCAAGTGTGAAAACGGCAGCTTTTGCGAACACCCCGCATTATATGCGTGGAAATTTGAAGCCGACATTTGCAAAGTTTCAGGATATATATATACATATATACATAAACGACCGCACAGGAGGCATACTAATACTTCCAGGCAAAAGTATGTACACAGCCTTTAAAATTCAAAAAACATTGTTCTTACAATTGGGATACATGTCACTAAAACATGATATTCTTGAATCGAGCCTCTATTAAGCAGCGCCTTCTAAGACTTCCTCAAAATAGTGCTCGGCGATATCCGGCCCTACAGTGAACTCTGCAGGTTGCAATAGCGGTGGCTTCCATCTCCATGACGTGTCTTGACACGGGCAAGAGCCATCCGCGCACCCTCTATGCATGCCGACCTCTTCACAACATTGATATGCGGCACAACTCCAAGGAATCGTTGCACTAAGCCAAAATAACTATTCAGCCTTGGCCCTTCCGGCCAAAGATGATCCACAACAGACCTCATGGCAAGCCCGGACAACCTATGGAGCTCGGCCCACTCGGCCATTTGCTCATTTAACAGCAGCGGACGCGCCGGAGCATTGAACTGCGACCAGAACAACTTTTCCACTTCGTGATCCTTTTGATCTTCGAAAAACTTGGTCGCATCAGCAGCACTTGTTGCCAAATCCGGAAATGCAGCGTCGCCATGAACTCCATAATTGATCAAGAGGGGCATACTTAGGATCTCCGAACTTCGTCCGCAACAAAAAGGGCTTCCCAACCGTGATATCTCCGGCTTGACGTAGCTCCTCCTTCGCCACTCTGATTTTAGAGCGGGCTTCCTTGGCTGCTACCATGGCCTTCTCCAGGTCCGTCGTCTTCGCTCGGCTTTCTTTTTCAAGAAGCTCGTAACGGTCGGCGGCATCTTTCAACTCAACAGCCATCTTGGCTATTTTATCTTTGCTTTGGCAATGCGCAGCCTGTTCGGCTCTCAGCTCTTCGACCGCCTTTAGAGCGGCCGCATCACTCTTCCTGGCTCGTTCCTTGGCTCGGGCAAGTTCCGCTCGAAGGGTCTCTACAACGGCAGCTCCATCTGCAGTCACAACATATTAAAGATACTAGCATCATGCTCCTCTTAATATGTGTTGATCACCGGAGAAAATACATACCTTGTGCCTCGTCAAGCCGCTTGTTTACAAGCACGATGTCGGCATCTGCCGCATCAAGTTGCCGCTTCAGCTCGGCAAACTCACCAATCCGACTAGCCATCGGACCTTTAGCCACCTGCACATGAAGGCGGCATGATTATTACACAGGACTATGATCCTCTGTTTGCCGCCATTTTAGAAAGCAACCAGAGTCTCGGGGCTACTATCTGCATAGGGCACACCTAGCGTGTGTGGTACCATCAAAAATATATACTACTTTGCGTACCTCAAGGCCTCTCAGCAGGCTCATAAAAGCTTCATGCAACCCGCTTTCGGCGGATGCAATCCTCTCAACTACCGTACCCATTAGCGTACGATGCACTTCTGAGATAGCCGCTTGCTCCAGAAGATTCATCAGTGTGTCTGGTCGCGCCCCGGACAGTCCCGGCCTCTTCTTGTTGCTCTCCTTAGGAGCCGAATACTCCGGACTTCGGGTGGCCGAAGGGTTACCCTCTGGCCTTGGCGGATCAGGAGAAATCCTCTGTGACGACACCTCAGGGTCGCCCACCTCATGAGGCGGGGAGGCATGGGGAGGTGTTTCGCTCTCCATCATCTCCGGAAGAAGATCCCCCGAAGACGAACTCTGTCGAGAAGGGCTACGATCCGAACTACAAGATATACGCTTCGGTTATTGTCCTTAGAAATAAAGCAGGATATGTTTACCATGGAGTACTTTTGTTTACGTACAGCTCGGTGGAGGGCTGATCCCCTTGCGGGCACTGTCCGGTAAGGATACCCTAAGGGGACCCTCACGGCAAAGATTTCTTCCCTCGTTTGGAAACCATTGTTTCCAAGTCTTGAGGCGGTCCTCTTCCTTCCACAGGAGAGGAATTTCAGATTCTTCTCCCGGTTGTCCTCCTCCTTCAGCGGGCGCTAATTCCCCCGGTTTGGATGTATAATGAGTGAGGCCCGCTTTCAGCCTCTTTACCCCTCCTTTATCTTCCCCTGAAGGCGCTTGATAAGGCGCGAGCTCAAGCATTCTGGCCAGGACTGGATCTGCTGAGCCTTCGGGAAGGGGGGGGGGCACACTGATCATCTTCGCCTTTTTTACCCAGTCCTGGTCAAAGAGCGGCTTCTCAAAACGATCTTGTGATAAATAAAGAGACAGCGTGTTCAGCCAAAGAACTATCTGGACGATTGCAGCTCAGACCCGCATCCTCGGTGGTGTCCGGACACTTTATTTGTGATCCGAAGAACAATCTGTACATCTCTTCGAGCGTCATGCCGAGGAAGTGCTGAATAGCTCGCGGTCCTTCCGGGTTGAACTCCCACATACGGAGAGGTCGACGTTTGCAAGGCGGGACTCGACGAACTAGCATGACTTGCATTACCGTGACCAGGCTGACATCTCTCTCGAGGAGATCTCGGATGCGACTCTGCAATATCGGCACATCATTTACTGACCCCCAGTCCAGCCCCTTGTTGATCCATGACGTCAGTTGTGGCGGGGGGCCCGAGCGGAAGGCAGGGGTGGCCACCCACTTAGTATCGCGGGGAGCTGTGATTTAAAACCACTCCCGTTGCCATAAGCTGGGTACCTCCGGGAAGGAACCCTTTGGCCATGGAACATCAGCTCCTTTGCTTATTACGGCACCTCCGCATTCTGCGTGTCGCCCATTAATCATCTTCGGCTCCACATTAAAGGTCTTGAGCCATAAGCCGAAGTGTGGGCTGACGTGGAGGAAGGCCTCACACACGACGATGAACGACGAGATGTGAAGGATGGAATCCGGGGCCAGGTCATGGAAATCCAACCCGTAATAGAACATGAGCCCCCCTAACAAAGGGATCTAGACTAAGGCCTAGCCCTCGGAGGAAGTGGGAGACGAATACGACACTCCCGCCGGGTTCGGGAGTGGGAATGACCTGCCCTAGAGCGGGCAGCATGTGCGAGACTTCGGCGCTCAGATACCTGGCTTCCCTTAGCTTCTTGATGTCCTCCTCTGTGACAGAGGAGGGCATCCACCGACCTTGAAGGTTGGATCCGGACATGATTGAAGGTCCGAAGTGCCTAGCCTGAGCCTTGGGTGTTGGAACTCAAGGTGGGGGAAGGATTTGATTGAGCGCGAGAAGAAAATGGCAGACCTTGGCCCCTTTATAAGGAGGGTGAGTATCAAGCGTCCTCCGCGTGGCCGTTTGGAACTTTCCTGAAATCGAGGAGTCATACTAACGGGCATGATTGGGTTACCCATACCCGTATTGATGAGAATCCCGTAATAAGGGGAACACGATCTCTACTTCGACAAGACGTGCCGATAAAACCTCCTCGCGAAACGTGCAATGGCAGGCCGGATGAGAAAAACGGTTCGAATAATGACCAGGCCGTGGTGTGATGTCACGTTATGAAAAGTTGTCAGCGGATTAGATTTGTGGAAATATTATTCTCTCTACGGTGGTATGTGGAATTTGTTTTGCAGAGCCGGACACTATCCTTGTGTTCAAAATCTTCTACGGAGTATTCAGAGGAGGAACCCGCCTTGCAATGCGAAGACAATCTGCGCCACGGACTCATCTTCATTGAAGCCTGGTTCGGGGGCTATTGAGGGAGTCTGGATTAGGGGTCCTCAGACGGCCGGACTATATACTTTAAGCCGGACCGTTGGTCTATGAAGATACAAGATTGAAGATTTCGTCCGTGTCCAGGATGGGACTCTCCTTGGCGTGGAAGGCAAGCTTGGCAATACGGATATGTAGATCTCCTCCCTTGTAACCGACTACTGTGTAACCCTAGCCCCCCTCCGGTGTCTATATAAACCCGGAGGGTTTAGTCCGTGGGGCGACAACAATCATACCATAGGCTAGCTTCTAGGGTTTGGCCTCTACGATCTCGTGGTAGATCAACTCTTGTAATACTCCATATCATCAAGATCAATCAAGCGGAAAGTAGGGTATTACCTCCATCGAGAGGGCGAACACTGGGTAAACATCGTGTCCCCGCCTCCTGTTACCATCCGCCTTAGGCATACGATTGGGACCCCTACCGAGATCCGCCGGTTTTGACACCGACAAATGATTTTTAAATATAAAACACTCATCGCAAATGTTTTAGTTAGAACACCCGGATGCAACCCGACAACTTCCCCAGGAAGCCAAGGGAAAATGTGCCGAGCAAGATTTCTGCATCCCTTCAACGTAAAGTTGTTTTGCATGACGTGTGTGCAACCACGTACAAACATTTGGGTAAGATTTGCATATCTGTCATTTTGGGTATGTTGCCATTTGTCAAACTGGAAAGATTGACATTTCTTTATCTAGTAACATTGCCATTTGTCAACCTTGTAACACTGCGATTTGTCAAAATATGCAGCTAAAAATCACTAGCACTATCTAATTTTTGCAACTAAAATCACTAGCATTGTTCATATGGACACCACTAGCAGGCGTGAGTTGATGGACGCATATGAAATTGTACCATTGATTATATACAACAAGTCTTCAGCCCACAACGAGAACGAGGATACAAGTTGGATTATAGATCATTTCCAACAAAACATTCTAGTAAATTTTTTCTCACACAACAAATAACAAAGTGATGAAATGAACTTCAGCTCAACCAGTCGTCGGTGTTGGAAACACTTGCTTTGAACGAGAAGTGATTCTCTGGGAAGGGCGAGCTACTGTCAATCTCGAGACCAATGTAGGACTGATCATCTAGGCTGAAGCGGCCTATGTCAGGACCCATATTGGGACAGTAGGGAAGCATAGCAATGTCCAAGGTATAGATACAATTGCTTGTCCTAAATGGTAGTAACGTTGTGTCAACAGCAGCTGGATCACCTTCCACCATCATTGGATAGTTTTGTCCAAGGAAGAGCGAGTTTCCTCCAGGACTTTCAATACTGAACTAGGGTGAAGGTGTTGGCGCTAGTACATAGTATCCATCCCGAATACCCTGCAACGGATGTTGGAATAGGTCCGGAGAGTGCGACCATGCGAGACAACACATGCTTCCTTAGTAACATCAGCAGTGCCCTGTATATAGATAAGAAGAGGTGATCCATCAGAACAAGTTGCCAGGCGCCACTGAGTATATGGGTCCAGCTCGTCCTCATGCTCGTGATCATCAGCATCGTCATCTCCCCTTGGTTATTAAAATTTAAAATTATAGGTGGTGGAATGTTCACAGGACCTTGGAAACAGAAGAAGGTTAATTAATTAGTAAAGGGAAACTAGCTAACCCGCATGCATATGGATGAAAAAATTATAATTATGGTGGAAGACAAACGTATTGATTTGCATCACAGTACTCATCCGTGTATGGAAATTGATTTTTGAGCAATATCGATCGAGGCCTGGAAGTAAGGAAGGCAACAAGCTTGTCGAAGATAGCAACAACTTCATAGTTCAAGTAATCCCAATAGCGGTTGGGAACTCAACAAATTGCTATCTTCCGTAGACGACAGTCACCATGATCGTATTTGAACTCATTTAGATTACCGGTGTACTCAACCTGCAGGGCAGTTAAATGCGAGATTTTTGGAAGTGGAACCGGTGGCGAGTGTACACATTCACAAGTTCCCACTCGCAGCTTGTACCCAATATAAACAACCCAATCTCCATTTGCACCTGCCCAAGCCTTGCCCTCAAGCGATGGCATCTTAACATCATATGTATCATTGTCAAGCGGCATCAACTTGCACAAGGCGAGTCTTCCCTTGTCCCCAGCGCCCGGTCGGCGAGGTCATGGCAAAGAAGATAGGGGAGATCAAACCGCTCTGGACCCTTGGGTTCCTTGTAATGATGTTATGAGTTGAGTCGAGAATGGTCTTGAGCGAACCTGCCATGCTAGCCGAGGTGATGATGTCGCATGGCGATCAATGAGTTCCTCCACCACGCCATCTTTCGACGGGGCAAGAATAGCAGGAGTCGTTTCCGGCCTGTTCCCTCCATGGAGAAGATGATCGAACAATGGCAGAAGGAAGGGTGAATGCAAATGGAGGGAGGAAGAGCGTGTGACATCAGTTCCAAATCGAGAGGGAAAGGCAAAGAGGTGGTGTGCGGTTGCCACTATACACGAAGAGGCGCCTGGGGGAGCGAACGGTTGCCACAGAGGTCACACACTGACGACAAGGGCCGAGTGAACCGCATGCGTATATCGCACACACCTTGATACCTTAATCTGGTGACCGTTTCTTTTGTGTTGCCTAATCACAAGCAGTTCATCCGAGTGAACCGTATCGCTGTATATCTCACACACCTTCATCTGCTGCCCGTTTCTTTTGTGTTGCCTAATCACAACCAGTTCATCCGAGTGAAGGCGTATGCGTATGTCGCACACGCCTTCATCTGGTGGCCTTTTCTTTTGTTCCTCCTCATTGCAAACAGTTAATTGAACTGAACCGTATGCCCTTCATCGCACATGCAACTAAAACCTGAACCGTGTTTGATGCATCCGTCATCGCAAATGTTTTATACATTTCTGACGGTTTTCATACAACACCGTTTGCGATTATTGCATCGCACACAGTTTCTCGAAGGGTCTCTGATCGTAGTGTCGCGTTCACAGCATCCTGCAGTAGTGACACCCTTCTTGTATGAATGTAAAACATCAAAACAGGAACTTGGAATCGATGAGGACGGCTTGTGGTACTCACAGGTGTAGGTCGTAGCCACCGGTATCATGGACGATGCCGGCCGGTGGTGTGTGTTGCGCCTTACCAAATTAGCGGCGATCTTGCGCTGTGGCAAGTGGTACTCCACGACATAGACACAAATCATGGGCATGATGCACCGCCAGAGAAGCCGGTCTTGCTTGCACATGCTATTCAGCTCGAACCCCCACTCTCGATCATCATTATACGGCCGCAAAGTAACCTAGTACCAAACAATGGTAAGCTCAAGTGAAAGTGCCAGCGAAACTACTCGAAGTGTAGTTCTTATACTTGGAAAGGTGTGAGAGCATCAAGCTCGTTGCTGAAGACCTTGTACAAGTCCTTGGATTCGCCCATGTAGACACGCACCACGTCCCAAGCGTATGCGACAGTCGGGTTCCGATCATCTTCGTCATCTTCGCCATAGTCCGTCTGTCGGCGTTGCAGGAACGGGGTCCCCGGTTTGCACTGCGGCCCTACTGGCGTGGCTCAAGTGGAGGCCCAGTAGCGGCCCGGCTTCATCGGCTCAAGCTCAAGACCCTCACGAGGCCAAGCCTCGCGAGGCGGACGACGGAACCTTCCTCGGGGCAGCCTCGTCGAGCGGGGCTCACGAGGCGGAGACCAAGGCGGGGTACCTCACGAGGTGCCCGTGGCGCAAGCCATGGCCCGATCGAGATCGGTGAGGCGCCCGGCTTGCCCGGTGTTCGTTTCCCCTTTGGTTCAAAGGAGGCAAGCCTGAGCCAAGGCATCGAGCCAAAGGTTACCGCTTGTGCAACAAGACCAAGACCAGCAGAGCGGGGTGGAGGTCATCGTGGAGCCAGGGGCCGAGGCGTCGTCGTGAGAGCCTTTGGCGGCCAAGACCAACTTTAGTCAGGATAAGTGTACTAGATGTTCCCCTTCAAAATGGCCAATTGTTGTCGCCCTTCCCGCTCATTATTTGGGAAGAGGCCCAGGGCCTCCCTCTATAAATAGGATTAGCCACCACAGACAGAGGGGAGAACCAACCAAGAAGAGGTCAAACCTACCAGAGAGAGAGAGAGAAGCGACTGGACTCACCCAAGCAGTCCATCGCACCAGCTCAAGAACAGCCCCTCGCGAGGCTGTTCTTCCTTTATCTTGTTCTTCATCAGCCCCAGGCAATCCACCACACCACACCTTTGGGTAGGGTATTACACCACAGCAGTGGCTTTGAACCAAGATATAAATCTTGTGTCTCTTGTGCTATTCATCGTTGCTAGTTTAGATCCCTTGCATACCATAAAGGCGTGAGCTGGTAGGGGAAAGATCTCTGCGCGCACCCCAGAGTTCGAACCTCAAGGGTCTTGGAACCGAAAATCCGACATTTGGCGCGCCCGGGTAAGTGCACGGAATCTCTCTTCCATTGGTCGCGTGTGATCTTCCGTCGTGTCCATGGTGGCCTTTCATGAGAGCCAGCAGCCGGCGCTCTGCTAGCGCCCGCTTCGAGTCGCCTGAGCGGCTCCCATCGGTGGACACCCCTGCCGTTCCTGTCGCCTACCACCAACGCCGCCACTGCCCGGCGGGAAACGGCAGCGAGCCTCGTCCATCCTGCATCCATCGGTGGCGAGAAGGCCGCACCGCTACTCTCCTTCGCTTCGCCCCTGCTGGTTCTTCGTCCCCTGCGCGCACCATGCTCCCATGGAGGTTCGAGCAGCGCTCATCGCTGCGAGCGAGCTCTGCGCTACATCATACATTGGCGGCGTCTATGAGGAGTGGCTCGACCGCGTCGCCGAGCTCGTCCGTGCCGCAGGGGGCTCGCCCGTGCCGTTCCTCTTGTTGCCTCGCCCTTCACCCCCCGCGGGAGGCATGGAGCCGGAGGTGCCCCCGCCACCTCCTCCCCAAGATGGCGCCACAGCTCCAAAGCGCGTGGCCCCGGGCCGAGACCCTCGCGTCCGTGGCCAGCGCAACAAGAAAGGAGCTGCCAAGAGATCCCTCGTCCCCAAGAAGGCGCTCGCGTGCTCCCAGTGAACGGCGGCCGTGATCGCGCCTCAGCGCCACAGCGTCAAGACCCGCGCTGCTCGAGCAGCGGTGCGTGGAGTCCGCAGAGCAAGCTCGCATCGTGAAGAGCCCGTGTACTACCGAGCTGCAGCGCCTTCACCGCCCGAGCTTCGTAGCATCGCATGGCCCGGCAAGTTCAAGCCGGACCTGCCTCCTCGCTACGGCAACCTTTGCCGACCCGTGAAGTTCCTTCAGCTCTATGAGCTGGGCATCAAGCCGCCATACGGGATTTAAAAAGGTCATGGCGTAATTGGTTCCCCATGGCACTCAAGCGGAGCGAACCTGGCTCTTGAACTGGCTCCGGCATGATCTCCTCCTGGGGCGAGATGCGCACCAGCTTCGCCGCCAACTTCAAGGCACTCGCGATCGGCCTCCGGCCGTGGCGACATCTTGCCGCCGCATCAAGCGGCAGCCGGGAGAGACCTGCGAGAAGTACATCGGCGCTTCAACAATGCTGCCTCCAAGATCCCGGGTGGCCGAGGAAGCTATCATCTCAGCCTTCTCCGATGGCGTGCGTGGCGTCAAGATGAAGGAGGAGCTAGCAATGCATGAAGACACATGCACATCCACAGCTGTTCAACTTGGCGACCAAATGCGCTAGGGCTGAGGAAGGCGCCTCTCCCTCCTCGAGCTTCCTGCTGCCGATCCGAGGAAGAAGAAGCCCAAGGTCAAGGGCGTGAAAGCGCAAGGGGCTCTTTGTGCTCGCGCGCAACCGGACACCAAGCGGCGAGGATCGGCCGAGTCATCCAAGGGCAGCCGGTACTGCGTATACCACGACCTCCACACCCACAACACCAACGAATGCAGGGAGCTCAGGGCAGTGCGAGAAGGGCGTATCGGCCGACGCCCCGAGTGCAATGATCGGGGCTACGGCCGAGGAGGAGGAAGAGGAGCAGGGCGCTGGGAAGACCGTGGCCCTCGCCAAGGATAGCGTGTGAGACCTCGCGAGGACCGCTGGCAGGACCAGCCTCGCGAGGGAGGTTGGAGGGACCAGCCTCGTGAGGACCGCCCTCAAGGCAACGCAGGGCTTCCACCTCTGCCACAGCCGCCAAGAAGGTATGAAGACCGTCATCAGGACGAGGGGGCTGGGGGCTTCCAGGAGTCGCGCGCAATCACTTGCATCCTGGGTGGCGCTCAGGCCCCAGCCTCTCAGCGCATCTTCAAGCGGTTTGCTCAAGCGTGGTGAATCTGATCCTCCCAAGCACGAGGCCACACGCCCTCTCGGTGGTGGTCGTGCGCTATCACATTCAGCTCAGCGGATCAGCTCAAGTCTTGCGCAACGGCCGGAGTCCTCCCCATGCTTTGCTCACCGGTCATCGACAGCGTACAAGTCACCGGGACCCTCATCGACGGCGGAGCAGGACTCAACGTCCTATCACAGCCGAGACATTCAATGATCTCCAAGTGCCATACGATCAGCTTGACCCGACCAAGCCTTTCTCGGGAGTCACCGATGGCTCCACTGTCCCGATAGGGCAAGTTCGCCTTCCGTCACCTTCGGACAGCGCAACAACAACTACCACCGAGCTCATCAACTTTGGCGTCGCCCACATTAGCACGCCATACAATGCCATCCTCGGGTACCCAGCTTTGGCCAAGTTCATGGCAGTGATTCACCATGGCTACAATGTCCTCAAGATGCCAGGAAGCGGAGGAGTCATCACAATGCCTTGTGAGGAAAGGGATGCGGTGTGCTCTCTTGAGCGTGCCTTCCAAGCCGCAGCAATCGAAGACCCAGATCACGGGAGGCGGAGACTTCCCGAGGCGATCCCTAAGAAGAAGAAGGCCGCTGGTCCAAACCCTCGTGGGGAAGGCACCTCCGGGAGGCGTGGCAACAGGACCGCGCCCGTTCAAGGGTGCCACCCTCATTGCATAGGAAGGCGCGCCCGGCGCCCTTCTCAGGCGGGGCTTGGGGGCTCTTTCATGGCGAGCCACCGACCTAGCCGGGGTCACGAGGGAGGCGCTCGGGCACCACTTGGAGGCGTTCTTCAAGGCACGTTTCCCTCAGGAAGGTATGAGGCAAGGAGGCCCAAACCCTCAGGAGTTCATCACGAGGAACATCCAGGAGCTACAGGAGTCAAGAATCATGCGCGGCTGTCGCCGCTTGCCCGCCGTGGCCCCACATCCGGGGGAGGATGGTGGGCTGCAGTCTGATCGACATACCGAGGCTCAATAGGGCCGCGTCTCGGGGCGCCTCGGCCCCTCACGCATGGGGCGTTGCGAGGTCCACCTCACGCCTACGTTCGCATGCCTTCGGCCTGCCGAGCGTGGTCGCCGCCCATCGGCGCTGGCTTGAGGTGTGCTCTGGAGGCTCGGGAGGTCAAGCAGCCTGCAGTCCCGGGCAGAGATGGAGATGGCCCTCGAGGAACCCCCCGTGCCCCCGGAGCCTCCCGAGGCTCCAGGTCTGGAGGGCCTGTGAGGGCCGGCTTCCGCATCACGCGTCATCCGCTACCTCAACACCCCGCCATCCCTGACCATATCAGGTACACCTTTCCAAGTTCCATTTTCAGCTGGGAGCGCCCCTCGGGCTGCATCATTCCCAAGCCGCATGGGTCCGTCCCTGCAGCATGTATCCGTTTTGCTTATGTTCTTTACTTACCTTGTTGGGGGCGCCCCTCGGGCTGCATTATCCCCAAGCTGCTCGGGCCAGACCCAGTGGCGTGTGCTTTCTCCGCACCTATCTAGATGGATTTGCTTATTCATACATAACATGCTTGACCTAATCACCTGCTCGATTGACACCTACCTTTGGAGCCGCTCGCTCAGGCACGGCACTTGCGCACGGGTCCGTCCCTGCAACGCCGATAAATTTGAGTGGCTGAGCTCGCGCAGCGGCCCGCATAGGCGCCACCTCGCCAAGCCCTCGGTGCCCCGATCACTCCTCGGGCGACCAATGGTTGGTGGCAACCGTAATGACAAATCTTGTTTCCCTCGCGATTGGTACCACGAGGACCTGCTCCAGAATGTATTTGGCGGCATCATGAGCCTTCTCTCCTCCTCTCGTAGCGATCTGCTTGCACGTTAAAGGGGTACACAGCATCGCGACTCATGGGCTCTTCTTGGCTCTCCAGCCCTCACCCCGGCCTTGACCCACGGCATCGCGACTGTCATACCAGCGGCGGCTGAGCTCGCTCGAGGCGGGACACGAGGACGTAGAGCATTAAGGAAAGCGGGGAGAGGAAGAAGCTCGTGAGGACCCAACCCGGCAACACCTCAGTTGCCGTCGCGCAGGCACGGCACCTCATCGAACGCCGCTCCAAACCCGCAAGATAAGTCACGACAAAAAAAAACTGATCCGACTCAGCGCTAAAACCTCGCCTACTGCTGCTCTGTCATGGCAAAGCTGCCTACCTTTCTTGCCCAGCGGAGGCTGCTTGAGCGCTAAAGGGGACCTCCCGAGCATCGCGATTCAGGGGCTCTTACTGGACCTCGGGCCGCTCACCTCCTGGCTTTGACCACACGATCGCCGTGACTGGCATACCGTGACGGTGAAGCCTACACGAGGGACCGGGACTGTCGTATGAGCACCAAGCCCTCTGAGGAAAGAAAGGGGCGCTCGAGGACAGTAACAAGCATCTCGCACCGATTCATCATAAGGATATAATATTCACAAAAACATGGCGGCGCCTTACATATCCCCGCGGTGCTACTTGATTCTTCGCGGGAAATAAAAGGTGCTAATCCTAAGGAACACCGACCACGCGTGCCTCCGCAGGAGACGCCCATCATCAACGATGGGCCGCGGCACCAGCGCCAACCCCATCGAGATCACCGGCGCCCGGTAGCCTGAAGCGCCCGCCCGCTCCGGCGCGTGCGAGCTCGAGGGCTCGTGGCTGTCGTTGCTTTCGTCTCGGAGTCGCGAAGCTTCGGCGGGCGCTGGACCCTTCGGCCCCTTGGCTGCTTCGAGGAGCTGCCGAGGGTGACCGACAGGCCTAGTCACCGCCCGCAGCGATGCCCGCCGCCCTTCTCGGCGACATTCCGGCCAGCGTCCTTCCGCGTCGAAGACCTTGAAGAACATCAAGGAGGCGCCATCGTATTCTAGGTGGATCACGAGGGCGCCCCTTGTCCGACAGACCCGGGCGATCTCGCCCCAGCCTTGGGTCATGAAGACCTTTCCCGGAGTGACAACTGCAACGTCCGCTCCGGTCGCAGGGGTGCTGCAGCCAGCATGCTGCAACCAGAGCTCAAGAGAACCCCTCGGCGGGATCTCGAAGGCAAAGGAGGGAGGAAGGCGAATCCAAGATTGAGGAGGCATGGCGGCGTGGAGCACAAGCTCTCGGGAGGAGCCCTCGGCGTGGACTCCAGGAGGAAGCAGCAGCGCACCGCCGTGACCGCCCGGTGCCGGCAGCGTCCTCGTCGATGTCGCTCGGCTTACGCTCCTCCGGGGCACTCGATCTTGCGGGCGTACAAAGGGCAGCGGGAACCTGGCGGTGGCCGCTTCGTGCAGGGCCTCGACACCTCCTGCCGGGCGCCCTCGTCTCGTGACAGAGGACTAGCCCGTTTCCTTGGCTAAGCGGGTGGGACCCTCTCGGGGGCCTTTCCCTTCTCTTCTGCAGAAAACCCGGCGGATCGGGCCATTGTCGCAATGTGGAGCAAGGGCAAGGATGGAGAGGAAGGAGTAGCAGGAAGGGATGGACTGGAAGGGCCTGCGCCGTTCCGTACTTATAGCCGGAGGAGGCCAACCGTCGGCCTCCACGATCACAGGTAATCATGACCCATTTCTGCATGCAGGGACTTGTCAAGTCAGACGATTGTTGAGCGTCGTGGGGAAGCGAAGACGCCCATGACCAATCAATCGCCACCTTGGCGCCCTAAGGGCCATAGAGCTGTTGGGGCCTCATGGCGCTCGTGACTTGCCCTTCGCTTCTCTGCTAAGCCAAGTCCGGGCGCGCCTTGGGCCCGGGCTACTGTCGGCGTTAGGAATGGGGGTCCCCGGACTTGCGCCGCCCTACGGCCTCTGGCGTGGCTCAGAAGTGGGGCCCAGCGCAGCCAGCTTCATCGGCTCAAGCTCAAGATCCTCGCGAGGCAAAGCCTCGCTGAGGCGGGCAACCGGAACCTTCCTCGAGAGCAGCCTCGTCGAGGCGAGGCTCACGAGGAGGCGGAGAGATCAAGGCAAGGTACCTCATGAGGGTGCCCGTGGCGCAAGCCATGACGATCCAGATCAGGCGGCGCCGACTCTTGCCAGAATGTCCTCGTTTCCCCTTTGGGGCAAGGAGGCAAGCACGAACCAAGGCATCGAGCAAAGGTTACCGCTTCGGTGCAACAAGACCAAGACCAGCAGAGCGGCGGGGCGGAGGTCATCGTGGAGCCCGAGGCCAGGCGTCACCGTCGAGCCTTTGGCGGCCAAGACCAACTTTAGTCGGGATAAGTGTACTAGATGTTCCCCTTCAAAATGACCAATTGTTGGCGCCCTTCCGCTCATTTTTGGGGAAGAGGCCCTGGGCCTTCCTCTATAAATAGGACTAGCCACCACAGAGAGAGGGGAGAACCAACCAAGAAGAGGTCAAACCTACCAGAGAGAGAGAGAGAGAGAAGCGACTGGACTCACCCAAGCAGTCCATCGCACCAGCTCAAGAACAGCCCCTCGCGAGGCTGTTCTTCCTTTGTACTATTCTTCATCGGCCCAGAGGCAATCCACCACACCACACCTTTGGAGTAGGGTATTACACCTGGCAGTGGCCCGAACGATATAAATCTTGTGTCTCTTGTGCTGTTCATCGTTGCTAGTTTAGATCCCTTGCATACCATAAACGCGTGAGCTGGTAGGGGAAAGATCTCCGTGCGCACCCCAGAGTCCGAACCTCAATGGTCTGCCGGAACCCGAAATCCGACACCGTCCATGCACGCGAGCGCAGCTTCTCCAGACGGCCAACCGGGATTCGCTCCCACATCCAAATGGAGAGGCCCCATACACATCCACACATACCAGACGTGACTACAGCTCTCTGGGTTGCTTCGTCAAGCTACAAAACAAGTATAGATGACAAGATGTCAAAATCTAAAGCAGCACACGTCCATGATATTTGAAATAAAGTGATATTCACTTACCGAATGGTATAGGTAGGCGAGTCTGGCGGCCCCCAGTTGTACCCCGCATGCCAGTCCTTTAGGAAGTCGAGATACATCCATAGGGCAGAGTTCCCGGAGCAGTCCGGAAACACTACCTTCGTGAGAAGATACCATAGGTAGGCCCTGGCGTACTGCTCCACCACCCGGGGTTCACCATCTTCTGGGCACTTGTTCCGGTGCTTGAGGAGCCATGGCAGCTGTATCTTTGAAAGTCCTGTTGCTCTTAGCGAAGTCACTGATGAGGGTGACAACCCTATCATGCCAATTCGTCCTCTCCACTCGTCCTGTGAGAGCACGGACCTCGAGCGTTAGGGTCGTAATGATCGCCCAATCCTCGAGGGTCACGGTCATCTCCCCACATGGAAGATGGAAGCTGTGCGTCTCTGGCAGCCACCGGTCGATCAAAGCCGTGAGAGCTGAGTGGACGAGCGTCGGCGGCTTACTCTTGAACTGCGGGACGAAACCCAATAGTCGGGCTCTCCTGATGAACGGTGCGTACCACTCGTCGTACTCCATCTTAACCGTCGTCTTGTGAGCCCACATCCGCAATGGCGGCAGTATCTGTGAAAATCAATAACCAAAGCATAATTACCATGGACATAATACTTAGCAACTTGTTTTCATCAATTCAAAAGATTTGGTTTAAGAATGGTAATTACCACTCCATTCTCAATGAAACGGGCACGGTGACGCTTGTCGAACTTAGTGTCAAGCATGGTGTACTTCATGCCGATGTCGTCTGCAAGTGGTGGCATCCTAAATTTTTTTCATAAACATAAGCATAAGCATATCAAAAGAATTTTTAACATGAACCAGGGTTCATCATGAACTAGGAAACATATAGATGCATAACAAAGGTTCATCATGAAGATTTTTTCACATGAACATGAACTAAATAAGATACATATATCAAGATGCAATCACCGAGGTTAAAAAATAAATAAAATACATATATCAAGATGCAATGACCATGGTTCAAATGCATCATATAATATAATATCATATTTCTCCAACAACATCCAACATGCATCATATCATATTGTTTTCAAAAACAAAAACCATGAACTAAGGTTCATCTTGAGGGGTTAACCATGTTTACTCCAACAAAATCCACTACTTGCATCATATAAGATCCACATGCATCCTATATCAAAACAAATATGTCCAATTCATCATATCATAAAATTTTTAACACAAAAAATTATGAACTAGGTTCATCTTGAGGGTTCAACATTTGTTCTATAACAATATCCAATACTTGCATCATAGCATATCAACATGCATCAACATATCTCAATAAATTCCTCCAACATAACCATACCAACTAGTGACTAGAGTAGAGTTCATATCTAACACAACATAACATCTATAATCAACCTAAATCATTCCTAGGGTTCAAAATATTTAAATCTAGTTCAAAAAGGGGAGTGATTCGAATCAAATAATGCGACGAATCGGAAGCTATTTGACTAAAACTGATTGGAGGGATCGAAGGAGCTTACTTTCCTTTCTTCGGGGCCATCACGATCCACAAAAACGGTGAAGAAACGATGAAGATCAGAGGGGGGGGGGAGTCGAGGAGATTACACAGGGGCGAGAGGAAAAACTCCACTGTTCTTGGGGCGGCTAGGTGGGGGAGAAGGGGATGGGGCGGCCGTCTGCTGGCTTATAATCGCCCACACCCTACCGCCAGGTCCTCAAGCAGTAGGTGACGGTGTCCTGGACTAGGGGGTACTCACCACGTCATCTCCTGACCAGCTGGATCGGGCCGAGGACCAACATGGCGGTTCACTATTGGGCCAGTTCGGACAACCCATGCCGGTTACTAGGAGGATTCTACAAGACTTGGCGCCCAAGACAAGGACTCCTCTAAACCCTAGGCCTACGATGCATATATAAACCGAGGCCAGGATAGTCAATAGACAATCTCATATTCATTACTACAATCTCGTGGTAGATACATGTACTCAGACTACACCCATATGAATACAATCAAAAGCAGCATGTAGGGTATTATCTCATCAAGAGAGCCCGAACCTGGGTAAAACCCCGTGTCCATGTTATCATCGCTCCAAGACGCCTAGCTTAGGACCCCTACTACGATATACGCCGGATATTGAACCGACATTGGTGCTTTCATTGAGAGCTTCTTTGGCGGTCATTGCCAGGCGATGGAATTCGGATCGTCTCCGGCGCGATCTACGCATCGGAGCCAAGCTTTATGGTCGATGTCGGCATCTTTTGTCGCTGGCTTGACTGGCCACCTTGGCTTAACCAAGGACTGTGCCCTACCTCCGATCATCATGTTCGGACGAGGGCCTTCGTCAACATCAACTCTGATCTCTATCATGATCCTGGAAGAATCATCCATGGAGCTCGGGGGCTCAACGTCAACATTGCCCTCGGGCGACCGTGCTGTTTTTTCTAAACAGCAAACTTGTATCCGCTGCCACCACCTCCTCGAGCATCACTTTGACGATTCCTTTGGTGGAATTGTGCCGAATTAAGTGTAAAACAACCATGCCCAATTTCGTCGAGTTCCGATGGAGGAATCTCTGGCAATCTACGATATACCGGAGCCCTGTCAAATCTGGATGGGAATCTGGACGAGTTTAGGGCGTGATCTCCAGAGCCCAGCTCGGAGGTCCTTTGGAAGATCCAACCGTTCATCTGCTGCAGAATTCCCATATCTAGCACGCCTCCAAATTTCAGCTCGATCTGACGGTTCAAACTCCGGGAACCTTCCGAGGAGTGGACCAATTTTCGGATCTGTTTTCTGCGCGAATACGAACCCGGCCCGAGTTCATGTTTCTTCACGAACAGAATATTGGACAACTCTTATGAAGAAATTTTTTTCTAGGGTATTCTGCGTTGTTTTTAAACATGTAACCATAAAATTTTAAGCCTCCTCCGAGGTAATCTTCACCATCACGCTGGTGTCAAACCAGTCCGACAATATTGCTCCACGGCTGCCGACCTGCGCTAGACACGTCGCCGCTTTGTTGAGCCGAGCTCAACTTCTTCGATCATCATCTCGGCAAGCCAAACAAGAGTTCGGCATCGCGAAGGATAAATCATCACCAATATCGCTGCCCCACGGATTACATGGAGTGGGCACACCGGCATCGCCGCATGGTCACTTCATCAAGCCGGCATTGACCGCATCACAAGTCACGACCTGCGTTAGCATGGCCGCACTGTTGCTCCTTCAAGCCGATGTCCATCACGCCGACCTGCTTCAACACCTCGGCTGACATGGCAGCTGCAGCATCTCCTCACCAACCTGCTCCATCACCTCGGCTGGACCGGGACTTGGCTATTTCTTCATCAACATACTCGCGTGACTTCTGGCGTCACCGGCCGACCAAATCACGTTATTGGACCGAGGGCTTTGTCTCTCGGCAAGCCAAGCTTTACTGACATTGCCATGTTGGCCGCTTTATCGCCCATCCGGCAATGGGTGTGCGGATCGAGTCCCAATTTTGGGAGTCACCTTTCTTCGGATTGCTACAACAAATAAACCAGGTGCTATTTATCCTAGTAATTTATGCTTGTTTGGGTTTATTTTTCCCAAGGAATTATTACTCTGGTTTGTTCCATCATTTGTACGCAGGGCTATCAAATGGGGGCCGCATTAACGATGGTCACATGGTGGTTCGGTAATGGACTTCGACTACGTCACGTGATCTCTTCGGCAAGCCGACGCCATCGTCCCAATCGGCGTAAATCGGCTTGCGTGATCACCTTGTTGGTCGTGTTGCCATACCAACGTGTTCGGTTGCCTCGGGGACTTCGGCATCGTTGAGAGAGCTCTACCTCATCGAGTGTTCGGCACACAGGCCATATGTATTTTATTACTCACTTTGCATAAATTATTAATTATGCAATATTTCTTTAAATTTATTATTATTCCTATTATCTCCAGCTTGCACTATTTTCTATGCACAGATAAAGGATCCGGATCGGGCAGCGCTGTCACCTCTGTGTACCGATGTACCACGTCACCTCGGCTGGACTGAGGGCTTCGTCATCACTTCATTAACCCACGACGGAGACTTTGGCGTCACACTGCGGGCCTGCATTGGCCGTGCTATGTCGCCACTTCGGAGTGCCAAGCTCTTCGCTCCACCACCTCGGGACCGGCTTGGGGGCTGGGACCTTGTCCCGCCGTAAGCTCGAGCCGGCATCGACATCGAGCAAATTAACCAGCTAAGTCGCTTTCATGCTCAAAAACTTCCGGTTTTAATTTTTTTTCGGTTCGACCAAGCATTATACCTTTTTGGTAAAAAGTTGTATGTGAAAAACTTCCCTGTCAAAACTTTGTTTGTGACACACAAATTCAAATACCCGTCTACTTGGGGCTTCCTTTATGAAGCCTTTCCTCTTGCATATGATTATACTTGTATGCGGCTTAGTTCCTTGTTCGTGTATTATGCCACAATATGCACCATATTGACTTAAGTGTTCCATAAGCTGGGTTGCCTTGCTCTGTGTTTACCCCTCGTTCCCGATTGTTCGGCTAGGGAGTAAAGGGAGCACCTCTGCAGTGTCACTATCGGGTCATCCGAGCTCGGACCTCGGTGGGTGAAGCGAAAGCTAAGCGCTCTTATTGTTTTCAATCATGGTCGGCACACAACGGAACTCATGAGTACAAAAAATCTATTGCACAAGTCTCATAGTGACAATGAGCAACCTAAGAAAGGTATCGGTGGAGGTACTATTTTCTTCGAAGATGCTTCTTACACTTCGTTGGTAATATAGCATAAGTTCCCGGAGCGCGCTTTGTCTGTTACAGCTTTATGGCCTGATTGCGTGGTTATCAGAAACACCATGGATATTCTCAACAGGTGGAGTACATAACACTTTTCGGTCCTTGATCAAAGAGGGAGAAAGGCGACGATTCGGTTAAGACGCGTTTAAAGTTCGTGAACATAGATATGATATAAGTACTTGATTTTACATACAATCATTATACATAATTTTTTTTACCCAAGTCACTTGGGGGCTCTTAAATTTATATGAGTCATTTTATAATACATGATTTCTTCCTAGTCGTTGCAAAGTCTTTTTCTATCACTCCTTTTTCGACGCGAGTGTGTGGTCAATAGCCGGGGAGCCTAATTTCTCTCTCAAAGCAGCTAGAGTTTAGTTCGCTAAATTGGCCTAACAAGAAGTACTCCGCCTTAGGGATAGGAGGTTGAAGCCGTAGGCTGACCCGCTTGAAGTCTTGAGATAGGATGTGTCATATTAAAGCACGACATAAGCACTTTTTTCTAAGACCAATTTTTGGATTGGCACCGAACACTTGATCTTGTTCGGACGCCAAGTTTTTACTGACGGTTTTTGGTTTTCCAAGCTTACGACACTTTTAAACTATTTCTGTGTTTCAAGCATTAGTCTCGTAGTGCAACGCCGGACACCTTTAGAGATTTGGCAAAAACATTCTCAGACATTGCTTTATACGCATCGGTTTCGAATTGTGTCTTCGGTCAATATTGGTTTGCCCGGCTCCTGTGCTTGCCTCCTACGTTCCGCTTTGTTTGGCTAGGTGTGCAAAGGGAGAACCACTGCGATTGTGCTTCCAGCTCGCATGGTCAAGCGCCTCAGTGGAGAAAGCCGAAAACTGACTGTCACAATAAGCGTAAACTGGTCAGCGATCCAATGACTGTATTAAACTATAAAGATCGATAGAGGTCACCCCGTGTTAAATGACGGTCCGTTCATAACATTGGCCGAAGTGTTTACGGCTTGACCTCGACTGTCGCCGAACACTAACCGGGGGCTAGTACCTGGCCTCCCAACTTTAAGCTCCTATGACTAAGTGAAAGTTATAAAGCCCGCATATCTGATTGCCTCTTTTCTGCTAACACAACCGCCTTCGGGCACCGAGACATCGGCTAAGGGTTGTTTTGTTATTGCGAAACACCCTGCGTAGCATCTACAAAGGGGCGGAAGCCAACGATGGGCCACTTTCAACTCATAAACGGTCGCAACGGAGTCAAAATAAACATATCATTGGCGTTTGTATTTAATATACAAGGGCCGCCTTCCGTAATCATCGTTATAAAGCCATACATATGCATCAATTTGACTTAAGATTTTGGCCAAGCTGGGTTGCCTGGTTCCTGTGCTTACCCCTACGTTCCCGATTGTTCGGCTAGGTGGTAAACGGAGCACCTCTGTGATTGTTACTATCGGGTCATCTGAGTAAGTACCTCAGACTGGGTGAAGCCGAAAGCTAGCAATCTTAAAGGATCACATTGGTCGGCAACGACGGAAGTGAAAATTTTGGTTCGCTATAAACCACATAGTCCTGAACTTTCCCGAACTAAACCCACCATATTTTCCTCCCACATTGATCGAGTTGAGGTTTCATGATCATGATCAGCATGATGACCCAAGGAAAGGAACCGATAGCGGTACTATTTTCTTTGGAAGATGTTTCTTACATTAAACAGTAATATAACATATCTCTCTGCGTACCTTTGTTTATAAAACCGTATGACCGGATTGCCTTGTTTGCCGTAAAACTTTGCCCTTGTAAAGGCTTTATAAAGTAGGACAAACACTCCCCAGCTACTGGCCGAGGAGGTTGAAGCCGATGGTCGGTCAACAAAGTTTTGTACAATGCGGATCTGAGCATTAATGATGTAAAGTACTTGGATACATAGAATCATTACACATAAAAATTGCGAGTAAAATCCATTTCTTGCATTCCATCTTTAAACCCCTTGGGGACTACCTTCGCATGAGCTCGGATTTCGACCAGCTCTTAGCTTTTAAAGAGATCTTTATTCTCTTCCCGAGAAGTTTGTGTTAAACACAACAACATTTTTACATCAAGCGGACTTCGATCCTTAATTCGGCCACCCGTGCCCACATTAAGGCATGGGGGCTACTGGGCTTTGCGCTCATTATTTACAAATATTAAAGAGGCACATCGTTCCCCTGATCTCGTGTTGCCACCCGACCAGTGGCTCGGGGGCTACTGCATTGCCTATTCAATGCAGGAAATTCAAAGTGCTCAGTGTTTGGCATAACCGAACTATGACAAGTATGTCTTCGGATGATAATAAGTACCATATGGGAATTATCCGGCATCAAGCTGATATATCGCGGCGACTTCTCACGACCCTCTCTTAGGGGCCCGTCCGCTGATCACTATTACCTCTAATATATTACACTGCATTTCTATTCCTATGTATGCTGCCAAGCTAGGAGTTGATCCTCAGGCCGATTTCACGACCTGAGTCTCAGAAGCTACTACGATCAGCGGTTTCATATTTTCCTTCAGGCGCATCTCGGATTTTAGGCCAACAGACACCTTGAGGGCTACTGGCAATACATGTTGACAGCAAATAAATTTACACGCATCGGAAATAAAATCCGTAAAACAATCAGCCCAAGCCCAAGGTGGTGCATCACCTCGTAAGCAGTCCGGCATAAAGCTCGGATGCAAGTGGCTGGCTCTCTAGAGGGCATTTCTGGCATTAAGCTCGGCTAACTTCCTTTAAACTTCTTCAAAGCCAAGGTGATCTATGACACCTCGTATATAGTCCGGCGTTGGAGCTAGGATACAGTCCGGCGTTGGTGCTCGGCTGCAAAAGATACCTCGAAATGCGATCCGACGTTGGAGCTTCGGATGCAAGAGGACACCGCCGCCAGAACAACTTCGAACCCGAGGTGGGAGTAAAAATAACAAGGCATTGATAAAACCGATAACTTAAAGGGGCTCCTCGGATACCCGACATATAAACCCTTCGGATGTACTTTGGCGATCCTCAAGATCGAAGATAAGAAGATTTGTTGAACCAGTTTTCAAGACCGACGACCGAAGATGAAGAACAGTTCGGAAGAATCGAGGAGCGTCCCCAACATGAAGACCGGTTCCGGGGGCTAATGATGGTGTCCTGGACTAGGGGGTACTCACCAGGTCGTCTCCTGACCAGCTGGATCGGGCCGAGGACCCCCATGGCGGTTCACTATTGGGCCAGTTCGGACAACCCATGCCGCATACAAGGAGGATTCTACAAGACTTGGCGCCCAAGACAAGGACTCCTCTAAACCCTAGGCCTATGGTGCATATATAAACCGAGGCTAGGCTAGTCAATAGACAATCTCATATTCATTACTACAGTCTCGTGGTAGATACATGTACTCTGTACTACACCCATATGAATACAATCAAAAGCAGCATGTAGGGTATTATCTCATCAAGAGAGCCCGAAGCTGGGTAAAACCCTGTGTCCATGTTATCATCGCTCTAAGACGCCTAGCTTAGGACCCCTACCATGAGATACGCCGGATATTGAACCGATAGTAGGATCGGACAGGCTACCGCAAGGACCAGCGGCGGTAGGGTGGGACGGAGGCCGTTACCGCTGCTGACGTGGATAAGTTTCCTACCACCGCAGGTTCTGGCAATAGGCTATAACATCTACCGCCGGGCCTCGTGGCGGTAGGAGAAAGGGTCAAATCTCGAAAAAATTTCTATCTGGGGTCGGATCTCGATTTTGTCTGACAAAAGGGACAAAACACGAAATTTTGCCCAACTGCGGTGTTGTTTGTTTATGTTTTTTGTTTGTCACCAATCGCGTCTTAATTTACAAGTGTCTAGGTCGTGGATAAGATGAATTAGGTACACACGACTTGGTCGTGCTTTTTTTCTTTTGAGGCTAGCGGGGCTGTGAGTGTGCGTGGTACTCACAGCCCCTTACGTGCATTCCACATGGGCTCTCTTGCTTGCCCATGCTTTCTTTCTATCGCTTTTCATCGCTGTTTTGCTGCCTAAAAAAGTACTACTAATCTTTTATAATTTTTGGAAAAATGGTGAAATTAAAAAAATCATAATCTTTAAAAACTTCATCGATTTTAAAAATGTTTGTGGATTGATTTTTTGTGTGAATTTGAAACAAACGTTCATGGATGTGAAACTACAAAAAAATTGAATTTGAAATACGTTCAGGAATTTGAAAAACTTCATCAATGTCAAAAAAATGTTTGCAAAAAGCAAAAAAGTTCAAGATTATCGAAAAATCGAAAATTATTGGAAAAACTAAAAAGGAAAAGGACAAAAAACATAAAATTAAAAACAAGTACAAAATGGGTCAAAATACAACTAAGCTAGACTTGCGACTAGGAATAACTAAGGCAAGATCAGTTGTGTGTCATAGTTTGACTTCCGACTAGGACAAACTTAGGCGGGTCCCGGTTGCATGTCAAAGTTTAATCTTGTAATTGGGGCAACCCCCAATTATGTATCGATGATGCACTTGCAACTAATAAGAGGCAGACCCATTTTCATATTAAAATGTTTGTGGATTTAATTTTTTTGTGAATTGGAAACAAATCTTCGTGAATGTGAAACTACAAAAAAATTAATTTGAAATACGTTCAGGAATTTGAAAAACTTCATCAATTTCAAAAAATGTTTGCAGAAAGCAAAAAAAGTTCAAGATTATTGAAAAATGGAAAATGAGTGGAAAAACTAAAAAGGAAAAGGACAAAAACATAAAATTAAAAACAAGTACTCCCTCCGTCCCATAATGTAAGACGTTTTTTAACATTACACTAGTGTTAAAAAACGTCTTACATTATGGGACGGAGGGAGTACAAAATAGCTCAAAATACAACTAAGCTAGACTTGCGACTAGGACAAACTAAGGCAAGATCAGTTGTGTGTCGTAGTTTGACTTCCGACTAGGAAAAACTTGGGCGGGTCCCAGTTGCATGTTAAAGTTTAGTCTTGCAATTGGGACAACCCCTAGTTATGTATCGATGATGCACTTGCAACTAATAAGAGGCAGACCCATTTTCATATTAGCGTTGGACTTGCAATAGGGAACAAACAAATAGGGCGGGACATCCCCGAGTTGCATGTCAGAGCTGGCTTGCAACTCGAACAAACTGCGACAAGTTCAATTTCATGTTGTGGTTGGACTTCCGACTCGGATAAAACTTAGGCAGCCCCCATTTGCATGCAGAGTATGACTTGCAAGTCGATGGTCGTACACACATAGACGTCGCCCCCTCAGTTGTGAGTCGATGGTTGACTTGCATTTGGGGCCCGTACAAAACACACTCCCCTCCCGTGGTTGCGTGTCGATGCTTGACTTGCAACTGGGGCCCGTACAAACACGCTCCCCTTCTCAGTTGAAAGTCGATGGTTGACTTGCAACTTGGGCCCCTACAAACGACCACCACCCCCCGAGTTGTAAGTCGATGGTTGATTTGCAACTGGGGCCCCTACAAACAAGACCCCTAGTTGCAAGTCGATGGTTGACATGCAACTAGGGCCCCTGACAAAGACACATACACGGCCCCCCTAGTTGCAAGTCGATGGTTGACATGCAACTGGGCCCCCCAACAAACACATTATTAGACATCGCTTCTGGCCATGAAGTCGATAGTTGACTTTGGTAATCGGGCTCAGCAAACACACTCCCCTCCCCTAGCTACGAGTCGGTGGTTGGCATGGATCTGGGACCCTATGAACACACGCCCCTCTAGTTGCGTATCGATGGTTGACTTGCAACTGGGGGCCCTACAAAAAAGCAAACACCACCCCCAGTTGCACGCCGATGGTTGACTTATAACTGGAGCCCCACAAAAACACCACCCAGTTGTGAGTCAATGGCTGACATGTAAATGGGACCCCTACAAAAAAACAAACGCCACCCCGAGTTGCGAGTGGATGGTTGACTTGCAACTGCGGCCCGTACAAAGCACACTCCCCTCCCCTGGTTGTGCATCGATGGTTGACTTGCAACTGGGGCCCGTATAGACACGCTAGTCCCCCCTAGTTGCAAGTCGATGATTGACATGCAACTGGGGCCCTCGACAAACACAACCCCCTAGTTGTGAGTCGATGGTTGACATGCAATTGTGCCCCCAACAAACACATGTAGATGCAACCCCCAGTTGCGAGTCGATGGTTGACTTGAACCCGGGGCCTGTACAAACACACTCCCCTCCCCCTAATTGCAAGTCGATGGTTGATATGCAACTGGGCCCTTACAAACACGTGCCCCCTAGCTGGGGGCGACGGCTGACATGCAACTAGGCCCAATACAAACACACTCCCCTACCTAGTTGCAAGTTGTTGGTTGTGTAGGATCGAAAGTATGTCTAGAGGGGGGGGGGTGATTAGACTACTTGGCCAAATAAAAATCTAGCCTTTTCCCAATTTTAAGTCTTGGCAAATTTTAGCAACTTAGCACAAGTCAAGCAATCAATCTACACATGCAAGTCTAAGAGTATAACAGCGGAATGTAAATCATTGCATATGAAGGTAAAGGGGAGGAGTTTGGAGGGAGTAAACGCAATGTAGACACATATATTTTTGGCATGGTTTCATAGGTGGTGCTATTATACATCCACGTTGATGGAGACTTCAACCCATGAAGGGTAACGGTTGCGCGAGTCCATGGAGGGCTCCACCCACGAAGGGTCCACGAAGAAGCAACCTTGTCTATCCCACCATGGCCATCGCCCACGAAGGACTTGCCTCACTTGGGTAGATCTTCACGAAGTAGGCGATCTCCTTGCCCTTACAAACTCCTTGGTTTAACTCCACAATCTTGACGGAGGCTCCCAAGTGACACCTAACCAATCTAGGAGACACCACTCTCCAAAAGGTAATAGATGGTGCGTTGATGATGACCTCCTTGATCTTGTGCTTCAAATGATAGTATCCCCAACACTCAACTCTCTCTCATAGATTTGGATTTGGTGGAAAGATGATTTGAGTGGAAAGCAACTTGGGGAAGGCTAGAGATCAAGATTCTTGTGGTTGGATTGGAATATCTTCGTATCAACACATGAGTTGGTGGTTCTCTCTTAGAAAATGAATGCTGGCAGTGTAGGCATGTTCTGATGGCTCTCTCCATGAATGGAGGAAGGGTGGAGGGGTATATATAGCCTCCACACAAAATCTAACCGTTACACACAATTTACCAAACTCGGTGGGACCGATTTAGTTCAAAATGTGAACGTTAGGATTTTCGATGGGACCGATTTCATTAGGGTTAGGGCATAACATAATCTCGGTGAGACTGATCACATAAACTCGGTGAGACCGATTACTGTAATAGGCAAACAGAAAGTTGGTCAGGCAAACTCGGTGGGACTGATAGCTCATTTCGGTGAGACCGAAGCGTTATGAAAGGGAAACAGAGAGTTTGCATTGCGAACTCGGTGGGACCGATCGCTCATCTTGGTAAGACCAAAATGTTACGAAGGGAAACAGAGAGTTTGCAATCCCATCTTGGTGAGACCGAGATCCCTATCGGTGAGACCGAACTGATTAGGGTTTCTGGCTATGGCTATGTCAAATGAACTCGGTGGCGCCGGATAGATCAAATCGGTGGGGCCGAGTTTGACTTTTGGTTTGAGACATATGTGGATATGAGAAAGTGGTTGAGGGCTTTTGGAGCATATCACTAAGCATTTGGAGCAAGCAAGCCATTAAGCAACACCTCATCCCCTTTTAATAGTATTGGCTTTTCCTATGGACTCAATGTGATCTTGGATCACTTGAGCTTGAGCCAATATGTGTCCTTAGCATTTTGAGGGGGTCCACATTCCTAGTCCATGCCATGCCAATCGTTGTACTTTCTGAAATGATCATCTTGAAAGAGCATTAGTTCAATGAGGTATATGTTGTTAGGAATTACCAAAACCACCCGTGGATAGTTGCACTTTCAATCTCCCCCTTTTTGGTAATTGATGACAACATATAGATCAAAGCTTCGACAAATAATAATAAGATTGAAATATATCCTCTCTTTGAGAAGTATGTGATAAGCACGAGCTCCCCCTAAATTTGTGCATTATTTAAAATTTGCTTTTGAATGCAAATGCACAACCGATTAGGATCGTGGGTTACTCTTCCATGTCACATACATCTTGGTGGAGCGCTAAAAAAGATAGAAAATAAAGTATGCAGTCATCACCAAGGCAAAGTGAATGTTCATATATGAGAGATAAGTAATAGCATCATTCAAGCACAAGCATTAAGGTATGATATGATCAAACACATGACCATACAAGTATCTCACACACATAAAGTATCATCCAAGCAAGCGCGCAAATAAGTATCAACGAAATAGCAAAAGATGCAAGCTCTCTCTCTCGAAGCCTATGATCTATACATTTTCTCCCCCTTTGGCAACAAGTTACCAAAAATCTTGAAATGCATAGTGCTATGCGTCACTCTAGGCTTGATCTTTGGGAGGTGGCGTTGAGAGGACTCCAAGGACGAATGCATCTGTTGAAGTTGTTGGAGCTGGTGGAGTGGCAACCGGAGGAGCTACTGATGCTGTGGCTGCAGTCTTGATGTAGTAGCTCTTGTGTGCATCACAGATCTCTTTGGAGATCTCTGTGCCCTAGGCACTCTCTGAAAGACATCTGTGGTAGCCTTCCCTTTCTTCTCCTCAGCTTCTTCCTGGAGCTGCTCAATAGCTGTCTGCATCTATGTCACCTTTAAGTCAAGATCATAGAATTTTTTTTCAATGATCCTCTACAGGCTCTCTTGATTCTGAGTCAGGGTGGCCAGCCCTTTCTCAATCCTCAAGGTTGCTTGAATAAGATATCCAAGTTGATCTTGCTTTGTCTTGAGGAACACTTGTGAAGCCTCTTCAACACTTGGCATCTAGGCTGCCTTCTCAGCTTTTGCTTTCCCCCTCTTCTCTTGAGCCTCTATAGAAGTAGGATCTTCAACATCCATGACAAGCATGTTGTCCTCAATATCGAGCCTCAAGGGAAGATGTTCCTTGTCTAACAACACTACTAGGGAAAGCCTAGAAGTGGCAGCTGGTTTAATGCCTACTAGTAGCATGGGAAACCGTGCTACTAGTAAGGCGCTCTAACTATTCCTTAGCGATGGCGCGTGCGGCACACGCTCTTTGCTAAGACATATAGCCACAGCGCGTGTTTATTCCAGCGCTACTGCTAATCTAACTAGTAGTAGCGTTTTTCCTGTCCATCGCTACTAGTATTCTATTTTTCATTTTTTATTTTTAGTGTATTTATACGCCGTTATATAAATTTTGGTACAATACCAATTATGAGGTTGTTATATCATTATGTTCATAACAGTGTCAGAAATGAAGGTGGATTAGGTTCAAGTGGAGGCAACATGTGGTGCATGTTGAAAGTATACTACTAATCCAAACTTGATCTAGTTTGGACTAGTAGTACTTTCGATGTGCACCACATGTTGCCTCCACTTGAATCTAATCCGCCAACACAAGCTATGTAATCATCATCATAGTCATTACCATCAACACTAGCTATTTAATCGTCATAGTCATAGTGTAGCACATCATCATCTTCAAACTCATTCTAGCTAGCTAATCACCACCAACACTAGCTACGGTAGCTATCTAATCACCACCAACACTAGCTAATAATAATCATCATAGTCATTACCACCAACACTAGCTATTTAATCATCATAGTCATAGTGTAGCACATCATCATCTTCAAACTCATTCTAACTAGCTAATCACTCCTACTGCTCTCTCTGTCTCAGGTAAAATAGCATAAAACATGTGTAGCACTCCTGCTTCATCATATTGGAGCATGCAGATGAACCTGACTCCTAATTGTGGGCTGCGCTTCTGATTGTTGCCCCTAGTACTTCTCTACAATCCTTCACAATTTTGCTCCAGTCTTTGACTATTAAGACTTCCTCGCTTTGAGAAATCCTGAATGCACTAAAGTCCAATGTAGGATATCTTGGCCGTAAACTAACCATTCTCATGCGACCTTTAGTCTTGATCCAATGAGGCACAATATTCATCAGGAGTCCCTGTTGAAGAACATCGTAGTAACAAACTTAGCAATGAAGTTTAGCTTAAAAAATAATGTATGCAAAAGATGCACTGAGGACAAATAGTAAAAATCTTACCATCTTTCCTAAATAGATGTGACCGTAGTTCAATACAAACACTATTGGTCACGCATTTTGAGTACTAATATTTTTAAGTCCACGAAAATAATCTGTCTTGACAACATCAAGATCCTGAAGCCATGAAACATAATGAACTATCTCCTCGCAGTTTACTTAAGCCCCGGGACAGTGGACGGTCATGTCTACCAAGCGCCGGACATGTTTGCTTGAATGGAAATAAGCTGTCAATAGAAATTAGTTGTCAACTATTTTTGAATAAACAATATCCAAGACATAAATATGGTTGAGAAACTCACATAGTGGTAGAACTGGAGGCGTCTGCACATCGACCGGATGTCTCTATTACCTTCAATATCATCTTTCGGACGAATATCAAAGGTGATAACCATATCAGGCTCAAATGCATAAGTATTGCATAGTGCTTCCCGCTCGACGCAACTGGAAAGGAAGCAAGAAATGTAGTTTTTGTACTCATGACAAGACAATCAAACATCTCTTCTTTCAATGCAAGTTTGTGTGTTCTACATGGTCAGTTATCCAAATAGCGTCAAATTTGTATCCACCAACAAGTGTTACCAATATATATGGTCACTGGCTTGATGGAATACCAAATACTTCTAGTACGCTAATACGGGTGGGAGCGTCTGCCTTACTATGGTCGCTTTGGCTATGTAGAAATGATTGTGTTTTTAATGGCAGCATCTCTTCTCCTATGCAGGTTATTTACCTTTATCGACGCGACCGCTTCAGATGTGGTTTACTCTCAGACCGAACGGAGTACCAATCGCTGTTCAAGGCGGTGTGTACGCGGTTGGAGCGGGTGGCCACAGAGGTTTTTACCCAACATGGGTGGCAGCATAATCTCCGAATCGGTCCACCTTCTCTGTCGACATAGGCATAGTTTCGGCCCCATATGGTTTTACTGTTTCCACTTTGTCATTTTTATATTTTTTGTCAGACTGTTCGTTTGATGGCTGTGTGCATCTTAGCTATGCAGAGGCCGGGTGTCGCTCTTTATGTTTTGTATGCGCTCGATGCTACATTTTGAGTTAATAAAAGCGCCCTTTATAAAAAAAAACAAGTATGTGCATGTGCCCATCTTGGAGTTGATGAGCATACCCACATGATCTCTTCTGATCTGCAGCTGTCCTCTTGATTGTCTCAACAATTAGACTCATCACTTTGAACTTCTGGGGCACATCGAACAACTGCAGCAAGTTTATGGAATGGCGTCTGATCATCCTATGATCTCCTGATTTGGGCAACAAGGTGTGCCCCAAGATAGTGTCGATGGTGGTCAGACCAGACAACATATAGTATACATGGCCCATCTTGTGAGTCTCCAAGGCTTTGTCAGGAATCTCCTTATACATGTTAGCCATGGAGCTGTGATCTTTCTTCTTCTTGGCATAGACATCTATTTCATCCTCATGCTCTGCAGGGGCATTGTTCTTCTCAGCAGCTGGTATATTCCTTGTGCTCCTCTTTGGTGCAGTCCTGGGGGCTGGAGTAGAAGCTTTGGAGGCTGTCTTGGGCTTAGAATGGGCAGCCCCAGACTTGATGCCATCCCCCATCAGCTTTTGAGTTTTGGGTACTGGTGCAGCATCCTCTTCCTCTTCCTCTTCATCCTCAGCTGGATCTCTCATCATAGAGGATCTCCCAATGAATCTGGCCATGGTCTTCTTGACCCTTTCCTTCCTCTTCTTGCCTTCACCAGCCTCTTTTGGTTCAAGAGTGAACTCAATTGTTTCCTGTGTTGAGGCTTTGGCTTTAGACATAGGCACCCTTTTTGCAGGAGCCTTCTTGTTCAATCTAGGCTTTGTAGATGCAGCTGTGCCAAATTCCTTCTTGACAACCTTTTTCTTGGAGTTGACCTCCTCCTCAGCAGCTACATAGTCTTCATCTTCAGACTCAAAATTCCTCTTCCTCCTCTGCCTAGTAGCAGCCTTAGGCAGGTTGCTAGGAGTACTTCTGTTGCCTTCATCATAACTGCCAGAGGGACCAGTGCCCTCACTCAGATTCATGTGCTCTTCTGACCTGTTCTGGCTATCACTCTGATCAGACATTCTGGCACTGCAAACTGACAGCTGACCCTGTGAATAGTTATAGATGAGATAGAGTGGATGAGCATCACAAAGTGCAGAGATTTTGCAAAACAGATGAGTCAAAAACTTAGTTTTAGTTTTCCACAGAAAGCATTTCCGAGTTACTGATTTGTTAAACTCGGTGACATCGAAGCACCTTTTGGAGTCTAAACTAGTGAAATCGGTCAGACCGAGACGCAATTCGGTGACTCCGAGATTGCTAGGGTTTCACTGAGAGTTGAACTCGGTCACACCGATTTGCAAGTTTCGGTCAGACCAAAAATTACAAGTGAAATGGCCTAAGCCAAATCGGTGAGACCGATTTCCACAACTCGGTCGGTCCGACATGAGTTCGGCGGAAACCTAACCCTAAATTTTTGAATCAAATCTAATCTAAAGAATGTTTTTGCTGGACAAGATGATATCATACGTGGTGAGAAACGTGGCATTTGCTTTGTGCTAAGAATCAGAGGTAAGAATTGCAGAAAGATTCGAACTCATACCCTAGCTCGGTGATGAGCTCGCTACGGCGACAACGGCGGTGTAGAATTCCGTTGACGGTGATGGAGACCAGCGGCGGGAGGTCACTGGCGACGAGAGGAAGATTCGGAGACCCGAGACGGCAGAGCAGGATATGCGCGGGCGAGTAGGTTTCGGAGAAATTTCCAAAATTTGACCCGTCGGTATATATATACTGACCCTGTCGGTGTGACCGAGTGGAACAACTCGATGGCACCGAGATGCAGAATCGCAAGCGGTTACTGCAACTCGGTGTGACCGAATGGTTCTAATCGGTTGCACCAAGATTGAATACCTAGATCAACTCAGTGAACTTGGTTTGACCGAAAAAGATGACTCAGTCAGACCGAAATGCACAGAGAGGTTTTGGAAGTTTAAGTCTATGACGAATCGGCGACTCCGAGTGCTCCTCACCTAGAGGGTTCGGATCTGACTTGATCAAACTTTGTGATGTAGCATGAATAGAGTTTGGGACGAGAAAAGCATAGATAGGTAGAGGAAGTTCTTAGGCATTCTTGTCCATCCATTTGGCAAAATAAAAAGAGCAAAACAATCAAAGCAACAAATGGATGTCCTCGAATGAGTAAAATATGCAATCAACATGCTCACACAATAAAATGGCAAATGAAATATGTGAAAAAGCATGCACAAACACTCTAGCATCCATCAAGCAATTGGCGATGACTAGATCATCTATATATGAGTATATTGACTTAGGAGTCAAATGAGAACATTTGATCATAGGTCATTGTAACGCCCCGGATCCAATGCGGCAGGTGTCTGCCAGTTATTCGCCATCGTTGCCCTGTCTTGTGCTTGCGTGTTGCATTTTGCCATGTCATCATGTGCATTGCATTGCATACGTGTTCGTCTCATGCATCCGAGCATTTTCTCCGTTATACGTGTTCGTCTCATGCATCCGAGCATATTTTTGTGTGATTTTCTTTTGAGCATGAAGTCTACATTTTTTATGTGCTACAACATGCCATCTTTGCTTTGGTGCAACCCATTCTCCATGATATGCCATGTATTGATTGTTTCAAGCTTGCAAAGTAGCCTCCGTGATGTTGCTGATTTCAGGGTCTTACGATTTTACCAAGTCATTTCCCTGCTGTTATTTTATGCCATGTATTCATGTTGCTCCAGTGAGATCCATGCCTATTTTGAGTATGTTCAGTAAGGATGTTTTGGTCTTATGGTTATGCTCTATCAATACATGCCTTTGTTTGCATTTATAGAGTGCTCTAGAATGTCTTAATCATGCTCTACTTTTGCTATAAAATGTTCCTCGCAGATTGTTTACATGTTAATCAATTTTGCCATGGTTGTTGTTAGTGATCCAAGGATGCTATGAACTTGCTATTGCCATGCTTAGCTACATGAACATGTCATATTGCTGTAGGTATGCTTATCTTGTCATGAAATGCTTTGTGATGTGTGATTTGAGCTCGCAAAGATGCCTTCATAATTCTGTTTATGCCATGCTCTGTTATTCAGTCTGAATCTGTTTATGAAACTTGCTATGTTTATATGGGTGTCATCATATCTTCTGTGGCTTTTTGGCTCATGATATGTAAGGGACTTTTGTTATATGAAATTAGTAGATTCATGCCATGCCTTTGATTGCCATGATAAGTTCCTGTAGCATGTTGTTTGATAGCTCTAAACATTGTAACCTGATGTTATTTCTGCCATGTCCAGTGATTTCTGCCAAGTCTGTGAAGCTGATATTTGCAATCTTGCCATGTCCTTTTGAGAATGTTCTATTGATTTCTCGAAATAGCTCAGTGTTCATATTTTGTCATGCTTTACCTGTAAAACATGTCCATGACTTCTGTTTTATATTGTGATGCTGTAGCATGTTGTTTTGGTGCTTGCAAAATGCCTTGTTGTTGTTTTGGACAGCATGCCCTTTAAACTTGCATGGTGTGTATGTGTTGAACCGTTGCTCCGTTTTGAGTGTGCTCTATATGAAACTTGCTTAGTTCTGCATGTAGTTTTATGTTACCTTGTTGCGTCCATGTTTTGAGGTGTTTTCTTGATGTTTATATGCATTTTGCATCAATGCCATGTTTAACTTGTTTTGCTCATATCTTCTAGGCTGTAGCTCCAAATTAAATGAACTTTATATGTAACTTGACTAGAATTTCGTGTAGATCATCTTGGTGCATATTAACTTTCTGTTTAACAACTTGAACATAAGGTTTATTAAGATCTGTACCAATTTCGAAATTTGCATATGAGGACTTACCGGAGTTGTTATATGTGTTACCGGCCTCATTTAAACTTGCTTTGATGTGTTGCTCTTGTATGCATCATCTCTTGCCATGAGTAGCTTCATGTAGCCTTGACATGCATCATACTTGGTGGAGCATCATGCCTTGTTCATGTGTGGTGTGTTTACCATGTTGGGTGCTTCTTCTCGATAGTTCCCGTTTCGTTGCGATCATGAGGATTTGTTCGACTACGCTTGGTTCGTCTTCGTGGCTTCATCTTCTTCATGGATTCGTTCTTCTTCCTAGCGGGATTTCAGGTAAGATGACCGTCACCTTGGATCTCATTACTATCATTGCTATGCTAGTTGCTTCGTTCTTTCGCTATGCGGCGTTACCTACCACTTGCTTGTCAATCCTCCCAAATTGCCATGAACCTCTAACCTTTGTCACCCTTCCTAGCAAACCGTTGTTTGGCTATGTTACCGCTTTTGCTCAGCCCCTCTTGTAGCATTGCTAGTTGCAGGTGAAGATGAAGATTGCTCCATGTTGGATCATGTTTACGTTGGGATATCACAATATCTCTTATATTATTAATGCATCTATATACTTGGTAAAGGGTGGAAGGCTCGGCCTTATGCCCCGGTGTTTTGTTCCACTCTTGCCGCCCTAGTTTCCGCTTCATATCGGTATTATGTTCCCGGATTTTGCGTCCCTAATGCGGTTGGGTGATTTATGGGACCCCTTGACAGTTCGCTTTGAATAAAACTCCTCCAAAGAAGGCCCAACCTTGGTTTTACATTTGCCTCACCTAAGCTTTTTTCCCTTGGGAGTCGCGCTCTCGAGGGTCAGCTTATTTTACCCCCGGGCGGTGCTCGTCGTGAGTGCCTTTGGTCCAACTCATCAACCGCCGCATACTGTGGGCAACTATGGGCTCGCCTACCGGAAGTTTGGACAATCCGGTGTGCGCCGAGAACGAGATATGTGCATCTCCTATCAGGATCTGTCGCCACATTCGGGTGGCTTTGCTGGTCTTGTTTTACCATTGTCGAAATGTCTTGTAACCGGGATACCGAGACTGATCGGGTCTTCCCGGGAGAAGGAATATCCTTCGTTGACCGTGAGAGCTTATAATGGGCTAAGTTGGGACACCCCTGCAGGGTTTGAACTTTCGAAAAGCCGTGCAGCGGTTATGTGGCAGATGGGAATTTGTTAATATTCGGTTGTAGTAAACTTGAAGTAAACTCTTCTAAAATACACCAATCGCGTGTGTAACCGTGATTGTATCTTTTCGGGGTTGTTCGAGAGGAGAACACGGTTTTTGTGTTATTTTTGACGTAAGTAGGAGTTTAGGATCACTTCTTGATCATTACTAGTTGACGACCGCTTGCTAAGCTCCTCTTCTCGCTCTTGTTTCGTAAGTTAGCCACCATACATGCTTAGTCGCTGCTGCAACCTCACCACTTTACCCCTTTCCTTACCCATTAAGCTTTGCTAGTCTTGATACCCATGGTAATGGGATTGCTGAGTCCTCGTGGCTCACAGATTACTACAACACCAGTTGCAGGTACAGGTTATGCGATGATCATGACGCGAGAGCGATGTTCACTTGTTTTGGCGTTCTTCTTCTTCTTTGTCGATCTTGGGTTAGGTTCCTGGTCAGCAGCCTGGGCTAGCAGGGTGGATATTGTTTGAGTTTCTGTTTATGTTTCATCCGTAGTCGGATGTTGTTATCATGTATGATGTTGATGTATTCTTGTGGCATTTGTGCCTTATGTATGTATCCCCATCTATTATGTAATGTTGATGTAATGATATCCACCTTGCAAAAGCGTCTTCAAGATGTGCTTCTATCCTTGGTGGGACCTTCGAGTTCCTCTAGGATAGGGTCGCATCTTGGGCGTGACAGTCATACTCATCATTTAAGCACAAGTAGGGTTACCACTTTTACATCAAGCATTGTTGTGTTCACACCATTAGAGTTGCTTTAGCTCAATTCTTAGAGTAAAGCTCCCCTAGATGTGATATCCCCCCTAAGAGGGATGAACTAACCTTGGGTTTTGTCAGGACCCCATCCTAAGTCACACCGATCTAGCATGTAACACATCATATCACTTTATGCCTCACGACCTTTGTATTCCCACGGTGCCACCTTACCTGGCCGGGACCGCTTTGCCTTTTGGCTCACGTATATGATAGTGTCGCTAGCATCCATATGACAGAGAACCGGGCCGACATGACTAGTCGTGAATCCGAAGTGGCACTAACTTACAGGGACAAGCATACATGACCCAGCAACGAACATGTCGGGCATCAATGTATGAACCCAAGTCTTAGCAAGCTACAAGGACTTAAAGGAACAATGCATGACATTTCCGAAGAACAGACACGAGAACGAAGAAGGACACATGCCGACCAGCCTAAGTGTTCCAGAAAGCAGTAGCAAGCATGATAAACAAGCATGAAATGAGTAGGCACATCGTGGCTCAAACAACTCCTACTCATGGTAGTGGGTTTCATCTATTTATCGTGGCAATGACAGGTCATGCAGAGGAAAGGGGTTCAACTACCGCAACATGTAACATATAAATCGTTGTTGTCCTAATGCAGTAAAAGAGACCAGGAGCGAGAGAGTGGGATTGTATCGGAATGAACAAGGGGTTTTTGCTTGCCTGGCACTTCTGAAGATAGTAATACCTCTTCATCGGTGTCATCGAACTCCTCGTCGGAACATGTCTATCGAGAGGGAACAACCACCGGCAACAGAGAAGGAACATAATCAATGCAATGCACAATATGATGCATGATCATGACATGTCAATATGTTGTGATTTGAGCTAATGCAACTAGCAACAGGTTAAATGGAGTTGGTTTGAATCCAAGATTCAAATTCAAACTCCATATGTGGATATTCAAATGCCATTTATGAGATTGGTCCTAAAAAGCAGCTATAAGTTGTTACAACATGCATGAAAATGGTACAGATGGATAGACTGGATTTTTTTGATCATTTTTCATATATAAATCTTTTCATTTGGAGTTATAGATTATTTTCTATGAATTTTAGAAGTTTTAAACATTTTCTGGAATTTCCTGGTTTATTTTTAATTCAGAAAACATATTATTGCGTCAGCACTACACAAAGGTCATGTCAAGTCAACTGGTCGGCCAAGTAAACGACCCGATGGGGTCCTTCAGTGGGTGACCCTAAGCAGCTAGTGTCATTTGCCGGTGGGTCCGGTCAACAGCCACGTCAGCGTGGTCATTTCTGACCCGTGGGTCCCATGGGGTTATAAACTAATCTAAGTAGGAAATAAACCCAGAGTTAATTAGGCATGGGGCCTGCCTGTCATTGACCCGAGGGGGCGTTAATGCTGGTAGTTAGCCCCTAATGACGTGCCATGTTAGCTCAATGGAGTTTTGCCGGCGGCGACCATTTCGCTTGGCCAAGGCGGGCGCCGTTTGAGCTACTGGCCGATAGTTACGAGCGCGGTTTGCGGCTACGGATCGGTGGGACTCAAGCACATCTATTCTAGCAAGCAGCAACAATACTGGGATGGCGGAGCTCGCCGAGCGGGCTCCATGGCCAGTTGGAGTTTGGGTTTGAGCGGGGGCAGGGCTGCGGTGCGCTAGGAAGCCAGCTGAGGGGCTGGGAGGCTCCGTGGGAGTGCCCTGAGCACAAGTGCGTTCTCGGCTGCGAGGTGTAGCGCCTGTGGCCAAGGTGGCAAGAAGCTTGGGCGGCGACGCGGTTCGGTCTCAGGCGAGACGGCGACTACGGCGTGCAAGCGAGACGGGAAGAGGGGGGTTCGGGGGAGGAGCTCACGGCGGAGACGAAGAGCAGGTCATCCAAATTTCGGGGAGGCGGAGCTGAGCAGGCGGCCAAGCTAGGCTGCTGTGTGGCTGCGCCTGTAAGGCCAGGTCAGTTCTCTCTCTCTCTCTCTAGTTTTCTAGTTTTCTTTTTATCTTTTCTGTTGTTTGTTTTCTGGTTTATTTAAAATACAAGAACACTTGTAAAGATCCTGAAAATAATTGTGGGTACTATTTCAATTATTCTCAACATCCCCCAAATACTTTCGTAATTATTTGGACATTTGAAAATATTTATAGCATTTAAATGTCCAAATGCAAATACTTATGATTTAATTTAGTGACCCCAAATGACCTAGAAAAATGTGCACTATTTTTGGTGGAGGTTCAAGACCAATCCAAAGATGATGAAGATTATGTGAAGGGCATTTTGGGCTCATTGAGACAATTTTCAGTTGAACCTGTTATTATCAGGGGGGTGCTAGGGTTTGTTAATCCCCGTTTCAAGTTTAAAGAGAATTTAAACATGCTGCAAGGATGCTGATGCAACTAATTGCAATCAATTCTAGGGCTGTGACAACTCACCCCCACTAAACAAGAATCTCGTCCTGAGATTCAAGACGTGAGGTAAGAAGACAGGGGGGACACAAAGCTAACACCATCTTCTCGATCCAATTGCTCTTCTCGAAGATGTTGATTCATTGCATCATATTGATCTTGACATCTTTGCTTTCGAGATCTTCACCCAACACGACAAGGGAAAGAGAGGGAAACTCTATATGATTCGATTTTCGCGAAGATCAAGCAAATCATGATCAACTCATCAAATGAGATGTAGTAACATCTCTCGAGTTGAGACAAAAAACACACATCGAGAGGGATGGAAGAAACAGATGGCGAAAGTTCGATTTGGTAGGCAACAATTCCACGCTTAAGTAGATGGTGAGGGTGTTTCAAAGTAGCGACGAGTTAAGTTGCCCATGATACCATAACGAGACATCTTAGGGAAGGTGACTCGTAGAGCTATTCCCTTAAGTGGAAAAAAGAATTACTTTTGATCCATAGATCATTGAAACTCTTCATACCAGCCTAAGGCAAATTACAAACATTCGTTTGAAGGAATTCGAAAGAATGGCATACTCAGTTAGGAAAGGAAACTAGAGTTATAAGGCAACTCGGCAAACGGAAGGCACATTCCAATTATACCGAGGATATAACCTAGTGTTTGAGCGTGCTCTCAAGAACTTGAGCATTTCCATATTCATCATGGTCTTACCAACATCCGTGCCGAGGATCCTGGTAACACATCATACTACCATGATGAATAGTGATAGGGGATGCAGATGCAAAGGAAGACAACACTTTCTCAGATTTCACCTTAGCTATGCTAAGAAAACAAAAACTGGATGATCGACTGAGAGACATTTAGCACTCCGCTTCTAATGTTCTCCTTGATGTTCTACATACCACAGTCATACTTAAAGCATTAATGTGGCCATCAAGTATAGGTCATACTTTGGGAAGACAAGGATCCATAAGGAACAACTTCTAGAATAAGTCATATGAAATCCTCATGGGGAAGAGGGCAACTTCCTCAATCAAGATACTTGATGTCTACTATACGCAACCTTCTTCTTGTAGAGGTTGTTGGGCCTCCAAGTGCAGAGGTTTGTAGTACAGTAGCAAATTTCCCTCAAGTGGATGACCTAAGGTTTATCAATCCGTGGGAGGCGTAGGATGAAGATGGTCTCTCTCAAACAACGCTGCAACCAAATAACAAAGAGTCTCTTGTGTCCCCAACACACCCAATAGAATGGTAAATTGTATAGGTGCACTAGTTCGGCGAAGAGATGGTGATACAAGTGCAATATGGATGGTAGATATAGGTTTTTGTAATCTGAAGATATAAAAACAGCAAGGTAACAAGTGGTAAAAGTGAGCGTAAGCGGTATTGCAATGCTAGGAAACAAGGCCTAGGGTTCATACTTTCACTAGTGCAAGTTCTCTCAACAATAATAACATAATTGGATCATATAACTATCCCTCAACATGCAACAAAGAGTCACTCCAAAGTCACTAATAGCGGAGAACAAACGAAGAGATTATGGTAGGGTACGAAACCACCTCAAAGTTATTCTTTTGGATCGATCTATTCAAGAGTCCGTAGTAAAATAACACGAAGCTATTCTTTCCAATCTATCAAAGAGTTCGTACTAGAATAACACCTTAAGACACAAATCAACCAAAACCCTACTGTCACCTAGATACACCAATGTCACCTCAAGTATCCGTGGGTATGATTATACGATATGCATCACACAATCTCAGATTCATCTATTCAACTAACACAAAGAACTTCAAAGAGTGCCCAAAGTTTCTACCGGAGAGTCAGGACGAAAACGTGTGCCAACCCCTATGCATAAGTTCACGGAACTCGCAAGTTGATCACCAAAACATACATCAAGTGGACCACGTGAATCCCATTGTCACCACAGATAAGCACATGCAAGACATACATCATGTGTTCTCAAATCCTTAAAGACTCAATCCGATAAGATAACTCCAAAGGGAAAACTCAATCCATTACAAGAGAGTAGAGTGGGAGAAACATCATAAGATCCAACTATAATAGCAAAGCTCATGATACATCAAGATCGTATCACCTCAAGAACACGAGAGAGAGAGATCAAACACATAGCTACTGGTACATACCCTCAGCCCCGAGGGTGAACTACTCCCTCCTCGTCATGGAAAGCGCCGGGATGATGAAGATGGCCACCGGTGAGGGATCCCCCCTCCGGCAGGGTGCCGGAACAAGGTCCCGATTGGTTTTTGGTGGCTACAGAGGCTTGCGGCGGCGGAACTCCCGATCTATTCTGTTCCCCGATGTTTTTAGGGTATATATATAGGCGAAAGAAGTCGGTTAGGGGAGCCACGAGGGACCCACGAGGGTGGGGGGCGCGCCCAGGGGGGCAGGCGCGCCTCCCTACCTCGTGCCCACCTCGAAGGTTCCCTGACGTCTACTCCAAGTCTCCTTGATTGCTTCCTGATACGTCTCCAACGTATCTATAATTTATGAAGCACTCATGCTATTATATTATTTGTTTTGGATGTTTATGTGCTTTATTAAACACTTTTCTATTATTTTTGGGACTAACCTATTAACCTAGAGCCCAGTGCTAGTTTCTATTTTTTCCCTTGTTTTAGTGTTTCGCAGAAAAAGAATATCAAATAGATACCAAACGGAATGAAACCTTCGGGAGAGTTATTTTTGGAACGGAGGCAATCCAGGAGACTTGGAGTGTACGTCAGGGAAGCAACGAGTGGCCACGAGGCAGGGAGGCACGCCTGCCCCTCTGGGCACGCCCCCCACCCTCGTGGGCCCCTCGTGGCTCCCCTGACCGACTTCTTTCGCCTATATATATATATACCCTAAAAACTTCAGGGAACAGAATAGATCGGGAGTTCCGCCGCAAGCCTTTGTACCACCAAAACCAATCGGGACCCTGTTAAGACTCACGGAGGGGGAACCTCACCGTGGCCATCTTCATCATCCCGACGCCTCCATGACGAGGAGGGAGTAGTTCACCCTCGGCTGAGGGTATGTACCAAGAGCTATGTGTTTGATCTCTCTCTCTCTCTCTTGTGTTCTTGAGATGGTACGATCTTGATGTATCGCGAGCTTTGCTATTATAGTTGGATCTTAGGATGTTTCTCCCCCTCTTGTCTCTTGTAATGGATTTAGTTTTCCCTTTGAAGTTATCCTATCAGAATGAGTCTTTAAGGATTTGGGAACACTTGATGTATGTCTTGCATATGCTTATCTGTGGTGACAATAGGATATCACGTGATTCACTTGATATATGTTTTGGTGATCAACTTGCGGGTTCCGTGACCTCGTGAACTTATGCATAGGGGTTGGCACACGTTTTCGCCTTGACTCTTCGGTAGAAACTTTGGGGCACTCTTTGAAGTACTTTGTGTTGGTTTGAATAGACGAATCTGAGATTGTGTGATGCATATCGTATAATCATACCCACGGATACTTGAGGTGACATTGGAGTATCTAGGTGAAATTAGGGTTTTGGTTGTTTTGTGTCTTAATGTGTTATTCTATTACTAACTCAATGATAGATCGAATGTAAAAGAATAGCTTCATGTTATTTTACTACGGCCTCTTGAATAGATTGATTAGAAAGGATAACTTTGAGGTGGTTTCCTACCCTACCATAATCTCTTCGTTTGTTCTCCTCTATTAGTGACTTTGGAGTGACTCTTTGTTGCATGTTGAGGGATAGTTATATGATCCAATTATGTTATTATTGTTGAGAGATCTTGCACTAGTGAAAGTATGAACCCTAGGCCTTGTTTCAACGCATTGCAATACTATTTACGCTCACTTTTATCATTAGTTACCTTGCTGTTTTTATATTTTCATATTACAAAAACCTATATCTACCATCCATGTTGCACTTGTATCACCATCTCTTCATCAACTAGTGCACCTATACAATTTACCATTGTATTGGGTGTGTTGGGAACACAAGAGACTCTTTGTTATTTGGTTGCTGCAGGTTGTTTGAGAGAGACCATCTTCATCCTACACCTCCCACGGATTGATAAACCTTAGGTCATCCACTTGAGGGAAATTTTCTACTGTCCTACAAACCTCTGCACTTGGAGGCCCAACAACCTCTACAAGAAGAAGGTTGCGTAGTAGACATCAAGCAGTTTCTGGTGCCGTTGCCGGGGAGGTGAGTGCTTGAAGGTATATCTTTAGATATTGCAATCGAATATTTTAGTTTCTTGTTTTATCACTAGTTTAGTTTATAAAAAAAACTACAAAAAAATGGAATTAAGGGTGCCTCATATGCTTCATCTTTTTAATGCCTTTCGTGAAAATAAGGATTCCGATAACTGTGCTCAATTGCTAGAGGAAGAATGCATTAGAATGTTTGGCACTAAATCTTTGAATGATGAGCCTGATTGCAATGTTGTTAGTATAAATTCTTTGAATACCCATGATGCTAATGATATGCAAAGCCACAAGCTTGGGGATGCTATGTTTGATGAAGGTGATATGTTTAGACCCCCAAGTTTTGATGAGCAAATTTATTATGATGATAGCATGCCTCCTATTTACGATGATTATATTGATGAAAGTGAGTTTGGAAGAGTGTCACTTTAGGAAGTAATGATCCCACTATTTTGGAGGATGTTGAATATTATTGTGATAATTATGAAAGTGGATTTGGAGAGGTCATGACTTTATTTAGTGATGAATCCACTATTTCGGAAGAGGTTTCGATTGATAAGGATGAGGACAAAGTTGCTACTTATGATGATTATTGTGATGAAACTTATGCTATAAAAAGTAGTGATGATTATATTTATAAAACTTGTCATGATTATGATTACCCTTTTTCTGAATATTACTCTTTTAATGTGGAAACAATTTATAGTATTCGAGTCTCTTATGATACTCCCACTATCCCGAATGAGAATATTTTTGCTTATGTGGAGAGTAATAAAATTTCCATGCAAGTAGATCATGAAAAGAATGATTTAGGTTCTGGTTATATTGTTGAATTCATTCATGATGCTACTGAAAATTATTATGAGGGAGGAATATATGCTTGTAGGAGTTGCAATAATATCAAGTTTCGTCTCTATGTGCTTAAACTTTTAAAGTTATGCTTGTTTTGCCTTCCTATGCTAGTTGATTATTGTTCCCATAAGTTGTTTGCTCACAAAATCCCTATGCATAGGAAGTGGTTAGACTTAAATGTGCTAGTTATATTCTTCATGATGCTCTCTTTATGTTTCAATTCTCTATGTCTTATGTGAGCATCATTGAAATCATCATCCCTAGCTAGGGGCGTTAAACGTTACCGCTTGTTGGGAGGCAACCCAATTTTATTTTTGTTCCTTGCTTTTTGCTCCTGTTTAGTAGTAAATAAATCATCTAGCCTCTGGTTAGCTGTGGTTTTATGTTTTAATTAGTGTTTGTGCAAAGTAGAACCTTATGGAAGACTTGGGTGAAGTCTTTACGATCATGCTGTAAAAAAACAGAAACTTTAGCGCTCACGAGATTAGCTGCCATTTTTTCTACTGGAGAGTGCTTTTAGGTTGATTCTTTTTTCATATGATTAATAGACAAATTCCTCAGGTCCACCAATTTATTTCAGAATTTTTGGAGTTACAGAAGTATTCGAATGATACAGATTACTACAGACTATTCTGTTTTTGACAGATTCTGTTTTCTATGTGTTGTTTGCTTATTTTGATGAATCTATGAGTAGTATCAGAGGGTATGAACCATAGATAAGTTGTAATACAGTAGATATTACACCAACATGAGTTTATAATGATTTCATTACAGTACCAAAAGTGGTGATTTATTTTCTTATACTAACGGAGCTTACGAGTTTTCTGTTGAGTTTTGTGTTGTGAAGTTTTCAAGTTTTGGGTAAAGATTCGATGGACTATGGGATAAGGAGTGGCAAGAGCCTAAGATTGGGGATGCCCAAGTCACCCCAAGGTAATATACAAGGACAACCAAGAGCCTAAGCTTGGGGATGCCATGGATGGCATCCCCTCTTTCGTCTTCGTTCATCGGTAACTTTACTTGGAGCTATATTTTTATTCACCACATGATATGTGTTTTGCTTGGAGCGTCAATTTATTTTGTTAGTACTTGCTTGCTGTTATTTATAAAATGTTTTGCATCTTTATTTTCAATAAAAATGTCAAGGATAGCCTTTACTATGCTTATTTTGCAAGTATACATGTTGCTGTTTGAAAACAGAAAGTTTACCGCTGTTGCCAAAATTCCCTAGAAAAGTCAGAATGTGATAAAATGTTGAAACCTTTTGCATAATAAGATTTGATAAATTTAATACAGTGGGAATTTTCTTTCATAATTTTTGGAGTTAGGGAAGTATGATGAATCTTGCATTCTTTACAGACTATACTGTTTTGGCAGATTGCTGTTATGTTTGCATTGTTTGCATATGTTGCTGGTTTAATGATTCTATATGAGGATAGGAATATTAAATATGCAGAGACATTTAGTATGCAATGTTGAATAATAATTTTAGTGATTTGTTATAGTAGAAAATGATAAGGTTTTGCATTGGTTTATACTAACTTATCTCACGAGTTCTTGTTGAGTTTGGTGTGGATGAAGCTTTCGAGATTTAGGAAACCGAGATATAAAAGGAATTAATGAGGCACAAAAGCTCAAGCTTGGGAATGCCCAAGGCACCCAAAGATATTATTTCAAGAAGTCTCAAGCATCTAAGCTTGGGGATGCCCCGGTAGGCATCCCACCTTTCTTCTTCAACAACTATCGGTTAGTATCGGTTGAACCTAAGTTTTTGCTTCTTCACATGAGTTGTGCTATCCTTGCAATGTAGTTTTATTTTGTTTTGCTTGCTGTTTGAATAAAATACCAAGATCTGAAATTCTTAAATGAGAGAGAGTCTTCACAAAGCTACATAATTATTTGACTACTCATTTGTCTTCACTTACATCTTTTTGGAGTAGTTTGTCATTTACTCGTGTGCTTCACTTATATCCTATGAGTAAATGGTTGAATGAATTGAATATCATAAATCTGAAATTATATATGTTTCATATGCTTATTCCATGGGGAGTAATGACTTTACATATAAGAAGTAGAGGTGGTAAATTTATTGAAGGTTAGCAAACAATTTATTGGTCACTTGAACAATTCATGAAAGAATATTGAAGGAAGAGAGAGTTCACATATAAATATACTATCTTGGACATCTTTTGTAATTGTGAGCACTCAATAAAATATGACATGCTAAAAGGTTGATGTTGGACAAGTAAGACAACGTGATGGGTTATGTTTTCTTATATCCGAAATAAAGTATATTGTCATGGACCGCCCAACACGTTGAGCTTGCCTTTCCCCCTCATGCTAGCCAAATTCTTTGCACCAAGTAGAGATACTACTTGTGCTTTCAAACATCCCTTAAACCAGTATTGCCATGACAGTCCACCATACCTACCTATGGATTGAGTAAGATCCTTCAAGTAAGTTGTCATCGGTGCATGCAATAAAAATTGCTCTCTAAATATGTATGATCTTTCAGTGTAGAGAAAATAAGCTTTATACGATCTTGTGATATGGAAGCAATAAAAGCGACGGACTGCATAATAAAGGTCCCTATCACAAGTGGCAATATAAAGTGACGTTCCCTCACATTAAGATTTTGTGCATCCGACTATAAAAGCGCATGGCAACCTCTGCTTCCCTCTGCGAAGGGCCTATCTTTTCTTTTACCTTCTGCAACAGTCATGGTGATCTTCACCTTTCCTTTTTACATTTTGTCCTTTGGCAAGCACATTGTGTTGGACAGATTCTGATATATATATCCAATTGGATGTAAGGCATCATGAACTATTATTGTTGACATTACCCTTGAGGTAAAAGGTTGGGAGGTGAGGGAGTCCTGGACTAGGGGGTGTCCGGATAGCCGAACTATCATCTTTGGCCGGACTCCTCGACTATGAAGATACAAGATTGAAGACTCCGTCCCGTGTCCGGATAGGACTTTCCTTGGCGTGGAAGGCAAGCTTGGCGATACGGATATGTAGTTTTCCTCCCATTGTACCCGACTACTGTAACCCTAACCCTATTCGGTGTCTATATAAACCGAAGGGTTTTAGTCCGTAGGGATGGAACAACAATCATACCATAGGCTAGCTTCTAGGGTTTAGCCTCTCTCGATCTCATGGTAGATCTACTCTTGTACTACCCATATCATCAATATTAATCAAGCAGAGTAGGGTATTACCTCCATCGAGAGGGCCCAACCTCAGGTAAAAACATCGTGTCCCTTGTCTCCGTTACCATCCGCCTAGACGCATGCGATTCGGGACCCCCTACCCGAGATCCGCGGTTTTGACACCGACATTGGTGCTTTCATTGAGAGTTCCTCTGTGGTCGCCACCGTGTAGGCCCGATGGCTCCTTCAATCATCAAGAACGACGCAGTCCAGGTGAGATTTTTCTCCCGGACAGATCTTCAGATTCGGGCGGCTTTTGCATCAAGGGCCAATTCGCTAGGCCATCTGGAGCAGATTGAAAGCTACGCCCTGGCCATCGTGTCAGATTTGGAAGCTTGAACTATACGGCCCGATGTCCGCGGAGACTTGATCTTCGACGGATTCGAGCCACGGCCGAGCGTGCCGCCTTGTCTCGATGGTACGATCTAGCTCTACCGCGAGCGATTGCCACGGAGGCCGCACGATGCCGCTCCGACCCTTAATCCAGAGCTGGTTTCGCCCGATCGAGGACGGTTTTGTTGGACACCGCCTGGGCTGAAATCTCTACGGCGATTGAGCCGAACACCATCCCTGTCCTTTGCGGCTTCGTGACTCCAGTGCCGGACTCCTTTCCGGACTCCGAACCTCCCGCCCCTGCCGGTCGAATCCGGTGGCGCCCGGGTTATGGAGTTCACCGCCGCGGACGTCTTTCACTTCCGCCCTTTGGCGACATCCTGAACTCATTAAAGTCTCTCTCTTTGTCGGGAGCCACGGCGAACTACGGTCAGAAGGTTGGGATTCGGACGACGAAGAAATTCAACGCCCACCACCCCCACTTTGTAGCCAATGTCGATGATTTAACCGACATGCTCGACTTCGACTCCGAAGACATCGACGGTATGGACGACGGTGCCGGAGACGATCAAGAGCCAGCGCCTACGGGGCACTGGAAGGCCACCTCGTCATATGACATATACATGGTGGACATCCCAAAAGATGGGAATGGCGATGGAACAGCGGAGGATGACCCCTCCAAGAAACAACCCAAGTGCCCGACGCCGGTGGCGCCGCTCTAAATCCGCCCACGGTAAAAGCGGTGATTCCGCACGGAGACAATAATACCCGGACGGTTGAAGGCGACCCCTCCAGCGGGACTCAAAGACAGAGGAGGGAGAAGCAAGTCCGCCTGACGATTACAAAGGTAAAGAGAGGTAGAGGACGATAATTATGCGCCCCTCCGAAGGCGAGGCAAGCCTCGACGGCATTTACTTAATTCGTCGTGCTGGAGGATCCCGTTGAACAAGAGCGTTTTAAACGCAGGCTCATGGCCACGGCAAGCAGCCTCAAGAAAAAGCAAAGCAACGCCTTAAAGCTGACCAAGACCTGCTAGCTGACAGATGGACCGAAGTCCTTGCAGCCGAAGAGTACGAACTCGAACCGCCCTCCAAAAGCTACCCCAAACGTAGGCCGTTGCCTCGATCAGAGGAGGAAGCACCCGCGTCACCAGCGCATGACATGGCAGACCGGCTACCCCGTGGCCGCGACAGAGAAGCCTCTCAGCCCTCCGCTCAAGCCACGCCCCAACGCCGCTCAAAAAGTACCAAGGCACGGGAGAACGCGCCGGACTTGCGAGATATACTGGAGGATAAGGCAAAGCAAACAAGATCGATCTACAGATCGCGGTGGGCGCCTAACGACTGGATGATTACCGTCACGCCGGATACAACAACCTCGGCCGGGCGAACACGATGAGACAAAGCTCATATGAGCTACGTCGTGATATATCCCAATTCATAGGCGCCGCACACCCACTATGCTTCACAGATGAAGTAATGGATCATCAAATCCCCGAGGGCTTCAAACCCGTAAACATCGAATCATACGATGGTACCACAGATCCTGCGGTCTGGATCGAGGACTATCTCCTCCAAATCCACATGGCCCGCGGTGATGATCTACATGCCATCAAATACCTCCCACTCAAGCTTAAAGGACCAGCTCGACATTGGCTCAACAGCTTGCCAGCAGAGTCAATCGGTTGTTGGGAGGACCTGGCAGCCGCATTCCTCGATAACTTCCAGGGCACATATGTGCGACCACCGGACGCAGATGACCCGAGCCATATAATTCAACAGCCAGAGAATCGGCCGGAACAATTACGGGACGCGGTTCCTAACAAAGAAAAATCAGATCGTCGACCGTCCGGATGCAGAGGCGCTTAGCAGCCTTCAAACACAACATCCATGACGAGTGGCTAGCCCGGCACCTAGGGACAGGAAAAGCCGAAATCCATGGCAGCCCTCACCACACTCATGACCCGCTTCGCTGGAGAGGACAGTTAGCTAGCTCGAAGCAACAACTTGCCCAAACACCACGGTAGTTCGGATACCAAGGACAAGAATGGCGGTCGCGTCGCAATAAGCATAAACGCCGATTAACGGTGACAATGCTGAAGATACGACAAGAATGCCGGATTCAGAGGCTCTAAACCCGGTCAGGGGAAGAAGACATTCAAAAGAAATACCCAGGGCCCGTCCAACTTGGACCGAATACTCGATCGCTTGTGCCAGATACATGGCACCCCCGAAAAGCCAGCCAACCACACCAACAGGGATTGTTGGGTGTTCAAGCAAGGTGCAAGCTAAACACCGAAAACAACGACAAGGGGCTGCATAGCGATGACGAGGAAGAGCCCCCGGCACGAACAATAGAGGACGAAGGGCTTTCCCACACAAGTGCGGACGGTGAACATGATATACGCAACCCACATACCCCAAAGGGAGCGGAAGCGTGCACTAAGGGACGTATATGCGATGGAGCCGATCGCCCGAAGTTCAACGCATGGTCTTCCCGCCCGATCACCTTTGATCGAAGGACCACCCCACTAGCATCCGTCACGGCGGTTTCGCCGCATTGGTTCTTGACCCAATTATTGACGGATTTCACCTCACCGAGTCCTGATGGACGGCGGCAGCAATTTGAACCTGATTTATCGGGATACAAGGTCGCAAAATGGGCATAGACCCGTCAAGAATCAAACCCACAAAGACGACCTTTAAAGGCGTCATTCCGTGTAGAGGCCAATCATGCAGGCTCCGTTACACTTGAAGTGGTCTTCAGATCCCCGGATAACTTCCGGAGTGAGGAGATAATCTTCTACATAGTCCCGTTCCGCAGCAGCTATCACGCACTGCTCGGGCGAACCGCATTCGCAAAATTCAATGCGGTGCCGCACTACGCGTACCTCAAGCTCAAGATGCCAGGCCCTCGAGGCGTAATCACGGTCAATGGAAACACCGAGCGCTCCCTCTGAACGGAGGAGCATACGGTCGCCCTTGCGGCGAAGCGCGAACAGCCTCTTAAGGCAATCCTCGATCCGGCCAATAAACAATCGGACCATCAGCGGCGCCGGAGTAACCTACAGCAAGACCGCCCGGCACGTTCGAACAAGCTTAGTAATGTCGGCCCCAACCCCAGCCCTCGCGAACTCAAGTAAAGCCGATTACTACGCGCACGTAATTGCACTCTGAAGCACCATGGGCATAGGGGACGGGCCACGACCACGGCATGCCCAGAATGCGGCTAGACCGCACTAGAGGCTCCCGTTTGTGTCATTCCTTTTTTTTTCTTCTTTTTTTTACTTTCAGGACTCTGTTCTCCAGAAGCCCTGTTCGGCATTCGTGCCGACTACACGATGCAACAGCCAGGGAAGCAGAAAACTGCGTCAAGTGTCTAGGTGGTCTCTATTACGAGCAGTACACCTGTTTTACATACCACACCGCAAACTTACCCCTGGAAGGGGGACATGTCAAAAGTCCCGTACCTTGCTTATCGCCAAATTTGTATCGTTCTGCTTTTATTTGCAGTTTCTTTTGAATAAACAATATATAGCTCTTGCCGAATATTGCATTCTTTCCCATTGTATATGTTCATCTATGACATTGCGCAACGTTACAATTTGGTACGGCCACCACACCAGGGGCTTATGTACCCCAAAAACATGGTGTGACAAGTCCGAACACTTTCACAAGTGCGGCACCCCGAACTTATAGCATTATATGCATCGGCTCGAATCATGTCTTGGGTCAATAGTTGGGTTTGTCGGCTCCCATGTTTTGGTACCTTCGTTCCGTTATATCGGCTAAGGTATTGTTGGGAGAACCCTTTGCGATTGTGCCCGGTTGAGCTGGGTTGAGCACCTCGATGGAAAGCTAAAACTGACCGTCATGATAAGGTGAGAGCCGGTCATTGTTCGAGAGGTTTCTTCGAAGTCCCTAAAGACTTATGCCGCTTAGAGTGAGGAACCGGCATTGTCCGGCCAAGGCGTGGATAGCGCCCCGAACTCGGTCTTCCGAATACTAGGGGCTTGGCCGAAATTTAAAATTATAGAATTCTATGGCTAAGTGAGAGTTTTCAAGCATTATAGTCTGGTTGCAGTTGTTCGTTGCGTTGAGCGCCTCCTCGAAGGACCCAAGAATGGGAACAAGAGCGCTCAAGTTTATCCCGAACACCCCGGCACTGTCGTGTACGGGGTTGAAGCCGACGACTTCGCCATCTCTCAAATTTGATAAACGGCCGCATAGAAGGTAATATTTTAAATTCAAAAGCGTTATACGATATGAACAAGTTTTCAGCGTACATGATAACAAATGCGAGTGTACTCAAATATTACATCTTTGGAGCATTCACCCGCTATAAGACAGGCACCCTTCAGGACGCCCTCATTATACTTCTCGGGCTTGCGATGTTCCTTGCCCGGTGGCTTCGTCTGGCCAGCCTTCTCGCGTCCAGCTTGCCCCAAAGGTACCTTAGCACGGGCAAGGGCCCTACGGGCACCTTCAAGACAGACGGAGCGCTTGATGACTTTGATCCACGGACAGGTGTCCACCACCCGCCGCACTAGCCCGAAGTAGCTCCCAGGCATGGCCTCATTTGGCCACAGCCGAGCTATAAGGCCCTTCATGGCCTGTTCGGCGACCTTGTGGAGCTCGACCAATTGCTTCGGTTGGTCGCTCAAGGGCGCCGGATGTTCGGCCTCGGCATACTGAGACCAAAACACCTTCTCCGTCGAGCTCCCCTCTTCGCTCGGTGAAAGCGGCGCATCGGATACCTTTGCGGGGCAGATCTGCGAAGGCTCTGGAGAGCTCCGATTCGGGTAAGTAACGGTAATTGACTTTTACATTCTTGCTTTGCATAAAGAATGCCTTACCCGCCGCTATCTTCCTCATCGCCTCAATCTCACTGGAGGGCTTTGCAGGCTTCGGCCTTAGCGGCCTTGGCACTCTCAAGAGCCGAGGCAAGCTCGGACTCTCGGGTCTTGAGTCACGCCTCCAAACCCTCGTGTTTTTCCACGAGAGCCTGAGCTCTTCCCGTACCTCCGCTTAGCTGCGCCTCCCCTTCTCTCGCTTCGGTGCGCTCATGGCCAGCTTTGTTTTGGTCATGTCACCGCTTCCTTGTAGTCGCCACCTCGTTAAGTGGCCCCTGCAGCACTCCATGTTAATCCTGTTATCTGTCGCAACCACAATTTTAACAATTCCATAAGGGATAACTAACCTTCCTTCTCCTCGAGCTGCATCTTGTCATCGCCGAGCTCGTACTCGCACCGCTCGACGCTCTCCTACAATGCCTTGACCTCCAGGTCGGTCTTGGCAGAGGTCGGCAAGCAGCCTGCATTCCCATATTGACATAATTATGTTAGACCCGTGCGTATATCTTTTTAGATCCTCAGTCCGGATTTTCTCTCCGAACACCGAACTAAGCATCAGGGGCTACTGTCTATGCGGTAATCTTCTTACATATATTGAAAACTTACCTCAAAACCTGTTAGAAGGCTGTTGCAGGCTTCAGTCAGCCCGTTCTTGGCGGACTGAACTTTCTGGATCACCACACTCATAACAGTGCGGTGCTCCTCCTTGATGGAAGCGCTGTTAAGCGCCTCCAGTAAGCTATCCGATGCCTCCGGTTGGACAGAGGACACCGGCGTCTTACCCTTCTTCTGAAGGGCCGCTTGCCGGACTTGGAACGGCCAGAAGGTTCGGTATGGAGTCCGGACAAGGGTCGCATAGAGCCCACTGGGGTCTCGCTCCCCTCGCGCCTGAAGTTCGGGAGGCTGCCTTGTGGCGCTTCCTGCGCCACCTCCTCTTGACCAGGCCCCCCTTGGGGCCCACCTAGGCATCGTCGGCGGCGCGAGGCAAGGAGGCGGCCGGAAGAGAAGTGCTCTCCACTTCGGACGAATTCAGGGACCCGCTTGACGGAGCGGCGAGCTCGTCCTTGAGCGGGCTACATGATTGTTCGGCATTAGAGAACACTATGCAATGAATAAAAAAAAGCCATGGGTATCCGGACACTTACGATCTCGCCATGGGCTTGGTCCTCGAGGGCCACTCCTCCTCACCGTCGTTGGCGTTGGTGGAGACGTCCGGAGGAAGGGTTCTTCCCTGCTTGGACCCTCCGGCCTCCCGATTGGGCGGCCTTTCTTTTCTTCTCTCCCCGGGGAGAGGCTTCTTTCCTCCTCCTCGTTTTCACGGAGGAGTCCGCCTCGATTAGTCGAGCGATGAGTCCGATGACACTGGCGCCGGGCACTCCTTCGAGTCCCCGTGGCCTTCTTCTTGGCCTTCTTCTCCGGCACCACGTGGCGCGGGAGCGGCCCCGCCAAGCGGGCGTCTACTGGGTCTTCTGGCAAAGGAGCCGGACAGTTGACCTGCCCGGACGTGCTCCGCTAGTCCTGTCAAAGGCAAGGGAGTTTAGATCCCGTACAGAGTCAAACTATGAAAAGTGAAGGGCAAAATAGCTTACCTCGGTAGCTTGACGCTGCGAGCTGAATCCGCGATCTTCCGTAGCGGATGAGGGAGCCTCGGCGCCCTATGAACAAGACCTTCCGTGCATCTTCGTGCGTGGTGTCAAGAGCCTCTTCAGGTTGGATGCCGGTCGGATCGAACTCCCACAATTTGAAGGCCGTTGTTGGCATGGGAGGATCCGGCGGATGAGCATAATCTGGACTACATTGTGAGCACGAGATTTTTGTTCACCAAGGTTCGCATGCAGGTTTGGAGTCCGGTCAGCTCTTCCGAATTACCCCACGCCAGGCCAGTCTACTTCCAAGAAGTGAGCCGCATGGGAATACCAGACCGAAATTCGGGGGCCGCCGCCCAGTTAGGGTCGCGCGGCTCGGTGATGTAGAACCACCCCGATTGCCACCCCTTCACGGTCTCCACAAAGGAGCCATCGAGCCATTGGACGTTGGCGATCTTGCCGACCATGGCGCCTCCGCACTCCGCTTGGCGCCCGCCCACAACCTTCGGCTTGACATTGAAGGTCTTCAGCCATAAGCCGAAGTGGGGCTGGATGCAGAGGAAGGCCTCGCACATGACGATGAACGCCGAGATGTTGAGGATAAAATTCGGGGCCGATCGTGGAAATCTAGGCCGTAGTAGAACATGAGCCCCCGGACGAATGGGTGAAGTGGAAAACCCAGTCCGCTGAGGAAGTGGGCAAGGAATACGACCCGCTCATGGGGCTCAGGGGTAGGGATGAGCTGCCATTTGTCGGGCAGCCGATGTGCGACGTCGGCGAACAAGTATCCGACCTTCCGCAGTCTTTTTATGTGGCCCTCCGTGACGGAGGAGACCATCCATCTGCCTCCCGCTCCGGACATGGCCGAGAAGGTCGAGGAGGATCTGCGCGACTTGGGCGCTGGAGCTCGAAGTCTTGAAATGGATGAGCAAGGGAGGAAGATGGGCGTAGGTGAGAAAGGTGGATCCTTATCCCTTATATGGACGGACGGCTATCGTCCCCACCAACTGGTAAAACTCGTTTGCCTCCCAAGCGCCGCAATCAATGGCGCGGTTGGGTTACCCACGTCCGTATTGATGAGAATCCCGGAATAAGGGGCACGATCTACGCTTTGATAAGGCGTGCCAAGGAACCGCCTCGCTAAACGCTGAGGTGGGACAAGTAAAACGATTTGAATAAAGGCTTGGCCGTGGTGTGATGTCACGCCCGCGAAATCGTCGTGGATCTGTGCAAAAATTATTCTCTCTACGGTGGTATGTGGAACTTGTTTTGCGAGCGGACACTATCCTTGTGTTCAAAACCTTCTATGAAGTATTCGGAGGAGGAACCCGCCTTGCAATGCCGAAGACAATGTGCACGCCGGACTCGTCGTCATTGAAGCCTGGTTCAGGGGCTACTGAGGGAGTCCTGGACTAGGGGGTGTCCGGATAGCTGAACTATCATCTTTGGCCGGACTCCTGGACTATGAAGATACAAGATTGAAGACTCCATCCCGTGTCCGGATAGGACTTTCCTTGGCGTGGAAGGCAAGCTTGGCGATACGGATATGTAGATTTCCTACCATTGTAACCGACTTTTGTGTAACCCTAACCCTATTCGTGTCTATATAAACCGAAGGGTTTTAGTCCGAGATGCATAATAATCATACCATAGGCTAGCTTCTATGGTTTAGCCTCTCTCGATCTCGTGGTAGATCTACTCTTGTACTACCCATATCATCAATATTAATCAAGCGGAGTAGGGTATTACCTCCATCGAGAGGGCCCGAACCTGGGTAAAAACATCGTGTCCCTTGTCTCCTGTTACTATCCTCCTAGACGCACAGTTCGGGACCCCCTACCCGAGATCCGCCGGTTTTGACACCGACAGGAGGCAAATCTATAAGCCCCTATCTTTCTCTGTGTCTGATTAAAAGTTTAAACCCATAAATATCGCGTGAGTGTTATCAATTGTGAAAGACTAAATGATAGTTGAGTATGTGGAGTTTGCTAAATCAGAGCTCTGACATAGACTCTTCCTGAAAATAAGATGAATTGTAATTGTTCGATGACTGATAACACGATTTGTTAGTTTTCAAGAAAGTTTATGATCTATACTTTAACATGTGAATAGCTTGTGACTTGATCATGAGAAGTTTTATGAGATGAGATACTGTTATGATATATAATGATGCAAGAAAAGGTGAATGAAATTATCATTGATCAAACTTGTGCACCTGCTAGCATTCACACTTCATAAATTATTTCTTTTATCATTTACCTACTCGAGGACGAGCGGGAATTAAGCTTAGATGTTGATACGTCTCCAACGTATCTATAATTTATGAAGTATTCATGCTATTATATTATCTGTTTTGGATGTTTATGGGCTTTATTAAACACTTTTATATTATTTTTGGGACTAACCTATTAACCCAGAGCCCAGTGCCAGTTTTTGTTTTTCCCCTTGTTTCAGTGTTTCGTAGAAAAGGAATATCAAACGGAGTCCAAACGGAATGAAACCTTCGGGAGAGTTATTTTTGGAACGGAAGCAATCCAAGAGACTTGGAGTGCATGTCAGGGAAGCAACGAAGTGGCCACGAGGCAGGGAGGCGCACCTGCCCCCTGGGCACGCCCCCACCCTCGTGGGCCCCTTGTGGCTCCCCTGACCGACTTTTTTTCGCCTATATATATCCATATACCCTAAAAACTTCGGGGAACAAAATAGATCTGGAGTTTCGCCGCCGCAAGAAGCCTCTCAGACTCCACCAAAACCAATCGGGACCACTGTTCGGCACCCTGCGGAGGGGGAACCCTCACCGTGGCCATCTTCATCATCCCGGCGCTCTCCATGACGTGGAGGGAGTAGTTCACCCTCGGGGCTGAGGGTATGTACCAGTAGCTACGTGTTTGATCTCTCTCTCTCTCTCTCTCTCTCTCTCTCTCTCTCTCTCTCTGTCTCTCTCTCTCTCTTGCTCTCGTGTTCTTGAGATGGTACGATCTTGATGTATCGCGAGCTTTGCTATTATAGTCGGATCTTATGATGTTTCTCCCCCTCTACTCTCTTGTAATGGATTGAGTTTTCCCTTTGAAGTTATCTTATCGGATTGAGTCTTTAAGGATTTGAGAACACTTGATGTATGTCTTGCATGTGCTTATCTGTGGTGACAATGGGATATCACGTGATTCACTTGATGTATGTTTTGGTGATCAACTTGCGGGTTCCGTGACCTCGTGAACTTATGCATAGGGGTTGGCACACGTTTTCGTCCTGACTCTCCGGTAGAAACTTTGGGGCACTCTTTGAAGTACTTTGTGTTGGTTTGAATAGATGAATCTGAGATTGTGTGATGCATATCGTATAATCATACCCACGGATACTTGAGGTGACATTGGAGTATCTAGGTGACATTAGGGTTTTGGTTGATTTGTGTCTTAAGGTGTTATTCTAGTATGAACTCTATGATAGATCGAACAGAAAGAATAGCTTCATGTTATTTTACTACGGCCTCTTGAATAGATTGATTAGAAAGGATAACTTTGAGGTGGTTTAGTACCCTACCATAATCTCTTCGTTTCTTCTCTGCTATTAGTGACTTTGGAGTGACTCTTTGTTGCATGTTGAGGGATAGTTATATGATCCAATTATGTTATTATTGTCGAGAGAACTTGCACTAGTGATAGTATGAACCCTAGGCCTTGTTTCAATGCATTGCAATACTGTTTACGCTCACTTTTATCATTAGTTACCTTGCTGTTTTTATATTTTCATATTACAAAAACCTATATGTACCATCCATATTGCACTTGTACCACCATCTCTTCGCAGAACTAGTGCACCTATACAATTTACCATTGTATTGGGTGTGTTGGGAACACAAGAGACTCTTTGTTATTTGGTTGCAGGGTTGTTTGAGAGAGACCATCTTCATCCTACGCCTCCCATGGATTGATAAACCTTAGGTCATCCACTTAAGGGAAAATATGCTACTGTCCTACGAACCTCTGCACTTGGAGGCCCAAAAACATCTACAAGAAGAAGGTTGCATAGTAGACATCACTTTCGTTCCAAAAATAACTCCCCCGAAGGTTTCATTCCGTTTGGACACTGTTTGATATTCCTTTTCTTCGAAACACTGAAATAGGCAAGAAAACAACAATTTGGGCTGGGCCTCCGGTTAATAGGTTAGTCCCAAAAATAATATAAAAGTGCATAATAAAGCCCATAAACATCCAAAACAGATAATATAATAGCATGAATACTTCATAAGTTATAGATACGTTGGAGACGTATCAGCATCCCCAAGCTTAATTCCTGCTCGTCCTCGAGTAGGAAAATGATAAAAGAAATAATTTATGAAGTGTGAATGCTAGCAGGTGCACAAGTTTGATCAATGATAATTTCAATCACCTTTTCTAGCATCATCATATATCATAACAGTAGCTCAACTCATAGGACTTCTCATGATCAAGTAACAAGCTTTTCATATGTTTAAAGTATAGATCATAAACTTTCTTGAAAACTAACAAACCGTGTTATTAGTCATCAAACAATTACAATTCATCTTATTTTCAGGAAGAGTATCTATGTCAGAGCTTTGATTCAGCAAACTTCACATACTCAACTATAATTTAGTCTTTCATAATTGCTAACACTCACGCGATATTTATGGGTTCAAAGTTTTAATCAGACACAGAGAAAGATAGGGGCTTATAGATTCGCCTCCCAACCTTTTACCTCAAGGGTAATGTCAACAATAATAGCTCATGATGCCTTACATCCAATTGGATATATATCAGAATCTTTCCAACACAATGTGCTTGCCAAAGGATAAAATGTAAAAGGAAAGGTGAAGATCACCATGACTCTTGCATAAGGTAAAAGACAAGAATAAAAGATAGGCCCTTCGTAGAGGGAAGCAGAGGTTGCCATGCACTTTTATAGTTGGATCCACAAAATCTTAATGCGAGAGAACGTCACTTTATATTGCCACTTGTGATAGGGACCTTTATTATGCAGTCCGTCGCTTTTATTGCTTCCATATCACAAGATCGTATAAAGCTTATTTTCTCCATACTAAAAGATCATACATATTTAGAGAGCAATTTTATTGCATGCACCGATGACAACTTACTTGATGTTTCTGACTCAATACATAGTTAGGTATGTTGGACTCTCATGGCATTACTGGTTTAAGGGATGTTTGGAAGCACAAGTAGTATCTCTACTTGGTGCAAAGAATTTGGCTAGCATGAGTGGGAAAGGCAAGCTCAACGTGTTGGGCGATCCATGACAATATACTTTATTTCGGATATAAGAAAACATAACCCATTGCGTTGTCTTCCTTGTCCGACATCAACCTTTTAGCATGTCATAATTTAATGAGTGTTCACAATTACAAAAGATGTCCAAGATAGTATATTTATATGTGAAATCTCTCTTCCTTCAATATTCTTTCATGAATTGTTCAAGTGACCAATACAATGTTTGCTAACCTTCAATAAATTTACCACCTCTACTTATTATATGTGAAGTCATTACTCCCCATGGGATAAGCATATGAAACATATATAATTTAAGATTTATCATATTTAATTCATTCAACCATTTACTCATAGGATATAAGTGAAGCACACGAGTAAATGACAAACTACTCCAATAAGATATAAGTGAAGATTAATGAGTAGTTAAATAATTATGTAGCTATGTGAAGACTCTCTCCCATTTAAGAATTTCAGATCTTGGTATTTTATTCAAACACCAAGCAAAACAAAATAAATGACATTATAAGAATAGCAAACACCACATGAAGAAGCAAAAACTTAGGATCAACTGATACTAACCGATAGTTGTCGAAGAAGAAAGGTGGGATGCCAGCCGGGGCATCCCCAAGCTTAGATGCTTGAGACTTCTTGAAATATTATCTTGGGATGCCTTGGGCATCCCCAAGCTTGAGCTTTTGTGTGTCCTTAATTCCTCTCATATCACGGTCTCCCTAAATCTCAAAAGCTTCATCCACACAAAACTCAAAAAACGTGAGATAAGTTAGTATAAACCAATGCAAAAAAACCTTATCATACTCTACTGTAGAAAATCACTAAAATTATTATTCAACATTGCATACTAAATGCCTCTGCATATTTAATAGTCCTATCCTCAAATAGAATCATTAAAGAAGCAAACATATGCAAACATAACAGCAATCTGCCTAAACAGGACAGTCTGTAAAGAATACAGCAAGATCCATACTTCCCTAGCTCCAAAAATTATGAACGAAAATTCCCACTGTAGTAAATTTATCAGAGCTTATTCTACAAAAGGTTTCAACGTTTTATCACATTCTGACTTTTCTAGGGAATTTTTGCAACAGCAGTAAACTTTTTGTTTTCAAACAGCAACATGAAGACTTGTAAAATAAGCATAGTAAAGGCTATCAATGCCAATTTTATTGAAATAAAAGATAAAAAACATTGTTCTAAATAACAGAAAGCAAATCGTAACAAAATAAATTGACGCTCCAAGCACAACACATATTATGTGGTGAATAAAAATATAGCTCCAAGTAAAGTTACCGATGAACGAAGACGAAAGAGGGGATGCCTTCCGGGGCATCCCCAAGCTTAGGATCTTGGTTATCCTTGAATATTACCTTGAGGTGCCTTGGGAATCCCCAAGCTTAGGCTCTTGCAACTCCTTATTCCATAGTCCATCAAATCTTAACCCAAAACTTGAAAACTTCACAACACAAAACTTAACAGAAAACTCGTAAGCTCCGTTAGTATAAGAAAATAAAACCACCACTTAGGTACTGTTGTGAAATCATTCTTTATTTATATTGGTGTAATATCTACTGTATTCCAACTTCTCTATGGTTCATACCCTCCGATACTACTCATAGATTCATCAAAATAAGCAAACATCACATAGAAAACAGAATCTGTCAAAAAAAGAACAGTCTGTAGTAATCTGTATCATTCGAATACTTCTGTAACTCCAACATTTTTGAAATAAATTGGTGGACCTTAGGAATTTGTCTAGTAATCATCTGCAAAAAGAATCACCAGAATAGCACTCTCCAGTAAATGTTTTTATCTAATCTCGTGAGCGCTAAAGTTTTCTGTTTTTTACAGCAAGATCATAAAGACTTCACCCAAGTCTTCCCAAAGGTTCTACTTGGCACAAAAACTAATTAAAACATAAAACCACATCTAACCAGAGGCTAGATAGGTTATTTATTCCTAAACAGAACCAAAAAGCAAGAAACTAAAATAAAATTGGGTTGCCTCCCAACAAGCGCTAACGTTTAACGCCCCTAGCTAGGCATGATGATTTCAATGATGCTCACATAAAAGATAAGAATTGAAACATAAAGAGAGCATCATGAAGAATACGACTAGCAAATTTAAGTCTAACCCACTTCCTATGCATAGGGATTTTGTGAGCAAACAACTTATGAGAACAATAATCAACTAGCATAGGAAGGCAAAACAAGCATAACTTCAAAACTTTAAGCACATAGAGAGGAAACTTGATATTATTGCAATTCCTACAAGCATATAATCCTCCCTCATAATAATTTTCAGTAGCATCATGAATGAATTCAACAATATAACCATCACCTAAAGCATTCTTTTCATGATCTACTTGCATGGAATTTTATTACTCTCCACATAAGCAAAATTCTTCTCTTTCAGAATAGTGGGAGTATCATAAGAGACTCGAATACTATAAACTGTTTCCACATTAAAAGAGTAATATTTAGAAAAAGGGTAATCATAATCATGACAAGTTTTATAAGTATAATCATCACTACTTTTTATAGCATAAGTTTCATCACAATAATCATCATAAGTAGCAACTTTGTTCTCATCATAATCAATTGAAACCTCTTCCAAGATAGTGGAATCATTACTAAATAAAGTCATGACCTCTCCAAATCCAGTTTCATAATTATCATAATAAGATTCAACATCCTCCAAAATAGTGGGATCATTACTTCCAAAAGTTGACACTCTTCCAAACCCAGTTTCATCAATATAATCATCATAAGTAGGAGGCATGCTATCATTATTATAAATTTGCATATCAAAACTTGGGAGACTAAAAATATCATCTTCATTAAACGTAGCATCCCCAAGCTTGGGACAAACATTAATTGCAGCAAATATATTCTCAAAACATCATCTTCATCAAACATAGCATCCCCAAGCTTGGGCCTTTTCATATCATAAGCATAATCACTCTCATCATTAGTAGTATGGATAGCACCAATAGTATAGCAATTATCATCATCACAATGAGTAATAGGAGCAACATCATTTGGGAGAGATACCTTTCTACCTTTGCTTCTCCGTCTTTTCTTTTCTTCTTCACATCATGTGTGGGTTCAATCCTCTTTTTGGAGCTCCTTATTAATGAGATTGGTTGAATAGAAGGCTCCTCCTCGTTACCTGATTCATCATAAGACATAATAGGAGAATATTGGGAGGTCTCTTCCCTTTCATTAGTTTCTCTTCATCCTCTATCTGTTTTCTTTTCTTTATGTAATTGGCAATATAAGGATTTTCAATGCAATTCACCGCACAATACATAAAAATTTCTTCTAGATCTATATCGAGGAATTTCTCAAGGTTATATTCGGGAATATGCTTAGTTGTTCGTTTCATTTCTTCATAACCCAAAAGCAAACTAAGTTCATTATGATGTGCAAGGGAAATCAAATCATCACAATTTTTGGACACGATACAATCATGAAACAATTTGCATTTGATATTTAAATGACCATGTTCATTGCAAAGTTCACAAGTATGGTGAAGAAATTTTAAACTTTTAGCACAAACATCTAGTCTCTCTTGCAACCATTTAGTTTCTAAATACTTATGCCTCTTGCAAAATCTATCTTCCCTATTTGGTGTGTACTTGCAAGCTCTATGCACTCCACAAAAATTGACATGCTTATAAGAGACATTTTCATCATGACTAGTGCAATCATCATTAGTACTATGGATATTCAAAGAGTTCATACTAACAACACTGCAATCATGCTCATCATTCAATGATTTAGTGCCAAACATTTTATAGACTTCTTCTTCTAGCATTTGAGCACAATCTTACTTTCCATCATTCTCACGAAAGATATTAAAAAGATGAAGCGTATGAGGCAAACTCAATTCCATTTTTTTGTAGTTTTCTTTTATAAACTAACCAGTGATAAAACAAGAAACTAAAAGATTCGATTGCAAGATCCAAAGATATACCTTCAAGCACTCACCTCCCAAAGAAGCGGCGCTAGAAAAAGAGCTTGATGTCTACTACATAACCTTCTTCTTGTGGACGTTGTTGGGCCTCCAAGTGCAGAGGTTTGTAGGACAGTAGCAAATTTCCCTCAAGTGGATGAGCTAAGGTTTATCAATCCGTGGGAGGCGTAGGATGAAGATGGTCTCTCTCAAACAACCCTGCAATCAAATAACAAAGAGTCTCTTGTGTCCCAAACACACCCAATATAATGGTAAATTGTATAGGCGCACTAGTTCGGCGAAGAGATGGTGATACAAGTGCAATATGGATGGTAGATATAGTTTTTGTAATCTGAAGATATAAAAACAACAAGGTAACAAGTGGTAGAAGTGAGCGTAAACGGTATTGCAATGCTAGGAAACAAGGCCTGGGGTTCATACTTTCACTAGTGCAAGTTCTCTCAACAATAATAACATAATTGGATCATATAACTATCCCTCAACATGCAACAAAGAGTCACTCCAAAGTCACTAATAGCGGAGAACAAACGAAGAGATTATGGTAGGGTATGAAACCACCTCAAAGTTATTCTTTCGGATCGATCTATTCAAGAGTCCGTAGTAAAATAACACGAAGCTATTCTTTCTGTTCTATCTATCATAGAGTTCGTACTAAAATAACACATTAAGGCACAAATCAACCAAAACCCTAATGTCACCTAGATACTCCAATGTCACCTCAAGTATCCGTGGGTATGATTATACGATATGCATCACACACTCTCAGATTCATCTATTCAACCAACACAAAGAACTTCAAAGAGTGCCCCCAAGTTACTACCGGAGAGTCAAGACGAAAACGTGTGCCAACCCCTATGCATAAGTTCGCACCGTAACTCGCAAGTTCATCACCAAAACATACATCAAGTGGATCACGTGATATCCCATTGTCACCATAGATAAGCACATGCAAGACATACATCAAGTGTTCTCAAATCCTTAAAGACTCAATCCGATAAGATAACTTCAAAGGGAAAACTCAATCCATTACAAGAGAGAAGAGTGGGAGAAATCCAACTATAATAGCAAAGATCGCGATACATCAAGATTGTATCACCTCAAGAACACGAGAGAGAGAGAGATCAAACACATAGCTACTGGTACATACCCTCAGCCCCGAGGGTGAACTACTCCCTCCTCATCACGGAGAGCGTCGGGATGATGAAGATGGCCACCGGTGAGGGATCCCCCCTCTGGCAGGTCTTGGAGCGAGTCCCGATTGGTTTTGGTGGCTACAGAGGCTTGCGGCGGCGGTGAGGGATTCCCTGGATTAGGGGTCCCTCGGACAAAGAGGAATATATCCTTTAGCCAGACGGTTGGACTATGAAGATACAAGATTGAAGACTTAGATCCGTGGCCGGATGGGACTCTCCTTGGCGTGGAAGGCAAGCTTGGCAATACGGATATGTAGATCTCCTCCCTTGTAACCGACTACGTAACTCTAGCCCCTTCAGTGTCTATATAAACCACAGGGTTTAGTCCGTAGGACAACGACAATCATACCATAGGCTAGCTTCTAGGTTTTAGCCTCTACGATCTCGTGGTAGATCAACTCTTGCAATACTCATATCATCAAGATCAATCAAGAAGGAAGTAGGGTATTACCTCCATCGAGACGGCCCGAACCTTGGTAAACATCGTGTCCCCCGCCTCCTGTTACCATCCGCCTTAGACGCACAGTTCGGGACCCCCTACCCGAGATCCGCCGGTTTTGACACCGACATTGGTGCTTTCATTGAGAGTTCCACTGTGTCGTCACCGTAAGTCTTGATGGCTCCTTCGATCATCGGCAACGATGCGATCCAGGGTGAGGTTTTCCTCCCCGGATAGATCTTCGTATTCGGCGGCTTCGTACTGCGGGCCAACTCGCTTGGCCATCTGGTTTGGAAACTTGAACTATACTGCCGACATCCGCGGAGACTTGATCTTCGACGGATTCGAGCCCATGTCAGGTGCGCCGCACAATCACGACAAGCATGACTTAGCTTCATTGCCGGGCATTGTTCGGGAGATCGCACCTGCAACTACTCCGGCCCTCAATCTGGAACAAATCGCGCCATCTGAGGACGGGTGGATGGACCCCGCCACGGAGGCCGCACACTTAGTGGCGATAGAGCCGAATACTGACTTCACCTCCTACGAGACCCGTGTTGCCAAACCGTTGGATTTGTCCCCGGCCATGGGCTCCGAGCCGCCTGCGTCCGTGCCTATCGAATCTGATTGGGCACCGATCATGGAGTTTACCTCCGCGGATATCTTTCAGCACTCGCCCTTCGGCGACGTGCTAAACTCGTTGAGGTCTCTCTCCCTGTTAGGAGACCCTCTACTGAACTATGTCCGGCTAGAATGGGATGCGCACGACGAAGAAATTTGCTCCCTACCCACCACCCACTTAGTAGCCACTGTCGACGATTTAACCGACATGCTCGACTTCGGCTCCAAAGACATCGACGGTATGGACGATGATGTAGGAGACGAGCAAGAACCACCGCCCACAGGGCACTGGACCGCCACCTCATCATATGACACCTACATGGTGGACACCCCCAAAGAAGGCGATGGCGATAAAACAGCGGAGGATAATCCCTCCAAGAAGCAATCCAAGCACCGACGTCAGCGGCGCCGCTCTAGGTCCCGCCATAGCAAAAGCAGCGATACCGACACAAGAGACAATAACGCTCCGGATAGTGCCGAGGACGACAACAATCCCCTCCAGCCAGACCTAGAGCGGGAGGATGAACAAGCTAGCCCTCCGGAACAGGCAGCAGACGGAGAATCGGAGGATGACAATTACATGCCTCTCTCCGAAGACGAGGTGAGCCTCGGCGACAAAGAATTTATCGTGCCTGAGGATCCCGTCGAACAGGAGCGCTTCAAGTGCCGGCTTATAGCCACAAAGAAACAGCACGAAGAAAAAGCAACAACCGACCTGATCAAGATCCGCTAAGCGGACAGATGGATGAAGTCCTGCGGCGAGGAATACGAACTCGAACTCCCAACCAAGAGTTACCCGAAGCGCAGGTTGCTACCCCAACTCGAGGAGGAAGCATCAGAACCTACATTACCAGCGTATGATGCGGCTGATCGGCCACCTCATGGCCGAGACAGAGGGGCATATCAGCCCGAAGTCCAGCCCGCACCCGTTCGCCAGACAAACAAAAACACCAAGGCCCGGGGCAACACGCGGGACCTGCGAGAGGTATTAGAAAACAAAGCAGGACGTACAAGATCGATCTACGGATCACGGGGTCGTGCCCCAACGCGCGATGATGATCGTCACGCTGGATAAACTAAAAGCAAATCCGGCCGGGCCGAATACAGCAGACAAGACTCGTATGAACTGCGTCGTGACATAGCCCGCACGCAGAGGCGCCGTGCACCCCCCTATGCTTCACAGATGAAGTAATGGATCATGAATTCCCAGAAGGATTCAAACCCGTGAACATTGAGTCATACGATGGCACAACAGACCCCGCGGTATGGATCGAGGATTTCCTCCTCCACATTCACATGGCCCGCGGTGACGATCTACATGCCATCAAGTACCTCCCACTAAAACTCAAAGGACCAGCTCGGCATTGGCTGAATAGCCTGCCAGCAAACTCCATTGGTAGTTGGGAGAATTTGGAAGATGCATTCCTTGACAACTTCCAGGGCACTTATGTGCGACTACCAGATGTTGATGACTTTAGCCACATAACCCAACAGCCTGGGGAATCGGCCAGGAAATTCTGGACTCGGTTCCTAACTAAAAAGAACCAAATCGTCGACTGTACGGATGCCGAGGCCTTAGCGGCATTTAAACATAACATCCGGGACGAGTGGCTCGTTCGACACCTCGGCCAAGAGAAGCCGAAGTCCATGGCAGTCCTCACGACACTCATGACCCGCTTTTGCGCGGGCGAGGATAGCTGGCTGGCTCGCAGCAACAACACATCAAGGAATCCCGACGTGATGCCAAAGATACTAACGGCAGACCACGTCGTAACAGACACAAGCGCCGCAACAACGACGATAACGCGGAAGACACGACAGTCAATGCCGGATTCAGTGGCTCTAAATCCGGTCAAGGGAAAAAGCCGTTCAAAAGAAGCAATCCGGGCCCGTCCAGTTTGGACCGCATACTGGATCGCTCGTGTCAAATTCACGGCACCCCAATAAGTCAGCCAATCACACCAACAGAGAATGCTGGGTGTTCAAGCAGGCCGGCAAGTTGAATGCCAAAAACAAGGACAAGGGGCTGCATAGCAACGACGAGGAGGAGCCTCGGCTGCCGAACACAGAGGACGTAAGAGATTCCTCCACAAGTGAAAACGGTGAACATGATATATACGCAACCCACATTCCCAAGAGGGAACGGAAGCGTGCACTAAGGGACGTCTATGCGATGGAGCCAGTCGCCCCAAAGTTCAACCCATGGTCCTCTTCTCCGATCACCTTCGATCGCAGGTACCACCCCACTAGTATCCGTCATGGCGGATCTACCGCATTGGTCCTTGACCCCATGATTGACAGATTTGACCTCACTCGAGTCCTTATGGACGGCAGCAGCCTGAACCTCAATCAATCGTGGATACAAAGGCACAAAATGGGCATAGACCCCTCGAGGATCAAAGCCACGAAAACCACTGAGGGAGTCCTGGACTAGGGGGTGTCCGGATAGCCGAACTATCATCTTTGGCCGGACTCCTGGACTATGAAGATACAAGATTGAAGACTCCGTCCCGTGTCCGGATAGGACTTTCCTTGGCGTGGAAGGCAAGCTTACGATACGGATATGTAGATTTCCTACCATTGTAACCGACTCTGTGTAACCCTAACCCTATTCGGTGTCTATATAAACCGAAGGGTTTTAGTCCAGAGGACTAACAACAATCATACCATAGGCTAGCTTATAGGGTTTAGAATCTACGATCTCGTGGTAGATCTACTCTTGTACTACACATAACATCAATATTAATCAAGCAGGAGTATGGTATTACCACCATCGAGAGGGCCCGAACATGGGTAAAAACATCGTGTCCCTTGTCTCCTGTTACCATCCGCCTAGACACACAGTTCGGGACCCCCTACCCGAGATCCGCCGGTTTTGACACCGACATTGGTGCTTTCATTGAGAGTTCCTCTGTGTTGTCACCTATAGGGCTGATGGCTCCTTCAGTCATCAGCAACGACGCAGCCTGTATGCAGACTTTTCTCCCGGACAGAGATCTTCAGATTCGGCGGTTTTGCATTGCGGGCCAATTCGCTTAGGCCATCCGGAGCAGATCAAAAGCTACGGCCCTGGCCATCGTGTCAGATTTGGAAGTTTGAACTATACGGCCGATGTCCGCGGAGACTTGATCTTCGACGGATTCGAAGCCGCAGCCCGAAAGCGTGCCGCAGACTGTCTCGATGGGTACGATCTAGCTCGCCACTTAACAAGGCCTGGAGGCCGCACTCTGCGCTTCGCCCGACCCTTAATCCGAGCCGGTTTCACCGATCGAGGACGGTTGGTTGGACACCGCCGGGGCTGAAATCTCTACGACGATGGAGCCAAACACCATCCCTGTCCCTTGCGGCTCATGACTCCAGTGTGCCGGACTCCTTTCCGGACCGAACCTCCCGCTACTTACCGTCGAATCCGATCAAGCGCCGGTTATGGAATTCACCGCCATGACATCTTTCAGCACTCGCCTTTGGCGATATCCTAACTCATTAAAGTCTCTCTCTTTGTCGGGAGCCCGCCGGACTATGGTTAGGAAGGTTGGGATTCTGGACGACGAAGAAATTCAACGCCCACCCACCACCCACTTTGTAGCCACCGTCGATTACTTAACCGACATGCTCGACTTTCGACTCGAGGACATCGACGGTATGGACGCCGACGCCGGAGACGATTAAGAACCAAATACCATGTGGCAATGGAGGGCCACCTCAACTTACGATGTATACATGGTGGACACACCTAAGGGAAGCGATAACGAGGAACGACGGGACGCTGAAACATAATTCCCTCGAAGGGCCAAAGCGGCGCGTAAGCACCGCTCAAAACCCCACCTCGACAAAGATAGCGCCTACATAGACCCAGCCATAGAGCGCAGGTGAGTCGGGCCGATTTACCGAACATGCCATTGAGCAACCATCCTAACAGGCCAACTTGGACAAACAACCCGTCCCTAAGAAGATAACAGTCCGGACGATCTCACGGGACACGCCATTGGAATGTAAGGACCTCCACAAAGAGCTCCTCGCCACTACACGAAGCTTGAAAAAGCGTAAACAGAGGCTCGTAACAAATGGAAGACGACTACGAATAAGATGGAGTAAAGTACTCAACGCCGCAGATGACACGGCAATAGCCGCCTAACAAAGAGCTACCCAAAGCGCAAACTATCGCTCGAATTCGACGAGGAGGACGAGAGCCCCACGATCAAAAAACAAAGAGACCGCCCGGTCGGGTAGATGACCACATGGCACACATAGAGCAGCAAGCGATGCCGCACACAAGCCGGCACGCGATCCGCATAAGGATTCGCACCAAAAGGATGGCCCAGTCAGATCTATCTATGGGCCAAGGAAACAAGCTCTAGCAAACAATACAACACGCCAAGTGTCCAACATCACAAGCATACCCAAATACATGTGCCACAAGCACCTCTATGTTTCAACCGATGAGGTGCCGGATCATGAATTCCCGGTGGGATTCAAACCCGTAAACATAGAGGCATACACGGAACAATGACCACTGAGTCTGGATTGAGGATTATATCCTCCACATACACATGGCCGAGGAGATGATCTCCACGCCTATAAAATACCTACCCTCAAGCTCAAAGGGCCAGCCCGACATTGGCTTAAAAGCCTCCCCGAAAACACCATTGGTAGTTGGGAAGAGCTTGAGGATGCTTTTCAGCCAATTTCAGAAACCTATGTCCCACCCACTTGACGCAGACGACGTAAGTCACATAACCCAACAGCCCGTGAGAGAGTCAGCCCGAAAATTCTGGAACAGGTTCCTTACCAAAAGAACTAAATAGTCGATCGTCCGGACGCCAAGCCTTAGCAGCTTTTAAACACAACGTCCGAGACAAATGGCTTGCTACCACCTTGGCCGTGAAAAGCCAAGAACAATGACCGCACTAACAAGCCTCATGACCCGCTTTTACTGGGAGAGGATAGTAGCTAGCAAGATGCGCATCAGCCAACCAAGTACATCCGAAGTCGAGGATGGGAATGGGAAACCACGACGCAGCAAGGACCAAGCGCTGGATTAAGGGAACAGTCCAAAGAGCGGCTCAACGCCGGATTCAAAAGCTCACGGCGTAACAATAAAAACTGCCCCTTAAGGATAATAGCGATGAGCTATCCAACTTAAACAAAATCTTGGACAAGATATGCCAAGTCCACAAAGGTGCTCTGTGAAGCCCGCAAACCATACCCACAGAGATTGTTGGGTCTTCAAGCAGTCCGCAGACTCAACATCGAACACAAGGGCTCGACACACCAAGTGAGGATGATGACTAGAACCACAAGAAGAGCCCCGAAAAAAAAAAGAATTTCCCACAAGAGGTCAAAACAGAAAACTTACTAAAATTAACAAAATCGGAAAATAGAGCGGCGCCCATTGAATTACGCCCACCGACAGTCTACCCCAAATGAGTCCCAACACCGTTGTCAAAACCAATCACCTTCGACCATCAGACTACTCCGAAGTATCCTAACGCAGGATGGACTGCCTTGATACTAGAACCTATAATCGAAGCGGTCTTCAATTTACGCAAGTCCTAATGGACAGCGGCAAAGGATTTAAACCTGCTATATCGTGGACACAATCCGCAATATGGGGATAGACCCAAACAGGATTAGCCATAGCAACACTTCCTTCCAAGGAATATTGCTGTGCACATACGCCCATTGTACGGGCTCCCTACTATTGGAAGTTATGTTCGGCTCACCCGACAACTTCCGTCGCGAAAAGTTGGTCTTCCACATTGCCCCATTTAAAAGTAGCCATCAAGCACTACTGGGACGCGAAGCTTTCGCCCGCTTTAACGCAATACCACATTATGCATCTCTTAAACTTAAAATGCCCGGTCCACGAGGCATCATTTCATTAAGGGGAAGCTGCGCGTGTCCCTCAAGGAAAGAATGTGAGACTGCCTTAACAGCCTCACACTAATACGGCCTTACCCAAAAGCATCTAAAGCAGGTCGTTCGCACTCGGCACGGTTAGGCGAGTCCGCATAAATAAACATGATGCTTATTAGCCGCTGCACTTCTTACAAGGGGCTCCACGCATGTACAACAAGAGACAATAAAGCTCAATTTTATTCATTTTTGAATCGTACTATGATTATTTCCAATTACATTTTCGCATGCGATCTTTTTCAAACTAAGTTCCTCTCTTTTTACAGATGAACGCCGTGCTATACCCGGTCGAGGATACTTGTACAACGGAGACACAGCGCAGACGCGTGCAGCAGGACCCATTGCAAGGATTCTTTTCAGATTAAGACCCTCGTAAACCTTTTTCACTGTCTCTTGTTGTTACTCATCCCCGGTCTCTTATTATAACCCAGGAGGAGGTCATGCTTTGGCATCTACCAAGGCCGTAATTTTGCACGCACTGGAGACCAGGGGCTTGTTACCAAGGGCATTGTTCGCCAGCTTTATAAAGACCGAATACCTTCGGGAGTGTTCGCGTCTCGAGTTAGGCCTTATATGCATCAGCTCCGAATCATGTCTTTGGTCAAATGTTGGGTTTACCGGCTCGCATGTTTTGCTGCCTTTACGCCCGTTCTATCGGCTAACGCGCACCAGGAGAATTATCGCTGACAGCTCCCGGTTCGGCTGGGTGAGCACCTCAGTAGAGAAAGCCGAAAACTGATTGTCATGATATAGCGAGAGACCGGTCAACCACTTGATGACTCCCTGGAATGTTTAGAATTCCTCCGCATTAGACGAAGGACCGTCTCCCGGTCAGGCACATACGCACCCCGAATTCGGGAGAGTGCGGTGCCCTCAGGGGCTATATCGTAGCCCCACCATCGAACTCCTATGGCTAAGTGAAAGTGCTAAAGCATTATAGCCCGGTTGCCTAGTTTGCTACGCTACCACCTCCTTTATAGGACCAAAGACGTTGGATTAAGTGTGAAAACGCTACTTCTTTGCAAACACCCCCGCACTATGTGCGTGGGGGCTGAAGCCGAAGGCTGCCATCTTTCAGGTTATATACATATATACATCAACGGCCACACAGGAGGTAGTTTGCTACTTGAAGGCACAAGTATAAAAGCTCTTACATTAAATCGAAAACGCTGTTTCATAAAATTACACATGTCATTCAAGCATAACATCCTTCGAAAGCATCGCTGCCTCTATTAAACGAGCGCCCGGAAGAACTTCCTCAAAATAGCGCCGACCGGTACTCGGCTTCCGTCTCAATCTGGGACGCGATATCGGTGGCCTTCATCTCAGCCCAAGATGCCTTGACACGGGCAAGAGCCATCCGCGCCTCACTCAATACACGCCGACCGCTTCATTGCGCCGACATGCGGTACCGCACTAAGGAACCGCTGCAATAAGCTAAAATAACTCTTCGGGGTCCGCCTGCCACAAATGAGTCATAACATGCTTCATGGCAAGTCCGGATAATCGATTCAGCTCGGCCCATTCGCCAACTGATCGGTCAATGGAAGAGGACGCCCGGACTATGGAATTGCGACCAAAATAGCTCTTCCCTTCGTGCTCCCCTTTCCGGCCTCGGAAGTGCTCAATCGCGTCCGCTAGCGCCGCCGCTAAGTCCGGATAAGCATCCTCCGAAGCCCACAATTTGTCCAACCGAGCATACTTCGGATCCAGATATTTCCTCCGGCGCGTGAAAGCGGTTTTCCAGCCGCAATATCCCCGCCTAACTCAGCTCCTCCTTGGTAGCTCTCTCAGCGGAACGGGCATCCTTGGCTTCGGCGGTGGCCTTTTCAGCCCTCTTGTTCCGCTTGACGTTTTTTTTCAAGAACCCCGCAGCGGTCGGTAGCATTCTTCAGCTTGAGGCCATATTGGCCATTTCCTCTTTGTTTCGGCAGTGAGCAGCCCGTTCGCTTTTAGCTCTTTTCGCCGCCTTTTAAAGCGCCGTGACATTTTTCGGCTTGCTCTTTAGCTCGGCGAAGTTCCGCCGCAGCCTCTCCACGGCAAAGCAGCGCCATCTCGCATCAAAGCATACAAGTAGTAAGGCATGGGCGCTAAGCTCCCTTACCAGTGCCGCCGGAGAAGTCGATACCTTGTGACTCATTAAACCGCTTATTGACCAAATACGATGTCCGCATCCGCTTCGTCAAGTTGCCGCTTTAGTTCGGCAAATTACTCATCGTCAACTGGCCACGGGACGCCCGCCACCTACATATATAGGAACGGCGAAATGTTAGTATTGAGATTATGATCCTCGGCACCGCTTTGCCGGTTTGACAACATACCGAGTCTCGTGGGCTACTATCTATATACAGGCGCATTCTATATGCATAACCGCCGTAAGATACATCATCTTTTTTCTCTACCTCAAACCCCGTCAAGAACTTCGCGCGGCCAGCAATCCGCTTCTCGGCCGATGCAATTCTTTTTCAATCACCGTAGCCATTAGCGCACGGTGATCTTCTCGAGATAGACACTGCCTGAAAGGTCCTTCAGCTCCTCGGACCAGCTGCGCCCGATTGGCGCCGACCTTCCGGCCCCGCCGGACTCGGGAAACTCTTCGTGACGACACCTCGTGGTCCCCCGCCTCGCATGAAGGCGCGAGTAGGTGGAGGCGTTTCGCTTCTCTATCATCTCCGCATTTAAGATCCTCAAGACGAGCTCACGAGAAGGGCTGAGATCCGAACTACAAGGTACAATTTCGGTTATCTTCGTAAATAAATACAGGATATCCTTTATTCACAAGACCCCTTCTTTTTTACTTACGGCTCATTGAGGGCTGATCCTCGGGAATAGTGCGGTTGGGTATTTCCCACACGGACCTGTCTGGACGAAGACTTCTTTCCCCGCTTTGAGGCCTTGGCTTCCGGGTCTTGGAGGCGGTCCTCTTCTCCCTTGGAGGGTAGGATCCTTGATTCCTCCTTCCTTGAAAGCCTCCTTCGTGGAGGCAGTTGTTTCTGCTCCCCTTCGCCTTCTTCAAAAGGCGTGGCCTTTCAACATCCTGGCCAAAGATAGGATCCGCGCGGTCTCCGGAGGGGAGCCGGACACCTTATCAACTTTGCCTTGGCTATCCACTCCTGTTCAAGAAACGGCTCCCTTAGAGGGCATATATATGATAAATGAATGAACAGCATGTCCGGTTACAGGACTAGTTACTTGAGTATCTGGGCGATTGAAGCTTAGTCCTGCGTCCTCAGTCAAGTCCGGACACTTCTCTTGTGATCCGAAGAACAGTTTATACATCTCCACGGGCGTCGCGCCCATAAAATGTTGGAGAGCTGCGTGGTCCTCCGGATTAAACTCCCACAGACGGAGGCGGCGTTGCCAGGCGAAGCGTATACCAATTAGCATAACTCGCACCGCCACGACCAGATTGATCTCTCTCTTTTACGGAGGTCTCGACACGGCCCCTGCAACAGAGGAACGCTCCTGGACGGCCCCCAATCGAGCCCCGGTTAACCCATGATGCCAGCCGTTGTGGTGGACTGGAGCGGAAGGCGGGTGGCGCCACCCATTTGGTGCCCACAGGAGCGGTGATATAAAACCACTCCGTTGCCACAAACCAAGCTCCTCTGAAAAGAGCCCTCGGCCACAGAGCATCAGCCAAGACTTGCTTATGACCGCCCCTCAGACTCTACTTGTTGCCCGTCGATCATCTTCGCTCCACCTTGAAGGTCTTGAGCCACAATCCAAAGTGAGGGTAATATGGAGGAAGGCTTCACATACGACAATGAATGACGAGATGTGGAGGATGGACTCGATTCAAGTCATGGAATTCCAGCCCATAATAAAACATGAGCCCCCAGACAAAGGGATCCGCTGGAAACCTAAACCCCCAAGGAAGTGAGACACGAACACCACGCTCTCGCCCGGGCTCGGAGTGGGAATGACCTGCCCCGAGCAGGCAGCCTATGCGTAAATCTCGCCGGTTAGATACCTGGCATCTCGCTGCTTTAGCACATCTTCTTCCGTGACGGAAGAAGACATCCATCGGCCGAGCTGGTCGGAGCCGGACATCGTTGAAGGCCCGAAGCGCCTAAATCTGAAGCTTTGGGTGTTAGAACTCGAAGCGCGAGGCGGATTCGATGGGGGGTGGAAAAAAGAAGAGGTCCTTGGTCTCATTATAAAGAGGTTGAATACCAAGAGCCCTCCCCGTGGCCGATTGGGACTCGCTGGCGATAGAGGAGGATGCTTGAAGCGAACGCAGTTGGGTTACCCACGTCCGTATTGATGAGAATCCCGGAATAAGGGGGGACACGATCTACGCTTTGATAAGACGCGTGCCAAGGAAACCGCCTAAACGCTACCGAGGTGGGTCGAAAAAAACGATTCAATAAAGGCTTGGCCGTGGTGTGATGTTACGCCGTGAAATATGTCAGCCGGATCTGTGCAAAAATTATTCTCTCTACGGTGGTATGTGGAACTTGTTTTGCGAGCCGACACTATCCTTGTGTTCGAAACCTTCTATGAAGTATTCAAGGAGGAACCCGCCTTGCAATGCCGAAGACAATGTGCTCGCCGGACTCGCCGTCATTGAAGCCTGGTTCGAGAGGCTCTTGAGGGAGTCCTGGACTAGGGGGTGTCCGGATAGTCGAACTATCATCTTTGGCCGGACTCCTGGACTATGAAGATACAAGATTGAAGACTCCGTCCCGTGTCCGGATAGGACTTTCCTTGGCGTGGAAGGCAAGCTTGGCGATACGGATATGTAGATTTCCTACCATTGTAACCGACTCAGGTAACCCTAACCCTATTCGTGTCTATATAAACCGAAGGGTTTTAGTCCGTAGAGATCTAACAACAATCATACCATAGGCTAGCTTCTAGGGTTTAGCCTCTCTCGATCTCGTGGTAGATCTACTCTTGTACTACCCATATCATCAATATTAATCAAGGTGAGTAGGGTATTACCACCATCGAGAGGGCCCGAACCTGGGTAAAAACATCGTGTCCCTTTTCTCCTGTTACCATCCGCCTAGACGCACAGTTCGGGACCCCCTACCCGAGATCCGCCGGTTTTGACACCGACAACCACCTTTAAAGGTGTAATCCCAGGTGTAGAGGCCTGTTGCACAGGCTCAATCACACTGGAAGAGGTTTTCGGGTCTCCGGACAACTTTCGAAGCGAGGAGTTAATCTTCGATATCATCCCCTTTTGCACCGGCTATGACGCACTGCTCGGACGAACCGCATTTTCCAGATTCAATGCGGTACCACATTATGCATACCTCAAACTCTAAATGCCAGGACCACGCGGGGTTATAACAGTTAATGGAAACATAGAGCACTCGCTCCGCATGGAGGAGCACACGGCGGCCCTCGTAGCAGAAGCGCAAAGTAGCCTTATTAGGCAAACCGCCAATTCGGCAAAGAAGACCCCGGACACCTTCAAGCGAGTCCGGAGTACCCCGCAGGCGGATCGGCAGGCACGTTGTGAGCCCGACTAGCAATTCGGCCTAAGTCCTAGTCCCAGTCAAGTGGCGAAATGTGTTTCATGCGTACATAACTACGCACTCAAGATACCATGGGCATGGGCGGAGGCACCACTACGGCACGTCCCACAATGTGGCTCAACAGCCCCAGGGGCTGTATACCTTCATCACTTTCTCTCTTTCAGGACCTTACTCTCTGGAAGCCCTTGCCGGCAGTCTAATTGTTGGACTCATCGCGGCAAGGAAATACCAAGGAAGCAAGACTTTGGCCCGACGCATAAGGGAATCCTGTGTGGTCTCTCGATAACGATCAAAATACCAGTTTTACATACCCGTACGCAACTTGCCCTTGGATAGGACATGTCAAATGGCCCTATTTTTTGCTTATTGCACTACTTGTATCCGTATGCTTTGACGTATTATTTAATAACAATGCATAGTGTTAGCCTATTATTGCATTCCCCTTTATTTTTCTCTTTCTTTTCCTTGTCTGCCTATTTACGACAACTTACACCCGTACATTCTGGTATTTACCAAAGGCGCCAGGCTTCAAAGATATCGCCATAACACGCCGTGAGAAGTCCGAACACTTTTGACAGTATGGCACCCCGAACTTATAGCATTATATGCATCAGCTCCGAATCATGTCTTGGGTCAATAGTTGGGTTTGCCCGGCTCCCATGTTTTGGTACCTTACATTCCGCAATATCGGCTAAGGTAGCACTGGGAGAACTACTGCGATTGTGTCCCGGTTCTTCCGGACGAACACCTCAGTAGAGAAAGCCGAAAACTGACTCTCATGATGAGGCGAGAGCTAGTCGTTGTTCGAGAGGTCTCAAGTCCTTAAAGATTTTTTCTGCTTCGGGCGAGGAGTCGGCCTTGCCCGACTTAGGCGTATATAGCGCCCCAAATTCGGCCTTCTGAATACTAGGGGCTTCGCCAAAATTTATAATTGTAGACTTCTATGGCTAAGTGAGAGTGATAAAGCTTTATAGTCCGATTGCCCGGGTTCATTGTCTTTGAACACCTACTTCAAGGACCCAAAATTGGGATAAAGAGTGCTTAGGTTTATCCCGAACACCTCAAGATTACTAGTTACATGGGGGCGTAAGTCGACGATCGCCAACTCTCGTATTTCATAACGGCCGCACAGAAGGTAATATTTTAAATTAACAAGCGTTGCATGGCGCAAATGAACTCATTTCATATTACATGATCACATGAGTACATTCATTCGAATATTACATCCTTAGCACATTCCTGCACCACAAGGTGAGCACCCTTCAGGACACTGTCATAATACTTTTCGGGGTGGCGATGCTCCTTGCCTTCCGGCGGCCCCTCCTTCACCAGCTTTTCGGTGTCCAAAGCCTTAGTGCACCTTCGCTTGGGGAAAAAGCCTGCCGCACCCTCGATGCAGACGGACCGCTTTATGACTTCAAGCCGTGGGCGGCATTCATGGCCGCCTCACCTGGACCAAGTAAGCTTTCAGGCGAGGGCTTCAGCCAGCCACATCCGAAATATAAGACCCTTCATGGCATGTTCGGCCATTGTGGAGCTCAACCAGTTGCTTCACTGGTCGCTCAAGGGCATTGGTGTTCGGTCCCAAGATATCCGAGACCGTAACAACTTCTCCGTCGAGCTCCCTCCTCAGCCCGGTAGAACACCGCGGCATCCGACACACTGCGGGGTAGATCTGCGAACACTCCTGGAGAGCTCCGAACTCGGGTAAGCAAAAAGAAAGTTTCCTTCACATGCTTGCTTTGCATAATGAATGCCTTACCTGCCGCTATCTTCTTAACCGCCTCAAATTCCCGGAGGGCCTTTTGGGCTTCGGCCTTGGCATGTTGTGCGCTTTCGAGGGCCTTCGCAAGCTCGGACCCTTGTGTCTTAGAGTCAAGCTCCAAGGACTCATGTTTTTTGGCAAGAGCCTGGAGCTCTTGCTGCACCTCGCCTACTCAGGCTTCTTGCTTTTCTCGCTCGATGCGCTCCTTGGCCGCTTTGTCTTCGGCCTCGGATAGCGCCTTCTGCAGGGCCGCCACTTTGGTCGTGGCCCCTAGCAAAATTCATGACGATCCTATTATCCTAACACCAAATTTTTTTATAATATACAGATGGGGTATCACTTACCTTTGTTCTCTTCGAGCTGCCTCTTGGTAAGGCCGAGCTCTTCCTTGGACCGCTCAAGGTCCCGCTTCAGTGTGGCGACCTCCAGAGTACGTGCGGCAGCGGCTAGCAGTAAAGCCTGCATATGCACATAGACATATTCCGATTAGACTCCTGTGATTATCATTTGATCCTCTGTTCGGCCTTTCTTTGCGAACACCAAACAGAGCATCAGGGGCTACTGTCTATGCTATAACATTTTCGCATAATTTGATTACTTATCTCAAAGCCTGTTAGGAGGCTGGCACATGCTTTAGTCAATCCGCCTTTGGCGGACCACACCTTCTGGACCACCGCACTCATGATAGTGCGGCGTTCTTCGTTAATGGAAGCGCCGCGAAGCGCTTCCAGCAAGTTGTCCGATGCCTCTGGATGGATAGAGGCTGTCGGCACGGACGGCTTGCCCCTCTTAGCGAGGGGTCGCCTGACAGATTCCTGAACCACTGGAGGTTCCGGTGTCGATGTTCGATCGAGGGCTAGGCTTGCTGCCCCATCGCCCATGGGAGTCTTGCCCTTCTCGCGCCCACGTCCAAAATATCGTCTTGGGGCGCCCGAACTGTCTCCCTTGGTTCAAGGTGCCCTTTGGGACAACACCTCGGCGTCATCCGTAGGGCGGGGAGAGGAGGCGGTCGGGAGTGAATCACTCTTCATCTCCGACGAGCCCAAGGACTCCTCCGAAGAGGATACGTCGATATGGGCTCTGGATGGACTGCATGATCATGTTCGACATGATAAGAAGCGATAAAATAAAACATACCGAGAACTATTATGGCGTCCCAATACTTTCACGACTTCGCCAGGGCTTGTCCTCGGCAACCACTCATCGCCGCTAAAAGCGGCTATCATGGAGCAGTCCCGGAAGGAGAGTCCTTCCCTTCTTGGACCCTTCCGGCCTCCCCAGATGGGGCGCCCTTCCTTTTCTTGTACCCCAGCCTGGGAGAACTTTCCTCTTCTTCCTCCTTGTTTTCGTGGGAGGAGGCGCGCCTGTTGTTTTCTGGACGATGAGTCCGATATAACCTTGCGCCGGAGACCGTTCCTAGTCCCCGTGGCCTTCTTCTTGGCCTTCTTTGCCGGCACCTCATAGGCGCCGGAACCAGCATCTCCATTAGGAGAGAATCCGTTGGATCTTCGGGCAGGGGGGCTGGACAATCGATCTGCTCCGCTGTCGCTACCCAATCCTGTTAAATGGCGTGGAGGCTTAGATCCCGCGCATGGTTAAACTAGGGAAGATGAACATCTTATGAGATATAAAAGACTTACTGGATTGGCAGGGCGCTTTGCGCTGAGTCCGCGGTCCTCGGTAAGGGGAGGAGGTTCCTCGGCGCCCTTGAACAGCACCTTCCAGACGTCCTTGTGCGTTGTGTCGAAGAGCTCTCGCAGCGTCTGGTGCTCGGCCGGGTCGAACTCCCACAAATTGAATGCCCGTCTTTGACACGGGAGGATCCGGCGGACGAGCATGACTTGGACCACGCTGGACGAGCTTGATTTTCTTGCTCATCATGTTTTTGACGCAGTCTGAGTCCGGTCAGCTCTACCGAGGAACCCTGTGATAGGCCCTTCTTTCCGTGGAGGTGAGCCGCATGGGGATTCCGGATCAAAATTGGGGCCGCCACCGGTTGGTGTCGCCATGCTCGGTGATGTAGAACCACCCCGATTGCCACCCCTTTATGGTCTCCACATAGGAGCCTTCGAGCCAGTGACGTTGGGCATTTTGCCCACCATGGCGCCTCCGCACTCGCTTGTCGGCCGACCACCACCTTCGGTTTAATCGTTGAAGGTCTTCAGCCACAGTCAAGTGGGGCTTGATGCGGAGGAAGGTCTCGCATTACCCACGATAAACGCCGAGATGTTGAGGATGAAATTGGGGCCAGATCGTGAAAGTCCAGCCCGTAGTAGAACATGAGCCCGCGGACAAAGCGGGTGGAGGGAAATCCCAGTCCGCGGACGAAGTGGGTAAAAACCACCTTCTCATGGGAGTTCTGAGTAGGGACGATCTGCCCAAGATCCGCAGCCGGTGTGCGATATCCGCCGCCGATATCCGGCTCCTCAGAAGCTTTTGTAATGTCCTCCTCCGTAATGGAGGAGACCATCCACTGCCTCCCGCCCGGACATGCTTGGAGTGGTTTGAGGGGGAAATGCGAACTTGGGTGCTGGAGCTCAAGTGCGCAAGAATGGATGAGCAAGGAGGAAGAGGGCGTGGGTGAAAAGGAGGAATCCTTGTCCCTTTATAAGGGTAGAAGAAACTATACGCCTCCCCACCTGCCTGGTAAACTCGCTTATTCCCCAAGCGCCGTGATTGATGGCGCGGTTGGGTTACCCACACCCTATTGATGAGAATCCCGTGATAAGGGGACATGATCTCTGCTTCGACAAGACGTGCCAAGAAAAACGCCTCACAATATGTGCAGTAGCTGGTTGAGAAAAAATGGTTCGAATAATGACCGGCTGCAGGTGTGATGTCATCTTTGCCAAATGTGTCGAGAGATTAGATTCGTGGAAATATTATTCTCTCTCTACGGTGGTATGTGGAATTTGTTTTATGTGAGCCGAACACTATCCTTGTGTTCAAAATCTTCTATGGAATATTCGCAGGAGGAACCCGCCTTGCAATGCCGAAGATAATCTGCCGTCGGACTCATCATCATTGAAGCCTGGTTCAGGAGCTACCGAGGGAGTCCTGGATTAGGGGGTCCTCGGACAGCCGGACTATATCCTTTAGCCGGACTGTTGGACTATGAAGATATAAGATGGAAGACTTCGTCCCGTGACCGGATGGGACTCTCCTTGGCGTGGAAGGCAAGCTTGGCAATACGGATATGTAGATCTCCTCCCTTGTAACCGACTCTGTGTAACCCTAGCCCCATCCGGTGTCTATATAAACCGGAGGGTTTAGTCCGTAGGACAACGACAATCATACCATAGGCTAGCTTCTAGGTTTAGCCTCTACGATCTCGTGGTAGATCAACTCTTGTGATACTCATATCATCAAGATCAATCAAGCAGGAAGTAGGGTATTACCTCCATCGAGAGGGCCCGAACTCGGGTAAACATCGTGTCTCCCGCCTCCTGCTACCATCCACCTTAGACGCACGCCTGGGACCCCTACCCGAGATACGCCGGTTTGGACACCCAGTGCGGAACTCCCGATCTATTATGTTCCCCGATGTTTTTAGGGTATATATATATATATATATATATATATATATATATATATATATATATATATATATAGGCGAAGAAGTCGGTCAGGAGTTATGAGGGCCCACGAGGGTGGGGGGCGCGCCTGTGGGGCAAAGCGCCCATGCCTCGTGGCCACCTCGGCTTACTCCGACGCCTACTCCAAGTCTCCTGGATTGCTTCCGTTCCAAAAATAACTCTCCCAAAGGTTTCATTCCGTTTGGACTCCGTTTGATATTCCCTTTGTTCGAGACATGAAATCGGCAAGAAAACAACAATTTGGGCTGGGCCTCTGGTTAATAGGTTGGTCCCAAAAATAATATAGAAGTGCATAATAAAGCCCATAAACATCCAAAACAGATAATATAATAGCATGAATACTTCATAAATTATAGATATGTTGGAGACGTATCAATACTACAATAACATGTCTTCCGGCTGGGTGTGTTGGCCGCGACATCCACTTTACCGGGTTACAGAGAGACCAAAATTATAGTTCTTGGAAAACGTTCCAACCATCATATCTGCCTGAGATTCAGATCTGCTTGGTGTCAGGATATTCCAGACTCAACATGTCTGGAAGTGAAAGGTTGCAACACAAATCGACGAGATGACATTGCAAGATTCTCGGGAAACGGACTACGATAGAAAGCTCCAAACATGAGCTGGTTCTCACTACACACATGTGAACACGCTGTCCCAGACAAACATGACCACATAGTAGTCTTATAATAAAACACTACCGAGTTCTGGCACAGAACCATCATTAATGATATCGAAGTCTCCACGAGTGGAAGTCCAACGAATTTACCTTAGAGCAGACTCCTTTATCTTGAACAAATCAATCAGTGGCTTGGTGTGCTAGGAAATACATGTGGAATGGAGGTAGCTAATCTCACAAACCAATGTATACTTCGCACATGCATGACTAACTTGGGATTATTCCAGAGGAAGCAACATTGACTTTCTTGAATTCACGGTGGCAACTTGCATCAAATGCACATGAATTAGAGGAAGTCACTTCTTTCATCCGAACATATGCTTCATGAATGGGACATGAAGATAATGCTTCTAGAAGTTTCCAACACTAACTTAGATGTTCAACATGAATCATGGACAAGATGAAGTTGTTTTCAATGGGCTCAACAACAATCCATCCAGGCTTCCATATAGGTGGAATTCCACAACTATGTGAACAAGGCGATAGTATTGGTCAGACACAAAAGATATAATGGTGTATGCTCGAGGGACAACAGCGAGTAAGACAACATTACGAACATCGTTGGTTCTGGTTTGATTTGACGATAGCCCATACGCAAATCAAAAATTTGGATAAGACAATAGGTCCAACAATTGATCACGAGGACCAACCAATGAAGATATCATCTTTCTTCAACACACACACAAAAAGATATCCCTTAGTGATGAACTAAGTCGGACAAGCTTCCATCTTCCAACTCTCCAAGTTGTTGTTCAGCTCAACCAACTAGTTCAGGGTATCCAACACAGAATCTTGGAGAAAGGGTGGTTTAGAGGGATAAACCAACTTGATCACGAGCTCAACATAATGGTCAGGGGTCAACCTGGTGATACTTTCGAGGATATATTCAAAAAATCGTGGACCACCGATATATTACTAAGCTCGAGAACAATCTTGCTTTTCAGGGCAAGACGATATGATCAAAGGAGCGAGGGATTGCCACAATCCTAACTCATTGATCTAAGAGTGCACCAGAAGGAATGGACTAGGTAGCACAATCAATCTTAGAATGATGATTCAATAACCAACACACTAAGAATGAGATTATTGTCCATTAACTACCAAGTAGCGGAGTTGCTAGAGTATTGATTTCACACATCGCAGCTTCACTAGTCGGCATTCTCGTTGTAACAACACAGGGACCGAGGAATGAATCATGATGGCGAGAAGTATCACTGCGTCAATAATTCATAAGAGGTGGTGCAATTGTCATGAGAATCCTGACATAAAGGGGTAATACTCCAAGGTAGAACAGAGCAAAAGCTAGATTGGCATTTTGATCTGCGGAATACAACTACTTTGACCCAATCCAAGATATGGATGAGGTATTGGAGATTGTTTCTCCTAGTCATTCTGAAGTAGAATGGCTTGACGGACCACAATAATTTTAGACTTCAACGGACACGAATGCACTACTACTCCTGACTATCAATTGATAGACGGAGGTCGGAATACAACTAAAGAGGGACAACTCAAAGGAACACATGGTTTTCTGAGTTGTGGATGCATATATTAACATGTCAAACAAAGCTCAACATATTTGTTCCGGATAACCCATGCAGAAAAAGTAGGACTGGCTGGTTCACAATATAGAATCGAGAACTCATCAAGAGCACTCTTATTGTGATCTTTTGGTTCAAAAGAACTTCCTCCAAGGATGGTTCATGGTATTAGGAAGTATGATATACCAGGAACCTCGATGACTATCGCAAAGGTTACTAATATCGTAAAGGAACTAGTATACACTATCAACGTGAAGTAAGTAGGGTGAATCTCGGGTTCAAGAACCCAGGAATAGAATGCCTACTAACTAAATGGCATTACGGGATGCTTTTGAGAATGAAGGCCAGAATCATCATACTGGGAACACAAAATTTGGCTAGATTACTAGGTGATTCTCTAAGACACCTTGGGCCATAATAATAGCTCCAACATATATGTCAAGGCAATGGAGTATCTAAACACACTGATTAGTATGGTTAATCTGGCCCAAAGGAACAACAGGAACAAGAAGAAGGGATTTGCAAATGCATCCGAATATATAGAAACCTGGGATAACTCGGACATCATAACGGCTGTAAATGCTCAAAAAGATTTGAGACATCCTGCAAAATGGTGGCATAACCACTCAACATCACAATATCAAAGTTCTGAGACCAATTGACGATACACAGAAGTAGTAGGAACTGAACTGAGGCTTAAATCCATCAATCCTATAAGTCTACAGATTAGTAACACGTTATCCTGATAGAAAGAATAGAAAGCCTAGTTCCTTAACCCCGTACGAAAGATAAGATGACTCGGATCAGAAGGGCATAAGGTAAAGGGGTAAAAAGAGTCTTACGTGCCCTTCCACAATCAATTCCCTTATATAACTAAAGTATTTCTAGACTCGACTTCGACCAGTTTGGCATGGTAATCCTACAGGTAGTCAGGCTCTGATACCAAAGCTCTCAGGACCCCGATCCTAAGTCACACCGATCTAGCATGTAACACATCATATCACTTTGCGTCCTCACGCACGGTATTCCCACGGGTGCCACCTTACCTGGCCCGGGACCGTTTGCGCCTTTTGGCTCACGTATATGATAGTGTCGCTAGCATCCATATGACAGAGAACCCAGGCCGACATGACTAGTCATGAATCCAAAGTGGCACTAACTTACAGGGACAGGCATACATGATCCAGCAATGAGCGTGTCGGTCATCAACGTATGAACCCAAGCCGTAGCAAGCTACAAGGACTTAAAGGAACAACGCATGACATTTCCCCGAAGGGACAGACACATGAACGAAGAAGGACACATGCCGGCCAGCCTAAGTGTTCTGAAGCAGTAGCAAGCATGACAAACAAGCATGAATGAGTAGGCACATGAGGGCTCAAACAACTCCTACTCATGCTAGTGGGTTTCATCTATTTACTGTGGCAATGACATGTCATGCGGAGGAAAGGGGTTCAACTACCGCATCATGTAACAAATGAATCGTTGTTGTCCTAATGTAGTAAAAGAGAGCAGGAGCGAGAGAGTGAGATTGTATCAGAATGAACAAGGGGGTTTTGCTTGCCTGGCACTTCTGAAGATAGTAATAGCTCTTCATCGGTGTCATCAAACTCATTGTCGGAACACGTCTATCGAGAGGGAACAACCACCGGCAACAGAGAAGGAACACAATCAATGCAATGCATAATATGATGCATGATCATGACATGTCAATATGCTGTGATTTGAGCTAATACAACTAGCAACAGGTTAAATGGAGTTGGTTTGAATCCAAGATTATAATTCAAACTCCATATGTGGATATTCAAATGCCATTGATATGATTGGTCCTAAAAAGCTGCTATAAGTTGTTCTAAGATGCATGAAAATGGTACGGATGGATATATTGGATTTTTGATCATTTTTCATATATAAATCTTTTCATTTGGAGTTATAGATTATTTTTTATGAATTTTAGAAGTTTTAAACATTTTCTAGAATTTCCTGGTTTATTTTTAATCTAGAAAACATATTATTAAGGCCAAGACTACACAAGGGTGATGTCAAGAAGTCAACTGGTCGGTTAGGTCAAACCCCGACCTGGGGTCCATCGGTGAGTGACCTAGAGCTGGCCAAGACGTTGCTGTGTGGGTCTGGTTAACGGCCACGTCAGCGTGGTCATTTCTAACCCGTGGGTCCCGTGGGGTTATAAACTAATCTAAGTAGGAAATAAACCCGGAATTAATTAGGCGTGGGGCTTGTCGGTGCCAAAACCGGCGGATCTCGGGTAGGGGGTCCCGAACTGTGCGTCTAGGATCGATGGTAAGAGGATACAGGGGACACGATGTTTACCCAGGTTCAGGACCCCCTACCCGAGATCCGCCGGGTTTTGGACAATCCACATTGGTGCTTTCATTGAGAGTTCCATCGTGCCATCGACAAAGGTCTGATTGCCCCTTCAATCGCCGATGATGACGTTGTCCAGGGAGAAACCTTTCTCCCCGGACAGATCTTCGTATTCGGCGGCTTCGTACTGCAGGCCAATTCTCTTGGCCATCTGGAGCAGATCGACAGCTACGCCCCTGGCCATCAGGTCAAATTCGGAAGCTTGAACTACGTTGCGGACATCCGTGGAGACTTGATTTTCGACGGATTCGAGACCGCGGCATTCGCTCCCCATTGCCCCGATGGACATGGCTTAAACCTGTCATCGGGCCGCATCCAGGAGATAGCTCCTGTAGCAACCCTGGCCTTAGATCCGGAAAGGCGGATCAAGTCGTCTCAAGATGGGAAGCTCAACCCCATCACGGGCTACCGATTCGCGTGGCATTGGAGCCGCATACGATTCTCATCGCATATGATATCCGCATCAACGGAACTCCCGGACTTCGTCCCCGGCGATGTTCCAACCCCGCGAAATCTCAGATACCGAACTCGATCGGCTATCGATCTTCAAGTTTAGCGCCGCAACGTCTTCCAACACTCGCCCATGGGCGATGTACTAAACTCACTAAAAAACCTATCTCTGGCAGGCGACTCACCACCGAACTATGTTCGGTTCGAACTTGCGGCTGATGATGGAGAGTTTTGCTTCCCACCCACCACCCACTTCATAGCCACTGTCGAAAACCCAACGAACACGCTTGACCTCAGCCCCGAAGACATCGACGGTATGGACGACGATGAGGGGCAAGGCCAGAACTCACTACTCGCTAGACGCGGGATGGCCACTTCATGGTACGACGTATGTATGGTAGACACACCCAACGACGCTTTCGACGATGACAAGGAGGACCCAGTTGAGGATAAACCTCCTGGTACACAGTCCGAACACCGGCGTGCCCTGCGCCGCTCTAAGTCACGACGCTCAAGATAAAATAATACTAGCACCGGAGAAGATAACACTCCGGACGATGAAGACCCTGTTGAGGTAGGATTCGAACAGGAGGAACAGGAAGGCGGGCAAGACAGCCCTGATGAATAGGCCACATATGGAGACTCAGAGGATAGCAATTATCTCCCACTCTCCAAGGAAGAGGAGATCCTCGGCAATGAGGATTTTATCGTGCCTAAGGAATCTCTCGAGCAGGAGCGCTTTAAACGCCGGCTCATAGCCACTGCAAGGAGCCTAAGAAAGAAGCAGCTGCAGCTTCAAGCGAGCCAAGATTTGCTCAATGATAGATGGACCGAGGTCTTGGCTGCCGAAGAATATGGCCTTAGCGGCCCAGACAAGAGCCACCCAAGAGCAGGTGGCTCCCTCAATAAGATGGCAGCGCGTTGGAGCCCACACCATCATCGAATAATGTCAGAGGTCGACCACAGATTCGGTCCGGATAAAGCAGCAGCCCAAGCAGAAAGCACCGCATCAACCCATACGGCCGTCAAAACAAGAACAAAACAGCTCGGGGGAACACTGCCCCGACCGGTGATGATGGTTACTTACTCGGACACAACAGAGCCGACAACGCCCGGTCCAAACTCCGTAAACGGAGTCCGCCGGAGGTGCTTCATAGTGTGGCTCAACATAGAGGCGACGCACACTCTCTCTGCTTCACTGACGAGGTAATGGAGCATGAATTTCCAGACGGGTTTAAACCCATTAACATCGAATCATACGATGGAACAACTGATCCCGCGGTATGGATTGAGGATTACCTCCTCCATATTCACATCGCTCGTGGAGACGATCTTCATGCCATTAAATACATACCTCTTAAGCTTAAAGGGCCAGCTCGGTACTGGATAAACAGTTTGCCAGAAAATTCTATTGGCAGCTGGGAAGATTTGGAAGACGTATACGAGACAACTTCCAAGGAACATATGTACGGCCACTAGATGCCGATGACTTAAGTCATATTGTCCAGGAGCCCGAAAAGTCAGCCAGGGAGCTCTGGACTAGGTTCTTAGTCAAAAAGAACCAAATTGTCGACTATCCGGACGCAGAAGCCCTCGCGGCCTTCAAACATAGCGTCCGGGATGAATGGCTAGCGCGTCACCTCGGCCAGGAAGGACCAAATCCATGACAGCCTTTACCGCTCTAATGACTTGCTTTTGTGCGGGAGAAGACAACTGGCTCGCTCATAAAAGAAACAACGCCAGTGACCCGGGCACTTCCGAAATTCGAGACGGCAACGGTAAGCCATGACGAACCAAACACAACAACAATAATAATCGAAGATTACGCGATTACGCCAGTCAACGCCATATTTCACAATCCGAAACCCGGTTAATGGAAGAACCGCTAAAGGCAAACCAGGATGGATCATCCACCCTTGATAGAATATTGGACCGACCTTGTCAGATTCACGGTCATCACGATAAGCCAGCTAACCATACCAACAGAAACTGTTGGGTCCTCAAGCAGGCGGGCAAGCTTAACACCGATAGCAAGGGGAGGAGGCCACCAGGCGATAAAGACAACGGAGTGGCTCGCCAGCCGAACACCAGGGGCCAAAAACAGTTTCCCTCCAAAGTTCGACCACTCCCGGAATGGAAATAGCAGTTCGGCTTACGCCACCCACCTACCATACCGGCGAGATTTACACCACGCGTACATCGCTACGCACTCAAGATACCATGGGCATCGGCGGAAGCACAATACGGACAACCCTGCAAGCATTCCCGTAACGTTTTTCATCCGTTTTCCTTATTTTGCTGTATCATCTCTTAAGAACAGGTGACCAACATGACACCATCTACAATGGACCCTGTCGGAGTTCGGATCCGTACACTCACCTAAGGGGCTACCTCCATTAAGGATTCCCCTCCCCGAGGACGGGTGGTGCAGACGTGCGACAGGAGGTCCAAAGTAACTTTTTTTAGACCGCACTCTTTATTCCGAGCCTGTACTATGCCCTTTTTCCTCTGTCCCCGACCCTGAGCATGTCAAATAGTCGGGTTTGTGGTTTCCTTTTTTATATACACATAAATTTATCATTGGCATATTGCTCCGCTCCCAAGAAATCTCATCTCAACTAATCTTTCATACTCTTTTCAACAACGAGTAGTACGGCCTCAATGATCGCTTTACAGATGCACCTTGGCATACCCTACCGTGGGGCTCGGTATGGGAATGAATGAGTTGCCAAGAAAGTCCGAACAACTCTATAGTGTACTTTACGCCGCAAGTTTGGCCTTATATGCATCAGCTCGAATCATTGTCTTGGGTCAATATTTGGCTTGCCCGCCTCTGTGCTTGCTACCCCTACGTTACTCGCCCATCGGCTAGGGTAGTAAAGGGAGAACTACTGCGACAGCCCTGGTCTAAACCGGATGAGCGCCAAGAGAGAAAGCCGAAAACTGACTGCCATGATGCGGCGAGAGGTGGTCAACCACTTGACGACTTCTTGGAATCCTTAGCGATTCTCCGTGTCACACAAGGGATCTTTTTCAGATCAAATATGTAAGGCACTATACGCCGCATACATACTAGGGGCTATGTCGTAGTCCCACCATAAAAGTCCTATGGCTAAATGAAAGTGTTAACACCCTACAGTCCGATTGCCTGGTTCGCTGCATTATCACCTCCTTTACGGACCAAGACGTTGGATAAAGAGTGATTAAATGCTTTTCCGAACACCCCCATACTTCCTACGAGGGGGCCAAAGCTGACTACTAGAAAACTTTCAGATTATATTAAAACGGCCGCACAGGAGGATTTCAAGCTTTTGAGCAAAAATATAAAAATAGATCAATTATAAAATTGTCTTTTACAATTCTAATACACCTCACTCGAACATTATGTTCTTCGAACATTTACCCTCTATCAGGCGGGCGGCTTCAGGCGTCTTCAAAATAATGTTCGCTCATTACGGTCCTTGCCCTTGGGCGGACTCTTCGCCGCAACATCAACGACCTTCATCTTCCCCGTAACGCCTTGACTCGGCAAAGGCCATCCGTGCACCCTCAATGCACGCCGACCGTCATAACATCGACACGCCGCACCGCATCAACAAGACGCCGCACCAGGCCAAAATAGCTCTTGGGAATAGGCTAACTCGGCCACAACCGGATTATGATGTTCTTCATGGCGTCGCCGGATATCCTATGAAGCTCGGCCCATTGGGACATCTGTTCATTCAGCAACAGAGGGCGCTTTGATGCGCCAAATTATGACCAGAAAAGCTTCTTCGTTGCATACCCCTCTTACGCTTGGTAAAATTGCTCCGCATCGGAAGAACTCTTCGGCAAGTCCAAAAATTCAGCCGGAGAACTCCAGACCTGGTTTAGCTGAGCATAGTCCGGATCGCCAAACTTAGTTTGAAGCAAAAATGGCTTACCGGCCGCTATCTCCTTAGCCTGCCGAATCTCCTCACGAGCTGCCCTAGATTCAGACCGAGCTTCACTCACCTCTCGTACGGCCTTATCAACTTCAGCCATTTTGGCTTTACTCTCCTTCTCAAGGAACTCACAGCGGCTGGCAGTATTCTTCAATTCAAGCGCCAGTGTGGATATTTTCTCCTCGCTTTGGCGCCGAGCTGCTTGTTCGGTTCTTAGATCAGCCGATGCCTTCTCGGCAGCCGCATCACTACACTGGGCCTGCTCCTTGGTCTGGCTAGCTCACCAAGAGCTTCAACGGCGGCAAGACCATCTGCAATCATGCACATTTCATATAAAACCCTTTTCGCATCAGCCCACATTACAAGCACATTGGTGTAAGGAACGCCGAAATATATACCTTGCGAGTCATCAAGATGCTCATTGATCAATGCAATGTCATCTTCGCAATATCCGACTTTCATTGCAGGTTCGACCACTTCCATATTTCGGGTAGCCGCAGGACGGGAGGCAGCTCTGTATTCCAAGTTAAATCAAGGTTAGTAATCGAAAGCATATCTTTTGATCCTCCGATCGCTTCCTTCCAAGGCAATCCGAGTCTCGTGGGCTAATGCGATATACAACAGTGCGATTCTGTTAATATTATTCAATTGGCAAAATTACATCACAAACCTCAAAACCTCTTAGAAGGCTCGAGAAGACCTCGTTCAATCCGCTTTTTGCGGATAGAACCTTTTCGACCACCGTAACCATCAAGGCATGGTGCTTCTCTGGAATGGACGCTCGCCGCAGCATGTCCGTCAGCATTTCCGGCGCTCCGGGGTCTTCGGAAACCGCCGCTGGAGTATGGCATTCCTTTGAAGGAATCTGGTTACTCGCCTCCGGAATCGTCTCCAGCTGTAAACCCGACGGTTCAGGGCCGTCATTCTTGATTCCCGAACCATGGGTGACAGATGCACCACCTTCGGGTAACGCCTTCTTCGCTTCCTGCACTGCTTGACGATCGGGAGGAGCCCTTCGGGAGGATACCTCAGTATCATCCCCCTGTCGGGTGAAGAGGCCGGAGATGGCGTGTCACTCCCAATCATCTCCGAAAGAAGGTCTCCCGAGGAGGAGGACGATTGAGAAACACCAGGCGTTAACCTGGGTGGATGTATATATGTCGGATGATTACTTCACTAATAGGAAGAGAATGAGGTACGTTTAAAGTGCCCCAGCTTCACTTACGGTTTGGCCAGAGGTTCGTCCTCGTCATAAAACCTTACGGCAGCATCGCTCGCCTAGCTCAAACCGCCCGACGATGGCATTTTTCCTCTCTTGGAAGGCTTCCCCTCTTGATCTTCAGAAGCAGCCCTCTTTTTGCCATGGAGGGCTTCCTCCGCACCTTTGCCCTCGGGCAAAAGAGTTTCGGTTTCCCCGAACACAGCGTCTAATTCCACCCTCTCGTATGGGAGATCACCTTCGAGATCCTCACTGCCGGTGTCAAAACCATGGATCTCGGGTAGGGGGTCCCAAACTGTGCGTCTAGGTGGATGGTAACAGGAGACAAGGGACACAATGTTTTACCCAGGTTCGAGCCCTCTCGATGGAGGTAAAACCCTACTCCCGCTTGATTAATATTGATGATATGGGTAGTACAAGAGTGGATCTACCACGAGATCAGAGAGGCTAAACCCTAGAAGCTAGCCTATGGTATGATTGTTGTTCGTCCTAGGGACTAAAACCCTCCGGTTTATATAGACATCGAAGAGGGTTAGGGTTAAACAGGGTCGGTTACAATGGTAGGTGATCTACATATCCGTATCGCCAAGCTTGCCTTCCACCCCAAGGAAAGTCCCATCCGGACACGGGACGAAGTCTTCAATCTTGTATCTTCATAGTCCAGGAGTCCGGCCGAAGGCTATAGTCCGGCCATCCGGACACCCCCTAATCTAGGACTCCCTCAAGAGCCCCGAACCAGGCTTCAATGACGATGAGTCCGGCGTAGATTGTCTTCGGTATTGCAAAGGCGGGTTCTTCTCCAAACTCAGGTACCGTTGAATAGTGTCCCGGCTTCTCAGTAAATATCGTGTTCTTAGCTTCCACGCCGAATAATGGCCATCTTCCACGTGTTTGAATGAATGCGAAAAGCCAGGGTATTTTTACATTTACCCCCCTAGCTGCGCAAATGAGCTGCCTATATAAGAGACGGGGATCTAGATCCGAATCGCACCATCTTCCCTTCGCGAGCTTTCATCGGAGCGCACCTGACAGAAATCCATTCCATCATGGACGGTCGACGCGGCTCCTCCTCTCGCCCTCCCAGTCCTCAAATGAGATTGGGAGAGATGCTCCGTCTCCGCACAACGAGCTAGTGACGCTCCAAACCAAGGGATTTCTCCCCAGCCTTCATGGTTCCGGGTTCGAGCCGGACTCGCCACCTATAAGGGCGGAAAACAAGTGGAGAGCGTCCCCAGTCCCTCCCAAGGAGAGCGGGTATGCTTTGTCCCATATTTGATAAGAGGGCTCGGACTTCCAATACATCCTTTCTCCGGGAGCTCCTGGAGTTCTATGGCCTCTAGTAGCACAACCTTACGCCTACCTCCGTTCTGCATATTGCGGGCTTCGTGGCCCTTTGCGAGCTATTTTTGGGCATCGAGGCTCATTTCACGCTGTGGAAGAGGTTGTTCGCCTCGCACTTCGCTCTCGTGGAGGGGTTGATATATCAAGTGGGCGGAGCCGAACTATGGCAAGATCGCCGACCGGATATCTATCCCGAACCCTCGAAGAAGGCGTCCAAGACCGGCCTTCGGAATGGTTTTATATAGAAGATGTTCCCCGCCGACCCTCGCTCGGATCGGCCTCCCCGAGTTCAAGAATGCTCCTTTGAAGAAACGCCTAAGCCGGGCATCCACGGAGCTCCCCGGAGGGAAAAATGACAGGGACGCCCTTTACACGATGAGCGGAATAAGGTTGTTGGCTCATTCCGGACCGACCATGATCGGAGTCATGGCCACATGCATTATGCGGGGGTGCAGCCGCCCAAAGATAGAGGCCACCCCATGTGGGATTTCAACGGGAGGATGATGCCACCCGCTATGGTCAGAAGGGGCCGGGATCGGTCGCCGATCTGATGAAGACCTTGTCCGCATTGTACAAGGGAGAAGAGGAGGAATTTCTTCGTGTCAACCCATAGAATCCTCCAAGCTGGGTAAGCGGACATTTCTTTTTGCCCGTCCGATCCATATTCCCATAGTCAAGTATCTCATTTTGTGATTTCGACGCAGGAACTGCGCCAGGCCGTAAAGGATATAAACAGCCTGCCTCCACAACCCGAAGATCCTAATCGGTTCCTCGATCCGCCTCCCAAGAGGATCCGACATATCGGTGGAGCTGATCGACGGGTATTTCACCAACCGAGCATTGATAATGCCCTGGTTGCTATTACGACCGATTACCCCGGAATACTTCCACTTCACTGTGTTACCGAGACCGAAGCCCCAAAGATTTCTTTGAGAATGATTCACCCGTGCTTATTTTTGATCACCGTATACCAACGGTGTCTTGCGGTGGGGAGCCCTTGAGGTGGAAGACCGAGCCAAGGGCGGCCGGGCCAACAAGGCAGTACGGCCCAAAGAAAGCAAAGAAGTGTGGTCCGGATTGAAACGCCGCAAGAACGGTATGGCGTGTCACCTTATTCCTGTGTTTTATTCCGGAAGGTATCGACACTCGTGCTTTCTTCAGAAAAAGAGCGCCATTGACTATGTCCGGAGAGGTTGCCAATCGAGCCTCCGCCAGCCAAAGCTTCAAAGCCAGGCCTCAAGCGAGGAGAAAACACGAGGCGTGGCGCCAATGCTCCTCCGGCTGCAGGATGCCAACCGATTATCCGCCACCAACTCCGAGGTGGAGAGTGCCATGAATCACAAAGGCCGCCGACTATTCTTCGTGACGACATGTTTCTCCCAAGAGGCATTGAATGCCTTCAATTGGAGATGCGCACTCCGTGCCGCCAAAATGGTCTCCAGCTGTGAGCTACGGAGCAAAGAGTGTGAAAGACATACGGGTGAGAAAATTTTATGGTTATATATACCAAGTAGCTCCCCGAGACTTGAAATAGTTAGAATAACTGATTTAAGGATCATTTATTGTGCAGGATCTTACGTAAAAGAACACCCAACTGTCCCAGAGCTTGAAGAGTGCAAAGCCCAACTTGAGGTCAAGACAAGCCGCTGGCTGTGGGAAGCCATAGAGGCCCCTCGGTAATATACACTTTTAAAAGATAAGTATGTTATGCGGTGTGTAAATCTGACAATAACATTGCAGATGGCGCCGTAGATCCGGACAAGCAACAGCTCTTGCGCTAAGAAGGCCGGCGAGAACGTGCTTATGAGGGTGAGGCAGAGAAAAATAATCTCCAAGATGCCAACACCCAGCTGGGTGAGGAACTAAAATATGTTCATGCCCAGCTGTCTGACTCCGTTAAGGAGAATCGGCGGCTTCGACGCGGCATTTTTAGTAAGTGCTTAAACGAACTTTGAAAAAAGAGTTCGACGAGGAAGTCGACTAACAGAGTTATGTCTGTAGGTATGCTCACAGGCCGTCCTGCGGAGGAGATGCCCGTATCTACGGGTGACCTTCTTCCCGAAGTTTGCAACCGCATCAACGAGTTCGGCAGTGATGAAAGGCGTCGCCAGGCCTTGTGGCTGCAGTGTGTCTCCCCTGCCCAAGGCCTTGGGGAGCTTGGCAGAGGCTCTGTGGAGCACGGCGCGCTCCGATGATGGAAGATATCGGCCTGCCGTCAAAGCGCCCAGGGAGGCCTGGGCCATGGTGAAGACGCTGCACACGGTTGACCCAAACCACATGGCCGAGGTCGGACTCCTGTGGGGGCACGATGGGAAGGAGACCTCGTGAGCTTAGTGTACTGCCGTGCAGAATTGGCCGCAAAGTATTCCCAGCAGGACATTAAACTAGACAGCTGTTAGATGGTAATGAAGAGGAATACAATCACCAAATTGACTATGTAATTTAAACCGACATGTAAAATGCCTTCTAGCCGGATTCTAGATCGCTTGTCGAAGCGGACCTTTTCGCTTCAACCTCGGGACCCAATAGTCAGAGTGTGTCCGAATACCCTCGCGGTTATATAAAAACCGGGGCATGCGTGGAGACCAAAGCGTAGGGGTCATTAGTGCTTTATCGACAAGTGCCCAACTAGTTATGTATTACATGGTTAGTAAGAAACATCTTCCAAGGAGAATAGTTCCGTTAGGGGTTCCTTTCTCGGGAGGCATGCCCTAAAGTGCATGTCCGGACCGCTAAAAAGCAGAAAAACATCCGGGGCAGATAAATAAATAAGTAAGAAATCTTCTTTTAGTTCACCGAATCAATATTCTCTTAAGAACGCTAGCTTTCGGCTTCACCCCACTCGAGGTAGACATCCGCCGACCCAAGCAAGAATAATCGCAGAGGTGCTCCTTTACCACCTAGCCGAACAATCGGGAACGGGGGGGTAAGCACATGAGCCAGGCAACCCAGCTTGGCCAAAACTTAAGTCATATTGATGCATATAATGGTGAATAAAAGGTACATGCGGAAGTGTGATACATGTATTGGGCATGAAGCCCTTATAAATAAGCTTCTGTGAAGGAAGCCCCCAGGTACAATGAGCGCGGATAGCACGTCAAGTGTGTGCGAACAATGCGCTAACGAACCTTCAAGGGCTGGAAAGAAAAAGGGAGGGAGAAGGAGAAAAATAGAAGACAGCTAAAGTGTAAAATATGGACAGAGGAAGGAGACGAACTCAGAATCCCGGGCGCTTAGGCGTAGAATCTTCTGGAGACGGGCTATGCTCCATGGGTTCGCTCGAGTCGGTTATCCGATGCATCTCGCAGACGGTACGCTCCACCGGCCAGGACTTGGTCGATGATAAATGGATCTTCCCATTTGGGCTTGAGTTTGTCCTTTTCTTGTCCGGCAGCGTAGAACTAGCTTCGCCAACATTGTAAGTTTTGGCCCGTACTTCTGCTCGCTTTGATATCTTCGAGCCTGCTGTTGATAGAATGCGAGCGGGCTTTTGCTACGCCACGCTCCTCCTCCAAGGCGCCCAAACTGTCCCGCCGATCGAGCTCAGCTTCTCTTTCTTCGTACATGCGCACGCCGAGGTGAGTCATGAATTATGTCGCAGGCGAACTGCCTCTCGCGCCGTATACCATAAAGAATGGTGTGAATCCGGTCGTGCAATTCGGAGTGGTCCGCAGCCCCAGTACGGAGTCGAGCTCCTCTACCCAAAGGCGTGTTAGATTCTTTGAGGGACCGCACTAATCTGGGTTTGATGCCGCTCATAATTAGACCATTTGCTCGCTCGACTTGACCGTTAGTTTGAGGGTGATAGACTGAAGCGTAGTCGAGCTTAATGCCCATGTTTTTGCACCAGAGTTTGACCTCGTCGGCCGTAAAGTTCGTGCCGTTATCAGTGATGATGCTGTGGGGGACACCGTAATGGTGTACGACCCCTGATATGAAGTCTATCACCGGTCCGGATTCGGCCGTCTTAACAGGCTTGGCCTCTATCCATTTGGTGAATTTATCCACCATGACCAGTAGGTATTTTTTCTTGTGGGTTTCCCCTTTAAGGGTCCAACCATGTCAAGCCCCGGACATGCCAAGGGCCGGTGATGGCTATAGTTTTGAGGGCGGTGGGTGGCATGTGGCTTTGATTAGCAAAGAGGTGGCATCCAATGCATCGTTGGACTAAGTCCCGAAAGACCGCCTGTCCGCCGGCCAATAAAATCCTATACTAAGGCCTTGCCTACAAGGGCCCGGGTCATGCGGCGTGGTGCCCGCCCGAGTCCGGCGTGAATTTCAGCCGTAAGATTCCGGGCCTTCCTCTTCGGAGATACACCTTTGAAGGACTCCGGTTGTGCTGTTCTTATAAATCTCTCCCTCATGGACCTTACAGGCTTTAGATCGCCGCACTATGCAGCGGGCCTCGTTTTGGTCCTCGGGAAGTTCCTGCCTGGTTAGGTAGGCTAGAAATGGTTCTGTCCACAGGGCAATGACCGCCATTATTACGTAATGAGGGTGTTATTTCGCTGGCGTAACCACCAACCGTGTCGTAATGTTCGATGTGGGGTAGTGCGGTTGGGTCCGGGATGTTATTTCCACTCTCTCCCATAATACTTGGATGGCTTGAACAACCTCTCTAGGAAGATGTTGGGGGACGGCCTCGCGCTTTGCGCCGATGCGTGCCAACACGTCTGCTGCCTGGTTGTTGTCTCGGGCTATGTGGTGAAATTCGAGCCCCTCAAACCGAGCCGACATTTTTAGGACGGCATTGCGATAAGCTTAACTTACCGGCGTCTCGAATCACCCACGACACCTGTCGAGTAAAACTCTAAGTGGGGAGGCTACAACCTCGCTTAGCATGGGATCAAATTTATGATGCGCGCTCTAAGGGGTGCCTCCCTCTCGGTCCCAACCGGAAACACCCATGCCCCCGGACCAGGTGGCTTGCCTACCGGCTGCAGTCGGTATCTTCCACCGTGGCCTCTCTCATGCAGTAAAAGCAAGAAAGGGGTTGACAACTTATCGAACCGCACCCTACCCGTGGCGGGGCAAGTGGTAGTAACAAACAAGTATGGGGTTATCGAACAAGACTCGATCTACTGGCCGACTTAGGAGGATTATAAATTCCTTGCATGATATGTGTAACAAAATATCTCAACCAACAGAATCACCACTCATTATACCTTACTACGCCATACACGACATAACCGTCTCCGGACGGAGACCGGCGACAAGCTCACGCCTACCCAAGGCGTAGGCTTTCCGGATTCTTTTCCGCATGCATGCAAGGTATATGAGGACGATTACCATCCCAAGTATATCCATTCCCAACAGCAAGGAAATCACCAAAATGCGTTCATGCAAATGATCGCGTCACTACTTAAAATAACGAGTTCACCGGATTAAGACGGTGTTATAATCGTGTCAACCAACACACAAAAAAATATTATGCTAGTGTTCAGAATGCTTGCCTTCAAGGGTATGGAAGTGGGGTGCCTATTTGAAAATTGCCTTCTTCTTCAAAACCTAATTTTGAAATTATTCAAATTAATACATAGTTTCAAAACAGTGCAAAAAGTTGTCTGAACTTTTTTCAAATAAATCTTAAAATAAACTAGATTAAATTTGAGAGAGGTAGGAAAAAGAATCAACTCATTTGGAGTTTTATTTAAAAAGATATAGCCAGTCAAAGTTTAGTCAAATTTTGATTTTTAAATAAAAAAGAAAAAGAAAAGAAAACGTTTCGAAAACGTACACGCCGGCGGGCGCATCGAAATACGTTTCCACTTACGCCTGCGTGGACCGACGCTGGTGGATCGACAAGGCCTGTTCGCCCATCGGTCGTTTGACCACGCAGCGTCGCCTCCTCCGACCGAATAGAGGCAGAGCTCCGGCGAGGCTCGCCGGCGAACGGGGGCATCCCTCGGTGATCTGAGCACACGGGTGTGCTCCGGTGGTCGAGACGAACCCGTGGGTACCCGCCATGGTCGCCGACATGGACGAAGTCGCCGGCGACGAGCTTCGCGGTGGAGAAGGCATTCGGGTGGATTTGGGGTTCTGGGCTATGGTGGCTCTCGGTCGGGGCTGAGGTGATGGGCGGCTCCGCACGATCACGTGGAGTTGGGTGGAGGCGCTGGATTGCCGGGAGGTGCCTTGGTTGCGACGAAATCGGCCGGGACTTGGCGGCGGCCGAACCGGCCAGAGTCGGGGAAGATGGCCTTCCTCTCCTCGACCGCCGCCATGGTAGCTCTAGGGGATAGTTTGAGGTTGCTTGAGGACCGGTTGAGCTCCGGCCCTTATATAGGCGGTGGAGGTCGGTCCCGAGGTGGCCGGTGATAAGGACGACGGCAAACCGCCATTCTGTGCTGCAGGGCGATGTGGCGGCGACGCGAGCTAGAGGACGACTTGCGGATAAGCTCGTGTTGTACCTGAGGGCAGCTGGCGAGTTGGGGTGGCTCGGCGCGCCAACACGGGCCGGGCCTGCATGCGGTTGCCGAAGCCGCCACTACCGACCGACGGTGGCGCTGTAAGTGCCAGGTGGTCGGGGTGGCTTGGCAGGCAGGAGGAGACGTGACGAGTCAAGCGCGGTTGGCCAAGGGCCAGAACGGGTGCGGGGCGAGACGCGGCGGCTCGGGTGCGGCACGTGCAAAACGCGCGCTCTGGGTGCGCCCGGAGCACGCCCACCAGGTGCCCGGCGAAATGCCAGTGCATGCCACAGAGCTTGGGTGAGGCTGGATATTAGCACACCTAGGTTAGGGGGAACTAGGAGTTTAGTGTACAAGGTGGTTAGGCAAAGGGAGCAGGTTCATTGCACAGATCAGAGATTATGTCAAAACTGATCATGCCCATAAGGTGTTTGACAAAATTCCAAGGGCACTTAGGCATTTCTTTGGGGTGGCGGAATCTCCGTGTTGGGGTCTCTTTGTATGAATGAAAGGTTGGCAAAGTTAGTTTGTCAAAAGAAGAAACTTGTTAGTGCAAGTTTTGCAAATCTCCAGTTTTGGGCAGAAAGAAAAAGGCATGATAGCAAGTACTTAAAATCCTCAAATGGGCCCACTCTCCTGGACTTAAGGGTTTTGTATGATGGGCTATAAGTAGGAAAAAGAATCACATCAAAAAGGGCAAGTTAAAATGTGGTTGCTATACAAATCACCATGCTGGACCAGAATGAAAAAGAGGTTGATTCACTCAATTTTTTTCAAAGGACATCACTGGGTTTTTTTGCAAAAATTTGAATAATACACTCCTATTAATCTCTCATAAATTTGGTGGGAGTTTTAAAGAAATATTTAAATAGGTTGTGGTGCAAAATTGCCCCCTGGACCAGGTTTGAAAATTTGATGTAGAGCTCAAAATATCCAAAAAATGAAATATATTTTTGCATAAAAGTGATTTACAAACATCACATGACATCCCCAAATTTTGGTGGAATTTTTGAATGACTTTACAAAAGGGTTGCAGTGCAATGGAACCCTAGAACTTATGAAAAACTTATTTAGAGAAATAAAGCTCGTGGAAAATAATTATATAGATAATCCCACTTATATAAAAGAATTGTTTTATTTGAGAGGGTAAGTATGTCCAATAATGACCTAAAAGTTTTCACTTGGGAGAAAAACTCCCTAATAATAAGAAAATAATGGTTCTGAAATAAAAAGGAAATCCAAAAAAATAAAAGTTTGAGTTTCCTGGCAAAATTTTAATTAACAAAACATTGTCAAATTTTTGGGGTGTTACAACACTACCCCCCTTAAGAAAAATCTCGTCCTCGAGATTTGTTAAGAGTTGTTTTGAAAAATATCTTTCCTGAGGGACGAGGACGAAGTCAAGGACATGGACTCGGACTCGGACTCCGAGTAGGTGGCAGTGCCGTCGCTCATGCTGGTTCTACTGCAGTGTCAAGCGGACTAGTTGCTTAGTTTATTTTCAAGGGTGTGTTGTGCCGAGGCCCCAGCAGTAACTATGTTTATGTTCTTTCTCGTTATTTGAACTCTTTAGTACGTAGAGTAGTACTAGTACTATGTCTTACTACTGTTCTTCTTGCAGCTTGGTACTACTGCCAGATTCTTCGTGTTCCTACTATACTTAATACGCTCAGTACTAGTAGTATAATTTGGGTCACCGATTTGTGAAAGAAGTTCACTGACCGAAGGAAGAAGACGGCAAAAGAGGTGGAAGAAGCCCTTCTAGCCATCCATGTGCATCAAACGGCTCACATGAGTCGATCGACCCAAATTGCTCCTCCATTGCGGTGATCCACGTGGCATTCAAGGTCTCAAGGTAGATTCCGCGTCCGCATTCTCGCTCAGGCTCGACAAGCGCTGGGCGACCGGCTTCCGCCGCGACATCCACCATGCGCGCCTCTCTGCCTTGGCGGAGACGACAATGACACGCTTAGTTCCTTCCTCGCCGCGTCTTTGAGCACGGGCTCATCCTCTCCACTTTCAGACGCTGTGCATAGACATGGCTCCACCAACTGCTCGCTTTCGCCAGCGTGGCAAATGGGCGGAATGGCGAGGAGGGACTGCATTTACGTGAGCGTGGGCGAGCCTTCGCTTCATGGCATGTGGATGGCGGCTATCACGATCGGTGATGGGCGTAGAAATTGCTGGCTCGGAGTAGGCGGCGCCGTGCATGCGTAACGGGCGGCGGCATATTGATGAGTAAAGGATGGGGAGCTTACTTTAGTTTTATATAAGATTGGTCAAACTTAAAAGAAAACCGCATTTCAGTACATCGTAAACATTAGACTTAGGCAGCGCTTTTATTAATTTTTTAAGTTAGTACCACAGCCACGACACGGAACCTCGTAAGCTGTGAACTGCTTAATCGCGTGTTCGATCGTAACAATGCGCCACCGTGGTCGCTACCGAAGGACATCCACCGAACCTTTTCGTGTGTGAAACAATCCTCTAATATTACTCAAGTTTTTTCCGGGAAAGTTCTTGACGCTGCAATATTTCCATATATTTGAATTTAGCTCCAGTTTGTGTTTATTTGGATTTGGACGCTTTAGGTGCGCCTCCTAGTTTTTTAATACTTATTTTGTGTGTGTGACCGAGAGAGAACGTGTGTATGTGTCCATATGTGTGTGTTGTATGAAGGCAATGTGGAGACGGTAAAGCGTGTGGATACGTATATACGTAGGTGTGAATGTGCAAATGATCATGCATGAGTGAGACATAGACAGATGCCGACGTTGCCAGGTATACATGAGAGAACGGTCTTCTACTTACTTGTGTGTGTGTGAGAGAGAGAGAGAGAGAGAGAGAGAGAGAGGAGCATCCGTAACACAACAACCATCTCTCTCGATTCGTCATTCCTCGTGACGATCGTGATGCAACACATGCATCAACGCGCACATTTTGACACCCCTCACTCGGCCCCCCGCCCACCTCAAGGCCCGCACAATCTCTTTGTGAATACCTGCTTCTCTCTTTAGGTTTGTTTTCGCTCAATATCCAACATTCACACACACACACGCCACACACACACACACACACACACGCACGCAAAGCACAACACACACGCACACCCCCGAGCACACAATTCATCCCCATCCAAGGTTATATTTACGACCACTCTCGCTTGTGCTTCTTTGCACCCCAACATGCACAACACCTCAATCTTCAAAGAGGGCATCGAGCAGATCAAGACAAATACCACACCGCTTAGAGAATGCGGGTCATTTGGAAGTAGGGTGATGTGACGACGGCTGACCGACTCCTCCCCACCTCTCTCTCTCTCTTGCACAAAATTACCAATCCCTCTCTCCCTCAGCATAAAATTGTCAATCCTCAACCCATGAGATCCTTCCCCTCTCGGCCCATGTTTTTCCAGCTCTCTCATCAAACATGTTGTCTCTTCTCCTTCCACGATACATGTAATCCGGATGCACACGCATGTCACGTGAGTATTACATGTCTCCATCTTTCTGCTGCACCTAACTTATTCCTCTTTATTTCTCTCTCTCTCTCTCTCTCACTCTCTTGCCTGTCTTCGTTAGGTTTGTTTCCTACTCTCTCGCCCACATAAATACAATCTTTCCCACCCCTATCTGCTCCATCTTCAAAAGCTCTCTCTGCACGCTTTCATTCACACAATGGGATATGTCAAAATGTTGCTTCTATAATGGCTGATGTAGAGTTTTGGTTGTTTTTGTTGCATCCTACAAAGTAATAACTATGAAATGCATTTAGATTCTCATTTGACAGGGATTATGTGAGTTTGAGCATGTTGTGAAGTACTATAGACCTTGTATACATCTTGGGATTCGGCAATGATTGTAACTATTGAATTGTATAGACCATTACATTTGAAGTCAATAGCCTAATATATTTATTTCACAATTTCAACAAATGATTAGTTCACTACAAACTAAGAAAACAGATGTGTACTCCTCCGCTTTTTATTTAAGTCCGCCAGATAGCATTGGTCAAAGTCAAGTTTTGTAAACTCTCGTAAAGCTTATAACAAAAAATATTAACATATACAATAACAAATAAATACCATTAGATTCATTATTGAATGTACTTCCACATCATACATATTTTTTATGGTAAATGTTTATATTTTTATATAAACTTGGTCAACGTTAGGAAGTTTGACCGCAAATCAAACCTGATATGCAAGAGTTTACTACTACTACTCGCTAGTTGCTTAGCCGAATCCCTCAACACGCCCACACGGGGAGTCCAAAGGTCACAAAATTTTGAGGTCGGCAGGAAAATCTCCCATGACCCCGATTCGAAAGGCAAAGGAAGTTACCATCATAGCCTTCTAACAGCCTACGGACGACACTTAGTAGGGGGTTGTTTTCGTAACTTCGTGTTCACCCTACCCAGCCAACCCCACCCCGCACCTGCATTAGTACACCTGAATACTCCCCATTTTCTATCCCCACCGCGAAAATAGACTTCTCCAAAGACCGCAGCCTTCGTGCTCCTCCCTTTACATCGGGCGCACTCGCCCACCGCAGCAGCATCTGCCTCATCGACGACCTCGTACGCCGCACTGGAGCCGGTCCACCGTCATCATTGTAGACGGAGCCTCTTCCCTGACATCTTCTTCCACGGTCTCGGATCTGCTTCCCGGAAGCCGACGCCAAGCGCAGAAGTACCACTGTCGTGGACAATGAATCAATTTCGCTGTCGACTATGACTCACAGAGGCCGCCATGACCATCGCTCTCCTCCTCGATTGGTAATGTGTGTATTGAATCACTTAGCAGACATGTGCAGTTCCAATTTTGTTCATACCTACCCTTCAATTTTCCCCGGTGCTATTGTTCCCGTAAAAGTAATTGGTTATACCTCCATTGTCCAAATGTAATATCACCGGTAATTGTGCCGCTCCCTCGCTGCTGTGCTTGGGTAGGTTTTTCATCTGCAACCTGTAGTGTGGCAAATGATGGAAAGGTTTTAGAACTAGCAAGATGCCCATGCGTTGCACGCATCAAGATGCATTTGTATGAGTAGTTTATCTTGTGGGAGAAAAAGGATGAACAAGGGAAGGCCTTATTTGCAAATCTGGAGAAGGGTATGGGTATCTTTCTGCAAAATTCCCATTTGTTTCCTTCCTATCTCATGATATAAATCGGATGGCCTATATTGCAATAAAAAAGTATAGAGAAAAAAGTAGACCAGAAGGAAGTAGAGATAAATATTAAATATAAAATAAATATAACCATAGAGAAGAGAGTAGAGATAGTAGAGACGCTGAAAGGATCGCTGCTGGAAAAAGCGCCGGGCGTATGCTTAGTTTTGGCGCTACAAGCGTCCGGCGCCGCTTTATAAAATCCAACGCGACTCCCTCCGCTCTGCGGTTTTGCCTTCTCCCGCTCTGCGGCTCGCCACCGCCTTCTCCTAGCTTTTTTTCGCCTCGCCGCCGCTGCCCCATGCCGCCCGCTGAAACTTGGGGATACCGCGCGTCGCGCGCTTCTCCGCGGCTTCTCCGCCGAGATCCGTTCGCAGATGCGCCTTAGCCTCGGCAATTTCGCACCGCTTAACGAGGCTGCCCACAGACAACGCGGGGCGGCGTGGCGCTTCGGTGGCCTCATAGAACATTGAACTTCCCTAACGTGTCGACGCGGAGCGGGCGCAGAGTCAAGGCCTCTGCTGCGGCTTAGCACCGACGAGGATCATCGCGACAACCGGAGGCGGAGCACTGCCTCGGCATCGCCGAGATGGACAAGGAAGCTATGGCGCTGTGGCGCCAACACTTCCCGCAGACATCATCAACGAAAGCGCGAGTTGTACGCCAAGCAAAGGAGGGCGGAGAGGGATAAGAGGAGGGCGGAGCGAGCCGCCTATCGCAAGGACAAGCGTAGGCGGAAGCGGACGCTCAATTCAACATGAGGCTAGGAGCAGCGTGGCTACGGAATCCGACGACGATCGGTATCTTCACGCCTACAAAGCTAGACGTCGGAGGAGGACATCACCGAGGAGGAGTCGGACGACGAGGAGAAGTTGAATTATCTTTTTTATCTATCTATGCTGAGAACTATCCTCTACTCTCTAGTATCTACTTCTCGATCTCAAAGCATCAGTAAACGCTTTTTTAAACCGCGTATGCGATTTTATTGGAGATGCTCTAACATGGCGCATTTAGTGCTTTAATGTTGCCCACAAGATGTGCGAGTATTACTAGTAGTATTTTTCTTACCATGTTGAGATTTTGAAACCACGAGTGTGAACATGCAGAGGAGCAATGAAGACCAAACACGGGATATTCGGGACATCTTCAAGGAGCGTGGCAAGTTAAAGAGGAGCTGCACCGAACCTATAAAACGAGCTTTGGTAAGTAACACCCTTTCAATTACTTTCGTTTAGCCTCGTGTTCTTCGATGTGTATATGTTGTAGTTTGTGTTTCTCTTAAGCGTGGTGTTCTTCGATGTGTAATAAGAAGAGTCTTAATCGCCCTAATGCTTTCGTTTTTAACTTGATGTAGGAAGTGGGTGTTCTCACCTTGTAGTCTGCTTTATATTTCTTTTCCTTTTGAATTCACTTCTCCGAAGTTCTGCTTATCCTGGCTTCCACTAAATGGATCTAGGTTTCTCCGAGTATTGATCTAAAAAAGAAGTAACTTCATGTCGATGCGCCTGCGAGGAGGGAAGTATGGTCAACCTCGAGATCATGTTTCCAAAATAAGGATGGATTACACACAAGGTACCAGCTCCCTAATGATGTCGGATTAGACACAAGGTGCAAATTCCCAGATGATGCTGGATTACACACAAGCCGTGTGGAGTCGCCACTGTTCGTGTCCTCGTGGCATTAGTAAAGGCTGAAACAAAGCATGCAGCAGCCCTTGAGAATGTAGCTGAGTTCCTGAAGAAGCGAAAAGAGCAATCAGATGCTCTCTTCACCCAAGCCAAAGAAGAGATGGAAGAAGCCAGAAATAAGCTAGCAGAGGCAGAGCAGGCTTGGCGTCTCATGCTATCTAAACTATTGTCAATACAAAATTTCCTTCATAATAGCTAGGTTCAAATGTTTATCCAGTCAACATGCATGTTGTGATGTCTGTGCATCTACTGATGTGGCACAAAATGTTTTTTTCGGGTCATGTAATAACAGCAATTACTTTCCAAACAATAATGCATTTAAGCATTGGACATGGTATAGTTCACGCACAAGACCGACATTCCAAGTTCAACTTCCACATCAAACTCATGTTCACAAATATCTGCACATTCATACATAATGTCCAGAACCATGATTCACTTCAAGGCCAAAAAAAATGTGAGGAGAGTTATAAATAAAGAAAAACCTCTACTAGTTCCTGCTACTGCGAGCACAACAAGTCAAGACCATGCGAATATTATTTCTCCGTCTCTATAATATAAGACGCTTTTGACACTAGTATAGTGTCAAAAACGCCTTACATTATGAGACGGAGGGAGTATATTTTAGTCATGTTTTCTGTTCTAAAATGCCTGCCGGCTCACTAAGGAAGGGCGTGTTTCCGGCACACGCCTGGATTCAATGAAGGCAAAGGCGGGCAGTCTTAAGCTAGTTGCACGCGACGAGGAGGCGTGCTTTCAATGGGTATATAGCGAAAAGTGCATTCTTCTTGGTCAAGGCCTTGATTCAATGCCTCAAGCGCTATGAGAGGTCACACCCATGTCGAGCAATCACTCCCTCCAAATTTTTGTTTGGGTATAACAAAATCTCATTTTCCATTCACATTTTAGAAGTAAAATTCATGGACAAACTTTGACCCAAAGTACGATGGGTACTAGTAAACCGTAATGGAGGTAGTAGTTTTTTTAATAAAAGACGGGTTTCCCTTCCGATTTTCATCTTGAAAACCAACATCTAAATCTAAACCATAGTATTTGCCCTAGAACTACCAGAGTTCAACATCTCGCAACATAAACCCATACAACCTCCGCCATAAAAAAAAACCATACAACCATACGCCAAGGAGGTACGTAGTACTATGAATTCCATTTTCGCCCATACCAATCATTCTAAAACTACTTACTACTTATAACGTGCCATTGAAAATCGGAACTCTTAACCCCGCTTAAAAAACGATATTTTAAACGTGGCTACTCGATCAGGGTAACCGGCGAGCCACCGCGCTCCAAGTCATTCACCTGTGGTCCCGACCATCAACTCCCTACGGATCAAATTATCCATGAGCTGACTATTCCTACAAAGGTGCTCCACCACGCACTCGCCGCTAATGCAGCAATCGCGGCGCCTAGGGTTTTAGGGTTTATTTGTTAACGCCACCTTTACGTAACACTCTTCTCATGTGTGCGAGACAGCGAGAGGCCGATCACGTATGCGTGCTCCTCTTCTCTTGGTATATGTACTCCACCGCTTGTCCGGTGTCCAAAAATTATAATAACTACTAGCAATGTGCCAATGCGCTGCCACATGATCAAAGTAGATTAATACATATTCACCGATTTGATAGAAAAAAAGTCTAGTTTTGAAATACCTATATCACTAAAAATATGATATGTTTCACTCAAAATATATTCCTTTGGCGGTTTTGATGAGATAAGGAGGAAATGTTGTTGGTTTCAAGATTCGAGAAGTGGTATATGTCTAATTTCTACTCTTATTAGTTAAGATGCTCGTGCGTTGCACTAACATCAAGATCTTGTGGGAGAAAAGGATGAACGAGGGAAGGCCTTATCTCGCAAATGTGGTGAAGAGTGCGGAGTAATTGCCATATTTTCCTTCCTATCCGTCGATATAAATCGACGACCTACATTGTAGGATGGCAGGCCCACCATCATCACCAAATCTATTTTTATCCCTACTCTTATAAAAAGCATTGTAGGTGATGATCGTGCCCGCCATCTCAAGAATATAGGCCATCCGATCTATATCCTCGACGGATAGGAAGGAAACTATGGCAATTTTGCAAAAAGATACCCACACCCCTCTCCACATTTGCAAATAAGGCCTTCCCTCGCTCATCCTTTTCCCCACAAGATAAACTACTCATACAAATGCATCTTGATGTTCAGGTAACGCATGGGCATCTTGCTAGTTGTTGCAAAAAGCCCATGTGTGTGTGAGAGAGAGAGAGAGTGGAGGAGGACGGAGTGCATGTGTGACAAAGACACAAGTAGTGTGTAAAAGCGATAGGTATCAGCTTAAAATGAGGCGATAGTGTGTGTGCATGATCGAGAAGGCGGTTCTCAAGAAGGGAAGAAAAATCTACATAGATACAAGGAGCGGAGAGAGACATGTGTATGCGATGGTGGAAGCACGAATAAAAGGGTGTATAAACCTATCTAGAGGCTAGCTAGTCGATAAATGTTTGTGAGAGAAATACGAGTCGGGGTGCGAAAGCGAGAGTTTTGTGTGTGTGAGAGAGAGACGGTAGTCGGGAAGGGGAGTGGAAGCAGGAGTTGTGTGTGTGTGTGTGTCTGTGAGAGAGAGAGAGAGAGAGAGGAGACGGTAGTCGGGGTTGTCTGATCGGTAAACAAATGAATAATGTCAGGCCTAGGATGGAGATTTAAAGGAGACCACAACAAATGTTGTGTCTAGGAGAGAGAGAGAGAGAGAGAGAGAGAGCAATTTTGGTGTTATGTGTCAAATGTAGAGACATATAGGGTGTGTGAGAGAAAAACATAGAGAGAAATACAAAGAGAAAGACGAGAGGAGACTGTGTGTGTGGTGGTGAAAAAGAAAGCTTAGGTACCGAGTGATACCAGAGAACAGTAGAGACATGACAGATAATGAAAACCGTGTAATGTATAATGATAGGGAGAGTGTGACACTTCTCAAGGGAGACGTCGAGAGACCATGTTTGCGAGGATTGGAGAAACATGAAGTGAGCGCGCGGGTGAGCTGGAGAAAAGAGAGTGATAGCTACCCACGAAGGAGCATGCATGTGAGAGAGATGGGCGTGAAAGGAGTGAACAAAAGGATTCAAATGTTTGAATTCGAGATGATGATACATGTAATCCATACTCAACCAAAATTGATCTATCAAACATGCATACTCATATGAATTCACGCACATCTATGTTATTTAATATGTAGATATTACTGATCCATACATTTTAGTAGAACATAATTTGGTTAAATTTTTTCGAATTTAACCTTAAGATTTCGATATCATTGTATTTGTAAATCATATTATACATATAAAGGAGCAGAATTCTTTGTTGTGCTTCTGAAAGTATATATAGAAAAATGATGTATATAGAATGTAATTCCAATTGAAAATGGATCCCACCCGAAAAAAATAGAATACAAACGGGATTCGAATTGAGTTGGCACGGTAAACGTGCACTCCGCAAATTTGAACGAAGCAGGGATAGTCGCAGTAACCGCCCGAAACCAAAATTTGTGAGATGGAAATCACTACTGCCTATCCCTGCCACACAAAGCCTATCTGCTGGATTTCTATAGGTTTCGATAGGGGTAGGTTTGTAATTTCACCCAAACGTGACGTAACCGCCTTTCACCCGGGATTCATACACGGTGGGCGCCAAAACACAAGTGTGTCCTCGGCCGAAATCGACTCCCTCCCGATTCATATTCATACACCGGTGGGCGCCAAAAACAAACTCTCATCGGCAAATATTCGATGTATGCTAGATTACCGTCCTATCCCCAACCGACTAATGTTGCCGTGATGTAGTAGAAATTTGAAATGGGGGCTAAGTTTGTAAATTTCTGCATTTGAGACAAGCGCCCAATACATGGTTCCCCCCTTCCTCTCTACCTCCCTTTTCCCCATTCAGACCTGGGCGCCAAAACACCCTCTCCACCCCACCCTCCTCCGTTCGCCATTCCGCCACCCCATCCACATGGTCCTCCTCCACCATGCCGTAGCCGATACCCCGCCGTCCGTCCATTACAAGAGATCGACCTCTCTCATCACGGCTTTTGACCGGGATCCTTGCATCCCGCCTCTCGCTCAACTCCCCGCCGTCGTCCACCTTGCGGCGCCGCCCTACGACCGTTCTCACACGCGCCTTCACCGCCACCGCTCACCCTCCTAGATTCGCTTCCACGCCGACAGCCATCGCTACTGCAGCACCGCCAAATTCTCGGCCAGATCGTGCACGCGCCCGCACCAGGCGGTACTCTTTCAGATATATGCTCAACTTATTTATCTCAAAGAAGAAAATAGATCGCCACCGCTTTACTCTGATTTCTTGTCTTGGGTGCGGTTGCCTTTGTCCGGTTTGCACCTTCAGATCCGCCATGGCACGCTCAACACTATACTCCCAATGCTTATGGTTTTCCCCTTTTATATTCCACACTAGTTAAATCATAGTAGACTAAATTTCAAAATTGGGTCAGTCGATTTTTCAGAGCTCGCCGGAGTTCGCCGGTGCGATCGAAGGGGCTCGGGTGGTTGTGGGGCCTCGCCGAACGAAGAAAACTCGACGCGGGTGGGGGTTGGGGCGGGGTGGGGGTGGCGGAGGAACACAGGTGGTGGGGGCCGGTGGTCCGGCCGGCGGCCCGGGCGGTGTTCTGTATGAGAAGACTCAGAGACGAGGAAGAAGAAGGGTTAGGAGACCTAGGATCTTCATCCAGCCACCAAATGGTCGAGACAGCTGGGAGTTGCATTCTTAATGCGCTCTGGTTCATCATGTGTGGGCACCAAGCATAACCAACATTTTATTATCCAAAATCTGATTGCTCTTCTTTACCATGTTCCTCTTCCGTTCTTCTTTAATATGTACTCTCTCCATTCCTAAATACAAGTCTTTGTATAGATTCCACCATGGACTACATATGGAGCAAAATGAGTGAATCTACACTCTAAAATGTATCTGGATACATCTGTATGTGATCCATAGTGGAAATCTCTACCAAGACTTATATTTTGGAACGGAGGGAGTATGATAGTAGTACAAGATGTTCCTTGTAATCAAGATGAGCGGGGACATTTGCGTGTGTAGAGGTTTATATGATCGGTTGTGATGGACACTTTGAGGCTCTTTGATTCAGAGGATCTTGTAAACATAGGAATAGGATTTGTAGTGGCCTGCCCACTTGAATCCGATAAGAATAGCAAGGAAATGTGCAGAGCTGTGTCGCCTTTGAGAGTTACACTGATATTAATAGTACCGCACCTTCACTTGAAGAGAGATGGTGTCCGAAGCCTTTCTAGCCGTACCGGCAATACTAGCACATATATTCCAGCAAGTTCCACTTTGCTGACTTTACTCTGATGCTTAAGGTTTTCCCGTGATATCTACACTATGATTTGTGTAGCCGCTTTGTGTCGCACTATCAGCAGTCCACTCTTGAAGCTAAACACCACAATGACTTACAAAATTGGCACCAAGGCATTGAGTGCCATTCTCGATGCAATGAAACTCATACGCTCCCAACCTGTTGATTCTTGTTCATAATATATATGATCCTAATGACTATTCTAACCTTGAGGAGTCAAAGGAAGATGGCCTGTCATGTTCACCCATCAAGGTGCCTGTTCTAATTTGGCAAGGTTTTATTGATTGCGCGTATCTTGCATATGTTGTCTTGCATTTCTTCTACTTTGTTGCACCACCATCTCGCTTCAGTTTACTCATCATATATGTCGAGATGCCATGCCCATCCATTATCAATACATATTCCATCATCATCATACCATGTTTTTCCACTCAAATGTTGTTCTTGTGCATCAGGCATCAAAAGGAAGAGGGTGATTGCCGAACCTGAAGGAGCACCAGCAAAGTCCTTGAAAAACGTGGTGGTGCCGGAGAAATTAGAAAACGCCCCACTTATATTGGCTTTACAACCAGTGACACAAAACGTAGGACCGACTCTAGCAGACTGTACCCATACTTCACTGGCCACACCACTAGCCCCACCACCACGTGACATGCACTCAAAGAAAAGGTATACCGATTTCATTTTCCATAGCACCAAATTGCACTACGTAAAAATCCCACTCCAAAGAAAAAAGTACAAAGAAGTCCACCGGTCAAGACCTATCCCAACCGCAGAGACGGCCAATTCTCGCAGATTGGAACCCCATTCCATTTATTCCCGCTTTAAAGACAATGCTTTCAATGTTGTTAGGGACTACGTGCATATATTCCCATCATGGGAAGATTATTGTGAAGACAAACACCATTTTCACATCTTCTGTCCAACTTACGTGTAAGTGCTATTATTCATGGTTATTATTTTCCTGTTTTCTGCTGATTGAACACATCAATGATTTACATTACATTCTTGTAACTAGGCGAGGGTCAATCTGGATAGTCATGACGAGCAAAGCTTGCTTGTGCTTTTCAAGGAAGCATTGCAGCGATGTCGGTGTTACCCGAGGAAATCACACTTTGATGGCAAGTCTATAAGCGAATTCTACGGTGAAGTCACCATGCTAAATTTAGAAGACATTGAATGGAAAAACCTTGTTATGCAATCGTCTCGTTCGAGGATGAGGTCGCATCTATGAAATCACATGACAATTTGAACTTATACTTTTCCGCATGTGGCTTACGGATCTTTTTGCGTGAAATCTGCTCGAAGAAGAATTCGGTTTGACAAGAATGACAGGATATCGCAAATATGCTACCCGCTGCTTTGCTCTTGTTAGTACCTGTTGTCTCAGTATCAACGCATTTCTGCATACATACCTGGTTCATTATGTGACAGCAGTATGCATGATAGCTTGCTTATCAATTGTTCGCTCCAAATTATCTGATCTGTATGAATGGTTACATTAGTGTAGAATATATCCAATGCCAATGTTTTTTAGCTCTGCATTGTTCTTGTAAGTACATGCTGTCCTTTATCGATTATTACTTATAATGACATGGAAGTTGTTCATGTACCATCACTCTCCAGCTTATTTTCCTTTGCCCTCCATTTTCTACACATCAAATCTATATTTACTCTTACCATAAGGTTGGTACTGAAGAAGTTTAGCTGTGCATTGCTCTTGGATGTACCTTTTGCCTGTATCGCTGCACTTACATTTATAGCTACGTGGTTCTGTAGCATCACTCTGCATCTTATCTTAAATATTCTCCATATTTAAATATTTTATCACATCTATATTTACTCTAAACAAAATGTAGATTTATGGCAATTCTTTTGTAGATTTTTCTGTGGTAAACTTCTTGAATTCCCCCCCCCCCCCATCAGCATGGACAAGGCCTTTATAGAGCCTGTCTTCATCAATAATGTAAGTTTGTCCATCTCAAGCCTTCAAACTTTGTTGTATATATTTGGTTAGGCAGACTGCAATAGCTGTTTATTTTTGGTGTTTGCATCAAATTGCTTGTTTAAAGTTTATTATGTAGTTCATAAACAAAAGTTTGTCCTTTCTCAATTTAAGTTTTCAGTTGTACAACCAAGTTCCTTCTTCATACCATGTAAATTAAACTATATAGAGCAAGTGATCTTATTTTGCACTGCATGTATGCTTCTGTTTCTTAATCCGTAATCCAAAGGTGTGGTGAACCTACCCACTACAAAGACAATGTCATATTCTGCAATGTCTTAACTATGAACAATGTCATATCATTCTACTATTGTTTAAACCGTCTCTTTATTTGCCAATCTGAAATGGTATAAATTGACAGCACACTAACCATTGATACTTACGAGTTCTTGATTTGTAATCCAGTGGTGTCATGAAGCTGCCAACTCCTTCACAATGTCATTTCCTGCCATGTCTTGACCTGAACAATACCATATTGTGTTAATGCAATTTTAAACTTTGTCACTTTATTCGTCAGTAAGAAATGTGATGAATTGTCAGCACTGATACTTTTATGTGCAAAACATGTCATCTGTTTGCTTGTTTATCTTTCAGAGTGAGGAAGATATAAGTGTTGAACAAGTGCAGCCTCATCATCTTGCTCACTTGCTTGTACTGCAGCTCCCAAATGAGGCTAACCTTTCTTGAACTCTATTGAAGTGTCTTTGTCGGTTTTGTATATTATTTTGTCGGCGTGTTTATTTGCACTGGTGGCGATCTTTGATGCCCAGTTTATGTAATCTGCTGTCTGCTTGTGTTTTATTATCATAGTGGCGAACTTTGATGCCCAATGGATGTAATATGCCCTAATTTCTTTATTGTATAGTCTAGGTTTTTTCTTATTCATGATGCTACAGTTATTTACTGTATATATATCCTGTCTTCGCAGTAAACCGGCCAAACCATAAAATTACGATACATAATCGGGCCGTCATGCAATCACGATGTAGGTTGGGCCTGAAACGTACCGAACAGCTCACGGGCGGCAAAGAGTCTGAATGAACCCCGCCCATGATTGTGCGAATCAAATCACGGGCTTTTAACAAGCCAAAATTGTCTCCGGTCCTTGTTTGGCCCAATCGGATATATCGGGTAGCGATGCAAAGCCGGATGCAACAGAGTTAGGCCCAACTATAATGACGGCTTTTAACAGTTGAAATTAATATAGGGCCGAATGTTAAACCGCCCTTAACAGGCCAAACTAATATCGGGTCAATTACTAAGTGGGCCTTTAGCAAGTGGGCCCAAAAGCATAGTGTCCAGTTGACGGGCCGAATCTCATATGGGCCATAATTGAGCCCAAAGCCTCTTAAAGGGCCGGACCTGATCTGGGCCGTAATTTGGCCCATAATGTGGTAGGCTTTTAATGGGCCGGATCTCATATGGGCCACTATTAGGCCCGGAGCATGGCAGGCCATTAATGGACCGGATCAAATATGGGCCGGCATTTGGCCCAAAACATGGCAGCAGTTAATGGGCCGCCTACTAGGGTCCTCAAAATCTTTTGGGCCTACAATTGGTCGCACCCATTAATGTCGGGGAAATATCGTGGGCCTTTAGGCTAGGCCGACCCATTATGATCCGGGTAAGAATCTTGTGGGCCTTTACCAGGCCGCCCATTATGGCACACAAAAATCTTGTGGGCCTTTACTTGGGCTGACCCATTATGGCCCGCAAAATCTTGTGGGCCTTTAGCTGGGCTAGCCCATTATGGTCCGCAAAATCTCGTGGGCCTTTAGCTGGGCCGGCCCATTATGGTCCGCAAAATCTTGCGGGCCTTCAGTTGGGCCGGCCCACTTAAACTTGATGGGCCGGTCCACGTGTCAACATATCATAGGCGCTCGCCTTATTGGATGAGTGATGACACTGCGTCAGCCGCGTGACCGACACGTGTTTCTCCAGCAATGATGATTTTACCGCATGGAAAATCCCCATTGGTCGGGATCATTAAAGGGTTATCGGATCCAAAACCTGACTCGATAGCTTAACGGCGTTCCATTACGGTGGATGCCACGTGTCGGTCACCCTTGACGAAAGCAGTTCTGTGACGCGCGATTTATCGTCATGGAAGTGGACACTTCCGTGATGATAATTTTGGTAATGTCATGGAACACTTCTCTGACGACACAGTATGACTATCTTGATTCTGTCATAAAATCGTCATGGATGTACATGCATGACAGAAACGCGACCTACTATGACAAACACGTATCATCACGAAAGTGTATTTTTTGTAGTGGCTCTAATGATAAGATCAATAGCTCTAAGATTGCGAGTCATGTCAAGATACTCATCGGGGGTAGGATGTAAGGGATCAATAAGAGGCGCACAAGAGCTAGTAATATACTTATTCAAATTATATTCATTGAAAATCTCAAGCATGTCATTTTCCCAAGCACCATAGAACTCCCCATCAGGAATAGACACTCTACGTCCAATACTCCCAATTGTAGACTCATCCATCTTCCTCCAATGGTGATTAAACCAAAGCAATGGAGACCAATACTCTGATACCAATTGAAAGGATCGAGAAGAGGTATCTAGAGGAGGGGGGTGATTAGACCCTCAACAAGCAAAAGTAGCAGTTTTCAAGTTCTTCAAGTTGAGGTGGAGTTTTAACACAAGATTAAGCATTCACAATACATTTCAAGCAAGCATGGCAAGAGTATAGGCAGCGGAAAGAGTAAAGCATGCTATTTGCAAGAAAGTAAAGGGATAGGATTGGAGTGTGCAAACGCAATGAAGACATGAAGATTTTGGCGTGGTTCCGATAGGTGGTGCTATCGTACGTCCACGTTGATGGAGACTTCAACCCACGAAGGGTAGCAGTTGCCTGCGAGTCCACGGAGGGCTCCACCCACGAAGGGTCCACGAAGAAGCAACCTTGTCTATCCCACCATGGCCATCGCCCACAATGGACTTGCCTCACTCGGGTAGATCTTCACGAAGTAGGTGATCTCCTTGCCAATACAAACTCCTTGGTTCAACTCCACAATCTTGTGGGAGGCTCCCAAGTGACACCTAAACAATCTAGGAGACACCACTCTCCAAAAGGTAATAGATGGTGTGTTGATGATGAACTCCTTGCTCTTGTGCTTCAAATGATAGTCTCCCCAACACTCAAATCTCTCACACAGATTTGGCTATGGTGGAAAGATGATTTGAGCGGAAAGAAACTATGGAAAGGCTAGAGATCAAGATTCTTATGGTTGGTTGGAATGTCTTGGTCTTAACACATAAGTAGGTGGTTCCCTCTCAGAAAATGAGTATTGGAAGTGTAGGCAGGTTCTGATGGCTCTCTCTTGAATAGAGAAGGGGGTGGAGGGGTATATATAGCCTCCACACAAAATCCAACCGTTACACACATTTGACCCAACTCGGTCAGACCGAATAGAAGAACTCGTTGAGACCAATTCAGTTCAAAATGTGAACGTTAGGAATCTCGGTGGGACTGACATGATCAACTCGGTGGGACCGATGTGCTAGGGCTAGGATAAAACCTCATCTCAGTGTGACCAATTGCATGAACTCGGTGATATCGATCTCAGCAACGAGCAAACAGAGAGTTGGTCAGGCAAACTCGGTGTGACCGATTGCATACTTCGGTGAGACCAAAACAATTGCAACAGGCAATAGAGAGTTTGCAAGGCCATCTCGGTGGGACTGATTAAGATCCGTATCGGTGAGACCGAATTGTCTAGGGTTTCTGGTAGTGGCTATGTCAAATGAACTCGGTGGTGCCGGATATATCAAATCGATAGGGCCGAGTTTGACTTTGGGTTTTGGACATATTTGGAAATGAGAAAGTGGCTGAGGGTTTTGGAGCATATCACTAAGCACTTTGAGCAAGTAGACCATTAAGCAACACCTCATCCCCTTTTAGTAGTATTGGCTTTTCCTATGGACTCAATGTGATATTGGATCACAAAAATGAAAATGAAGAGTCTTGAGCTTTTTGCCAATCTTTGTCCTTAGCATTTTGAAGGAGTTCCACTTCCTCTTGTCCATGCCACGCCATTGTTGAACTTTACGAAATATAGTAGATAAAGATATTAGTCCAACAAGGGATATGTTGACATTAATTACCCAAATCACCCGAGGAGCACTTGTGCTTTTCAGGAACAACCCACTTGGGCCCCCAGACGCACCCTGGTGGGTTGCGCTCCCCTCAGAGGCCCCCTTTGGTACTTCTTTGGCCCAACAGGTGTCTTCTGGTCCAGAAAAATTCTCCAAAAAGTTTCGCTGCATTTGGACTCCGTTTGGTATTGATTTTCTGTGAAGTAATAAACAAGCAAAAACAACAACTAGCACTAGGCACTATGTCAATAGGTTAGTCCCAAAAAATTATATACAGTTGCTATAAAATGATTGTAAAATATCCAAGAATGATAATATAATAGCATGGAACAATCAAAAATTATATACTCGTTGGAGACGTATCATCTGGCACCTCTACAAATCTCTGCTTCCCTTTGTGAAGGGCCTATCTATTTACTTTATGCATTTTTTATTCCAGTCTCCATCTTTGCTTATGAAGCACCAACTAGGGAGCACTATGATCATACTTGTGCATTGAATGTAGTTAATTTGACTATATTTCATGAATGGATCAGATTGAGCATGATGGGCTAGGGATAGCTTTCTTTAGTGTTGATATTTTGAAAGACATGGTTGCTTGTTGATATGCTTGAGTATTGATGTTTTCATGTCAATTATAGGCTATTGCTTTGAATCAACTAAAAGTCCAAATTTCCATGGTACAAAAGAAAAAATTATGCAATGAACATGTTAGGTATCATTCCACATCAAAAATTCTGTTTTTATCATTTACCTACTCAAGGACGAGCAGGAATTAAGGTTGGGGATGCTGATACATCTCCAACATATCTATAATTTTTTATTGTTCGATGTTGTTATATTATCAATCTTGCATGTTTTACATTCATTTACTAGCAACTTTATATCATTTTTTGGGACTAACCTATTGACATAGTGCCCAGTGCCGATTCTTTTGTTTTTGCTTGTTTTTTACTGTAGAATATCCATATCAAGCGAAGTCCAAATGCAGTGAAACTTATTGGAGATTGTTTTCTGCCTAGAAGACACCCACACTACAAAAAAGACACATCCGTGACATTTTGGGCCGAACGAATTTTTTTCTGTCGTGCTTATGACATTTCTATGACGATAATTGCGACAAAACCCGGTATCATCATAGATGTGGTGGGCTCCTACTTTCATAACAAGAAATCATGACAGAAAATGGGCTTTTCATCTTGGGCGGGCCGGAGACGTAGTCGCATGACATTCTTTGGGCCGTCCATGATGGAAAAAACCGTGGTATAAGCGAGGGCGAGGGAAATATCGGGGAGTTCCCAGTTACGGTGGGTGGTCGGGAGCCGAGCTATGCATGTTTCTCTCGTACACATACGCGCGTGGGTGCGAGGCGTTGGGCTCTAACTGAACCCGAGCGAGGCATTCGCCCACTGAACCCAAGCGAATGGACTGCAGGCTACGCGTTACTGAACCCAAGCGATCGATCGATCCACAGGCATTAAGCGAACCCGATCGAAGCGATTCCTTCGCCATCGCTGCTAATGGAAGCTGATCAGACCTTCTACCTCTTGATGAACAGTGGCGTTGTTGGGGGGGGTTGGATGAACAGTTCCCTGGGGGTTGGATGAATAGTTCCGGTGGGGGTTGGATGAAACAGGACCCGGTGGTAGTAGAGGCCGTTGCGGCTGGATGAACAGGACCCGTCGAGCCAGGTTGGGGGTGGATGAACAGGACCCCGTGGAGGCTGGATGAACAGGATGACCACTGTGGAGGGCTGGTTGAGCGATGGCCGGTGGAGGGCTGGATGAGCGATGGCCCGTGGAGGGGTGGTTGAGCAGGACCCGTGGAGAGAATTTGGTTGAATAGTAGCCGGTGGAGGAGCCGGTGCGAGGCTAGATGAACATGAGCCCGTGGATGAGCGATCGTGAGGTGGAGGCTGGAGGAGGTCGACGGTGGAGATGAATAGTAGCCCGTGATTCCCATTTTGCGGTACGCCACACCCCTCCCGATGAACAGGACCCCCGTTTCGACCGTAGCGCTCCAAGATAACTCTGTTTCCTCCGTTTTGCGGTACGCCACACCCCTCCCGATGAACATGACTCCGTTTCAACCGTAGGAGATCCAAGAGAAGTCGATTTCCTTTGTTTTTGCGATGCGCCACCCCTCCCAGTGAACAGGATCCCGTTTCGACCGTAGGCGGTCGAACGCAAGGTCGTTTCCGCTGTTATGCGATACGCCAGGCCTCGTTTTGAACCGGTTGGCTCCCAATGAACACGACGCATTCCATTGCCTCCCAATGAAAACGATGACGCAGTTTCTCCATTCTGACCCAGCCGGTTGGCTGCCGATGAACAAGACACCGTTGCTGTCTCTCCATGTACACGAGCCTTGAGTCGTGCGTATGCGCTGTGATAAGCGTTAGAGACCCGCTTGCATGTATGTAATGCGTGGCGTGTTACTTTCTTGCACCCTGGCTGTACGTACGTGAACATGCTATGTGTGCGCCTCTACTACGACACGTGCCCTTCCTTACTCGGCCACGGTTCATCGCTGCAGCCTGCAGACAGGCCGATCGACCAGTATGAACGTACACGTTCATGACCAGAATGACAACGCTACATACACTTCGACCAGGTGGGTCCCGACTGTCGGGGAGGATAAGGAGGCACTTCCTTGCGTGCGAAGATGTAGCTGGTGGGTCCCAACAGTCAGGGGGGGATGTTTTTTGTGTGAAATACGGTGGCCCGTCTGGTGGGTCCCTGCTGCCAGGTGGAGGAATCATTATTTTGCATGTACTAAGGAGGCACTTCCTTGCTGCGGCCATGGACCCAGCTGTCAACCTCTCCACATACAGTACTCTTCCGATGGAAGTTGTTCCTTGACCACATTGACCACACGCCGCATCAAGAGCACCAAGGCGGTGGATGATAACGAGGCCTAGGAAGGGGATGATGCAGAGCGGGGAAGACGCGGCAGTGGATGCCCACGCGGAGAGGAGTACGAGGGTTGACCCGTTCGGCTGCGGTGTGAGGCTGTCGTCGCTGCATAATAATAAGGGGTGTGAGTGAGTATAGGGATGGTCTGGCCAACGGTGGGAGTAGTAGGGGCGGTGAGGCCTCCACGGCAGCACAGCCGGCCACGGGAGGAAAGAGCACACGGTGGTTTGGACGGCTGGAGTAAGAAAATCAGAGGTTGAAGAAGCAGGACGACCGTTGGATGTTAATAATCCAACGGTCACTATTGATAGAATCGTTTGTTGACTAAGTTGACAAAGCCCTCCGTCTGTCAGCCAACTTAGTAGGCCCACAAGTCAGCCTCCCACTATGGTGGGTCCCAGCTAGCAGGGGAGTATTCATTTTTTGTGCGTAATAAGGAGGCACTTCCTTGCGTGTGAAGATATAGCTGGTGGGTCCGAGCTGCCATTGGGAGTATTCATTCTTTTTGGTGAAATAGGGAGGTACTTGCTTGCATGCGGCCATGGACCATGTGGGTCCCAACTATCAGCCTCTCCATGTACATCCCTCTTCCAATGTTGTCGTTTGTTGATAACGTTGACCACGTCGTGCCGCGAACACCAGCGCGATGGACGACGGTGAGACCCAGGAAGGGAATGACCTGGAGGCGGGAAGCCATAGCAGTGGAGGGATGTGGGTGAGTAGAGCGATGGCCTGGCCAGCGGTGGGAGTAGTAAGGCGGTGAGGCTGTCTTGCGACAAGACCCGCCACGGAGGCGAAGCGGCCCGGTCCGTCGGTTGGATTTGGCGGTGGAGCAAGAAGATCAGAGATTGAAGAAACACGAAGGCCGTTGGGTTAACATCCAACGGTTACGTCTACTAGAATCGTTCGTTGATGTATATAATAAGTAAAAAATCTTGCATACGCGTCAACTTAATAGGCCCACAAGTCAGGCCATTCCCTATTTTTTAAATAATTTATAGCTCATTGCAGCTTCTTATGCAATTTATTGCAGTCCGTTTTTTGTTGGCCGGGGCGAGGTTAAAAATTTAAACGAAATTTCACATATTTACGTAGGTTCCAAACTATTTTAATACCGAAATGTCGAGTCAGTTAAAGTGCTTTGAAGGTATATTTAAATTAGATTAAAGCCCAGTGAAATTGGAATCTAAAATATGAAAAATTCAGAAATTATAAAGTAATTGCCAATTTGTCATCTCTGTTTTTATATTTACTGACCCATTTCATAGTACTTTGAAGATTTGCGAGGCGTCTTGAAAGAATTGCAGCCCATCGTATGTAGAAAAATAAATCGGCCTGGATTGGGTATTCTTCGAAAAAATAAACGGGCTCATTTTTTCATAGAAAAATAGCTGGGCTGGTCATGTGGTGAACATAAAATATAAGCCCTAGGCTAGGCAGGCACAACCCGCTTGAAACCCTTCTCCGTCTCAACAATAACAAAAAAAAATACTGCTCGAGTAGCTACGTCCGAGGCGTCAGCCGATCTTGTGATGTTCTCTTGTCTATTGACTATATATGCTGACAATGTCGTGGGTCCCAGATGTCAGGAAACCACTAGGAGGAAGCATTTTCTTTTTTCCATATGCTGACAATGGAGTATATATAACAAAAAATGAGGAACTTCCTTGCATACGGCCATGGACATGGTGGGCCCCTACTGTCATCCTCTCCATGTACAGTCATCTCCCGATTCCTCTTGTTTGTTGACCATGTTGACAACGCGAGAAGACGGTGCCTGCACGTGAGCGCACCAAAGGCTGAGGACGGAGGGCGGCCAGCGAGGCCTCGGACATCGGCGTTAACGATTTAGGAGACGTTGGGGTGGCGATGCATGCGCTGAGGCATAGCCAGCCATGGGAGGCGGAAGCAGGCGGCCCCGCCGGCACTGGTTTGGTTTGGAGGCTGGAGGAAGACAGGACTGAAGAAACACGATGGATTGTAAAGCGGCGGGGAGTGCTTAACGACCTTAATCGAAACCCGGCGGGGCACTTAACAACCATAGGCTGAAAGCGGTATGAGTACTTATGAGGCTCAACTGCATTACAAGCGCGCCTCAAACAGTGCTACTTTGCCTATAGTTAACCAAGGGTGAGGCCACCAAGCCCCAGGTCAAGGCCTAGGCGCCACCCCGCGCATCCACAACCTTCCGAAAGCAGCTTCATCTCGCAGTGTGGTTAATAAACAGGATATTCACTTTAGAGCCATGGAAAAGCATGAACATAACCTTCTGTCCTATTCTCCAAGATGGGCCAGACGCCTTACGTTATTTGAGACCACCCACGAATAAGTATTTTTTCACCTCCAAGGGAATGGGTAGGTCGACATAAACATCATGTTGTTACCAAGCACAAGTCCTACGACCATGGTGGAACATACGTATAGGAACAAAAGAAGCTGGGCAGTTTACATTTCAAGAAGATCATAGCTGTAAAACTATGTATAAGCAAGAGTTTATGAACAACATATATAACGAGAAAACAGCTCATTACCATAAGTTTCTCGACCACGCTTGGACCTGTTCAACGACTGCAGCAGTGGCACACATCTCCCACGTGGCCTTCCACCATTGAAACGCCCCACAAGGACCTTAAGACGACCAATAAAGTGTAGGAACTTGTGGATGTCGTGCCAGTCAACTTCAGTGCCATCAGTAACAGTCGAGTTCTTATAGAATAACAAATGAGTAGCCTACTTAACTTTGAAAAAACCTACACGTGCCACCAATTATAAGAAATATTAGTTAGAAGTAGCATCTTTGTGAGAGATTCATTGCTATTTCTAAAGTTAAATTGTGATTAGTTAGACAGAATATGTGGATTAAGAAGTAATCGAGGTAACAAGCAAGAACCAGATAAAAAACTAACATGGATGAACAATTGGAACGACGTCTGGGTGGAAGATCACAGTGAAGATGAGACCAGGTTCTTCTATTTCCATCAACATTCGTGCGCCAACTTTCAGTCCGTAACACTTGAGAAAGTTTATCCAAGTTCGGCCATAAAAAAGCAGCGATCTTCTTGGTTCGTGAACCCAGCTCGGAACTTATATCCATGGATTGTCTTCAATGTGAACATTAAACTGGTGTATTTAGTTATGGCAAGGCCGAGCATCTTGAGTACATGTGTTCTGGCAGAGCAAGGAATGCACTTCAGGAAAAATAATATGAGAACACAATGTATTCCCTATCCAAATCTAGAAATAATTTCTTCCTTCACGTTACTGTTGACCATGGTACTAGTACCTTTTATCCAAATATAGCAATCCAAATTTCCAAATTAGTCGACAAAGATGTTCAAAAAACCCCACCCTCCGGGATAGACAAGAGGATTCTAGGAACATCTTCAGGCGCTTTTTAAAATCCTGTGTTAGGATGAGAAGGAACAAATGTGGCATCTCGCCAAGGGCGCAGAAACCTGTAGGGTCCTCGCTCTTTGGGCACTGCCAATGAAACACACTAGATTCAGTAGGAAGAAAAATGCATCAACGGCGGCGGCTGCCATCATAGGATTACGCGCGACCAAGGGACTTGGATTTATCGGGGATGGATGAAGAATTCGTACCTGGTTGTCCATGAGAAAACCCTATGCAATCCCTGAGAAGGGGTTTTCTCTGAACAAGCAGACGAGGGAGAAGGGGATTCAGGCCCAGGGAAATATTCCTTCTTTGTCCGTCCAGCTTACTACTAAAGCTAGAAAGGTGGGTTTTTTTGTGATTTGATGGCTCATTGGGGATTCTTTGCGGCCTTCTGACCGGGGTGAGTCTACCGTGCGATTGTGCACTCTGATTTGGTGCATGGCACGTGGACCCCGTTCTTGGGATGCCCCACATATCAATGAAAGGAAGTAGAAAGGCAGGAGTAACTAGTTACACATAAATATATTTTGACGGGAGATACTCCCTCCTGTAAAGAAATATAAAAATCTTTTATATCACCAACTTTATACATAAGAAAAATCAAGGGAATATATATAACATATAATTATAAAAGCGAGTTGGTGATGATGGTGTGCCTCATCATCCTGCAATATAGGCCGTCCAATTTATATCTATGAGATAGGAAGGAAACTATGGCAATTTTGCAAAAAGGCACCCACACACCTCTCCACATTTGCAAATAAGGCCTTCACTCGTTCATCCTTTTCTCTCACAAGATAAACTACTCATACAAATGCATCTTGATGTTATGTGCAATGCACGGGCATCTTGCTAGTATAACATAATATGGGGTTCAAATTGAGAATATAATACTCGAGACGGGCTCACGGTTACGGACTTTGGGCTACTGAGGCGGTGGGCTGTATGTTTGGGGCCCATGTGTTCTACCTCGGCGCTTTTCATATTGCAATCGATCGATGCAGCGCTGGTTTTAGATCTTTGTCGCATAAGGTGAATACACAAAATTGAATAAAGCATGACAGTTGTTAGAATGAAATTGAATGATAGTTCCTAACCAGCAATCAGAGTTGCTATTCTATCAACGATATACTACGTGTTAAATAATACCGTCGTACTACTTATACACACAGGACACTTGTTTCACCATGCCAGATTATTACATCAAAATCTCTCGGAGGATAGATCAGTTAAGCGATTCGTGCTACTCTTGAAGAATTTCGAAGTTGATTTGGACCAGCTCTCCTTGCCGAGAAAGTTCGATTTTGACATCATCCCCTACCGCAAGATATGATTTAGATTTGAACCTTGACCATCCTTTAGCATCAATCATCATGCGACCATCCTTTGTACTTACGTTATATTGAGCAGGTTCATTCATACCAAGGCTGCGCACGGTAAGAGAAACTTGGCCACGGTCGCTCGGATTGTTGAGCAACTCCCTCGTTGCTCTAGGAATTCTCTGTTTGCAAACAAGAAGACATACACAAATAGTTAGATCAACACAGCGAATCATGTGAAACAACATGGAAAGAAAAAAGAACAAAGCACTTGGGCGGCCAATGCTTACCAAGAAGGTGGAGATGTCGATTTTTGCAAGGATTTTGGTATATGCAGTGCAAAATGCAGCCTAGTCTGTTGCCGGTGCAACTCTTTGGTTCCGTTACGCTGCATCTATGAGCGAGATGCAAGTGCAAGTGTTGGTGCAGGTGCGAGTGGTTGTTGGTGCCGTCTTGCGGTGCGACTAATAGTGTCGCTTGTTGCCGGAGATGGTGCTCCTTGTAGAGTCAGTGCGGTGTCGATGCCCGATCCTCCGGTAGATCAGCCTGATCCGCTGACGTGGTCGGTGCCCAATCCTCAGCTGGATTAGACTAAGCTGCTGCCACTGTCAGTGCTAGAGCAAGTGCTATCGGAGAAGGTGCCGGTGCTTGATCCGTTGCTGAAGGTGGTACCAATGTGCGAGACAGCAGCGATTGTGTCTGGTCTGGTATGATCAGCTTTCTAACTTGACTAGGCTTCATGACCGTGATCCAGTCTTTTTCTTCATTTCTTTTAAACGCGAGAAGGACTAATTGTGGCGTGTTTGTTAAACCAAACTGCAGTTCATCATAGGGATTCAGCTTGTACTCGACATAAATGACTGATCCAATTGTTTCCAGTAATATAAGTGATGGGCAGTGCCTCCGTTACTAACACGACATAAGAAGTGAAACCTGCAAAAATAACCATCGTAGAGCAAACCAAACGGTTATTCTGTGATGAATGTCACATGGCAACCTGCATCGTAAAATTGCAGCAAAAGTAAGAAAACATGACATTAAATCAATAAGATTTGAGACAAGAAATCAATAAGATTTACTTGATGTGACACGCAGTGAATCCTTACCAGAAATCACTATGTTGAAGTACTAAATAGGAGATTGATCGTCTAACTTCTGCGTGGCATGCAGGGGCCCCCGCCTACTCCCACAAGCAGGACAATCCAAAGGTCGACAAATCGTATGGACCGAACATCCATGGATCGGAAATCCACGGTGGGTGCGATAAACCCTACAATGCATATAGATATTGGAGTGTAACCATAATTGATAAATCGTCCTCACAAAAAAGATGATCTGGATACTCAAAATATACAGACTAAATTGAGTGGACAGACATTAACATAGACTGTTCTCAAGACTCACCACAAACCAAAAGCGGCAGTACTAAACAATACAGGGTTCACACACACAAATCAAGTACTGAACAATAGTACTTACTACAGACAAGCAAAGTTGTGCTAATTAAACTCTGCAGACTATTTCTTGCCACCGACCTACGGGATGAACCCCCGCATAACCCGGCTAGGCCATGGACTTCGTGAGAGATGTCTGCCTGCACCATCACCATCTCGTCAACCTTGGAGAACCTAACAGAGTGGTCTTTCCACTCATAAACATGACGATGAAAACAGTCCACATCAGATTTGTCGGAAAGCTTTACAAGAACCACACCCTTCATAATTGAAGGCACAACAAGGAAATTGTTGTGGTCAAGTACAGCCTCGACAGCATGCCTGACAACAATGCTACAGGAAAACACTAGTCCAGGACACATGGCGACAAGGACACAACAGTTGGATAGTTTAGTAGTAGAACTCATCCCTAGGTCTTCCAGTTCACACGACATGACTTTGAGAACTTCATCTCCACCGTGGACCTGGTTCTAATTCAAACAGGAACCAAATATTTTATTACTACCTCCGTTCAGAAATATAAGATGATTTTTGATATTTTACTCCATATATGACTACAAATACGCACAGAAATGAGTGAACAAATACACTAGAACATGTCTTCAAAGGCATGAGAGCAGAGGGATTACTTGGAATATCCATAACACAAGTTACTGAGGCAAATATACTCTCTTGAAAGGTAGCATTGATGTTCATAAAGTAGTTGAAAGTAATCTATAAGAAATCAGTGTCAACCTCTCGCATGTTTTGGTCAAAAGAGGAATTTACAACCGTCATTTGGCACACAAAAATCATATGCAAGATCACCCAGAAAGTTGTACTACTACTACTAGTATTGCGTGTTAGATGAAAAAACACGATCGAGATCGAGAAAAAGATCATCAAGAAGAGATATTACCTGGACTTGCTTAATGAGGGATCCCGAAGAGGGGGGATTGGACAGGGCGATGGCTTTGAGCTTGTCTGCGGTAGTCTCGGTGGGGTGCTTGCACTTCTTACGTACCATGAGCTTGACGGTTTTGGCGAGCCGTAGACATCACATCGGCCGATGCTCGAGCTTCCATCAAGAAACTATCAAATATAAATAAAATAAAAGAAACCATAATCACAAACCCAAAAGAAGAACAGAGAGGGATATATAGTATCAGTATCGGGGTTGCAAGATCGAGCCTTGGCCGTAATCAACACCATTGATGCGCTCACCTTTCCTTCTCTGGAGAGAAGAACAATGGCGAAGCTGGTCGAGGTTTTCTTGAAGAAATGAGGAACAAGATGAGGGAGAAGCGAATTGGGGTTTTCTTTGAGAGAGAAAAGTCGAGGGAGAAGAGTCAAATGATGGTTGCTTCGTCCGTCCAACTTACTGCTGGAAAGGAGGGGGTTTTGTGATTTGATGGCTCATTGGGCATTACTGCAGTGCTTCGATCGGGGTAGTATACCGTGCAGTTGGGCACTCTACTATGGAGTAATTTAGTGCATGGCTAGTGGACCTCGATGCTGGCTGTCCCACATTTCAGCAAAAGTGAGTAGCAAGGTTCCCAATGACCGCCGAGGAGGATCCGCACGGTAGAGCGTGTCCACTATTTTTCTGAAGAAAAAAATGATTACAACAAGCGTTTCCACTCCTACAACGGAGGAGTGCGAAACATTGCAGCCACTTGAACTTACACAGTGCTCCTACTACTAGGCATGTGCAGTGGTTCATACGTCACTATGACATAATCTTGTTGCTAGTGTAGTAAGATATGACGATCACAAATGATGTTGTGCGCATTCAACTATATGAACAGTAATCTAACATAGTACCCCTTCTTTGACTGTCTGGTCAAGAATGAATGGTGATATCAATGTTAACAGAACTAGGTCTACAGCGCAAGGAGAGTACGGTGCTACAGTACTCCATGGAACATGCAACATATGAAGCACGAACCAAGGCGTGTATGAAGGGTGCTCGGGATGGGACCAAAAGTTCCCTTCTTCACCCACTTTTGGGTATTTGGCAGAGTGCATAAAGGGTGCATAAGTCCACACTAAGGTTAACACAAATACACTAGGAGCATGCATGAAGAGGGGTGCTGAGATGAGCATGCACAAAGAGGGAACAACTATATTGAGATGAGAATGCAAGCAAACACACCCACATGCTTTGTGCTACACAGTGGTGATCTGCACCGTCTCGAGTTTGATCCAACGGTTATGTTGCCGAGACATGGACATGCCCATGCAGAGGACGCCTAAACACCATCAAGTCCCTCTCGCTTCTCGAGGCGCACGACGTTGGTGATGCAGGGTAAATCAAGTAAATATGCCCTAGAGGCAATAATAAAGTTATTATTTATTTCCTTATATCATGATAAATGTTTATTATTCATGCTAGAATTGTATTAACCGGAAACATGATACATGTGTGAATACATAGACAAACAGAGTGTCACTAGTATGCCTCTACTTGACTAGCTCGTTGATCAAAGATGGTTATGTTTCCTAGCCATAGACAAAGAGTTGTCATTTGATTAACGGGATCACATCATTAGGAGAATGATGTGATTGACTTGACCCATTCCGTTAGCTTGGCACTTGATCATTTAGTATGTTGCTATTGCTTTCTTCATGACTTATACATGTTCCTATGACTATGAGATTATGCAACTCCTGTTTACCAAAGGAAAACTTTGTGTGCTACCAAACGTCACAACGTAATTGGGTGACTATAAAGGTGCTCTACAGGTGTCTCCGAAGGTACTTGTTGGGTTGGCGTATTTCGAGATTAGGATTTGTCACTCCGATTGTGGGAGAGGTATCTCTGGGCCCACTCAGTAATGCACATCACTTAAGCCTTGCAAGCATTGCAACTAATGAGTTAGTTGGAGGACGATGTATTACGGAACGAGTAAAGAGACTTGCCAGTAACGAGATTGAACTAGGTATTGAGATACCGACGATCGAATCTCGGGCAAGTAACATACCGATGACAAAGGGAACAACGTGTATGTTGTTATGCGGTTTGACCGATAAAAGATCTTCGTAGAATATGTGGGAGCAAATATGAGCATCCATGTTCCGCTATTGGTTATTGATCTGAGACGTGTCTAGGTCATGTCTACATAGTTCTCGAACCCGTAGGGTCCGCACGCTTAAAGTTTGATGACGGTTATATTATGAGTTTATGTGTTTTGATGTATCGAAGTTTGTTCGGAGTCCTGGATGTGATCTCGGACATGACGAGGAGTCTCGAAATGGTCAAGACGTAAAGATCGATATATTGGACGACTATGTTCGGACACCGGAAAAGTTCCGGAAGGTTTCAGACATTTATCGGAGTACCGGGGGTTACCGGCACCCCCCCCCCCCCCCCGAACTAATGGGCCTTGTTGGTGTTGGGGAATGTTGCAGAAAATAAAAATTTTCCTACGGTTTCACCAAGATCCATCTATGAGTTCATCTAGCAACGAGTGATAGGAGTGCATCTACATACCTTTGTAGATCGCGAGCGGAAGTGTTCAAGAGAACGGGGTTGAGGGAGTCGTACTCGTCGTGATCCAAATCACCGATGACCGAGTGCCGAACGGACGGCACCTCCGCGTTCAACACACGTACGGTTGGGGAAGACGTCTCCTCCTTCTTGATCCAGCAAGGGGGAAGGAGAGGTTGATGGAGATCCAAAGAACACGACGGGCGTGGTGGTGGATGCGGCAGGATCCCGTCAGGGCTTCGCCAAGCTCTACGGAGGAGGAGGAGGTGTTGGAGTGGGAGAGGGAGGCACCGGGGGCATGGGTGCGGCTGCCCTCCCTCCCCCTCTATATATAGGGTCCCCAGGCGGGCGGCCAAGGGGTGGAGTGCCCCAAGGCAAGTGGAGGCGCCTCCCCGTGGTTCCCAACCCTAGCGCGGGGGGGCCCAGGGGCGCACCAGCCCACCAGGCTGGTTCCTCCCACTTCAGCCCATGGGGCCCTCCGGATAGGTGGCCCCACCGATCGACCCTCGGGACCTTTTCGGTGGTCCCAGACACCAGTGACCCCAAACTTTCCCGATGGTCAAACTCGACTTCCCATATATAATTATTTACCTCCGGAGCATTAGGAACTCCTCGTGGCGTCCGGGATCTCATACGGACACCAAACAACTTTTGTTTGCTGCATACTCATATCTCTACAACCCTAAGCGTCACCGAACCTTAAGTGGTAGACCCTACGGGTTCGAGACCCGTGAACATGGCCGAGACGACTCTTGATTCAATAACCAACAGCGGATCTGGATACCCATGTTGGCTCCCACATGCTCCTCGATGATCTCATCGGATGAACCCACGATATCGAGGATTCAAACAACCCCGTATACAATTCCCTTTGTCAATCGGCAGTGCGTTACTTGCCCGAGATTCGATCGTCGGTATCCCAATACCTCGTTCAATCTCGTTACGCAAGTCACTTTACTCATCAGTAATGCATGATCCCGTGACCAAACACTTGATCACTTTGAGCTCATTATGATGATGCATTACCGAGTGGGCCCAGAGATACCTCTCCGTCATACGGAGTGACAAATCCGATCTCGATCCGTGTCAACCCAATGAGACACTTTCGAGATACCCGTAGTATACCTTTATAGTCACCCGATTCGTTATGACGCTTGGTACACCCAAAGTACTCCTAAGGTATCCGGAGTTACACGATCTCATGGTCTAAGGAAAAGATACTTGACATTGGAAAAGCTCTAGCAAACGAACTACGATCTTGTGCTATGCTTAGGATTGTCTTGTCCATCACATCATTCTCCTAATGATGTGATCCCGTTATCAATGACATCCAATGTCCATAGTCGAGGAAACCATGACTATCACATTGATCAACGAGCTAGTCAACTAGAGTCTTACTAGGGACATGTTGTGGTCTATGTATTCACACGTGTATTACGATTTCCGGGTAATACAATTATAGCTTGAATAAAAGACAATTATCATGAACAAGGAAATATAATAATAATCCTTTTTTTATTGCCTCTAGGGCATATTTCCAAAAGTCTCCCACTTGCACTAGAGTCAATAATCTAGTTACATTGTGATGAATCGAACACCCATAGAGTTCTGGTGTTGATCATGTTTTGCTCGCTGAAGAGGTTTAGTCAATGGATCTGCGACATTCAGATCCGTATGCACTTTGCAAATTTCTATGTCTCCATCTTGAACATTTTCACGAATGGAGTTGAAGCGACGCTTGATGTGCCTGGTTTCTTGCGAAACCTGGGCTCCTTGGCAAGTGCAATAGCTCCAGTGTTGTCACAGAAGAGTTTGATCGGCCCCGACGCATTGGGTATGACTACTAGGTCGGTGATGAACTCCTTCACCCAAATTGCTTCATGTGCCGCCTCTGAGGCTGCCATGTATTCCGCTTCACATGTAGATCCCGCCACGACGGTTTGCTTGCAACTGCACCAGCTTACTGCTCCACCATTCAACATATACACGTATCCGGTTTGTGACTTAGAGTCATCCAGATCTGTGTCAAAGCTAGCGTCAACGTAACCCTTTACGACTAGCTCTTCGTCACCTCCATAAACGAGAAACATGTACTTAGTCCTTTTCAGGTACTTCACGATATTCTTGACCGCTGTCCAGTGTTCCTTGCCGGGATTACTTTGGTACCTTCCTACCAAACTTACGGCAAGGTTTACATCAGTCCAGTACACAGCATGGCATACATAATAGACCCTATGGCTGAGGCATAGGGATGACACTCATCTCTTCTATATCTTCTGCCGTGGTCGGACATTGAGCTGAGCTCAATTTCACACCTTGCAACACGTGCAAGAACCCTTCTTAGACTGATCCATATTGAACTTCTTCAATATCTTATCAAGGTATGTGCTTTGTGAAAGATCTATGAGGTGTCTCGATCTATCTCTATAGATCTTGATGCCTAATATATAAGCAGCTTCTCCAAGGTCCTTCCTTGAAAAACTCTTATTCAAGTAGGCCTTAATCTTTGTCCAAAAGTTCTATATCATTTCCCATCAAAAGTATGTCATCTACATATAATATGAGAAATGCTACAGAGCTCCCACTCACTTTCTTGTAAACGCAGGCTTCTCCATAAGTCCTGCATAAACCCAAACGCTTTGATCATCTCATGAAAGCGAATGTTCCAACTCCGAGATGCTTGCACTAGCCCATAAATGGATCGGGCCGGAGCTTGCATACCTTGTTAGCATTCTTAGGGTCGACAAAACCTTCCGGCTGCATCATATATAGTTCTTCCTTAAGATAGCCGTTAAGGAATGCCGTTTGACGTCCATTTGCCATATCTCATAATCATAGTATGCGGCAATTGCTAACATGATTCGGACGGACTTCAGCTTCGCCACGGAGAGAAACTCTCATTGTAGTCAACCCCTTGAACTTGTCGATAACCCTTAGCGACAAGTCGAGCTTTATAGATGGTAACATTACCATCCACGTCCGCCTTCTTCTTAAAGATCCATTTGTTTTTCTATCGCCACGATCATCGGGCAAGTCTGTCAAAGTCCATACTTTGTTTTCATACATGGATCCTATCTCGGATTGCATGGCTTCAAGCCATTTGTTGGAATCTGGGCCGCCATTGCTTCTTCATAGTTCAAGGTTCACCGTTGTCTAACAACATGATTTCCGTGACAGGGGTTGCCATACCACTGGTGTGGAACGTGTCCTTGTGGACCTCTGATTCGGTAGCAACTTGATCCGAAGTACCTTGATCATCATCATTAATTTCCTCTCCGATCGATTGTAGGCACCACATGAACATTTTCCGAGCTGCACTACTTTCCGGTTCAAGAGGTAGTACTTCATCGAGTTCTACTTTCCTCCCACTTACTCCTTTCGAGAGAAACTCTTTTTCCGAAAGGATCCGTTCTTGGCAACAAAGATCTTGCCTTCGGATCTAAGGTAGATGGTATACCCAATGGTTTCCTTAGGGTATCCTATGAAGACGCATTTTCCGACTTGGGTTCGAGCTTTTCAGGTTGAAGTTTCTTGACATAAGTATCGCATCCCCAAACTTTTAGAAACGACACTTAGGTTTCTTCCCAAACCATAATTCATACGGTGTCGTCTCAACAGATTTAGGCGGCGCCCTATTTAAAGTGAATGTAGCTGTCTCTAGAGTGTATCCCCAAAATGATAGCGGTAAATCAAGAAGAGACATCATAGATCGCACCATATCCAATAGAGTGCGATTACGATGTTCGGACACACCACATTCACCGAGGTGTTCCAGCGGCGTGAGTTGTGAAACGATTCCACATTTCCTTAAGTGTGTGCCAAATTAAATGACTTAAATATTCTCCTCCACGATCTGATCGTAAGAACTTTATTTTTTGGTCACGTTGATTCTCTACCTCATTCTGAAATTCCTTGAACTTTTCAAAGGTCTCAGACTTGTGTTTCATCAAGTAGACATACCCATATCTACTTAATTCATCAGTGAGAGTGAGAACATAACGATATCCTCCGCGAGCCTCAACGCTCATTGGACCGCACACATCGGTATATATGATTTCCAATAAGTTGGTTGCTCGCTCCATTGTTCGAGAAGCGGAGTCTTGGTCATTTTTCCCATAAGGCATGGTTCGCATGTGTCAAATGCTTCATAATCGAGAGACTCTAAAAGTCCATCGGCATGGAGCTTCTTCATGCGCTTGATACCAATGTGACCAAAGGCGGCGGTACACAAGTATGTGGGACTATCGTTATCAACTTTACATCTTTTGGTATTCACACTATGAATATGTGTAACATCATGTTCGAGATTCATTAAGAATAAACCATTGACCATCGGAGCATGACCATAAAACATATCTTTCATATAAATAGAACAACCATTATTCTCGGATTTAAATGAGTAGCCATCTCGTATTAAACAAGATCCTGATACAATGTTCATGCTCAAACTTGGCACTAAATAACAATTATTGAGGTTTAAAACTAATCCCGTAGGTAAATGTAGAGGTAGCGTGCCGGACGGCGATCACATCGGCCTTGGAACCATTCCCGACGCAGCGCATCGTCACCTCGTCCTTCGCCAGCCTCCGCTTATTCCGCAGCCTCCTGCTTTTGAGTTACAAATATGAGCAATGGCACGGTATCAAATACCCGAGGAGCTACTACGAGCAATCGTAAGGTACACATCAATTACATGTATATCACATATACCTTTAGTGTTGCCGGCCTTCTTGTCCGCTAAGTATTTGGGGTAGTTCCGCTTCCAGTGACCCTTCCCTTTGCAATAAAAGCACTCAGTCTCGGGCTTGGGTCCATTCTTTGACTTCTTCCTGGTAATGAGGCTTATAGCGGCAACATCCTTGCCGTCCTTCTTGAAGTTCTTCTTACCCTTGCCTTCTGGAACTTAGTGCTTTTATTGACCATCAACTACTTGATGTTCCTTCTTGATTTCTACCTCTGCTGATTTCAGCATTGAAAATACTTCAGAATAGTTTTCACCATCCCCTGCATATTGTAGTTCATCACAAAGCTCTTGTAGCTCGGTGGGAGAAGGCCCGAATGATTACATCAATGACCGCCTCATCCAGAGGTTGATGTCCGATTGGGGACGGCGGTTGTGCAACCCGGACATTTTGAGTATGTGCTCACCGATGTGAACTATTTTCCTCCATCTTACAACTGTAGAACTTGTCGAAGACTTCATATCTCTCGACCTGGGCATGAGCTTGGAAAACCATTTTCAGCTCTTCGAACATCTCATATGCTCCGTGTCGCTCAAAACGCTTTTGGAGCCCCGGTTCTAAGCTGTAAAGCATGTCGCACGAACGAGGGAGTAATCATCAAGACGTGACTGCCAAGCGTTCATAACGTCTTGGTTCTCTCGATGGGTGCTTCACCTAAGCGGTCCTTCTAGGACATATGCTTTCTTGGCAGCTATGAGGATGATCCTCGGGTTAGGACCCGGTCCGTATAGTTGCCGCCATCATCTTTCAGCTTGGTTTTCTCTAGGAACGCGTTGAAGTTCACGTTGACATGAGCGTTGGCCATTTGATCTACAAGACATTTATGCAAAGGTTTTTAGACTAAGTTCATGATAATTAAGTTCATCTAATCAAATTATTTAATGAAATCCCACTCAGATTAGACATCCCTCTAGTCATCTAAGTGATACATGATCCGAGTCGACTAGGCCGTGTCCGATCATCACGTGAAGACGGACTAGTCATCATCGGTGAACATCTCCATGTTGATCATTATCTTTCATACGACTCATGTTCGACCTTTCGGTCTCTTGTGTTAGAGGACATGTCTGCATACATGCTAGGCTCGTCGAGTTAACCTAAGTATTTTGCATGTGTAAATCTGTCTTACACCCGTTGTATGTGAACGTTAGAATCTATCACACCCGATCATCACGTGGTGCTTCGAAACAACGAACTGTCGCAATGGTGCACAGTTAGGGGGAACACTTTCTTGAAATTATTATGAGGGATCATCTTATTTACTACCGTCGTTCTAAGTAAACAAGATGCAAAAACTTGATAAACATCACATGCAATCAAATAATAGTGACATGATATGGCCAATATCATATAGCTCCTTTGATCTCCATCTTAGTGCTCCATGATCATCTTGTCACCGGCATGACACCATGATCTCCATCATCATGATCTCCATCATCGTGTCTCCATGAAGTTGGTCACCAACTATTACTTCTACTACTATAGCTAACGGTTTAGCAATAAAGTAAAGTAATTACATGGCGTTAAATCATTGACACGCAGGTCATACAATAATTAAGACAACTCCTATGGCTCCTGCCGATTGTCATACTCATCGACATGCAAGTCGTGATTCCTATTACAAGAACATGATCTCATACATCACAATATATCATTTATCATTCATCACAACTTTTGGCCATATCACATCACAAGGCAATTGGTGCAAAAACAAGTTAGGCGTCCTCTAATTGTTGTTGCATCTTTTACGTGGCTGCAATAGGGTTCTAGCAAGAACTTTTTCTTACCTACGAAAAAGCCACAACGTGATTTGTCAACTTCTATTTGCCCTTCATAAGGACCCTTTTCATCGAATCCGCTCCAACTAAAGTGGGAGAGACAGACACCCGCTAGCCACCTTATGCAACTAGTGCATGTTAGTCGGTGGAACTGTCTCACGTAAGCGTCACGTGTAAGGTCGGTCCGGCCGCTTCATCCCACAATACCGCTGAAGCAAAATAAGACTAGTAGCGGAAAGCTAGTTGACAACATCTACGCCCACAACACATTGTGTTCTACTCGTGCAAAGAGAACTACTCATAGACCTAGCTCATGATGACACTGTTGGGGAACGTTGCAGACAATAAAAATTTTCCTACGGTTTTACCAAGATCCATCTATGAGTTCATCTAGCAACGAGTGATAGGAGTGCATCTACATACCTTTGTAGATCGCGAGCGGAAGCGTTCAAGAGAACGGGGTTGAGGGAGTCGTACACGTCGTGATCAAAATCACCGATGACCGAGTGCCGAACGGACGGCACCTCCTCGTTCAACACACGTACGGTTGGGGAAGACGTCTCCTCATTCTTGATCCAGCAAGGGGGGAGGAGAGGTTGATGGAGATCCAGCAGCACGACGGCATGGTGGTGGATGCAGCAGGGATCCCGGTAGGGCTTCGCCAAGCTCTACGGAGGAGGAGGAGGTGTTGGAGTGGGAGAGGGAGGTGCCAGGGGCATGGGTGCACTGCCCTCCCTCCCCCCTCTATATATAGGGTCCCCACAGGGGGCGCCGGCCCTAGGAGATGGGATCTCCTAGGGGGGCGGCGGCCAAGGGGGTGGAGTGCCCCCCAAGGCAAGTGGAGGCGCCTCCCTAGGGTTCCCAACCCTAGGCGCGGGGGGCCAAAGAGGCGCACCAGCCCACCAGGGGCTGGTTCCCTTTCCCACTTCAGCCCATGGGGCCCTCCGGGATAGGTGGCCCCACCCGGTGGACCCCCGGGACCCTTCCGGTGGTCCCGGTACAATACCGGTGACCCCTGAAACTTTCCCGATGGCCGAAACTCGACTTCCCATATATAATTCTTTACCTCCGGACCATTCCGGAACTCCTTGTGACGTCCGGGATCTCATCCGGGACTCCGAACAACTTTTGGGTTACTGCATACTCATATCTCTACAACCCTGGCATCACCGAACCTTAAGTGTGTAGACCCTACGGGTTCGGGAGACACGTAGACATGACCGAGACGGCTCTCCGGACAATAACCAACAGCGGGATCTGGATACCCATGTTGTCTCCCACATGCTCCTCGATGATCTCATCGGATGAACCACGATGTCGAGGATTCAAGCAACCCCGTATACAATTCCCTTTGTCAATCGGTATGTTACTTGCCCGAGATTCGATCGTCGGTATCCTAATACCTCGTTCAATCTAGATTCTTGGCAAGTCACTTTACTCGCATCAGTAATGCATGATCCCGTGACCAAACACTTGGTCACTTTGAGCTCATTATGATGATGCATTACCGAGTGGGCCCAGAGATACCTCTCCGTCATGCGGAGTGACAAATCCAGTCTCGATCCGTGTCAACCCAATGACAGTTTCGGAGATACCCGTAGTATACCTTTATAGTCACCCGATTCGTTGTGGCGTTTGGTACACCCAAAGCACTCCTACGGTATCCGGGAGTTACACGATCTCATGGTCTAAGGAAAAGATACTTGACATTGTAAGCTCTAGCAAGCGAACTACACGATCTTGTGCTATGCTTAGGATTGGGTCTTGTCCATCACATCATTCTCCTAATGATGTGATCCCGTTATCAATGACATCCAATGTCCATAGTCAGAAACCATGACTATCTGTTGATCAACGAGCTAGTCAACTAGAGGCTTACTAGGGACATGTTGTGGTCTATGTATTCACACGTGTATTACGATTTCCGGATAATACAATTATAGCATGAATAAAAGACAATTATCATGAACAAGGAAATATAATAATAATCCTTTTATTATTGCCTCTAGGGCATATTTCCAACAGTTGGGCCCTAGTGGAGAGAGAGAGAGGGGCCGGCCAGGGCAAGAGGCGCGCCCCCTACCCTTGAGTCCGAATAGGACAAGGAAGGGGGGGGGCGCCCCCCTTGCCTTTCCCCTCTCCCACTGCTTCCTTCCCCTCCTTCTTGGACTAGGAAAGGGAGGGGCAAACCTACTTGGAGTAGGTTTCCCCTTCCTAGGGCGCGCCACCCACCTTGGCCGGCCCTCTCATCCTCCCCCCTTTATATACGGAGGAGGGGGGCACCCCATAGACACAACAATTGATCTCTTGATCTCTTAGCCGTGTGCGGTGCCCCCCTCCACCATAATCCACCTCGATAATATCGTAGCGGTGCTTAGGCGAAGCCCTGCATCGGTAGAACATCATCATCGTCACTACACCGTCGTGCTGACGAAACTCTCCCTCAAAGCTCGGCTAGATCGGAGTTCGAGGGACGTCATCGAGCTGAATGTGTGCTGAACTCGGAGGTGCCGTACGTTCGGTACTTGATCGGTCGGATCGTGAAGACGTACGACTACATCAACCGCGTTGTGCTAACGCTTCCGTTTTCGGTCTACGAGAATGCGTGGACAACACTCTCCCCTCTCGTTGCTATGCATCACCATGATCTTGCGTGTGTGTAGGATTTTTTTTGAAATTACTACGTTCCCCAACAGCAACCGCCCGCAGAGCCCGCTCCCGGTCGACGGGAGCCAGCTCATCAAAGACGGCGTCCAATGGTACGAATGGATTCCGGTGACGGCAATGAGAGGATTCGCCTGGCAATGGCAACGGCAGCCCGCAACGCCTCCTTGTCCAGCTCCGCCCCCACCATCGGGTGGAGACGGCTCAGCTCCTCGGAGATATAGGTGAAGAAGGAAGCCAGGTTGGGAAGCTGCAGCTCATTGAAGTCGACGGGGTGGTCGAACGGGTTTAGCCCGACTGCTGGCACGACGGTAGGCATTGCGGAGCCGCAACACGTGCGTGGAAACATGGTCCACCAAGTGGCTGAGGCGATCCTGGACCTCATCACGATCAGCCCGCTCGCCTGACAGCCTATCGTATCTCCCGCTTTCTGCAGCAACGCTGCCGACGCCTCGAGTATCTTTGTGGTGGACGCTTGCCGCTTTTGAAGCTCCGTGAACTCCCGCACATAACGGAGGATCATGGCACTCCTCTCCTCCTTCAGCTCACGGAGCTCCACGTCCTTGACCCTGAGCTCTGCATCCTTGGCCTGGAGCTCCTGTGTCAGGCGCCTCACCACAGACTCCGTGATTTGCTGCGCCGCCATGGCACCAGGTAGAAGCAATGGGGAGAGGAAGCAAAGGGGGCGAAACGGCTGAAAGGCAATGCAATCTACGGGAAGGCGGAGGGAGCCAACCGAGGAGCAGGGTGAATCTTTTGGTTTTCACCATGGGAAAACACCAGTCGATGACTTTTCACATCAGGGAGCAGTGGGTTTTATAGGCGGATTCATCATGACTAATTGCTGCCGCGCCTGCTCCCGCCAGTCAAAAAATTAAAAATCCCGCCGCACCTGCTCCCGTCAATCAAAAAATTAAAAATCCTGTCGCGCCTGCTCCCATCAATCAAAAAATTAAAAATCCTGTCGTGCCTGCCGCACCCAAAGACTAGAGCAACGCCGCGGTGGATATTTAAATTTACCTGCCGGCAAGGAGATAAAAAGGGGTGAAAAAACAAATGTGGCGGCGGCCTAGTGATACGTCTCCAACGTATCTATAATTTTTTATTGTTCCATGCCGTTATATTATCAATCTTGGAGTTTTATATCATTTTATAGTCATTTTATATCATTTTTTGGTGCTAACCTATTGGCTAGTGCCAAATGCTAGTCGCTCTTTTCTGCATGTTTTTTACATCGCGGGAAATCAATATCAGACGGATTCCAAATGCAACGAAACTCTACGTAGATTTTTTATGGACTAGAAGGAACGTAATGGGCCCTGGCTGCACCTGGGGTGTGCCCCGAGGGGGGCACAACCCACCAGAGCGCGCCCGGAAGCCCAGGCGCGCCCTGGTGGGTTGTGCCCACCTCGGGTGCCCCTCGGACCGCCTCTTTGCTCTATAAATACCCCAATGTTCCAGAAACCCTAGGGGAGTCGATGAAATATTCATGCAGCCGCTGCAGAGTCCAGAACCAACAGATCCAATCTAGACACCATCTCGGATGGGGTTCACCACCTCCATTGGTGCCTCTCCGATGATGTGTGAGTAGTTCTTTGTGGACCTTCGGGTCTGTAGTTAGTAGCTAGACGGCTTCCTCTCTCTCTCTGAATTATCAATACAATGGTCTCTTGGAGATCCATATGGTTTTAACTCTTTTGTGGTGTGTTTGTTGGGATCGATGAACTTTGAGTTTATGATCAGATCTATCTTTTTATATCCATGGAAGTTATTTGAGTTTCTTTGATCTCTTACATGCATGATTGCTTATAGCCTCGTATTTCTTCTCCGATATTTGGGTTTCGTTTGGACAACTTGATCTATTTATCTTGTAATGGGAAGAGGTGCTTTGTAGTGGGTTTGATCTTATGGTGCTTGATCCCAAAGGATGTAAAGGGAACCGACACGTATGTATCGTTGCTACTAAGGATAAAACGATGGGGTCTATCTCTACATAGATAGATCTTGTCTACATCATGTCACCGCTCTTATTGCATTACTCAGTTTTTCCATGAACTTAATACACTAGATGCATGCTGGATAGCGGTCGATGTGTGGAGTAATAGTAGTAGATGCAGGCAGGAGTCGGTCTACTAATCTTGGACGTGATGCCTATATAATGATCATTTCTTGGATATCGTCATGAGTATTTGAAGTTCTGTCTATTTCCCAACAGTAATTTGTTTACCCACCATTTGCTATTTTTCTCGAGAGAAGCCACTAGTGAAACCTATGGCCCACGGGTCTTCTTTCTCATATATTTTCCTTTGTGATATACTTTTATCTTGCATTTATTTTCAGATCTATTAAACCAAAAATACAGAAATACCTTGCTGCGTTTTATTTCTATTTATTTTATTTGGCATTCGATCTATCAATCTACTACAATTTATCTCACGTCCATTTGCCTATCTTGAGGCGTCGTACCGTGGAAGGGATTGACAACCCCTTTAACACGTCGGGTTGCGAGGATTTGTTATCTATGTGCAGGGGTTGTTTATGTTGTGTTGCTTGGTTATCCTACTGGTTCGATAACCTTGGTTTCATATCTGAGGGAAATACCTACCATCGTTGTGCTGCATCATCCCTTCCTCTTTGGGGAAATAACGACGTAGCTTCAAGCGACATCAAAAGAAATTTCTGGCGCCGTTGCCGGGGAGGATCTTCAACATATATCAGGTTCCTAATCACAAATCTCCTCTCCTTGAAATTTACATTATTTGCCATTTGCCTCTCATTTTCCTCTCCCCCACTTCACAAAAGTTTGTCGTTTTACTCGCCTTCTTTTTCGTTCGTCATTTTCTCGTCAGATCTCATGTTTGCTTGTGTTGTCATGTGCCTTCTATATGCTTGCATCTTCGCTTGCTAAAAATCTATTGATATGGATCCCCATCCACTTGCTAATCTTTTTAAAAGATCCAATCATGATGAACCAATTGCTAGTGAGTTAACTGCACTAGATTATCTTTATGAAGTTTTGCTTGAGATTCGTGAATCTGAAAATTGTGATGAAGAAATTTATGAAGTGATTCATGATAGCTCCTTGAATGAAAAGCATGATTGCAATAATTTTACTATAAATTCTATTAATGTCAATTGTGCTAATAATATGCAAAACCCCAAGCTTGGGGATGCTTGTTTTGTCATGTACACTACTTATTGCAATGATCATGATTGTGGTGATAATGTTTCTTATGATCTTGAAAATTTATTTAAGCCTCGTGATGAATATGTTTGCGATAATATTGAAAGTGGGTTTGGAAGAGTGTCAACTTTAGCTCAAAATAATCCCACATATTTGGTGAGTGTTCAATCTTATGAAATATTTGATGAAAGTGGGTTTGGAGAGGTCATGACTTTATTTGATGATAATCCCACTATTTTCAAAGAGTGTCAACTTTGCATGCATGTGGATCATAAAGAGAAAAATTTATATGATAGTTATATTACTGAATTTTATTATGATCCTACATAAAATTATTATGGGAGAGGAAAATATGGTTGTAGAAATTTTCATGTTATTAAATTTCCTCTCGTTGTGTTGAGATTGTCAATGTTTTATTCCTCTCCTTTGCATATGCTAGATATTTCTTGTCTTGATAATTTGTCTTCCTGTAAAATTCATATGCATAGGAAGTATGCTAGACTTAAATGTGTTTGTCACATGTTTGTCGGTGCTCTCTTCGTGTTTCGATTACTATCTTTATTGTGAGCATCACTGAAATATTATGCCTAGCTAGGGGCGTGAAACAATAGCGCTTGTTGGGAGGCAACCCCATGAATAAAATTTATGTTTGTGTTTTGCTTTCCGTTCTTGAGTGTTAGAACAATTATGCTACTGTTCATATTGTGTTTTCTGTGTTTTAGTTAGTGTTTGTGCCAAGTAGAACCAATAGGATCTTCTTGGGTGATAGTTGTTTGATCTTGCTGAAAAACAGAAACTTTTGCACTCATGAAAATAATTCTTATTTTTTACCAGAGCGTGATAAAATGCTAATTCTTTTTGCAGAAGATCAATATACAAATTAGCCAGGACTTCCTAGTGTTTCAGAATTTTTGGAGTTCCAGATGTATTCGAACAAATCAGATTGCTACAAACTATTCTGTTTTGACAGATTCTGTTTTCTTTGTGTTGTGTGCTTATTTTGATGGCTCTATGGTTTTCTTTGATGAGTTTTTGCCATAGAAAAGTTGGAGTACAGTAGTTATAATACAAAAAAAAATATGAATTTGTTTGGTACAGTACTTATAATAGTGATTTATTTTTCTTATACTAACGGATCTCACGAAGGTTTTGTTGAGTTTTGTGTGATTGAAGTTTTCAAGTCTTGGGTTATCTTACGATGGGTGAAGGAAGGATAGAAGAGCCTAATCTTGGGGATGCCCCGGCATCCCAAGCTATTATCCAAAAATGAGCAACCAACTAAGCTTGGGGATGCCCCCGAGTGGCATCCCCTCTTTCTTCTAACGACCATCGGTATTTTACTCGAAACTATATTTTTATTCGTCACATGATATGTGTTCTGCTTGGAGCGTCTTGTATGATATGAGTCTTTGCTTGTTTTATTTTGTGTTTTAAGTCATCAATCCTTGCTGGACACACTACTAGAGAGCCCCAAAATTATGTCATGACTTGTTAGAATTTCTCTCTATGCTTCACTTAAATTTTTTGTGCGCAATGGACTTGCGATAGTGCTTCACTTATATCTTTTTGAGCATGGTGTGCTTAGTATTTTTGAAGAAATGCTCTCTTGATTCACTTAGATTTATTTGAGATTTAGTAAAATTTTCAAGAAATTCTCTCTTGCTTCACTTAAATTATTTTGAGAGAAAGAAAAATGATGCTCATGATCTTCACTTATATTTATTTGAGCTTATGAAAAGCAACACATGAAAATTAGTCCCAAAGTGATAGATATCCAAGAAGGATATAATACAAACTTCCATGAAGATCATTGGACAAAATAAACGTGATTCTTAGTAATAGTTTTGAGATATGATGATGTGATATGTGAGTTATGTTGATGAGTAATTATGCTTTAGTAAGAATATTGGTGTTAAGGTTTGTGATTCCCTATGCAAGTACGAACGTCAATAGTCATGCCATGAAATTATATCCTACTTGTGGTGCATTATTCGGTGTTAATTATGCTTAATGCTTGCTTATGAGATTATTCGTTTCTTGGTTGGTCGCTTCTCAATCTTTTGCTAGCCTTCATTTTGCACCAAGTATGATCTCTACTTGTGCATCCAAAATCCTTTAAACTAGTTTTGCCACATGAGTCCACTATATCTACCTATATGCGGTATTCTTTTGCCCTTCTAAGCAAATTTTCATGTGCCATCTCTATTTTTCAAAATAAACTTCTCGTTTGTGTGTTTGTTTCGATCGCGGAGCGCTGAGGGGTGGCTAATTTTTTCCATGCTGGATGTGGTATTCTCACGATGAGTGTTTATTCACTTGTCATTGCACGAGAGGAAGGCAAAGGTTTTAGGGATGCCCGGTCTCCGAAATGAAAAATGAATTTACTTTATGTTGTCAAATAATAAATTTCTTGGAAAGTGTTGGTATAGAGGGCAACCGTGGATCTGACTAGCCATGGAAAGTGAAAGTATGGTGGAAAAATGAATAAACTTTATTTTCTCATTTGGGAACCGCCTATGATATATCTAGCATGAAAAGTGTTGGGAACTCTAAGTCGTTTCGTTGGTGGGATGGATACACCTCCCAAAATGTTTTCATCTCTAATTTTTTAAGCTTTGAGCTCTGGCACCTCTAGAAATCCCTACTTCCCTCTGCGAAGGGCCTTTCTTTTGGAAAATCCATATCTGCACCCGAGCTCATCTGCACCCGTGCTGACGAAAAAAATCAAAACAAATACTTGAAAAATTCAAAAAATTCCAATTTTTTTGTGAGGTAGACAATTTGATACGTGAGGTTCGCTGCAATTTTCAAATCATTTGGACATCTGACGAGCTCTCAGCAAAAAAGACAAATTGAGGGTCTGAAAAAATGTGTACTATTCATGTACTGTTTTGGTTCGATTTGTCTTTTTCACTGAGAGCTGCTCAGACGTCCAAATGGCTTGAAATTTGGAGCGGGCCTCAAGAATCAAATTGTCTACCGCACAAATTTTTGTTTTCCAAATTTTCTATTTTTTTTGATTTTTTTACGAATTTGTTTCTAACATGGTGCAGATGAGCATGGGCACCAAAACACCCTATTCCTTTCTTTTACTTTATGCAATTTTTATTTTTGAATCTGAGTCTCTATCTTCTCTTATAAAAGCACCAACTAGGAGGCAATATGATCGTACTTAAGTATTGGGTGTAGCTAATATTCGAGTGTGTTTCATGAATGGATCAATGGTTGAGCATGATGGGATAGGGATAACTTATTTTAGCATTGATATTTTGAAAGACATGGTTGCTTGTTGATATGCTTGAGTATCTATATTATTATGTCAAAACTAGACTATTGCTTTGAATCACATAAAAGTCCAATTGTCCATGCTATAAAGAAAAGAATATGATATGACATGTTAGGAAGCATTCCACATCAAAAATTCTGTTTTTGTCACTTACCTACTCGAGGGGCAGTAGGAGTTAAACAGGGATCTTGATCGTCTCCAATGTATCTATAATTTTTTATTGTTCCATGCTGTTATATTATTTGGATGTTTTATAATCATTTGAGAGTCATTTTTTATCATTTTTTGGTACTAACCTATTGACATAGTGCCAAGTGCCGATTGCTTTTATTTTACGCATGTTTTTTACATCGCAATAAATCAATATAAGACGGAATCCAAATGCAACGAAACTCCACGGAGATTTTTTATGGACCAAAAGGAACGTAATGGGCCCTGGCTGCGCCTGGGGGGTGCCCCGAGGGGAGCACAACCCACCAGGGCGTGCCAGGAGGCCCAGGCGCGCCCTGGTGGGTTATGCCCACCTCGGGTGTCCCCCGGACCGCCTCTTTGCTCTATAAGTACCCCAATATTCCAGAAACCCTAAGGGAGTCGACGAAATATTCATCCAGCCGCTGCAAAGTCCAGAACCACCATATCCAATCTAGACACCATCTCGGATGGGGTTCACCACCTCCATTGGTGCGTCTCCGATGATGCGTGATTAGCTCTTTGTAGTTAGTAGCTAGATGGCTTCCTCTCTCCCGCTCTATTCACAATACAATGGTCTCTTGGAGATCCATATGATGTAACTCTTTTGCGGTGTATTTGTTGGGATCAATGAACTTTGAGTTTATGATCAAATCTATCTTTTTATATCCATGAAAGTTATTTGTGTTCCTTTGATCTGTTATATGCATGATTGCTTATAGCCTCATATTTCTTCTCCGATATTTGGGGTTTTGTTTGGCCAACTTGATCTATTTATCTTGCAATGGGAAAAGGTGCTTTGTAGTGGGTTCGATCTTTCGGTGCTTGATCCCAAAGGATGTAAAGGGAACCGACACGTATGTATCATTGCTACTAAGGATAAAAAAGATGGGGTCTATCTCTACATAGATAGATCTTGTCTACATCATGTCATCGTTCTTATTGCATTACTCCGTTTTTCCATGAACTTAATACACTAGATGCATGCTGGATAGCGGTCGATGTGTGGAGTAATATTAGTAGCTAGATGCAGGCAGGAGTCGGTCTACTAATCTTGGACGTGATGCCTATATAATGATCATTGCCTGGATATCATCATGAGTATTTGAATTTCTGTCAATTTCCCAGCAGTAATTTGTTTAGCCACCGTTTGCTATTTTCTCGAGAGAAGCCACTAGTGAAACCTACGGCCCCCGGGTCTTCTTTCTCGTATATTTGCCATTGCGATATACTTTTCTCTTGCATTTATTTTTAGATCTATTAAACCAAAAATACAAAAATACCTTGCTGCGTTTTATTTCTATTTATTTTATTTATCATTCTATCTATCAATCTACTACAATTTATCTCACGTCCGTTTGCCTATCTTGAGGTGCCGTACCCCGGATGGGATTGACAACCCCTTTAACACGTCGGGTTGCCAAGATTTGTTATTTGTGTGCAGGGGCTGTTTACGTTGTGTTGCTTGGTTCTCCTACTGGTTCGATAACCTTGGTTTCATATCTGATGGAAATACCTACCGCCGCTGTGCTGCATCATCCCTTCCTCTTTGGGGAAATACCGACGTAGCTTCAAGCGACATCACCTAGCTAATCGGTCGCACTAGCCCAACTACCTAGCCACCGTGCTTCACTGATGTACTTGGCGGGAAAGGTGGTATTTTGTGATTTGACGACTCATTTACTTGCTTGAGCGCTATGACCGAGGAGGACCCAGAAAACGCGCGGTAGGACGTCCCACGTCTCGACACAGAAGAATATATGCATGCACCACCCGGGAGGACCCCAAAACTGCATGGTAGGGTGTGCCACGTCTCGGCACGGAGGAAAAATGTGTGTATAAAAATATACTGTATCAGACCAACTACCTATGGTTCGACCTCGGGACCTAGCCAGTCGGTCGAAAACACCCCACTAGCCACACAGCTTCATCATGCTAACGTGGCACGGAGGATAGGTGTGGTTAGCTCCGCCTGACCAGCCACAACATCTCTTGTTCTACTCGATTCTTCTATTTTCCAAGCTTTTTTAGTTATAATAACACCACGGAAAGCTAGCGCTGCTCTTCGTGTCCCGTGCGTCTAAAAGTTAGACGATGGAGAGGAGAGAGAGATCGCAGACCTGGGACCCACCAGTAAGTGAGTCAATGGTCATGCACGTGTTGACGAGCCACTCCCTCTACTCTACTCAATGTAATACTGTATAAAATCAAGTTATGGGACAAAGCCAACAACCGTTGTTGTTTCAGGCTATCGACCTACACTTTGTAGTCCAGGTTGCCAGTTCGAATCTCGTCTTTCATATTTTTTAGTTTTAGGTCCAAGTTTGATCAATGACAAGTGGGACCCCCGCATGTTGTTCCGATATTTAAGTGTAGGATGGTTTTTTTTGAACAAACACTTTGCACGGTTAGACAAGTAACGGCACGAGTTACACATATTTTTCAAGTTTAGGAACAAAAATGACAGCGGCATAGAATATCACATCCACCCTGCAGCTTAGATGCTATGGTGATACGAGTTCTTACATTGTTGGAACTGAGATCCAATGGCTTGGGAGTAGTCTTTGTAATTATGCGCAATTTCCAAACTCCCCATGTTTTTTTTGCAAAAAAACATTCAGGCCTCGTGTGTGCCGCTCCATCTTGGATCCAACGGCTACCCGCTGCTCATATTAGGTGATACGACCATCTAGGTCGTATGATCTGTGATCAGATGCCACATGCGTAGTACTTGTACTTTCTGCGCAATTCCCAAACTCTCTCAGGCGTATATTGCAAAAACATTCAAACCTCCTACTGTGAGCCATTAGATCTCCGTGAACTCGTATCACAATAGAATCTACGGTGCGGGAGCACCTCATATTCTCCCGTGCGAGAAAACATCAGGTGCTCTCGCAGCTTGGATGGTACGGTGATACGAGCTTCGAGGTCGTTTGGTCTGAGATCCTATGGCATCTGAGCGCCTTTGTGCTTGTAAGCAAAGCGGTTGAACTCTTTGGGGGCTTTTACGCAAAAAAACATTGAACCACCGAGGAGTTGTTGGGTCACAAATCCAACGGCTCGAAGAGCTTAGAGTCACCAAAGCATCTAAGGTGTGGTAGCACATGATATTCTTACATACAGAGAATATGATGTCCTCCTTCATCTTAGATGCTACGGTGATCTGAGCTTAAATGGTCGCTGGATATGGGATCCAAGGGCATCTGATTAGTTTTTGTACAAATTGTGTGCAATTCTCAAACTCATTAAGGTTTCCTGTAAAAATATTAAGACATCCTATGAGCTGCTATATCTCAGATCAACAAGCTCCAAGCAAATCGTATCAGCATATAGCACCTAAGGTGTGGGGGCACATGATATTCTTTCGGGGAGGAGGGAGTGCACAACCAATCGGTGTTTGGGAGGGTGGGGACAAATACCGGGAGGCATGCTAGCGGCATCACTGCGTGGGTTTGCGCCAGAGGCGAGCCCTTTGACCAGGCTCCGCCGCCCACCTTCGTCCCAACTGCCCCCACTTTTAATGGGGCCGACCCGACAGTTTAAAATCAACCCCGCACTACCCGGTATCGCTACGATCATCTCTCCTCCTCTCCGATTCTCCTGTCGTCTACCTCCAACCAGCCTGACCTAACTGTACTCCATGCCGCATCATGATGGTTTGCCCTTAGTCTTCCAGTTTCCTGAGGAAGACGCCCAGCCGGAGTCTCAAGAACATAAGGCGCTTTGGGACGAGCTTGAACCGGCCTTGCAGAAGACGCCTTTGTCGCCCCCGCCTCCGTCGCCGCCGCGTACCAGTGCCCATCTCCGTGGCATTGATGGGCTGGGAGCCGCACATTGCCGCCGACTTTCACGCGCCCATGCACCTGCGGCGCATGTACTCTTACGCGTCTTGTATGTAGCAGCGCCCGTGCGGTGCCGTGCACCACGAATGTCTCCGCCGCCGCCATTGCCAACGCACGTCTCCGCGGTGCCGGTAGCCCCTCGGCATGGATGGCTGCCATCGATCACTTCCTTGCACCAACGCCGGTTACCTCCTCCCGCCAGCTTAACTCGCTCCTGGAGACCGAGGTCATGAACATTGTGGCCATCCTTGAAGCTAGGCCCAACGTCTAGGAGTATGCCAACAATGGCGCAAGACACCGCCGTCGCCGTCGGTCAGTGGCCCGACGACACACAGAGCACTGCAGAGGAGCCGCTTCCCACCGCAAGATGCCCCCGCCGCCGCTGCCTATTCTAAATGTTCCATGAAAAACGTTCGGATTGCCATGCTTAAAATCTGAACGTTTATCATTTCTGTTTATTTTAGATCGATCGTCGTATGAATGTAAAGTCGGAGTCAGACTGAATGAAAGCTATGGTTTGATCGATTGAATGTTCTGCTAGAGCCGTATCAAATTCAATATATAACGTCATCAAGCCACATGTATTCCTTCTCATCCAACGACCTAGACTGCTTCAATGTCGAGCGCTCAACATGTTTAGCGTGCAGTTAATTTCATGCCAAAAATAGTGCTAATCACATAATAACAAACAAATAATATCCTACTAAATTTTTGGGGAACGTAGTATTTCAAAAAAATTCCTGCAATCACGCAAGATATGTCTAGGAGAAGCATAACAACGAGCGGGGAGAGTGTGTCAACGTACCCTCGTAGACCAAAAGCGGAAGCGTTTAGTAACACGGTTGATGTAGTCGAACGTCTTCACGATCCAACCGATCCAAGTACCAAACGTACGACACATCTGTGTTCAGCACACGTTCAGCACGATGACGCCCCTCGAGCTCTTGATCCAGTTGAGGGCGAGGGAGAGTTCCGTCAGCACGACATCATGGTGACGGTGATGATGAAGTTACCGGCACAGGGCTTCGCCTAAGCACTACGACGATATGATCGAGGTGTTAACTGTGGAGGGGTGCGCCGCACACGGCTAGGAAGAATTGATGTGTGTTCTAAGGGTGCCCTCCCCACGTATATAAAGGAGGGAGAGGGAGGGAGGCAGCCTAGGGCGCGCCCAAGTAGGAGGAATCCTACTTTGGCCCCTAGTCCAATTCGCCCCCCCATACCATATTTGGACAAGGGGGAAAGGAAGGAGGGGGGAGGGGAAGGAAGTAGGAGTCCTACTTCATACTTTCATTTTCCTCCTCTCCTTTCCCTTTCTCCCCATGTTTTTTTAGCGATTAAACCAAGCTTTATTCAGAAAATTCCACAAAGTGTGGGATACAAAGCTCATCATGGGATTGGCCTAGCCACAGATGGCGCCCCGGTCCCAATGAGAAAGCATGCCTGGCTAAACTATGTGCCTCTACATTGACGGCACGAGGTTCAAAGGTAAAAGTAAAGCTAAGTAAAGAAGATAAACTGTTTATTTCTGCTATAATTGCTCCATTCGTCCCCTGGCCCAAGTTGTTGATAGCATTCACGACGCCCTTCGCATCCGAGGCCACTAGCACTTCCAGGAGGTTTAGGTCTTGGGCTAGGGCTAGTGCTTCCCTGCCTTCTCGTCTCTGCACTGCGGGTCATCGACACACTGCTATTCCTAGAGCTGAAGCTCCCCAAGAACACTCCGTTAGCATCTCTGCAGACTGCCCGCTGCGACTCCTCCTGTGCCCTTACGGCATGCAGCGTCGACATGTATTTTGGCTACCCCCAAAGGAGGAGCTTTTGGTCGTTGGTTTTGTTGGGCTGCACCCGCTTCTCGCCTTGATGTAGTCGGCACTGGCTCTCGAACCAGTTCAAGCTCTTGTATAAACCTTCCGATGAATGCGTGAGTGCTTTGTGGGCTCTGAAATGTTCCTTCGTGAATAGCTTTGCGCCGTGATGACCAGATTGCCCATAGTGTAACGGTGAGTTTAACGAACTGGTCATGCGATAATGCTCCATAAGAGTGAACAACCAACTTTGCTTGGCGCTTGGTTCCGTCACACACCTTTAGCTGCTGTGCGAGGTCCTCATCTACTAGAGCCCATATACACCTTGACATAGTGCATTGCAACAGCGAATGTCTCCATGAGTCCGGCTGGCCACACATACCGCATGAGCTGGAGTTGGTCATATGTCGATGTTCCCGAATATCATTCGTGGGAATGGAATGTTTTGGAAGTCTCCAGAGGAACATACGGATTTTCATGGCACTTGCGCTTTCCATAGTGTTTTCCACGCCCCCTCTTCCTGCGACGTACTAGATGATCCCCCTCTTGTTTCCAGCCAAGCTTCCCTTCTTGCCCTGGTACTTACAAGCATGCGATATGCACTTTTCACCGAGAAAGATCCGGATCTCTCGTGACTCCAGCTCCAAAAGTCTTGAATATTTTTTGTGCACATAGGGATACCGAGTATACATCTTGCATCCATGGGTGAGAACGCTGCCTCGCACCCATTGTTTGTCCCACGAAGTTGAGGTTTGGTCTATTAGCTCGTACACATAGACCGGTGGATTAGGTTGAAGATGTCCATACGGCCTCATCATCTCCTCCCTCGGGATCCAATTATCCTCCCAAATTCTGGTTGATTGACCGTTGCCTATACGCCATATCAGTCCTTGTTTCAGCACATCCTTTCCTTGTATTATTGCCCTCCATACCGGGCTAGGATGAGAACCCAATTCGAGTTCAAAAAGCGGCCCCGGGTAATATATACTCTGAAGCAATCGTATGAAAGGCTGTCTAGTTGTTGAACAAGGCGCCATGCTCGCTAGCTAGCATTGCCATGTTGAAGAGCTCAAAATCTTTAAAACCCAAGCCCCCCATTCCTTTTGGCTGGGTCATCTCCTTCCAAGAAACCCAATGAGGTTTCCTTTTGCCATTCTTGCAGCCCCACCAAAGTTTCCGTATCAGTTTATTTAGATGCTCACACAACCCCCTTGGCAACTTGAAACAAGACATGGAATACACCGGAACTGCTTGGGCTACTGATTTAACTAGTACTTCCTTCCCTGCCGCCGACATGGAGCTCTCAATCCATCCCTGAACTTTACTCCATAATCGATCTTTCAGGTATTTGAACGCTCCATTCTTGCTGTTCCTCGATGTCGAGAGGGCATCCCAAGATACTTTTCATTCAAGGTTTCATTGGAGTGCGTTTAGGGCCAGCTTGATATCATTCCTAGCACTATCCGCACTCCTTACTGAAAAGAAATGGTTGATTTAGCATGATTGACTCTCATCCGGAGGCTCGCAATAGGTGTCCAAGACTTGGTTTACCTCCTCGGCTCCCTCACTATTTGCCTTGAGAAATGCGGTACATCATCGGCGAATAAGAGGTGATTAACCCTAGGTGCCGATGGTGACACCTGTAATCCCTCCATGTTGGATGACTGTCTTACGGATTTTAGCGAGCACGACAGACCCTCTCGCTGCTAGCAAGAACAAGTAAGGTGAAATCGGATCCCTTGTCTTATACCACGGGTGGGCTTAAAACCTTCAAGCCTCTTTCCGTTGAATAACACCGAGAAATTTACTGTTGTTGCCAAATTCATAATAATATTTACCCATCTCTCCGAGAAGCCCAGCTTAAGCATAATTGCCTTGAGATATGCCCATTCAACCCTATCATAGGCTTTCATCATATCTAGCTTCAAAGCACAGGATTGGTGTTTCTTTGCCTTGTTCCTCTTCATGAAGTGCAAGCACTCGTATGCAATAATGATATTGTCAGTTATTATCCTTCCAGCACAAAAGCAGATTGTTCCTCGGATATAATGTCTGGTAGAACTAATTTCAGGCGGTTTGATATCACTTTTGAAGCAATCTTATAAAAGACGTTGCACAAGCTGATAGGACAGAATTGAGACAGGAGAGTGGGGTTCTTTACCTTCGGTATAAGGACCAGGATGGTCGTTAATGCATTCAGCTGATTCTGTTCCATCAATTATCCAAGTAGAACCATCTTGGTGATCTCTTCTCCGCACGTCTCCCAATGACGTTGGAAAAAATGGGCTGGAAATCCGTCCGGTCCAGGTGCCTTAGTAGGGACCATTTGGAAGAGAGCAGTTTTGACTTCCTTGATATCATAGGGGGCGTTAAGCGTAGCAGTCATCTCATCCGTCACCTTCCTCGGCTTTGTTTCAAGCACTTGATCCATGTCTTGAACCCTTCCGATGTATACAGGTTTTTATAAAAATCGGTTGTCATTGCCTCCATCTCCTCCGAGTCCTCTCGTTACTTGACCATCGCCTCTGGAGGGCCTTTTATTTTATTTTTTTCATGACGGCGGCTTGCCCGAAGATGAAAAAAAATCGTGTTTTGTCACCATGTTTCAGCCATTCAATTCTTGCCTTTGTCTCCACAAAATCTCCTCACGGTGATACGCTTCAACCAAATGGTCCGTTACCTTGGTTTCAGCTGCTGTCGGCTCGGATCTACCTGGGGATCCGCGCAACTCCTGTAGAAGATTCTGCAATTGTTTTATCTGTGCGCGCACGTTCCCAAAATGCCGTCGGTCCCACTGCGCCAGATCAGTAGCCAGCGCCTGGAGCTTGTCGCGCATGCCGGCGATAGATTCCGTCGGGCCCCGCGGCCATGCAGCCTACACTACGTCCGTGAGGGCGGGGTCCCGTTCCCAGCAGAGTTCATATTTAAAGCTTCGTGGGTCCCGTCTGCATGCATGCATCCCCCCCACATCGAGGAAGATGGAGTGCGTGATCAAGACGCCGCTTCTTTGTGCTACGTGATTGAGTTGGGGAATGCCATGCACCACGCCACATTAGCCACGCATCTGTCCAACCGCATTCTAGTGTATGCGTTCACGCCAGCTACTTTTTTCTCAAAAGTCCACCTTCCTTAAACCCAATATCGGTTAAACCACACGTGTCGAAAAGGGTCCCCAATGAATCCATTTGGGCTTGGCTTCTGTTTCCAACTCCGTCATGCTCGCTTGGTACGAGAACTTCATTGAAGTCGCCCATGACAACCCAAGGCTGGTTGTTCGCTCCTGTTATCCCTCGAAGTAAGTCCCACGTTTTATACCGTTCACTCACCTGCGCTTCCCCATATATAAAGGTAATTCTCGTCGGAGTATGCGCTTAACTCCTCCACAACAACATCAATGTGATACTCAGAGTAACCAATAACTTCAAGCTTTATTTCCTCGTTCCAAAATATTCCAAGTCCTCCACTTCTACCAGAGCTACTCACTGCAAAACTTTTTTCAAACCCTAAAGAGCCTACCATATTCTCCACCCTAGAGCCCTCTATTTGAGTCTCAACAATACAAACTATAGAGGGGGCAAGTTGCCTCGTGAGGTCACGAAGCTCGCGAACTGTCGCGGGTTTGCCAGCCCCGCGACAGTTCCAGCATAGTAGACTCATTGCGCCTGGCGCGACCCCCCATGGGGGCCCGCCAAACGCGCATCAAGTTGTTTGCTAGAGGCCAGGATCTTTGCAGGTCCTTTCTCTGTCGCTGTGGTTGTTGACTTGTTCCTCTTTGGCTCCTGCTTCGCCGAGGGGCTAGGTGGTATTTCTGGCGCCGGTAGAAGCAACGGCAGGACACCACTTCCGTTAGGAGAAGGAGGGTTGGGCGGGGTCTTGTGATCAGCAACTACAGAAGCACCCCTCTTTCGGTTCCTCTCACCATCTGTCATGTCAGTATCCTCCGAGTTAATCACGGGGTCAACCTCGCTCATTGGCATGCTGGAGTTCTGCTGCATTCCACCTCTTCCTCTTCCACTGCCACGGCCACCACGGCCACCACGGCCCCTGCCTCGGCCTCCTCTGTTCCCCGAGTTTTCGCCAGCGCCCCTCCCCGGCCCTCGGAACCATGTTGCTTTGAGATCCTTAAACACCAGTGCCTTGGGAGGGTGAACCCCGTCCTCAAGACTCCTTGAAAGTATGGCCTAGATATCCACACACCCCACAAGCACGGTCAGCAATCTTTCATACTTTACTCTAAACAACACCCTCTGAACCTCTCCCTTCTTCTTTACCACAAGGGAAACGACATTCTTCAGAGGTTTTGTGACTTCAATGTTAACACGCACTCGGGCGAAATTTCCTTCAAAATCATGTGCCATTGGTTCAGCATAGATGAACTCCCCACTGTCGATGATAAAGCTTTGATCTTGGAGAAATATCCTTGGGGAAAATCATGTATTTGCACCCACATCTCAACCTTATTGAGCTCTATAGTAGAAGGCTTGGTGAAACCATCGTGAAGGCTTACATTACGACTGCCTTCCCCTTAAAATTCCATGGTCCATCGTCCATGACCCGTTCCCAATCTCCAAGACACGAAAACTGCATTGTATAGAGGTTTTCCTCGAGTGGTTTGATCTTCACCTCCTGGGCTAGATCCCATGCCACCCGCATATTCCGAAAAAACCAGTACTGACTATAGGGTTTATCAGTATGAACCCTAGCAATCGCCATCCAGCGTGTCGTCTCTTCCGGAAGCTCGTCCTCTTCCACGATCACATCCTGCAGATCATCCTCCTGAAGCCCCAACTCTGCCATCATCGCCTCGAGTTCGGAAGGTCCCGAACTTTCCGCTTCATCCGCCATCAGTCAGATCTCTTGCCCGTGGTCTCTCTCAGCAGGCGGTAGGATCCCTAGCTGTCCCGATTTTGCCCCTCTCCCTTGGCCCAGGGCCACGGTAGTCCGGCGATAGAGGAGAACAGCAGGGGAGAAAAAGATCTCTACGGCAGGCTTGAGTCGCCGCCGAGAGGAGAGGAAACCCTAACTAGAGGGGGAAAAAGAGTGTGATGGTTATCCCTTTCTCCCCACGTGGCTGGCCCTATAGGGGGTGCACCAGCCCTTTGTGGGCTGGTGTGTTCCCTTACTTGGCCCATTAAACCCATATCTTTGCCGGGGGTTGCCCGGAACCCCTTCCGATGACCCGGTATCACTCGGAACACTTCTGGTGTCAAAATACCATCGTCCTATATATGAATCTTTACCTCTCGACCATTTCGAGACTCCTCGTCATGTCTGTGATCTCATCCAGGACTCCGGACAAACTTCGGTCATAAAATCACATAACTCCTAATACAAATCGTCATCGAACGTTAAGCGTGCGGACCCTACGGGTTCGAGAACTATGTAGACATGACCAAGACACATCTCCGATCAATAACCAATAGCGGAACCTGGATGCTCATATTGGCTCCTACATATTCTATGAAGATCTTTATCGGTCAAACCGCATAACAACATAATGCTCTTCCCTTTGTCATCGGTATGTTACTTGCGAAGATTCGATCATCGGTATCATCATACCTAGTTCAATATCGTTCTTGGCAAGTCTCTTTTACTGCTCTCATAATGCATCATCCCGTGACTAACTCATTAGTCACATTTGTCCGCGTTCGAGAATGGGGGTACCTGCACTTGCTCGCACACTGCTGACCCTGCGTGGCTCAAGGGTGGCCAGACGCCCGTCTTCATCGGCACAAGCTCAAGACCTCGCGAGGTCGAAGCCTCTCATGGAGGCGGGCGTGAAGCTTCTCGTGCACGGCCTCATCAGGCTGGCTCGCGAGGAGGCGGAGAGATCAAGCGGGGTACCTCACGAGGTGCCCATGACGCAGCTATGACGACCAAGGGCGCCCGGTGACGCCAGCCAGCCTTGATGTCCTCATTTCCTCTCTACGGTGTAAAGGGGCAAGCGCAGGTAGAGCATCAAGCAAAGGCACCGTTTGATTGCAACAAGACCAAGACCGCCGCAACGGCAGGAAGGAAGTCATCGTGGAGCCCAAGGCAGGCGTCACCACTGTGAGCCTTTGGCAGCGAGACCAACTTTAGTCAGGATAAAGTGTACTAGATGTTCCCTTCAAAATGGCTCAATTGTTGGCGCCTTCCCGCTCAATATTTGGGAAGAGGCCCAGGCCTCCGGGCCTATAAATTGGACTAGCCACCCACAGTGGTAGAGGCATCGAGAGATCATCCGCAGAGAGAGAGAGAGAGAGAGAGAGAGAGAGAGAGAGAGAGAGAGAAGCTGCCGAACTCCCCCTAGCAGTTCATCGCACCCAGAGAACAGACCCTCGCGAGGCTGTTCTTCCTTATCTTTAATTCATCATCATCGTGCCTAGGGGCAATCCACCACACCACACAAACTAGAGTAGGGTATTACACCATAATGGTGGCCCGAACTAGTATAAACCTTGTGTCTCTTGCGTTGTTCCTTTGGTAGTTTAGATCCTAAGCGAGGCAACAGTGTGCGTAGGTAGGGGCGAGATCTCGCGCGCACTCCCAGTTCGAACCTAGAGGGTCTGCGGAACCCAATCCGACATTTGCGCGCCAGGTAAGTGCACTGAAGTCGCTCTTCCGCCGCCCTATTCGCCGCGCCCATCGCATCCATGTCGAACCTCGTGGAGCCCGTGCCGAAGCCTTGAGCCGCTCTCGCTACCCATCGCCAGGCAGCCCCGTCGGCCGGGCGCCCCGCGTTCGGCGGGGAACGAGCAGCAAGCATCGTCCCAAAGCATCCGTCCGTGGCGAGGCGGCCCGTGCCGCTTACTCGCCGCTCGCCCGGCCGGCTCCATACCCATGGAGGCTCGAGCTGCGCTCATCACAGGCAAACGAAGCTCCTGCGCTACATCTGTCGGCAGCGTCTACGAAGAGTGGCTCGACTGCGTCAGCCGAAACTCGTCTGCGTGCGTGAGGCTCCCCGCCCGTCCTTCTGGCTGCGCGCCCGCCCTGCGAATGCGATGAAGCTCGAGGCGCCAGCCGCCTCCCCCCTCAAGAAGGCGCCATTGGCCCCAAGGCACGTGGCCCGGGCGGAACCCACTCCGTTTGGCGCCAAAGACAGCAAGCGGCTGTCAAGAGGTCCCTCGCCCCCAAGAAGCTGCCCGAAAGTGCTCCTCGTGCACCGGCTCGTCACGATCAGCGCTCCTGCTCCAAAGACGCCAAGACCCACGCTGCTCCCGGCGCAACAAGATGGGGACCCGCAAGACCGAGCTCGTGCATCACCAAAGGCCTCCGATGGCCACGGCTGCCGCGCCTTCACCACCGAAGGCGCAGCGTCGCGTGGCGGCAAGTTCAAGCAGACCTGCCTCCCGCTTCTGACGGCACGGCCGACCTGCGGAGTTCCTCCAGCTCTCTGAGCTGGGCATCGGCCGCCAACGGGACGAAGGTCATGGCGAACTGGTTTCCCATGGCACTCAAGGGCGGGGCCCGGGCTCTGAACCTGGCTCCGGCACGATCTCCTCACAGGGACGAGATGCGCACCGCTTTATCGCCAACTTCCAGGTACTCGTTACGGCCTCCTCGCCGTGGAGCGACATGCGCCGCATCAAGCAGAGCTGTGGAGACCCCGCAAGTACATCCAGCGCTTCAACAACGCACGCCTCAAGATTCCCAAGGTGACCGAGGAGGCCATCATCTCAGCCTTCTCCGACGGTGTGCGTGACGTCAAGATGAAGGAGGAGTTGGCGATGCATGAAGATCTGTGCACATCCTTGGAGCTGTTCAACTTAGCGACCAAGTGCGCCAGGGCTGAGGAAGGACGCCTTTCCCTCCTCGAGCTGCCAGCCGCAGACCCGAAGAGAAAAGCCCAAGGCCAAGGACGTGAAGCGCAAAGGGGCTACCGTGCTCGCGGCAGAACCGTATGCCACCAAGCGAGGCAGAGATCAGCCTGAGTCTTCCAAAGGCAGCACTTTGTCTTTGTGTGTACCACGACCTCCACACCCACAACACCACCGAATGTCAAGAGCTCCGAGCCATGCGAGAAGGGAGAATCGGTCGACGCCCCGACCGCAGCGACCGAGGCTACAGCCGAGGAGGAGGAAGAAACGCAGGTCGCTGGGAAGACCGTGGCCCTCGCCAAGGGTGGCGTGACCGACCTCGCGAGGATCGTTGGCAGGATCAGCCTCGCGAGGGAGGATGAAGGTATCAGCCTCGCGAGGATCGCCCGCAAGGAAACGCAGGCCTCCTCCTCTCTGCCGCCACAGCCAAGGAGAAAGCGAGGGCCATCATCGGGGCGAGGGGCTGGGGGCTTCCGGAGCAGCACATCGCTTGCATCTGGCGGAGCTCAAGCCCCACCTCTCAACGCATCTTCAAGCGGTTCGCCCAAAGTGAATGCAGTCCTCCCCAAGCTTGAGGCCGTGCACCCTCTCAGGTGGTCAGCGTGCGCCATCACGTTCAGCTCAACAGATCAGCTCAAGTGCGCGGCCACATCCGGAGTCCTCCCGATGCTTTGTTCCCCAATCATCAGCAATGTGCAACTCACCAGGACCCTCATCGATGGCGGAGCAGGGCTTAATGTCCTATCCGTAGAGACATTCAACAATCTCCAAGTGCCTTACAATCAGCTTCAGCCAACCAAGCCTTTCTCTGGAGTCACCGATTGCTCCACAGTTCCAATTGGGCAGGTCCGCCTCCTCAGAACCTTTGGCGTAGCGTGAAAACTGCCGCACCGAGCTCATCGACTTTGATGTCGCCCACATTCGCCTGCCATACAATACGATCCTCGGGTACCCAGCTCTGGCGAAGTTCATGGCCGTGACTCATCACGGCTACAACGTCCTCAAGATGCCAGGAAGCGGCGGAGTCATCACGGTGCCTTGTGAAGAGAGAGACGCAGTATGCTCCCTGGAGCGAGCTTTTCAAGCCGGTCACTTGAAGACCCAGATCGCAGGAGTGGGAGGCTCCACGAGACTGCTCCCAAGAAGAAGAAGACATCGCCAGGCCCGACCCCTCGGGAGGCAGGCCCCTCAAGGTCCGGCGCTTTGTTAGGGGGCACCTCCTTCTGTCAGATGCGCGCATGAAGCGCGCCCAGTGCCCTCCTCAAGCAAGGCTCGTGGGCTCTCTCTTGGAGGGCCACCGACCTTGCTAAGGTCATGAGGGAGGCGCTTGGGCACCACTTGGAGGCGTGTTTCAGAGCATGTTTCCCTCAGGAAGGAGCGAGGCAAGGAGGGCCAAACTCTCAGGAGTTCGTCAGCCAGATCATTTAGGAGCTGCAGGAGTCAAGAGTCATGAGTGGCAGCCGCGGCGCCACTCCGCCGTAGCTCCCCATCCAGGCGAGGATGATGGGCTGCGCGTCTGCATCGACATACCAGGGCTCAACCGAGCCGCCTCTCAGGAGCGCTTCTGGCCCTCACGCGCGGGGCGCTGCGAAGGTCCACCCCACGGCTACGTTCGCATGCTCTACGGCGTGCCGAACACGGCCGCCACGCGCTAGCGCCTCATGAGGAGCATCCACGGAGGCTCAATAGGCCAGCTTGTTCCGTAGTCTGGCGGAGATGGAGATGGTCCGCGAGGAGCCACTAGCGCCCAGGAGCCCCGAGGCTCTTGGGCCCGGGGCTCGTGAAGATCGGCTTCATGACCACGACGCCCGCTACTTGAGCATCCCTTCGCCTTCAACGTTATCAGGTGACATCCTTCAAGTTTCATTTCCGGTGGGAGGCGCCCCGAGGCTGCATCATTCCCGAACCGCGTGCGTCCGTCCCTACGGCATGTATCTCTTTTACTTCATGTTCCTAGCTTACTTTGTTGGGGGCGCCCCTCGGGCTGCATCATCCCCAAGTCGCTCGGGCCAGACCCAGCGGCATGTACCCCTCTCGCATTTATTTCGGGTCATGCGTTCGACCCATCATGATTGTTATTTGATGCCTGTCCACGGCACCCCTTCTTCCTCCATGTCGGCCGCTTGCATGTTAAAGGGGGTACCTGAGCATCGCGACTCATGGGCTCTCTTGGCTCTCGAGCCCTCACCCTCTCAGCCTTGTCCACGACGCCAGCGACACAGCATACCAGCGACGGCCGAGACCCGCTCGAGGCGGGACCGAGGATGTAGAGCGTCGGCATCTAACCAAATTTGTAGGAACACGTCACAAGCTAAGGCCCAGTGCCAGCGCAACTCCGCCTTGAGGTGGGGCCCGTGAGTCCAGCTGGCTGCTCACGGGTGCCCAGATCCCCTCACCGCCAGCCCCTACCGTGCCAGCCACGTGTCGTAGCGGGGGCTGTGTACGCCTGGTGGGGGCTCCTCCGGGGAGCCCCTCCACGCACTGATGGAAATACCATGCTCCGCTGGCTGGCGACGGCTGAGGCGGCTATGCCCGTACACATACAGGCGCTATGCTCATGCTGGTGATAAACAATCGAGGGTGGCCCCGGCCGACAATCAGCCTCGGGGATCCTGCAGCTCAATGTCTGGCGCCAGTGCAACGCCTCCCCTCGGGAGTGCCGCGTGAGGGGCTAGGCACGGGGCTACAACTGGCGGTCACGCCCGGATGCACGCCACCCAGCCAGGCCTCGGGCCTGGTTCGTCGTGACCGTCCCTCCCGGCCGGAGCCAAGGTCACGAAAGGCCGTTTGAACGTCGAGGGGACTCTCTGAGCATCGCGACTCAGAGCCTAACTGGTCACGTAGCCCTCACTCCTTAGTTCTGAAAGGCTAGCGGTTGAGGTATCTTGTGAGGGCGGGCTCTGCAGATGTAGAATGGTAAATTCACCCATGATCTCACCTCCCTACTTGCTGTTCGTGCGCTTAAGGGGACTCCTGAGCATCGCGACTCAGAGCCTAACTTGTCACGTAGCCCCTCACTCCTTGGTCCCGCCCTGGTTTCGGCGGGGCTAATGGCGGCTGAGATATGTGGGCCGGGCTCTGCCGGCGTAGAACATAAGCAAGTAGGAAGGAAAAGCGCAAATCTCAAGGAATTCAAAAAGCAAATATTACAGTCCATAACTGTTGTCACAACACCAAACGCAAGTTTAAACGCCTCCCCGAGGCATGATGCATGTTGCAGGAGCTGAAAGCAGAACAGGAGCCACAAAGGAGTCACTTGTTGACGCGGAGCTGCGCGGGGCGGGTTCGCCTCGAGAAGCCTCAGGATCGGCAGCACCCCTCTTCGGCTTGGTGCTGAAGGCCCGGAACTGCCAGAGCCTCCGCTCGACCCTTCACGGCCTCGGCAGCGGCAGCCGCAAGCCCGCTCATGGGCTCCAGCCGCCGAGGTCGGCGCCGGGATCGCTGGCAGACGGTAAGGACGCGTCAGCCAGAGAAGACAGGACACGCGCCTCGGCCTCAGCCGTGGGGTGACATCTTCAAGGGCGCGGACCAGGAAGGGAAGCAGCTTGGCAGGGCCATCCTCGGCGCCGGCCAGCGGGCTTTCCGGTCAGCCGTCAGAAAGCGCCCTCAAGAAGGTGCGAGCCTTCACCTCCATCTCCGCTGAGGCCACGCGGTCCTCGGCGAGACCCGCGCCTTGCCTTCCAGCTCGTCCCCTTCGCCTCAACTCCCGCCCAACGCACTCCAGCGGTCACGGCGCTTGTTAAGCTTGGCGTCCTGGTCCTTGACGGCCGCCTCGCGAGCCTTCATGTCTTCCTCCTTCTCTTGGCGAACGCGGGCCTCCTTGGCAAGCTGGTCACGCAAGCCCTGCAGCTCGCTCTCCAGTGCCTTGTAGCGACCTCAGACATCGGCTGCCTCCCCCAAGGCGGCGGCGCGAGCAGCCTTCACCCAAAGGACGGCCTGCTTCTCCTCGGCCAAGTCGCCAGCGCCTGAACCAGCTGGCCGAATTGAAGGCCAGAGCGAACCCACGAGGCCAGCTCCAAGCGCCCGGCCACCAAGCGAGGGTCGACGCCTGCAAGATCTTTGCCGCAGCCGGGTCCAGCTCAGCAGCAACACGATCCGGGGCGATGGGAGGAGTCCTGAGAGAAGCCAGTTGGTGGAGTAGGAGGAGAGGACGGCAGCGTAACCACAGCATCTGAGGCGGGACCTTCATGCCCCGGCAGCCTGCGGCGATGGCATCGAGCAAGGATACCTCGAGGAGTCGCTTGGGCCATGGGGCTGAGCCCCTGACTAACTCCGCCCAGCCTCGCGAGGATGACCTGGCAGGAGAAGCCGTGTCTCGCCGTCACCTTCTTTTCATGCAAGGCGGAGGCATCGCCCGAGATTAAGCCTCAGAGCTCCCTTCAGCCTTCTTCACGCGGCCAAAGGCCCTAGCCAAGGAATACACATATCAAGCCTCAACGACAAAGCAAGGAATAAAACCAGAATCAGACACTTATCGGTCATCGCCGCTGGCTCGAGCAATCTCCGCCATACTTGAAGCCCGAGAGCCGGTTGCAAGGATCAGCCTCAAGAGGCCCGGAGCGGGAGGCACGCTGCGGATCGCCTCGAGGCCGGGCATTCCAGGGGACCAGCCCGGTCCTATCCTTCTTGGGATCGGGGCAAGCTCGCCGCCCGCTCATCGCCATCCTCGTTGCCGCTCGGCAAGAGGCGGAGAGCGGGGAACCTGCGCGGGGAGGCGCTCTCGACTCCCCGTCAGGCCGCCTCGGAGTCAGCCCCTCTTCCCGCTTCTTCTTCCTCCTTCCGCTGGAATCGCCGGAGGACACGTTCACCGTCGCCAGGTCAGCCGGGTCCTCGAGAACCTCCATGGGCACGGGCCCGTCCCCCATTGAAGACGGGCATGGAGTCCACCGCCCGCTCCTAATCATCTCAAGGAACAGGGTACAAGAGCGCCTCCAGCCTTGCCACGCCTCCCCGACCAAAGATTGGAGGATCGCGGCCAGATCTTCGTCGGCCAAGATCAGGGCTCGGGCGGGCCTCCACAGTAAGCGAAATCGATGGCGAAAGGGCCACCTGGTGCTCCGAGAACTATTTCAGAGCGACGCCCCGTGAGCTTCACCGTCGCCATGTTGCACTGCCACAGTCGCGTTCATCTTCTCCAGACCCGGCTTGGCGAGGATCCACGAGTTCCGCCACGAGACCAATCTTCGGAGGTCGTAGGCTGCTCTGCAAGTAATCAGCCGAGGATGGATGCACCCAAAGATCTACCATGACCCACTTGCTCCTAAAGCCCTCAATCCTCTTCCCAAGCCGAGATGGCGTTGGAGCTGCCATACGCTGACAAAGCTTCAGCAGCGGTAGAGATGGACCCGCGAGAGGTCCGGAGGTAGAAGTAGTGGCACAGCAAGGCCACTCAGGGCTGCACCCCGACGTGAGCCTCACAATAGTAGGCGAAGATCACCAGAAGAAGAACAGAGTTGGGGTGGAGGTGCAGAGCTTACAGCTTGTAATGGCGGAGGATGTAAAAGAAGAACTTCGTAAAAGGGAGGCACCAGACTGCAGCAATGAATGGCGCCACAAAGAGCGGATAGAAGGTGCTTCCTTGGCCTTCGGAAGGGCGGAGCCGGCCACTGAGCACCGTTGCCCAAATCATTGCCTTTGCGCCGCCACCATCCAGTAGCGCCGGGCAAGGCCCTTCTCCGACTACGCTCGGGCGAGTCCAAGGCGGGTGAGTACCAAGTTCGGCCGGGTCTCCGGCGAGGCGCCATGTCTTGCTAGGGCACGCGGTCAAAGTAGATCTGAGGGATTTTGAGGCGTGAAGGAAAGGCGCAAGAAAGGGGATCTCGGGCAATGACCGGAGGAGGCAAAGGAGGCAAAGCCTGAGCGGGTGCCGTGACTTTTGTCGATTCAGCGCGATTGCTAAGGGCTCCCACGTCTAATCAACCGCCATGCTGGCGCCCAAGGTCCGCGCAGTCTTTGGGGCCCGCCCAGTAACCGACCTTGCCCCTTCGCTTCAGCCGGTAAGTCCAGTGCGTGTTTTGGGCCCGGGCCACTGTCGGCGTTCGGGAATGGGGGTACCTCGACTTGCTCGCCACGGCCTCTGACTGCGGCGTGGCTCAAGGGCAGGTGGCACGCCCATCTTCACCAAAGCACAAGCTCAAGACCCATGAGGGGCTGAAACCTCATGAGGCGGATGATGTGAAGCTTCCTCGTGCACGGCCTCGCTGGTGGCTCGCTCGGAGGCGGAGAGATCAAGGCGAGTACCTTACGAGGTGCCCATGACGCAAGCCATGACGACCAAGGGCGCCAGTGGGCGCCACCACAAGCATGTCCTCATTTCCTCTTTGGTGCAAAGGGGCAAGCCTTGACGTAGAGCATCAAGCAAAGGCACCTGCTTTAGTGCTACGAGACCATGATCACGTGAACGGCGGGAATCATCGTGGAGCCCAAAGGCGCGTCACCACTGCAGCCTTTGGCAAAGCGAGGACCAACTTTAGTCGATAAGTGTACTAGATGTTCCCTTCAAATGGCCAATTGTTGGCGCCCTTCCCGCTCAATATTTGGGAAGAGGCCGGGGCCTCCGCTTATAAATTGGACTAGCCACCCACGGGTAGAGGCATCGAGAGATCAACCGCATGAGAGAGAGAGAGAAGCGGATCAACTCCCCTAGCAGTTCATCGCACTGACCAAGAACAGACCCTCACGAGGTCGTTTCTTCCTTATCTTATTCATCATCGACCCTGTGGGCAATCCACCACACCACAAACTAGAGTAGGGTATTACACCATAATGGTGGCCCGAACTAGTATAAACCTTGTATCTCTTGCGTTGTTCCTTTGGTAGTTTAGATCTTACCGAGGCGACGAGGTGCGGTGGTAGGTAGGGGCGTAGATCTCCAAGACATTCGTGAAAGTTCGAACCTAGAGGGTCTGCCGGAACCCGAAATTCGACAACATTGCTTGCAAGGCATATAGTGATGTGCATTACCGAGAGGGCCCAGAGATACCTCTCTGATACACGGAGTGACAAATCCTAATCTCGATCTATGCCAACCCAAAAAACACCTTTGGAGACATCTGTAGAGCATCTTTATAATCACCCTGTTACGTTGTGACGTTTGATAGCACACAAGGTGTTCCTCAGGTATTCGGGAGTTCCATAATCTCATAGTCAGAGGAACATGTATAAGTCATGATGAAAGCAATAGGAATAAAAATAAACGATCATTATGCTAAGCTAACGGATGGGTTTTGTCCATCACATCATTCTCTAATGATGTGATCCCGTTCATCAAATGACAACACATGTCTATGGTCAGGAAACATTACCATCTTTGATTAACGAGCTAGTTAAGTAGAGGCCTACTAGGGACACTCTGTTTTGTCTATGTATTCACACATGTACTAAGTTTCCGGTTAATACAACTCTAGCATGAATAATAAACATTTATCATGATATAAGGAAATATAAATAACAACTTTATTATTGCATCTAGGGCATATTTCCTTCATTAATATCGGCATGCACTTAATATACTTCCAAATTAACGTGCATTGCACGTACACATTGACTAGTACTACTAGTACGTGAAACTGGTGTCGTAACTTGTGAACGCGTCCAGATATGGTCAACGGCAACATCACCCGCGAGTTCTTCGTGTTTGGCCGTGCGTCTAAACGTAGAAGGGGAGGAGAGAGAGAATAGACATGGAACCCACCAGTAAGTGAAGGCGAATAGTACGTGCTAACGAGAAGGTCCCACTAATGTACTAAAAATAATATTACATGTTATACATTAAATAGGCTGTGATAATATAAAAATATGATATGAACAAAGGCGGGTACAACAAACATTGATGTACTACGTATGTTGCCTATTGGTGTGCGGCTTGAAGGCCCTGGTCGCATGTTCGATCCTCGTCCTTTTTAATTTTTAATTTATATATGGGTCCAAATTTGTTTCATGCCAGGTGGGCCCCTTGGTGTGTAGTTTGTAGACTTTAATTTGTGGGTCAAAATTTGTTCCATTACAGGTGGACTATCGGTTTGTAGTTTTGTAGCTTATTTGTAATAATTAAAGAGAACAACAGAGTTTTTTGCAAAAATACCATGGTGCAACGCTGAAGGCGAGAAAGGACGTCTTGAGAGAGCGATGACCGAGCCGTGAGGGAAATCAATTGGGGAGGTGCGGGGGTTGCAACGGTGTTTGGAGTAGTTGTGGGCCGAATGCTACAAAAATATAATCTAAACTCGCCGGAATAAATGCCTACACAAATTAATCCAAGGTTGGAGTCCCACTCGCAATGTAAATAGCTTCGGCTTTGCAAGGGATGGAGAGGTAGCTTCAATGTGTGGAAGATACGGCGTGAGAAAGCGAGGTCAATCGAGACACAAATAGATAGAGAGACAAAGTGAGTGTGGCCCGACATTCATTGAAAAGATATATATGCTCTGGAGAGATATTGTCCGATTGAGATTTTGGAAAGGGTGAGGGCTGTAAGATAGAGCTTGAGAGATGATCCAGTCACAGACATATAGATATATTTTGTGCATGGGAGGAAGCAAGGAAAATCGATTACATATATAAAGGGAGAGAGATTGATGAAAGTGTGGGTCGTCGTCGATCGAAAAAGAGTGAGACTCGGGTTGGAGAGAGTGCCCTAGATAGGCAATGTGCGTGAGAGAGTTTACAATATTTATATTTCTATCTGGGCTCAAACATGGAGATATATCATTTGTGTCCGAGAAAGAGCGAGACATACACACACACACACACACACACACACACACACACACACAGAGAGAGAGAGAGAGAGAGAGAGAGAGATTGAGCGTGTGTGGCCCGCCATGAGGTTGAAAGAGTGGGGACGGCTTGCATGGACTAACCTAGATAGATAATCTGCATGAGAGAGTATAGAGTGTGTCGACCGAGGCCCGAATAGGGAGATATATCATTTGTGTGTGAAAGGAAGTGACATTAATCGAGACTCGGATAAAGAGAGCAAGATTGGCCGAGTGTGGCCTCGTTGCAAGAAAAGAAAGAGTGAGACAAGATGTCGAGGGAGTGACCTAGATAGACTACGTGTGTTCGTGCGCACGAGAGCTTGGGGGGCTAGACCGGCAATGCATGTATCTAGCGAGAGAGGGTGGGAGGGAGAGAGAGAGAGAGCTCGGCATGGGGTGCAATGGCGGGTGTGTGAGGTAGATACATTTGGTAACAAAGTGGAAAAGGGGGGTTGTGTAGTTGAGAGAGTTAGAGATCGAAACATGGAGAGAAAGAATGAACATGTATCGGAAACCGATAGCTTCCTAAGGTGGTTAGGAGAGGAAGATTGACCGTCATGTGAACTATGTAGTGTGTGTGCTTAGGGGGGCTAAAAACAACATTTGAATGTAGATAGTATGAGACTTAATATCGATATTTCAATTTAGTGTACATTGTAAGATTTGAACTGGGGACCATGCATATGGGTAATTATTTCGAATTCGTGCCATACTAGGTTTGGAAAAGTTGACATTGACTCGATTGTTGTGCTATTTTGTAGGTCATATGTTTGAATCCATCCAAAGTTTTCTCACTACCATGGTGTTCATCATATACATATGAATTTTGTATTAAAAAAGTAGCATGGATACCGTGAAATGCGAAATCCACATTAGACTTGGAGATCGCTATGTGACACACACTCTAATTCAAATAACTCCTCATTAATTAATTTATAGTATCTCGTTTCGAATGACTAATTATTTGCAAGGAAAACACGGGCATGGTAATACATACTGATTCGTTTGCAAATCAAAGAATATTTGTTTGCATTCTCAAATGTATGCACACCAGGCAGACCAAGGTAGTCGTATGGTGGTGAGTCGCGTGTGTCGTCTGGGACGCTAGCACCCAGCCACCAGCCCTCCTCCTCTCCCCCCAAAAGAACGGCAACAAAATAAGTTCGTGCTTCCATGTTTCGGATTGAAATATCTGGCGGCCCCAATTCCAGCCCTGCAAAATCGCCCTTCTCCACCGTCCCCTTCCACGCCCAGATTGCTCAAATCCCTAATTCGCTGCCATCCCAAGCAAAGTTCGAATCGCCCCTCGTCTTGTCTCTTTCCCCACCTCATGCGGACAACGGCAGCAGGCGATGGTCGCGCTTCACCACCGCACCAAAGCTACCTCATCTACGCCCTCGTCCACCGCACCGGGTGATCCACCGACAACTTCGGCCGCCGCAACCAACGTGCCTCACAGACACCGACTTCCATCACATCAGGTGCGCTTCACCGACGCCGTCAACCCCCCCCCCCCCAGGCCGTTGAGGCTTCACCAACGGTCTCGTCCACCGCATCGTAGCGCTCCGTTGCCACTCAAGATCTGCGTGATCCGTCGCGTGCCAATAGCCTTGGTAGGGCATTACCCTCAACGGCTCTGAAGTGACCCGCACTATAGCTAGGCGAGGATGTCCAAACGCCGGCCCGAATTAGTTATCCACATATCACTCCCTTCTGCCCCGGTCCCATGATGTTTGGATATCCTTTCACTGCTCTCTTAGCTTACACGCCTATGCAACTCTGACTTTAACTCTTATTTCTTCTGGAGATATCATCTGAAACAAGCAAAACAATTTTTTAGCGAAGCATGACGGCTTCTACGGGATCTGGTACACATCCTCGCACACCCATATAACCTTGTAAGTATCTCATCCTCGATACAACAGCAAGGTCGATTCCTCTTATTTGATCAACCATTTACCGTGTCAAAAATGCGAGAGGGGATGCAAGGAGCACAAGGCACTGCACATCCAAGCAAGTGGTAACATGGACTTGTACATGGAACATCCCAAGTGGAAGCAGAGCTGCAGTGAGCCTTTACAACGAGCTAGCGTGAAGTCCACGCATTTCATTTAATTGCATCTTGGGCTGCGTGTATGATTTGTGTGCAGTGGCGGATCCTGAATTCAAGTTACCAGGGGCGAAAATTTAACTTAAAAATACGAACGCACTTGTGCTCCAAAAATCAACATAACTTGATAAATGTGAAGCTACATGCACTTTGAAAACCAGCTAATGATCCAAAGTAGTTCAGATTATAAAACACTAAATGATGTAAGCACCAAAAAACACAAAATGCAACATGGTGTACAAGGACTACTAACATGGTGCATCGATACTGCTTGAATTATTTGTTCTCACGGCTGAAAATATCAAGTGTAATTGCACCCATAACGAGCGCTAAACTGCATATCAATATATCTATCCTGCACAAGTATGCCAATAGTTTCAAACAACAGATTAGAAAAGTATTTATGCTGCGTTGTCATGATACGAGACTTTCTGGTAGATGGCCTTGACGTTTCCTCAAGCCATGAAAATCTATTATAATTTGCTTGTCATCAATGCCTGCAAATCTCTATGTCTCTCTCAACATAGCAGATCATCATTAGACACTAAATCCTTCAATGGGAGCTTGCAAAATTCTTGCATTAGATCCCTCATTAGACACTATATGTTCATCACCAAGACCATGTAAAATGTTTGCATCAAATCCTTCACTAGCGATTCGCATTCATTAGACACTTCAGGCTCAAGAACAACATGAGCTTGTATGTTTGCACCGGAAACTTGATTAGATACATTAGGTTCAGTCAGTTAATTATTCGTCGGGGGAGTTATAAAATAAGCGGAAATTGGTTTCATTTTCTCATAGATTCCCTACATACAAGCAGTTTTACAACACCGTCAGGTTTAACTATTGGCCAGAAATTGACTAGTTGAATTAGATATAATGAGGGATGTGATGTACCGCTTGTTGCGCATGTCTGCTCTTGCAAGTGACCGATCGTCTGCTTATGACTCGATGCCATAACCGTCTTTGCGTCAGCCTGCTCTCCCACGCATGAGCTACATCCAGGGGTTGGATCTTCATCTTCTTGTCCTTCCATTAAGCTTGAAGCCCGGCTTATTCGTCCTCCAACGAGGCGCGCAGGAAGTACTATGTCGGTCACGCTCGGTGGCGGCCTAGTTTAAGGAGCGAACGGCATGGAGGCTAGAGTGAGCAATTGGGATTTTTCCTGCTGTCGATCGATATGGGAGACACTCGTTTGGGCAGCAAGCCTGTTATAGGGCCTGCCTTGCACTTACGTTATTGGCCCATCCAAATTGAATTGTTTTTCTTCAATTTTTACATTGCCTGCTCGTGTGTTGGGATGAACAAAACTAGCCTGGGCCAACAACCTGGACGACTCAAACTAGGTGCACACTTTCCAGCCACCCGAGGCGACCGCCCATACCAGCCCCTACCGTTCCGTCGCCCCTTTTTGCGTGTATGATTGGGGTAGTGAAAAATATTCCAGTGGCGCTTTTGATTTACCCACAGAATGGTTGAATTGCTTATTTCTATGAACTGAGTTCGCCAACAATGTGAAGGATGCCAGTCTTTTCATCCTATTGTAGATTGCTTAGATCTCGATATGCCACATGTAATCGCATGAAATATACAGTAAAAGCCAGCGTGATGTGTGTGGCTACAACAGGTCTGATAACCGTCCTCATATAACATATCAAGGATGCACCATCCTATCAGATTAACCATTCGACTTACCAATGCAGTGTGGGAAGAAATAAGTATTGGGACTGCGTATCCAAGCAATTGATGCCATGTACTCCTTCATAGAACCTTGTAAGCGAAAAAGAAGTTGCAGTGTGGGTTGCATGTACAAAGAGCTAGCGTAAAGTTCAGGTTACTCCACTTCTCAGATTTTAGTTAGCCACTTATTGAAAAATTGTTCAATTGCGTTGCTTGGCTTAATTTAGTTTGCTACTGATTACATAATGCCATAGCCTATTAATCCTATTATAGACTGCGCCTATCTATGTGTTTGATACTTACTATTAAGAATTACCTCTTTGCGTGAACTTAAATAGCTAATTAAGCACGTAGATAGTTGGTCATATGTACTTCTAGGGTGCAGCAGAAATTCACGTGTAATTTACAATCTAATAACCTGTTTGTTTAAATGGTTTGCTGCTATCACTTGTAGCACTAGTAATGTTTGCATGTTCATAGATAGACAACTGCCAGGTTTATATGAGGGACAACATCTTTTTTAACTTATATATGTGTTGGAATCATTTTTCTTACATCAAAGAAATTTACATATGCGTGTTATGGTAAATGGTACCGACTTGTTACTTTAATATGTTGCCAAGAACTTGTTAGTTTTACTAGTTCATGTGTAATTAAATACGTTGCGAAAACTGGTTAGTTCTACTAGTTTCATGTTAGTTTCTTATGGTTCTTGCAACACTTTATTTATTATTGCTAACATTCAAGTTTGCAGGATCCAACTGAAACTCCGTTGGCAGAACAGGTATGTTTTCATAAACTTCCTTGTTTACCTTGTTTGCTGTTGTAACTTGTTGATGTAATCATCTTACCAACTTCAAGTTTTCAGGATCCAATTGGAAGTCCAATTGCACAACAGGTACATTTTCAAAAATATATTTGTGTAACAGGTTTGCTGCTGTAACTTGTTGCTCTAATCAAGTTACTAACTACTCAACTTTTCAGGATCCAAGAGAAACTCCAATCCCACAACAGTTTGCTTTAGCAAAACTTGTTTATTTAACTTGCTTTCATGCAACACGGTTGCTCTAATCATGTTATTGGCTACTCAACTTTTAGGATCCAAGAGAAACTCCAATGCCACAATTTACCTTTTGCAAAACTTGTTTGTTTAAGCTGCTTTCTTTGCTGCAGCTGGGTTACAATGATGTTAATAACTACTTTTCAACATCTAATTCAAACTCTTTAATTCCTTGTTTGTTTAAGCTGGTTTGTCATTATAACTCCTAGTTGAGATGTTTTGCTAACTTCAACTTTTCGAATCCAATCGAACTTTAATGGCAAAACAAGTTAGCCAACGATCAAAGAGCGAGGTCCCCATGGACGTTGTATCATCCCTAGCAGTGGCACCAGCCCAATCGCATCATGAATTGCCAACTGCTAATGCTCTAGAGGCTAAACTATTGGTAGAAAGAGATTACGCTTACGCACTTAGAGATGAAGTTGACATGTTGAGGAAGCAAACAACACAATCACGTCAAGAAGACTCAAGGCAACCATTAAATATTTGGTGGATTTCAAAGCGAAGCGGTGCGGGCTGACCGCATTGTTAAGGTCCTGAAGGAAAAAAGGAAATTAAATCCCCACATGGTAAATCATAGGTGAAATGTTCTTTCCATCGTTGAATAACCTTTGTGTTGTTTATTCATGTAATCGATCAAACCATTTGTTTTAGAGATCATGTAATATATTTTTTTGTTTTTTGGTTTGTAATTTTTTAGCACAAGTGCGTATTAATTGATAAGACTTTGAGACATTTCATTTTGATTGCTGTGCCAGATCTACAAATATGGCAATCAGGCTGAATGTGCATTCAGCAATAATAGTAGTATAGAAGGACCTTAAGTGGCACGCATCGGAAAGGGCCAAGATGTTGTACTAGCTTCGCTAAAAACAGGATGCTCTTGTAGCAGAAAAAAGTACAGCGGCCTGGCTTATGTATGTTACTTGATATTATTGATCCATATATTCTATCAGTGTTTATATGTCCGTTAGTTTTGTACATTATTGGTTGATTGACTCGGTATTAGAATCTTGATACATCGCTTGTGTACATATCTAAATGGGAGTGCCCATTATGCTGCGTGTGACACTTGAGTTGGACGTAAAGCGGTTTCAAATATTCGAATTCACCTTAAACTGGATTCTAGCTTCTGAATTCGAGTACCGGCATTTGTAAATCATATTCATATATGACAGTCGAATACATCTTTGTCATGCTTTTGAAGATATATAAAATCACATAGAATGATTTATAAAGATTCGTACAGGAATACAAAATGGATTCGAATTTAGTTGCAAGGGTAAACGTGGATGCTTATTGTCCCAAAATTTGAAAGAAGCAGCAAAATATCCACTCCCACGTTGGCTGCCCGAAGCCAGTGTTTGGGAGATGGAAATTACTGCCTACCCCTTACATGGACAATCCATCGGCCCGATTTCCACTCCTCTCAATAGGGGTTGGTTAGTAACTTCAATTAGTCGTGACATGACCGCCTCTGAGCCCATTCCGACACGGTGGGCGCCAAACATGGGCGGCAAAACACATTTGATTCAAGCTCGTCCGAAAGACCTCTATCTCTCCCTACATTTCCCCATTCATACACGGTGGGTGGCAAAACAAACTCGAGTCGGCCGAAATTGATGTAGGCAAAATATTTTCAATAGGGGCAGGTTTGTAACTTCACTCAGACGTGACACAACTACCCTACCAGTCAGCCCCGTTCATACACCGTGGGCGCCAAAACACCCTCTCCTCACCCGAAATCGCTCTGGGCAAATATTGGCGAGATGCGAGATTACCGTCCTATCCCCAACCGACGAGACGTCCAAATTTTAAACGGGGGCTAAGTTTATAACTTTTCCATATTTCAAATAGGCGTGTCCCAAAAACATGGTTCCCCGTACCTCTCCCTCCATTTTCCCATTCATACATCGTCCATGCTAGAACACCATCCCCACACCAGCCTCCTCCGTCCACCACCCCATCCATCGCCAACGTCCTCCACCCCATCCATTGCCACCGTCCTCCACCATGCCAGAGCGCCTACCAAGACCGCGTCGTCCACTGCTAGAGATGGACGTTTCTCATCCACTTCATGACAGGACGAGAGCCTTGCATCACGTCCTCTCGCTTCATCGGTGCCGTTGTCCTCTTTGTCGGGGCCGCTCACACGACCTTCTCGTCCACCGCAACGGGACTTACCCCTGATGCACCCGTCTACCGTCACAGATCTGCTTCAATGCCATCGACATCATCTCACCCCCGATGCCTACACGGCACCGCAAAGAGAGGTGGTACTTCATATCTCCTCAACTTTTTGATCTCAACCAGAAAATAGGTCGTAACTTGGTTACTGTACTTTCTTTTTAGCTCTAGAATTTAGTTCTTAGTTCTAAGCAAACAATGGATGCTAAATAGCATTTCTGTGGTTTCCAGCTTTAAATCTGCCATGGCACAGTCATAATAGGGTTTAATTGATCATGCTTAGGATTTAATTGATCATGTTGGTTCCATGGTGGCTTCTTTAATAGAAATCGTAGGGGAAAACCTCTTTTGCTCAATTTTTTTTTGCTTAGGGTATCCCTCTTTTATGATCACTATACGATCATCATACGTGCTTCGTGTCATAATAGCACTGCTCCACCCATCAAGCTAAACAAGCATAGTTATGCAAATACGAATCTAATATTATTAAAACAGAGTCATTTAATTGGTCAGCTAAATGTTCCTAATTTAGTTTCGAAAATGCATGTTCGCCGCTCGGGTGTGTGTCTCTGAGGTGCCTACGGTGGGCATGGCCCACCCTAGGATTTTGGGTGGGCCCAGCCCCGATTCCCCCTCTATTCTCATTGCTTCCGATATCTACTTCGCCTCACCCGCCTCGCTTGGTGACTTGTGTCAGCCCGGACGGCATGACTCTAGGAGGAGGAGACGCCGAGAACTAACAGGAGGTCGAGCCGTCACTAACAAATAGCGTTACGGCCAGTATGTGCACCGTCGTGCCTACCTTCCCAGTCTGTTCAGGGCTCAGGCGTGTAGCAGCCACTATGCCAACCCGATTTATCCTGAGATACATCGTCAACACTCAATAGCCACTCCTCATCACCCATTTTCTAATTGATTCATTACTCATTAGGCAGGACTGTCATTAGGGTTTGTTGTGTGTTGAGTGCTACCTACACTTAATGGTTCAGATGTGTTTCAGTAATCTTTAGTACCAGTAAAGTTCACAGGGTTTCAAAATTCCGGCCCTAGGAAGACGTATACACTAGTCATTTTGGATTGTTGGTCGTAGTGACATTGACCAAGATTACCTCTTGAGGCCAGGTTTATTGACAATTTTACTTGTCTTTTCTTACTCATTCGACATGATATCCAATTATTCACGCCGATTAGTTGCAAACAATAAGTGCTAGACCAACTTCTTGATTCAGATTTTGGGCCGATCTCTTCTGCGATTACAATTACGCATACTTGTCCTAGTAAGCTCACAAGTAATGATTGATTAACTATATCTATGCTTGCATTGTCATATTTGTTGTCAATATTCTTTTAGGGTGGACCACCCTGTTTCAAAATCTTTTGGAACCATGCAGACATGAGTGAATAGTATTTCTGCGGTGATCTCTCCCATCATGTGTGGGCAACGAACAATCGCATTGTATAAAAAAGAAAGTGTCATTTCCACCTTTTACATAGACTACGATCTTCTACATGGAATACAATTTGCCTACTTGCTTTGTGTCGCACTGAGCACTCCACCCTTGAAGCTAAACATTATGCCACTCCATAATTCCTTAGTTTATTTGTTCAAATCTGAATTTGATACGATTCTAATGTTCCTACTTCAGTTTTGAAATGTGTGTCTGCCTGTTATAGAGACATAAGAGGTTTGTATTTCTGTGTGTGGTCTGGTCAGCACGGTTGGGGGGGTGAACTTTGCATATGCAGGGGTTTATAGGGAGACACTCTTCGAGTTGAATCCGCAATGCATTCCATAGATAATCTGACTACTTTTTATGTTTTCATGAATCTCGGAATCTTGAAACAACATCATAATGATTACGATCTTGCAGCATGAAAAGGATAAAAGCGAGAACAATGCCATGGTCGCCAAACTTGGCATTAAGGGACCTGAAATCAAGTCTCAATGCAATGCAATGCAAACGTTCTCCACCTATAGATTCATGCTCGAATATGATCCTAATAGTGATTCTGAGCTGAGAGGAGACCTAAGTCAATGTAGCTCCCTAGTGGAGGAGTCAGAGGTAGATGCCCTATCTTATTCACCCATCAAGGTGCTTGCTCTAACTTTCCAAATTTATATTGGTCGCACATATCTTGCAACTGATGCTTTGCATTGCTTCTACTTTGTTGCACTGCCATTAGCTTAGTTTACACATCGTGTATGTGAATACACCTTGCCTTTCCATTTTCAGTACATATTCCATCTATCATCATACCATATTTATCCATTCAAATGTTGTTCTTGTGTATCGACGTTCAAAAGGAAGAGGGCGATTCTTGATCGCGGAGGAGCACGAGAAAAGTATTTGGAAAAGTAGTGACACCTCGATAAATCAAATAGCCCATTAGGTGTAGTTGCAATATCACTGACCCACAAAACACGGCCCCAACTCTAGTAGACTCTAGCCCTACTACATCGGGTCATCTCTCCGATGCCCCAACTCGTGAGAACCCAACTCAGAAGCAAACAAGATGATGATGCCATTGACATAGCACCAGCTCTACAATGGAAAACCCCATTCCAAAGAAAGAGTACACCAGATCCAATTGCCAAATCCTTTTCGAATCCGTAGAGAGCCCCAATTGCAGCAAATAGGACCCATGTTCCATTTCTTCCAGCTTTAGAAGATGAAGCATATATTGTGGTCAGAACTTTGTGCGCATCTTTCCTTCATAGAAAAGATTATACCATGAGACGAGTAACAATTTCAGTCTTCCTCCGCAACTTACATGTAAGTAATGTACTAATGTTATTCATGGTAATTAATGCATATGTTTCTCGCCGATAGAAGACATGAGATTTCATTCTTTTTAAATAGGCGGGGACCAAACCGATTGTCAAGACGAGCAAGGGTTGGTTAAGCTTTTCAAGTACTCGTTGATGAAGTATCGCTCCTACACCGAGGCAAGTGCACTTTGATGGCAAGCCTCTAAATGAAATTTTCAGAAAGTCTCCTGCTACATTTATCGATGTTGAGTGGAATAATCTTGTTACACATTGGTCTCGTCTGCAGCGTAAGGTACTATCTATGATATCACATCACAATTTGAACTACATTTTTGCATGTGCCTTAATGTCACACTTGTACGAAAACTGTTTGAAGAAGAACATTCATTCTCAAGGGACCACAGAATCTTGCAACTATACCACACACTGCATTGCTCTTGTGAGTACCTCTTGCCCTGTATGACCATACTTAATTACTTTCATAGCGGGTTGATTGTGTAGCATCAGTGCACATGTTAGCCTCATTATCGTCCATTTAGTGGACATTATAAGATTCTATGGATTCTTACATAAATTTAGAATCAACCCGATGCTTTTGAAGAGTTTTAGCTCTGCAGCCATCTTGTAAGGACCTAACGTCGCCTATCACTTTACTTACATTAACATCTACTTTTCCGTCCCATAATATAAGAACGTTTTGTACAGTACACCAGTGTTCAAAACACTCTTATATTATGGGACGAGGGATTGGTTCATTGTTTAGCATTCTGCATCTTATCTCCCTCGCCCACCATTTACTAAAAAATATCAGATCTATATTTAATCTTACAGAAAAGTTGAATACACGTATAATGCCAAGCGTAAGTGTAGCCCATTGCTCTTATCAATACATTTTGTCCTGTAATGCTTGTACTTCCAGGATTGGTAGTTGATTATGTAGCATCAATCTGCATCTTATCTTCATTATCCTCTATCCCTTCCAAGATTATCATATCTATAATTACTCTCTACAAAATGTAGAGTACAGGCAATGCTTATGAAGAAGATTATGTGCTGAAATTCTTGAGTTATCCTTCCCTTGACATGGAGAAGGGCATTATAAAGTCGGTGTTAACTATTAATGTAAGTCAGTCCTTCTAAAGCCTTTATCCTCAACTGCTGTTTAATTTGCTTATACTCCCTATCGTTAACTGCTTTTTAGTTTGCCGTTTCTATCAAAATGCATGTTCGCAATAACCATAAGTTCCAAGTTTTACTTGTAAAACCAAATTCCTTATTCATACCATGCACATTACTCAATACTCCCTATATGTATGCTTGTTTTTGTGGATCTATAATCCTCGTGTGTGGTGAAGTGTACCCACGCTTGCACCTTGTCATCTCCTGCTTTATCTTCTTGATGTGGCTGATGATATAAACAACATGCCACGCGCATTAACCAAAATAGATACAATGATTGTCTTTGCCCTTCATCTATGCTTGTTATGTTGACATGGTAATCCAGTAGTGGTGAAGCTCCCCGCGTTATGAACAATGCCAAATTATGCTATTGATATTTTGAACTTACTCTTTATTTTCTAATTTGAAATTGGATGGAATTGATTGAGCAGTTATCATCTTTGTTTATACACGTGCAAAACCCGTCATCTCTCTCGCTTGTTTCAGGTGATATGCCCGATGGCATGTACAAGTCTCTTTGAAGGCTCTGAGACAAAACCAACATATATTGCAAAGAAAGAAGGCAAAACATCTTTGAAGATAGCGAGACAACCCCAAAGTCTTGTCTTGATGAAGTGTTCAAGTTACTTGAGATTAGCAATGTGACAAGCTCACAAAATTCATTGTCTCAGATCAGTTTGACTTCTTCGGCCCCAAGTTCTAGCGTAAAGGCATTCTGCAACTCAACTTTGACTTGAAGTCCTATCCCTAAGAAAGATTGCGGAGAACACCAATGAGAACCTCATTGCTAAATAGCTACACCTGGAAGCTATGACCGACATGCTAGGCTGGTCTCACAGCCTTGCTCAGCAGCTTGAGCAACAGTTCCCGCACAAGGCTAACCTTTCTTGAACTGTCTTGGAAGTGGTCTTGGTTCAATATTATTTTGTTACGCTGCAATGGTGCCCAGTTTTTGTAATCTGCTTCTTTGTTGAGCTTTATGATCACTGGTGGCGATCTTCGATGCCTAGTGGATGCAATATACCATAAATCCTTTATTGTATAGTGTAGGTTTATTCTAAGTTACTATGCCGTAATTTCTTTATTGTATAGAGTAGGTTTGTTCTTAATTCCTACTAGTTATCGCCATCATTCGCTATCCAAAAAAAATCGATATAGTCGCATCGGGCCAAACATTCACCTCTAACGGCTCGCTTTTTGGCGGCCACAACCGGGCCGGCTCACCAACTTTCTTGGGCCTGAAAGGCCATTGGGGCCTTCACACTTTGCGCCAGCCCACAACTTACATCATCGCGCTATATTCGCCCAAAGTTTAGTTGGGCCTTTAGTGGACCCAACACTTAGTTGGGCCCATGTAGCTTTGGGGCCATTAAAAGGCTAAATATTCCGTCGGCCTGTTACGGTAGAAGAAACCATGGGCCTTTAGTAGGCTGAAATGCATGTTGGGCCACAATTTTCACTAGTCGTCGACGGGCCTTCAGCAGGCTAAAATGTAGACCTGGCCTTTTTTGGCCGGGTTATATGACGGGCAATTACCAGGCCATAACATATCTCGGGCCTTAGTTGGCCCACTGATATCATGGGCCTTTAAGAGGCCGAAGCTTAGTACAGGCATCAACGGGCCGAATTATACGACAGTGCCTCATAACAGCCCAAAGTCATGTTAACAACTGCTGCCACCTTTATCACGGTGCCGTTAGGAGGACCGGATGTCGCGTCGGACCATATATGGCCCATGGGCAGACGGGCCAATCCCAAGCCGAATGACACCGGATGAAATGGGCCCATGTCACATCGGGCCTCTAACAGCCGAAATGTCGTCATTGGGCCGTAATTGGGCCCAAATATTCGGTGAACAATTAACGGGCCGATCTTGCTTGGCCGTAAATGGACCATGTTTAAACAGTCGTTATTGGCTGGCCCACTAGTACCTGAGTAAATACTACGGGCCTTTGACTGGGCCGGCCTTATTAACCTATATGGGCCTCTGTTGGGCCCTGCCACGTATCGACGAATCATAGGCACCTTCGATCCAATGAGTGAATGACATCTGTCCCAACGGTGAGCCGACACGTGGTTCCTCTGGCCATTGAGAATTTTACACGTGGAAAATCCCCATTGGTCCCAAGTTGTTAATAAAGTTATCGGATCCAAACAGAACCCGTTAGCTCAATGGCGACCCGTTATGGTGGATGCCACGTGTCACCACCCTTGACGTAAAGCACTTCGTGACGCGATTTATCGTCATGGAAGTGGACACTTCCGTGATGATAATTTTGGTAATGTCAATGAACACTTCTCTGACAAAGACATGTATGACTATCTTGATTACGTCATAAAATCGTCATGGATGTACATATATGACAGAAAACGTGACCTACTGTGACAAACACATATCACCATGGAAGTGTATTTTTTGTAGTGCCAGGAGGCCCAAGAAGTGCACCAGAGGGGCCCTGTGGGGTCCACTAGGCACAAGGGTGCGCCAGGGCCTCCGGGCATGCCCTGGTGGGTAGTGGGGCCCATAGGCACCCCCTCCACCGCCTCTTAGCTTTATAAATACTCAAATATTCCAGGAACCCTAGGGGAGTCGCCAAAACACAATTCCAGCCGTGCAAGTTCCAGAACCACGACATCCAATCTATAGGCCTTTTTGTCACCTTGCCGGACAGGGAAACGGCCACGCAGGGGTTCATCATCCTCATTGGTGCTCCTCGGATGATGCGTGAGTAGCTTACTACAGACCTACGTGTCCAGTCGTGGTTTTGTCACGGCAGACGTCCCCATGAAAGGACTTAGTAGTGAGGCCATCGCAACTAGGTAGTAGCTTGAACGGGGTTGGTCGGAATAGAGAGACGCGAGATTTTACCCAAGTTCGGTCCCTCGCGGTGGAGGTAAAAGCCTACATCCAGCTTCATTGATATTGATGATGATGATGATCTTGCCATAAGGGAAATGTTTCGCTACCTCTATCTCAAGAGCATCTACTTTGATCTTGTCTAAGACTTGTATGTCTGTCTAGAACTTGTCCCTCTTGGGGTGCTCTGCCCCTCCTTAGATAAGTTGAAGGGGCGGCTTACATGACTAGTCCTAGTAGGATTAGGACTACTCTATTACAAGTGGAATCCTAGTCCTGCTTCCCTTGTAAGGGAAATATTCTTATGTCTTCCTTCTCCAAGCCGGGCTCACACAATACTGCGTGCCTTGAGCCGGCCTTCTCGTAAGCCGCCTTCTGGGCCTTGGGCCTTGTCATTTGTCTGACCCGGCTGCCAGGTCACCCATGAGTCACCAGGCTCGGCTGAGTTACCAGTGAGTCGCTGTCGGATTTCGGGTTCCGGCAAAACCCTTGAGGTTCGAACACTGGGGTGCGCACGAAGATCTCTCCCTGCCTAATCACGCCCTCAGCCTCACCGCGATCTCAAAGCCTAGCTCGACAAACCTGCAACACAAGAGACACGTGATTTATACTGGTTCGGGCCACCGTTGTGGTGTAATACCCTACTCCAGTGTGGTGTGGTGGATTGCCACTGCGGCTGATGATGAACAGTACAAGGGGAAGAACAGCCTCCTCAGGAGAGGTGTCCTTGTGATTGGTGAACTTGTGTGGGTGAGGATGGATCTAGTCCAAGATGAGATGATCCGTGAATCAGTCCCAGCTAAGTTGCCTCCTACTGTGGTGGCTAGTCCTATTTATGGAGGCCTGGTCCTCTCCCCAAATATTGAGCGGGAAGGGAGCCAACAACGACCAAATTCGAAGGGAGACAACTAGTACAAGTTATCCTGACTAAAGGTGGTCTTCGCCCGCCAAAGGCTCCGTGGTGACGCCTGCCTTGGCTCCATGGTGACCTCCGTCCTGCCGTCCTGCTGGTCTTGGTCTTGTTGCACCGATATGGAAGCCTTTGCATGATGCCTCGGGACTCCTCGCCTGCGCTTGCCCTCTTTAGCACCAAAGAGGAAACGAGGACACTGCATGCACTAGCGCCCGCCTGGCTCCAGTCGTCATGGTTTGTGTCACTGGAACCTCGCGAGGTGTCCCTTGCCTTGATGTCTCCGCCCCTCACGAGCCAGCCTGGTGAGGCCGCTCCCGAGTAGGTCTTGTGTCGTCCGCCTCGCGAGGCTTGGCCCCTCGCGAGGGTCTTCAGTGTTTGCTGGTGAAGATGGGTCGTCTGTACACCCTTTGGGAGAGCCACGCCGTGGCCGCAGTGCAAGTCTGGGGACCCCCCGTTCCTCAGGACGCCGATCAGAGCCCCGCCCAAGGTGCGCCGGACTTGGCTTCGAGGTGAAGCCAAAGAGGGCAAGTAAGTGCGGGCTGGCCCCAACAGCTCGCGTCTGGGCACGACGCATGGTGATTGATTGGACGTGGGCATCTTCGCTTCCCCACGATTCCTCGGCAACTGCCCATCTGACAAAAAGGCTGGCGTGGGCTACACTTGCCTTCATTGCTTTCCTCCGCCCTGCTCCAGATCCCCTTTCTCGCTCCTTGCTTCCAAAATCTCCAGATCTGCTTCAATCCTCTTTCGAGCTTTCGACCAATGGCGCCTTGCAAGGTCAAGGCCGCTTCGCCGCCGGCTTGGTACGAGCCGGCTCTGGACGCACCCAACGTCTCGGAGAAGAACCTCGCCGCTACGCGCTTGCTGACGGCATGGGAGAGCAACGAGAAGGGGAAGACCGAGCTCCGGGCCGGCTCCGCCGAGCCGGAGGCCCAGGAGAGCACCTTCTACCCCTTCTTCATGAGCAGCATCGTCGCGGGCCTGGTTCCCCCTTCTCCGACTTCTTCTATGCTGTCCTCCGCCACTACAGGTTGCAAGCTCTCCATCTCCATCCCAACCCCGTTCTTCTCTTGTCGAGCTTCGCCTTCTACTGTGAGGCTTTTGTCGGCATGACGCCGTGCGTGGCTCTGCTGCGCCACTTCTTCCTCCGCATCAACGACGGTCGTACCTCCGGGTGCGCCAACTTCATCGCGACCGGCAAGGCCAACGCGATCTTGAAGGCTGGGAAGAAGGCTGACGGCTTCAGGAGCAAGTGGGTCATGATGGACGCCAAGTGCGTCCACCACTCTTGAGGCTGCCGACGGAGATGCCCCGGTCTGATGAGGGGTGGTCTCTCGCGAAGCTTGCTGATGACCGGGCAACATCGGTGCTGGAGAAGATGAACGCCGACCAAGCCGTAACGCCAAGGCAGCTGCCGATAGGGGCCATGCTCCTGAGGGAGTTCCTGATGCTACGGGTGGCTCCGCTCCAGGCGCGCTCGCGCCCCTTGTGGACGCTTGGGGGCGAAGAAGACAAGCTTCGCCTGAGTCCGTGAGCGTTGTCTGACGAGGAGCTGGCTGTAGCTCTCCACCTCTTGGTCAAGGATGACCAAGAGTATCCGTCGAGCGCCATCGCTCCCTTGTTCCGTCGCAACGATGGGGCACAAGTTGCGGCCGCCATGCCCACCTTTGACGGGCGCGAGCTGGTGCCGCCGGCGCCCCTTGTGGTCCCGGAGGCGACGACACCGTGGACGGTTCTTCGCGACTCCCAAGGAGGAGGAAGACGAGGAGTGCGACTTCGGTGGCGACCCCCAAGGGGATGGGAGAGACCTCCCCCTTGCGCAAGGCCGACATCCTCCACACCCTTCCTGACGATGATGACGATGAGGCCGATGCCCTCCAGAGGGGGGAGCCGCCCGTGATCCCGACGAGGGGCAGGTCGGCGCTAATCTCCCGAGATGCTGCTCCTGCTCCGACGACACCTGGGGCTGCTCTCGCCCATCTCACGCCCTCCTTCTCGCTTCTCCGAGCCTGCAGGCGCCCACGCCTCGGGCTTCGAGGCTCTCAGGCTTCAATCTTATGAAGCGGAGGGACTACGCTGCGGTAGACCAGTAAGTGCTCCTGTCCTATTTTGTTCTTGCTTATGCCGCTGATCCTTGACGCTACTCCATTGTGCAATTAGGCTGATGCCCGTGGCGATTAAAAGGAAGGAGGAAGCGGTGGTGCTGCCCGAGACCAATCCGCTTGCTGCGGCCACGTCTCCCTTAGTGGAGAAGGGCAGCTTCAGTGCTCGTGCCTCTCCGGCTCGATCATCCTCGCGAGACCCGGGGGAGCATCCTCAGGAGGAGTCAGCCCCCGTGGTCCCGGTGGCTCCTGATATGTCTCCAATGTATCTATAATTTATGAAGTATTCTTGCTATTATATTATCAACCTTGGATGTTTTATATGCATTTACATGCTATTTTATTTGGATTTTGGGACTAACCTATTAACCTAGAGCCTAGTGCCGCCTCTGCTTTTTTCCTTGTTTTAGAATATCGCAGAAAAGGAAAACCAAACGGAGTCCAATTGACCTGAAACTTGACGGAGCTTATTTTTGGACCAGAAGAAGGCCATGGGGTAAAATAATTGGGCCAGAAGAGTCCTGGGCTGCCCACGAGGGTGGGAGGTGCGCCCACCCCCTGGGCGTGCCCCCTACCTCGTGGACAGCCCGGAGACCCCCCTGACTTGTTCTTGATGCCAAAACCTCTTATATATACAGAAACCTCCAGAAATTAAACTAGATCGGAAGTTCCGCCGCCGCAAGCCTTTGTAGCCACGAGAAATCACTCTAGGCCCTCTCCGGCACCCTGCCGGTGGGGGTCATCATCACCGGAGGGCATGGAGGAGGATCCCAGAAGGGCCACCATCACCATGAAGGCCGAGGACCAGAGGGAGAACCTCTCCCCATCCAGGGGGGGGCCATGGAGGAGGAAGCACGAGGGGGAGAACCTCTCCTCTTCTCTCTCGGTGGCACCGGAGTGCCATCGGGAGGGGAATCATCGCCGTGGTGATCGTCTTCATCAACATCACCATCATCATCACCATCCTCATCTCTTTTACGCGGTCCACTCTCCCGCACCCCGCTGTAATGCCTACTTGAACATGGTGCTTTATGCCACATATAATGATCCAATGATGTGTTGCCATCCTATGATGTTTTGAGTAGATATCCATTGTCTTTGGGTTGATTGATGATCTAAATTAGTACAAGTTGTATGTTTTATTTTGGTGCTGTCCTATGGTGCCCTTCGTGTCACGCAAGCGTGAGGGATTCCCGCTATAGGGTGTTGCAATACGTTCATGATTCGCGTATAATGGGTTGGTGAGTGACTGAAACACAAACCCAGGTAAGGGTGTTGTTGCGTATGGGAATAAAGAGGACTTGATGCTTTAATGCTATGGTTGGGTTTTACCTTAATGATCTTTAGTAGTTGCAGATGCTTCCTAGAGTTCCAATCATAAGTGCATATGATCCAAGTAGAGAAAGTATGTTAGCTTATGCCTCTCCCTCATATGAAATTGCAATGACGACTACCGGTCTTGTTAACAATTGCCTAGGACAATTCCGCACACTGATCCATCATTGTTCCACACTCGCGACTTATAATATTTAGTAATATATTCTAACTTTATGATAACAGCACCTACTTTTATATTTTAGCTCTCCGATATCATACAAAGTTATCCTCTTCATACCCACAACGTAGTTTTATTTCTCGCTTCTAGTTGGAAGCAAACGTTAGGTGCGTAGAGTCATATCGATTGGCGTATAGGGCTTGAGAGAATATTGATCTTACCTTTAGCTCCTTGTGGGTTCGACACTCCATACTTATCACTTCCACCTTTGGAAATTGCTACGATGATTCCCTTCACTTGGGGATTATCAAGCTCTTTCTGGCGCCCGCTTGCGGGGAGCAATAGCGTGATGTTGATATTCTCGTGTGTGCTTGTTAGTTTTATTCACTAAGTAGATTTTTTTCCCTTTTTGTTTCTGTTTAGTTGTGGGTGAAATATAAAATAATTAAAAGAATGAAAATACAAAAAAATTACTTGCCTCTCATGCCTAAAAAGTTAAGAGAAGTGATTGGAAAGTTATGCATTGAAGAAGCGAGGGTCGACCTTGAGCACTTGTGTTCATGCTCATGGAAATAATGTATAATTTTTCATGGAAGTTTCTATGTAAATAATTATCCCCTTTTGTATATCCTTTGTAATATAAAAGTAATGTGCCAAGCTTTGGTTTTAGGATGATTAGCTTGCTTGTTTACTATGTGCAGAACAAAAACAGAAACTTTGGCTGTAGCGCGTGATTTTACCTTTTTTACTGGAAAGTAAACTGGGTCTGAAACTTTTTTCAAATTACTTCTGTACAAAATTTTCAAATTTTCAAATTTATTTCATAAGTTTTGGAGTTACAGAAGTTTACTAAACCTCCATATTACTACAGACTGTCCTGTTTTAGACAGATTCTGTTTTCTATGTGTTGATCGCTTATTTTGACGAATCTATGGGTAGTATCGGGGGGTATGAACCATGGTGAAGTTTGAATACAGTAGATATAGCTCTAATATGAAATTGGAATGAGTTTGAAACAGTACCTAAAGGTAGTGATTTGCTTTATTATACTAACGGATCTCACAAAGCTTTTGTTAAGTTTTTGTGGATGAAGTGTTCGAAGAACGAGAAGTTACCGATGTGAGAAGAATAAAGAGAGGAAAGAGTTGGAGCTTGGGGATTCCCAAGGCACCTCAAGTAAATATTTCACGGATACTCAAGCATCTAAGCTTGGGGATGCCCCGGTTGGCATCCCATCTTTCTTCTTCAACAATTATCGGTATACCTCGGTTTTTGTTTTGTTTACATGATTTGTGTCCCTTGTGTTTTCCTTTTTCTTTAAAGACCACGCTAGTATGAGATATCTCTTCATCGATTTATAGAATGATCCATGTGCTTCACTTATATATTTTGAGTATGACCTTATAGAATGCTTCTTGCACTTCACTTAAATCTTTTGAGTATGGTTTTATAGAATGCTTCGTGTGCTTCACTTATATATTTTGACCTTGGATATTGGTTAGTTTATATTAATTGTAGAATGCTCCATGAACTTCACTTATATATTTTGGAGTATGAATAATACTATCATCTAAAGCGGGTCTGGAAGAGTGTCAACTTTAGGAACTAGTGATCCCGCTATTCCTAATGAGAAGAATTTTGCTTATGTGGAGAGTAGAAAATTTTCTATGCTTGTAGATCATGAAAAGAATGCTTTATGTGAGGGTTATATTTTTGAATTCATTCATGATGCTACTGAAAATTATTATGAGGGAGGAATATATGCTTGTAGGAGTTGCAATAATATCAAGTTTCCTCTCTATGTGCTTAAAGTTTTGAAGTTATACTTGGTTTGCCTTCCTATGCTCGTTGATTCTTGTCCCTATAAATTATGTGTTCACAAAATCCCTAGGAATAGGAAGTTGGTTATATTCAAATGCTCTAGACATATTCTTCATGATGCTCTCTTTATGTTTCAATTCCGAACTTTTATGTGAGCATCATTGAAATCATCATGCCTAGCTAAAAGGCATTAAGGAAAAGCGCTTGTTGGGAGACAACCCAATATTTACCCTTACTGTTTTTGTGTGTTTACATGATTAAGCTACTGTAGTACATGTTTTATAGCTTTTGTTTCAATAAAGTGCCAAGTAAGAACTTTGGGAAGACTTGGGTGAAAGTTAATGTGATCTTGCTGTAAAAAACAGAAACTTTGTGCTCACGAGATTAGCTACCATTTTTTAAAGAAGAGTGCTTTTGAGTTGATTATTTTTGAATAAGATTAATAGACAAATTCGTCACGTCCACCAGTTTATTTCATAATTTTTGGAGTAGCAGAAATATGGTTGTTGTTCAGATCATTACAGACTGTTCTGTTTCTGACAGATTCTGTTTTCATTGCATAGTTTGCTTGTTTTCTAGTTTCTATGGCTTATATTTCTCAATATAAATTCTAGAAATGATATGGTATATTAGACATTGTGCAGCAACAATTATGAACCTTGTCTTTGGCAGAACCATAGTGAAATGTTTACTCTCTATCATACTAACCTATCTCACGAAGTTTCGTCAAGTTTTGTGTGATTGAAGTTTTCAAGCTTTGGGTGAGATATCGATATGAGGAGAATAAGGAGTGGAAAGACTCTAAGCTTGGGGATGCTGAAGGCACCCCAAGGTAATATTCAAGGAAGACTCAAGCGCCTAAGCTTGGAGATGCCCCGGAAGGCATCCCCTCTTTCGTCTTCGAAACTATGGGTATACCTTACTCGGAGCTATATTTTTATTCGTCACATGATATGTGTTTTGCTTGGTGTGTATTTTAAATTTTACTTGCTGTTTGAATAAAATCATTGGATCTGAAATCTTGAATGAAAAAGAATCCTCCCATGGCTAGTTAATTATTTGACTACTGAATGTCCTTCACTTATATCTTTTTGGAGTAGTTTGTCATTTACTCACGTGCTTTACGTATATCCTATGAGTAAATGGTTGAATGAATTGAATGTCATAAATCTGAATTTATATATGTTTCATATGCTTATAACATGGGGAGTAATGACTTCACACATAATAAGTATAGGTAGTAAACTTATTGAAAGTTAGCAAACGTAGAATTGGTCACTTGAACAATTCATGAAAGAATATTGAAGGAAGAGAGATTTCACATATAAATATACTATCTTGGACATCTTTTGTAATTGTGAGCACTCATTTAAATATGACATGCTAAAAGGTTGATGTTGGACAAGGAAGACAACGTAATGGGTTATGTTTTCTTATACCCGAAATAAAGTATATTGTCTTGGATCATCGAACATGTTGAGCTTGCCTTCCCCCCTCATGCTAGCCAAATTCTTTGCACCAAGTAGAGATACTACTTGTGCTTCCGAATATCCTTAAACCCAGTTTTGCCATTAGAGTCCACCATATCTACCTATGGATTGAGTAAGATCCTTCAAGTAAGTTGTCATCGGTGCATGCAATAAAAATTGCCCTCTAAATATGTATGATCTATTAATGTGGAGAAAATAAGCTTTATACGATCTTGTGATGTGGAAGAAATAAAAGCGACGGACTGCATAATAAAGGTCCATATCACAAGTGGAAATATAAAGTGATGTTCTTTTGCATTAAGATTTTGTCCATCCCACCATAAAAGCGCATGACAACCTCTGCTTCCCTCTACGAAGGACCTATCTTTTACTTTTATCTTCTACCTTATGCAAGAGTCATGGTAATCTTCACCTTTCCTTTTTACATTTTATCCTTTGGCAAGCACATTGTGTTGGAAAGATCCCGATATATATATCCAATTGGATGTAAGTTATCATGAACTATTATTGTTGACATTACCCTTGAGGTAAAAGGTTGGGAGGCGAATCTATAAGCCCCTATATTTCTCTGTGTCCGATTAAAACTTTGAACCCATAAATATCACGTGAGTGTTAGCAACTGTGAAAGATTAAATGATAGTTGAGTATGTGGAGTTTGATAAATCAAAGCTCTGACATAGACCCTTCCTAAAAATAAGATGAGTTGCAATTGTTTGATGATTGAGAATATAGTTTGTTAGTTTCAAGAAAGTTTATGATCTATACTTTAACACGTGAATAGCTTGTTGCTTGATCATGAAAAGTTTTATGAAGATGAGCTAATAATATGACATATAATGATGCTAGAAAAAGTGATTGGAACTATCATTGATCAAACTAGTGCACTTGCTAGCATTCACACTTCATAAATTATTTCTTTTATCATTTACCTACTCGAGGACGAGCAGGAATTAAGCTTGGGGATGCTGATATGTCTCCAACGTATCTATAATTGATGAAGTATTCATGCTATTATATTATCAACCTTGGATGTTTTATATGCATTTATATGCTATTTTATTTGGTTTTTGGGACTAACCTATTAACCTAGGGCCCAATGTCAGTTCCTGTTTTTCCCTTGTTTTAGTATATCGCAGAAAAGGAAAACCAAACGGAGTCCAATTGACCTGAAACTTGACGGAGCTTATTTTTGGACCAGAAGAAGGCCATGGGGTAAAAGAGTTGGGCCAGAAGAGTCCCGGGCTGCCCACGAGAGTGGGAGGCACGCCCACCCCCCTGGGCGCACCCCCCTACCTCGTGGACAGCCCGGAGACCCCCCTGACTTGTTCTCGACACCAAAACCTCTTATATATACAGAAACCTCCAGAAATTAACCTAGATCAGAAGTTCCACCGCCACAAGCCTTTGTAGCCACGAGAAATCAATCTAGGCCCTCTCCGGCACCCTGCCGGAGCGGCAATCATCACCGGAGGGCATGGAGGAGGATCCCGGAAGGGCCATCATCACCATGAAGGCCAAGGACCAGAGGGAGAACCTCTCCCCATCCAGGGGGAGGCCATGGAGGAGGAAGCACGAGGGGGAGAGCCTCTCCTCCTCTCTCTCGGTGGCACCGGAGTGCCATCAGGAGGGGAATCATCGCCGCGGTGATCGTCTTCATCAACATCACCATCATCATCACCATTCTCATCTCTTTTACGTGGTCCACTCTCCCGCACCCCGCTGTAATCCCTACTTGAACATGGTGCTTTATGCCACATATTATGATCCAATGATGTGTTGCCATCCTATGATGTTTTGAGTAGATATCCTTTGTCTTTGGGTTGATTGATGATCCAGATTGGTACGAGTTGTATGTTTTATTTTGGTGCTGTCCTATGGTGCCCTCCGTGTCGCACAAGCGTGGGGTATTCCCGCTGTAAGGTGTTGCAATACGTTCATGATTCGCTTATAGTGGGTTGGTGAGTGACTGAAACACAAACCCTAGTTAGGGGGTTGTTGCGTATGGGAATAAAGAGGACTTGATGCTTTAATGCTATGGTTGGGTTTTACCTTAATGATCTTTAGTAGTTGCGGATGCTTGCTAGTGTTCCAATAATAAGTGCATATGATCCAAGTAGAGAAAGTATGTTAGCTTATGCCTCTCCCTCATATGAAATTGCAATGACGACTACCGGTCTTATTAACAATTGCCTAGGACAATTCCGCACACCGATCCATCATTATTCCACACTCGCTACTTATAATATTTAGTAATATATTCTAACTTTATGATAAAAGCACATACTTTTATATTTTAGCTCTCCGATATCATACAAAGTTATCCTCTTCATACCCACAACGTAGTTTTATTTCTCGTTTCTAGTTGGAAGCAAACATTCGTGTAATGAGAGTCGACGCTGGAAGATAGGGCTTGAGAGAATACTGATCTTACCTTTAGCTCCTTGTGGGTTCGACACTCCATACTTATCACTTCCACCTTTGGAAATTGCTACGATGATTCCCTTCACTTGGGGATTATCAGCTCCGGAGGCGCCGGTGTCCGGTTCGGCTGCTGAGGTCCCCAAAGCTCAGGAGCCCCCAGTCTCTCAGGCTATGGTGACGATGCCGCCTCCTTCTCCCCGCCGCACCGCTGGTTCCCAGTCCTTTCGCCTCCTCGACATCTTGGAGCGCCGCTTTTTCGAGACGACCTACCGCGAGAAGAACTTTCAGGTTCCACCCCACCGGTAGCCGGGCGCTCGAGCTGGTCTCTCGGGCCGGGTTTATTCTCGATGTGTCCGCTCGGGCGGCGCCGAGCCAAGCCGCGGCGACCTCCGAGAAGGAGAAGTGTGCCGCCGCTTGCAAATGGGCCGCCGTGAGGCAAATGCCAAGGATGTCCAGCCGCCTGTGATTGCCGCCGCGCCGGAGGCCGAGCTGAAGACCCTGTGCAACGAGCGTGCGGAAGAAACCCGTAGCCGCAAGGCGGAGGAGGAGAAGATGAAGGCCAGGGAGGACGCCTTCAAGGGTCACGACGCTGAGCTGTAGGAGTCGGTGAAAGCGCAGGCCGCAGTAACGAGCCATCAAGAAGCCGGAGCAGTAAGGTGGAGGCGGAGAAGGCCGATCTTGTCGCCAAGGCGAAGTTCCTGGCTGAGGACCGCGCGGCCTTCGCACTCCTCAAGGTGAGGTCTCGGACGGTCCGCAGTCACTTCTACGAGAAGGGCTTGGAGGAGCCCGGGCCGTCACGCCAAAGAACGAGGGGCCCCGCCCACTACTTCCCTATCTCGTTGATGCACTTGAGGACGCTGTGAGCGGTATCGCACCATGGCAGAGGGGGAAGCCCGCGTTCTTTCCTCTACCGCATTAACGCGTGTCTTCTGCAACCTCCATCCTCGCGATCCCGCCGCCTCGCCTTTGGACGAGCTGCCGAGCTCTGGGATCGTAAGGCACTGGCCAGCCGCCGCTGCAGCCGTGAAGAGCTGTGGAGGCCTTTGCCGAGAAGTTCCAAGGCTTTTCGCCTCGCGCTTCTTGGCTGGCGGCGCTGCTGATCTTGCCACTCCAGCAGGCGGTGCAGGTGAAGGCGACGCCACCAAGGAAGGAGCATCCCTTGCGGGCAACGGCGGTGTCTGTGGATGACTAGCTTGCGGTTCTTTTCATGTTTAAACTCCTGCAACATGTATCGTGCCTCGTGGAGGCGTTTAAACTTGCGTTTGGTGTTGCAGAACAATATGATTTGTAATATTTGCTTTGAGATTTTGCAATTTCCTTCCCATTTGCTTTACATTCTACGTCGGCAGAGCCCAAGCCCGCGCATACCTCAGCCATCGTTGGGTCGTCCGGATCACCAGGACGAGACCAAGGAGTGAGGGGCTACGTGGCTAGTTAGGCTCCTGAGTCGCGATCCTCAGGAGTCCCCCTTGACGCGCAAACAGCTTACGGAAATGAGATGCGGGGCTAGGTCTAGTGTTCTGCATCGGCAGGGCCCGACCCCGCGCATACCTCAGCCATTGTTGGGTCATCCGGATCACCAGGACGAGACCAAGGAGTGAGGGGCTACGTGGCCAGTTCGGCTCCTAAGTCGCGATGCTCAGGAGTCCCCATTGATGCCCAAACGACCTTCCTACCTTTGCCCTCGCCGAGGCTCGGCTCGGGAGGGGCGCGCGACGACCAGGTCCGAGGGACCTAGCTGGGTGGCGTACGCTTGGGGGTGACTCGAGCGTAGCCCCCTTGCGCGACTCTCCTGAGGGGAGGTGTTGCGATGGGGCCAGACACTGAGCTCAAGGGCTCCCTGAGGTTGATACGGCCGTGAGGCCACCCTCAGTTGTTTATCACCAAAGCGGAGCATAGCGCTTCAGATTTCAGAGCATGGGCATAGCCGCTCCTCGGCAGTGTCGATGGCCAAGACGTAAGCATGGTGCTTCCATCGTATGTGGGAAGGGACTCCCCATCGCTGGAGAGCCCCCGGCATGTACAGCCCCGCCGACCCGTGGCTTGCTGCACGATGTACTAGACGAGGTGTGTCTAGGCACTCGTGAGCCAGCGCGGGACTCACGAGGCCCTACCTCAAGGCGGGTTGCACCTGGTCTTGGTTCTTGGTGGCTGTGGTGGTCCTGCGAGATGGTTAGAGAACCTGTGCCGAACGAATATCCTGAGGCTATCACATGAGAAGGCCAAGCACCAATGATCCCATGAGGTGACGTGAACGGGGCCGGCCCGCCAAACAGAGCTCAGCCGTTGGATTTATCGATGCGGTGGGGACGGGCCCGAGCACAGACGTCGTGCCTAGCCTCCGTATGCGAAGGATCCTGAAGAAAGACGCTCGGCGTGCGGCTCCCATGTGGGTGACAATCAAGCATGTGATAACCATAGATATATTACGCATGGAAAGCGAACTAGCTTAGATAAATGCAAGAACGATACATGCCACTAGGCTGCACCCGAGCGGCTTGGGGATGATGCAGCCCTAGGGGCACCCCCAACAGAGTAAGATAAAGGCATAAAAGGATACATGTCACAGGGACAGACCCACACGGCCTGGGAATGATGCAAACGGAGGGGTGCTCCCAGCTAAATAAATTGGAAAATGTCACCTGGTTCCGTTGTCGAAGGGGTGTTGGGGCAGCTGAAGATGCGTGGTGAAGGGCTTGCTCCTCACGAGCCACCGGGGCCCTGAGTCTCGGGAGGCTCTAGGGTTCTAGGTGCTTCCTTGAGGACCGTGTCCATCTCCGCCAGGACTGCGTGATGCCTGACCTCCTGAGCCGCCAAGATGCTCCACAGGTTGCGCTGGAAGGCAGCCGCCATGCTCGGCAGGCCGAATGGCATGCGAACATAGCTGTGAGGTGGGCCCTCGCAGCATCCCACGCACGAAGGCCAGAAGAGCTCCTAAGATGCGGCTCTGTTGAGCCCTGGGATGTCGACGCAGACGCGCAGCCCGCTATCCTCGCCTGGATGAGGAGCCGTGCCAGGTGAGCGGCGGTCACCGTGCATGGCTCTTGCATTCTGCAGTTCCTGAGTGGTCTTGGCAATGAATTCCTGATCGCTGGGCGCTCCTCGTCCGGTGTCCTCCTAGGAGAAACGCGCTGCGAAGCACGCCTCCACGTGGTGCCCGAGTGACTCCCTCGTGATGTCGGCAAGGTCTGAGGCCCTCCAAAAGAGAGCCCCCGAGCCCTGCCCGAGGAGGGCACCGGGCGCGCCTTCCTATGCGAGGGAGGGAGGCACCCCAGGAGCGGGCGCCGACCCTGACGTGGCTCCACTTGAGGTGCTACTCCCCTGAGGCCCTGTGCGTAGTAGCTACTTCTTGTTCTTGGGACGACCTCAGGAGGGTACTGCGTTGCATTGTTGTCGGGGTCTTCGATTGATGCTGCTTGGAAGGCATGCTCGAGGGAGCACACCGCATCTCTTTCTTCGTAGGGGGCTGTGATGATCCCGCCGCTTCCTGGCATCTTGAGGATGTTGTAGCCATTGTGTGTCACTGCCATGAACTTGGCCAGGGCCGGATACCCGAGGATGGAGTTGTACGGCAGACGGATGTGGGCGACTTCGAAGTCGATGATCTCGGTGCGGTAGTTGTCGCGATGTCCGAAGGTGATAGGGAGGCGGACCTGCCCTATCGGGGTGGTGGAGCCGTCGGTTACTCTTGAGAAAGGCTTGGTAGGCTGAAGCTGATCGTATGGCACTTGGAGGCTGTCAAATGTCTCGACGGACAGGACGTTAAGCCATGCGCCGCTGTCGATGAGGGTCTTGGTGACTTGCACATTGCTGATGACGGGTGAGCAAAGCATCGGGAGGGCGCCAGCGGTGGCTGCGCACTTGAGTTGGTCTGCCGAGCCGAAAGTGATGGCACACTTGGACCACCTAAGCGGGCATGTGGCCTTGAGCCTGGGGAGGACTGCGTTCACCTCGCGAGCAAACTGTTTGAAGATACGCTGAGAGGTCAGCTGAGCCCGCCCAAGATGCAAGCAATAGCACGCGGTTCCCTGTAGCCACCAGCCCCCGCCCCGATGGTGGTCGTCGTTCCTTCTTGGCGGTGGCGGCGGCGGCGGGAAGGCCAAGATGCCACTGGGCGGTCTCGCGAGGCCGATCCCTCCATGCGCCCTCACGAGGCTGGTCCCCTGCCAATGATTCGCTGCCGGTCGCGCCACTCTCGGCGAGGGCCACGATCATCCCAAAGATCCTCCGCCATCGCCCTCCTTCCTCGGCCAGTAGCTCCCGTCGTTGCACTCGGGCGCCGACCGAGGCGCTCATTCCGAATGGTCCTGAGCTCTTGACAGTCATTACTGTTGTGGCTATGGACGTTGTGGAAGGCGCAGAACGGACGGCTGCTCTTGGACCACTTGGGAATGTCCCGTCCATGCTTCGTCTCCGGCTCCGCTGCAAGCACGGCCACCCCCTTGTGCTTCACGTCCTTGGCCTTGCCCTTCTTCTCCTCAGGGTTGGCCGCCGGGAGTTCAAGGAGGGAAAGGCGTCCTTCCTCAGCTCTTGCGCACTTGGTCGCCAGGTTGAACAGCTCCAAGGTCGTGCACAACGCCCCGTGGATGGCGAGCTCCTCCTTCATCTTGACATCGCGGACGCCATCAGAAAACGCGGAGATGATGGCCTCGTCCGTCACCTTGGGGATCTTGAGGCGAACGTTGTTGAAGCGCTGGATGTACTTTTGCAGGGTCTCTCCTGGCTGCTGCTTGATGCGGCACAGGTCACCCATGGCCGGAGGGCGGTCGCGAGTGCCCTGGAAGTTGGCGACAAAGCAGTCGCGCATCTCGTTCCAGGAGGAGATCGAACCCGAGGGCAGGTTCAGGAGCCACGAACGAGCGCCATCCATGAGAGCCATGGGGAACCAGTTCGCCATGACTTTTCTGTCGCCGTTGGTCAGCCTCGATGCTCAGCTCGTATAGCTGCAGGAACTCCACGGGGTCGGGGGTGCCGTCATAGCGAGGAGGCAGGTCTGGCTTGAACTTGCCCGACCATGCGACGCCACACAGCTCAGGAGTGAAGGCGCGCCAGCCCACGGTGGCCACCTGGACCCTTTGCTATTGCGGAGCTTGCCTTTGATGACCACGCACCGCCACCGCAGGCGGCGCACGGTCTTGTCGTAGTGGTGCTGGGAGCGCAGGAGCGTTCTCTTGCGGACGAGGAACTTTTTGGCAGCTTCCTTCTTCTCGGCAGGGCGCTTTGCCATGGGTCACGCTGGGCGCGACGCCTTGGCGCCAGGACGCCGTCTTGGTGCAGAGGCGGTGGAGGCGCTCCGTGCGCCACGCCGCCTCAGAAGGCGGAGAGGGCGAGGCAGCCAGAGAGATGGCGTTAGGGGAGCCCGCGGCGCCTGATGAGCTTCAGCGATGCGGGTCCAGCCAGTCCCTCGTGAGAGGTCGCCGACGGCAGGTAGAGCAGGAGCTCGCGCGGGCGAGCAGCGCGCTTGCGCGTCGCGTGGAGCGCGGCAGCGTAGACGACGAAGTTGGCGGTCAAGTCAAGAACGGAGTGGCGGTGCGGCCCCGCCGCACCGAGGGTTGCAGCGAGATGCTTGCTGCCGCTTTCCTGCTGTGGATGGTGGCGGCGTTGGTGGAAGGTGACGGAGAACAACGGGGAGGCCCGCCGAAAGGAGCGGTCTGAGCAACGAGCGCGGCCCGACGCTTATCATGGGCTTGACGAGCGTCCTCCATGGAGACGACGAAGCGACGGGACGCGGATCGGCGGGAAGAAAGCTTCAGCGCACCCCTACCTAGCGCGCCAAATGTCGGATTTCGGGTTCCGGCAAAACCCTTGAGATTCGAACACTGGGGTGCGCACGTAGATCTCTTCCTGCCTAATCACGCCCTCAGCCTCACCATGTCTCAAAGCCTAGCTCATTTAACCCGCAACACAAGAGACACGAGATTTATCTTTGGTTCGCCAACTGCCAGGGTGTAATACCCTACTCCAGGTGTGGTGTGGTGGATTGCCTCTGGGCCGATGATGAACAAGACAAGGGGAAGAACAGCTTCCCGAGGAGAGGTGTCCTTGTGCTTGGTGAACTTGTGTGGGTGAGGATGGATCTAGTCCAAGATGAGATGATCCGTGAATCACCCCTCGGCCGAGTTGCCTCCTACTGTGGTGGCTAGTCCTATTTATAGAGGCCTAGTCCTCTCCCCAAATATTGAGTGGGAAGGGAGCCAACAACGGCCAAATTTGAAGGGAGACAACTAGTACAAGTATCCTGACTAAAGGTGGTCTTCGCCTGCCAAAGGCTCTGGTGGTGACGCCATCTTGGGCTCCACGGTGACCTCCGTCCTGCCGTCCTGCTGGTCTTGATCTCGCTGCACCGATATGGAATCCTTTGCCTGATGCCTCGGGACTCCTCGCCTGCGCTTGCCCCCTTTGGCACAAAAGAGGAAATGGGGACATCAAGACGATCGGCGCCTCACCGTTCCGGGGCCGTCATGGCTTGCGTCACTGGAACCTCGCGAGATGTCCCTTGCCTTGTTGTCTCCGCCCCTCGTGAGCCAACCTGGCGAGGCCGCTCCCGAGGAGGTCTTGTGTCGTCTGCCTCGCGAGGCTTGGCCCCTCGCGAGGGTCTTGAGTGTTTGCTGGTGAAGATAGGCCGTATAGGGCCGCTGGGAGAGCCACGCCATGGGCCGCAGGCAGGCAAGTCTAGGGACCCCCATTCCCAGGACGCTGACAGTCGCCAAGCCAGGGCAGGTCACTAGTGAGTCGCCAAGTCAGGCCGGGTCATATTCAGGCCGGGTTATACCGCGGGGTGTATCCCCGACATTAGCCCCCAGTTTAATTTGGATTTATCCATGTTAAACAGATCCTGCAAAATAAACACAAGAACAGATTTGATAGGTTGTGCTCCGGGTCAAACATTCTTCTGAGTGGCCTCATGTTCATCCTTAAGTCCTTGTCATTTCCTTCTCCTGGAAAGTCCGGGTCAATAGGCCAGCTTCATAGTCAATTTTCTTGTAGAGAAATATTGTGAAAAACAATCCATTTGAGTTGGCCTCCAATGCTCTGGCTTGACAAAAATATTGGTCTTCAAATATTCATCTGATGTTTAGCCGGTTCGAAGATGTAGACCTTGCCGAGTTATGATTGCCAAAATTGTCGGGTTATAAAAATTGATGTTTCCGGGTCATGATTGTTATAGACGCCATGTCATGATTGTTGCTGACGCCGAGTCAATCTTATGGCGAGTAGGTTCTTGCTTTTGTAAATATAGCTTCCAGTCGTTGAATCGGCTCTCCAAGCCTTTCTATGAATAGTTTGGAGGAAATAAACTTTGCAAATTCCTCCAATAAAACTATGATACCTGATTTGCTCAAAATTGAGAATTTGAAGATGTTCCTCCCTTATATGCACATCACATGTAGCCCCCTAGTCTTAAGAGGAGAACATAGTGATAGCTTAAGACTTGCTTTAATATAAATGCTGCAACTTTGGAGAAATCTGGGTTGTTCATGTAAGTCGCAAATCATAAATCAACATTTTGTACTTCCTGCTGTAGCCCCCAAGTGCCGGGTCATTATGCAATAATGAGCAGGGACTTGGTAGATCTGATTATGTAGACTTTGAGCGATGAATGTGTAGCCCCCAAGGGCTGACTCAAGAAGATAATCTTGAGTTGGGACTTTACATGTACTTCATTGAAAATAACATCATATGATGTAGCCCCCAAGTTTCGGGTTACCTTTGATATAATGGATTAAGGCTTGTGTACTTTGAATTTTTGACAGGAGAAATTAGTAGCCCCCCAAGGCCCGGCTCATCACTATGTGGTGGGTCAGGTCTTCAATGAGGCAATATAAAAATGACCTTGCATTAGCCCCCATGTGCCGGGTTGTATGCCTGCAACGACTTGGGACTATTCCTTCCATTGTAGAATAAATCATATCCACCGTCTGGACGATATTGCTAAATTCTTTGCATATCAATATTGAACCATGCTCTCTGTTGGTATTTTTGGATGAAGGAGTAATAGCCATTGCTCTGAAGGGGCCTTCAAAAAACCTCAATCATCCAATATTGGTTATGATAACCATAATGAAATTCCAGCCATGTTTGGCTATTAAAAATTGGAATAATATAACCCAATATGAAAACCTCAATTCTTCAATACTGGTTATGACAACTGTCGGTGTCAAAACCGGCGGATCTCGGGTAGGGGGTCCCGAACTGTGCGTCTAGGCGGATGGTAACAGGAGACAAGGGACACAATGTTTTTACCCAGGTTCGGGCCCTCTCGATGGAGGTAAAACCCTACCTCGCTTGATTAATATTGATGATATGGGGAGTACAAGAGTAGATCTACCACGAGATCAAGGAGGCTAAACCCTAGAAGCTAGCCTATGGTATGATTGTTGATGATGAAGTTGTTGTCCTACGGACTAAAACCCTCTGGTTTATATAGACACCGGATAGGTTAGGGATACACAGAGTCGGTTACAATGGTAGGAGATCTACATATACGTATAGCCAAGCTTGCCATCCACGCTGGAAAGTCCCATTCGGACACGGGACGAAGTCTTCAATCTTGTATCTTCATAGTCTTGGATTCCGGCCGTGACGATAGTCCGGCTATCCGGACACCCCTAGTCCGGGACTCCTCGGTGAGTCTCCCTGAACTAGGCTTCAATGACGCATTTAGTCCGCGCGCATATTGTCTTCTTGATTGCAAGGCGGGTTCCTCCTCCGAATACCTCATAGAAGGTTTTGAACACAAGGATAGTGTCCGCTCGCAAAACAAGTTCCACATAACATCGTAGAGAGAATAATTTTTGCACAGATCTGCTGACGTATTCCGCGGTGTGACATCACACCACGGCCAGGCCTTTATATGAATCGTTTTTTTACTGTTCCACCTCAGCGTGTTTAGCGAGGCAATTTCCTTGGCACGTCTCATCAAAGCATAGATCGTGCTCCCTTATTCTGGGATTCTCGTCAATACGGACGTGGGTAACCCATCCGCGCCATTGATTACGGTAGCTTGGGGAATAAGGGAGTTTTACCAGTGGTGGGGATGCATAGCCGTCCATCCATATAAGGGGATAAGGATCCACCCTTTTTCACCCCACGCCTTTCTTCCTCCTTTGCTTATCCATTTCAACAGACTTTCGAGCTCCAAATACCAAGTCCGCGACATCCCACCTCAACCTTTCTCCAACCATGTCGAGGCGGGAGGCAGGTGGATGGCCTCCTCCGTCAAGGAAGGGCACATCACCAAGTCATGCGGGAGGCCTGGATACTTGTCCCAAACATCACAGACACTGCCGCCCAAGCGGGCAGCTCATTCCAACCCCTGCCCCATGAGAGGGTAGTGTTTCTACCCCACTTCCTCCATGGACTAGGGTTTTCCACTTCACCCTTTCGTCCAGGGGCTCATGTTCTACTACGGCCCGACTTCCACGATCTGGCCTCAATTTCATCCTCAACATTTCGCGTTATAAATGCGTGTGTGAGGCCTTCCTATGCATCCAGCCCCACTTGACTTATGGTGAAGACCTTCAATGTCCGGCCGAAGGTAGTGGGCGGCCGCCAAGCGGAGTCTTGAGGCGCCATGGTTGGCAAGATGGCCAAGGTCCTATGGCTCGAGGGCGCTTTGTGGAGACAGTAAAGGGGTGGCAATCGGGTGGTTCTATACCACCGAGCCACGCGACCACTGGGAATGGGCGGCGGCCCTAATTCAGATCTGGCTTCCCCACATGGCTCGTCATGGAAAGAAAGCGGGCACGGCGTGGGGGATTCGAGAAGAGCTATCAGGACACCGTGACATGCGTCCAAAACCTCGTGGACAAGAATCTCAAGCTTGTCGACGTAATCCGTGTGATGCTCATCCACCGGATTCTCCCTACCAACGACGGGCCTTTAATTTGTGGGAGTTCGATCCGCACGACCTGAACCTTGAGCCGCTCTTCGACACTACATACGAAGATGCCTAGAAGGTGTTGTTCAAGGGCTGAAGCCCCAACATCCGCTACCAAAGATTATGGGTACAATGCAAGACGGCGCCCAGCCGGCGAGGTGTTATTTTACCCTTTACGGGACTCTTTTTTCATAGATTGACTCTATGCGGGATCTAAAACTCCTAATTTTTGACAGATCGGTGAAGACGGCGAGCAGATTAATCGTCCGGCCTTTGCCGAAGATCCGGAGGACGCCTTGATTGACGGGTTGTTGGCTCCGGCGCCTCATGTGGTGCCGGAGAAGAAGGCCAAGAAGGAGGCCACGGGAACTCGAAGGAGTTCCCGGCGCCAATCTTTGTCGAGTTCTCAGCGTAATCTTCTCCTGAGGATGAGGAGGAAGAAGAAGAAGCTCCTCCTCCAGTGAGGGAGGAGAAGAAAAGGAAGGCCGCCCCAACGGGGCAGGCCGGAGGGTCCAAGAAGGGAAGAACCCTTCCTCCGGACTTCTCCACCAACGTCGGCAACGACGGAGGAGGACTGGCCAACAAGGACCAAGCTCTGGCGAGATCGTAAGTATCCGGATACCCATGGTTTTCATAATTGTATAGTGTTCTCTAATGTCCGAACAATCATGCAGCCCGCCCAAGGCGAAGCTTGCCAATTCATCAAGCGGGTCCTCGGCTCGTCGGAAATGGAGAGTGCCTCGCTTCGCCGTCCTCCTGCGCCTCACGCCATGGATGACACCGTGGTAAGGGCCCCAAGGAGGGCTTGGTCAAGAGGAGGTAGTGCGAGGCGCCACAAAGGCGACCTTCCAGGACTCCAGCGCCGCTAGGGGCAAGACCCCGAGGGCTCTAAGCCCGACCCTCGTCCGACTCCATGCCGGAACCATCGGCCAGTTCCAAGTCCTGACAATGGATCCTTCGCAAGAAAGGTAAGACGCCGGTGTCCTCCGGCCCAACCGAGGCACGGATAGCTACCGGAGGCGCCAACGGCGCCTCCATCGAGGAGCACCGCACTATTATGAGTGCGGTGATCCGAGACGATTCGATCCGCCAAGAGCGGATCGACCAAGCCTATACCGACCTTCTAACTTGAGCTTTGAGGTAAGTTTAAAACATATAAAAATGTTACCGCATAGACAGTAGCCCCCGATGCTTAGTTCGGTGTTGGAAAGAAAATCCGGACCGAGGATCTAAAAAGATATACGCAGGAGTCTAATATAAGTATGTCAATATGCGAATGCAAAGTTGCCACGACCGCCAGACCTCTACATCTTGGCTAGCAGGTCAATACACTGAGCAGAACCTCGGCGTTTGAGAGAACGAAGCTCGGACAAGCCAAGAAGCAGTTCGAGGACAAGGAAGGTAAGAAATGCCTTTATTAAAGAAATACCTTATAGAAAAGGTTTTGGTTGCAAAAATAACAGAAATAACATGGGTACTGCAGGGCCACTTAACGAGGTGGAGACCACGAGGGAAGCGGTGGCCGTGGCCGGGAACAAAGCTGCAGGCGACCGAGCGAGAGAAAGGGGAGGCGCGGTGGCGGAGGTGCTTGCAAGAGCTCTAGATTCTCGTGAAAAAACACGAGGGTCTGGAGCGTGACTCCAAGACCCGAGAGTCCGAGCTTGCCTCGGCTCTTGAGAGTGCCAAAGCTGCTAAGGCCGAGGCTCAAAAAGCCCTCCAAGAAATCGAAGCACTAAAGAAGATAGCGGCGGGTAAGGCATTCTTTATGCAAAGCAAGAATGTAAAAGTTAATTACCTATTACTTACCCGGATTCGAGCTCTCCAGAGCATTCGCAGATTTGCCTCGTAGTCGTGCGATCTTGCCCGCGTTCTACCGCGCCCAGAGGGAGGAGCTCCACGGAGAAGGTGTTCTGGTCTCAGATGCCGAGGCCGGACATCCGGTGTGCCCCTAAGCCACCAGTGAAGCAGCTGGTCGAGCTCCACAATGTCGGGCGTAACAGGCCATGAGGGCCTTATAGAGCGGTTGTGGCCATTGGAGGCCATGCCCGGAGCTACTTGGCTTGGTGCAATGCGGCTGGTGGATGCCTGTCCGCGGCTTGAAGTTATCAAGCGCCCGTCTGCATTGAAGTGGTCCGTCGGGCACTTGCCCGTGCTAAAGTGCACTGGGGGAAGCTGGATGCGGAGAAGCTTGTGACAGACGGGCCACCGAAGGGCAAGGAGCATCGCACGCCCGAAATGTATTATGAGGGCCTCCTGAAGGGTGCTTGCCGAATAGCGGATGAGTGCTCCAAGGATGTAATTTTTTAATAGACTCGCGTTTTGTTATTCTGTACGCTGAAAACTTGTTCATATGCGCTAAGCAACGTTGTATTAATTTAAAATATTACCATCTGTGCGGTATCAAATTTGAGAGATGGCAAGTCGTTGGCTTCAGCCCCCATGCCACGAGTGCTGGGGTGTTCGAGATAAACTTGAGCGCTCTTGTTCCCATTCTTGGGTCCATCTAGGGAGGCGCTCAACGAACTTGAACAAGGCAACCGGACTTATAATGCTTGAACACTCTCACTTAGCCATAGAATTCTATAATTTTAAATTTCGCTGAAGCCCCTAGTATTCGAAGACCGAGTTCAGGCGCTATCCACGCCTTGGCCGGATAATTCCGGTTCCTCGCTCTAAGCGGCATAAGTCTTTAGGGACCCAAAAACCTCTCGAACAGCGATCGCCCTCGCCTTATCATGACGGGCCGCTTTTGGCTTTCTCCATCGAGGTGCTCGACCCGAATAATCGGGGCACAATCGCGATGGTTCTCCGTGCTACCTTAGCCGATATAGCGAACGTAAGGTACCAAAACACGGAGCCGGGCAAACCCAACTATTGACCCAAGACATGATTAAGAGCCAATTAATATAATGCTATAAGTTCGTGGTGCTGCACTTTTGAAAGTGTTCTGACTTTATCACACCATAATTTTGGGATACTTGAGCCCTCGGTGTGTTGGCTGCACTAAAGTGTACGGTTGCAGATGTCGTGAAATGAACATATGTATATCTATAAAGGAATTAAAGCAATAATAAGCAAGAGCTATGTATTGTTTATTCAAAAAGGTACTGCAATGGAAGCAGGACGATACAAATAGTGCGGTACGCAAGGGATGGGACTATCTAACATGTCCTCCTCGAGGGTAAACTGGGATGGTATGTAAAACAGGCATAATGCTCATAACAGACCACCAGCACTTGACGTGGCCTTCCGCTTCCTGGCTGTTGCATCGTGAGTTCGCGATTCAAGAGCCGGACAGACTGAAGTTCAAGACGGAGTCCCGAAAGTAAAAAAAGAAAAGAAAAAGGGAAAGGAAAAAAGGAATGACACAGACGGCAGCCCTCGGGCAGTCGAGCCGCACTCTTGGCGCAGTTATTGTCTTGCTCCCTCCCCATATGCCCATGGTATCTCCAGAGCGTAATTATGTACGCATAATACTGGGTTCACAATTTTGTGAGGGCTGGGTTGGGGCGGATTGTTACTTGTGCTTGAATCGTGCTGGTCTTGTTGCGAGGTTACTCCGGCGCTGCTTGGCGATGTCCCGGACACTTATTGGCCGGACTCGAGAATTGCCGTGAGAGGCTGTTTGCACCTCCGCCATGAGGGTCAGCCAGATGCTCCTCCGTCCGGAGAGGCGTTCGTGTTTCCATTGACCGTTATTACTCCTCGAGGGCCTGGCATCTTGAGCTTGAGGTATGCGTGAAAAGCGGCACCACATTGAACTTGGCAATGCGGTTCGTCCGGCAAAGGCGTGATAGCCGCCGCGGAATGGGACGATGTCAAGATTAACTCTTCGCTTCGGAAGTTATCCGGAGATCCGAAGACCACTTCGAGTGTAACCGAGCCCTGTATAACCGCCTCTACACTCCGGTATGACGCCTTTAAAGGTCGCTTTGTAGGTTTAATCCTTGAGGGGTCAATGCCCATTTTTGCGACCGATCCCGGGTAAAGCAGGTTTAGTCATGCCGCCGTCATTCATCGAGGACTCTAGTGAGGTGAAATCCGTCGATAATTGGGTCGAGAACCAATGCGGTGAAGCCGCCGTGACGGATGCTAGTGGGTGCTCCTTCGATCGAAGGTGATCGGCAGAAGACCATGGGTTGAACTTTGGGGCGACCGCTCCATCGCATATACGTCCCTTTAGTGCACGCCTTCCGCTCCCTTTTGGGTATGTGGGTTGCATATATCATGTTCACCGTCCGCACTTCTGCGTAGGGAAAACTCTTCTGTCCTTTATTGCTCGGGCGACCGGGCTCTTCCTCGTCATCGCTATATGCGCACCCCTTGTTATTGAGTTCGCACCTAACTTGCTCGCTTGCTTGAACACCCAACAGTCCTTGTTGGTGTGATTGGCTGAGTTTTCGGGGTGCCATGTATCCGCACAAGCGGTCGAGTATTCGGTCCAAGTTGGGCCGGGCCACAGGTATTTCTTTTGAATGGCTTCTTCCATCGACTGGTTTAGAGCCTGAATCCGGTGCATTGACGGCCGTGTCTTGATTATCGCTGCTAATGCGGCGCTTGTTCTTGTTGCGACCCGACCTGCCATTGTTGTCCTTGGTATCCGGACTATCGTGATGTTTGGCCAAGTTGTTGCTTCGAGCTAGCTAGCTATCCCGTCCCGCACAAAAGCGAAGTCATGAGGGTTGTGAGGGCTGCCATAGATTTCGCTTTTCTGTCCTAGGTGCCGGGCAAGCCACTGGTCACGGATGTTATGTTTGAAGGCTGCAAGTGCCTCTCGCATCCGAACAATCAACGATTTGATTTTTCTTTGTTAGAACCGAGTCCGTAATTGTCCGCCGATTCTTTCCGCTGCTGAATTATGTTGCTAAGGTCATCGGCGCTCGGTGGTCGCACATATGTGCCCTGGAAGTTATCAAGGAATGCGGCTTCTGTGTCCTCCCAACAACCAATTGATTCTGGCCGCAAGCTGTTGAGCCAATGCCTAGCTGGTCCTTTAAGCTTCAGGGGAGGTATTTGATGGCATGTAGATCATCACCGCGGGCCATGTGGATATGGAGGAGATAATCCTCGATCCGCACCGCAGATCTGTGGTACCATCGTATGATTCGATGTTTACGGGCTTGAAGCCCTCGGGATTTGATGATCCATTACTTCATCCGTGAAGCATAGTGGGTGTGCGCCTCAGTATTGGGCTATATCACGGCGTAGCTCATATGAGCTTTGTTCATCGTGGTTCGCCCGGCGGTTTTCTTTGTCCGCGCGACGGTAATCATCCCGTGTTGCTAGGTGCCCGCGATCCGTAGATCGATCTTGTATATTTTTCCTTATCCTCCAATATATCTCGCAAGTCCGGCACATTATCCCTTGCCTTGGTACTCTTTGAGCGGCGTCGGGGTGTGGCTTGAGCGGAGGGCCGAGAGGCTTCTCTGTCGCGGCCACGGGGTGGCCGGTCTGCCATGTCGTGCACTGGCGACTTGGGTGCTTCCTCCTCTAGTTGAGGCAACGGCCTGCATTTGGGGTAGCTTTTGGAGGCGTTCGAAGTTCATACTCTTGGCCGCAAGGACTTCAAATTCATCTGTCACCAGCGGTGTCTTGATCAGCTCTAAGTTGTTGCTGCTTTTTCTTGAGGCTGTTTGCCGTGGCTATAAGCCTGCGTTTGAAATGCTCCTGTTCAGCGGGATCCTCAGGCACGACAAATTCGTCGTCGTCGAGGCTTGCCTCATCTTCGGAGGGAGGCGCGTAATTATCGCCCCTCGACCTCTCTCTTTACGCCACACTGCGTCTGCGTGCGGACTCTGCTTCTCCCTCCTCCCGCTACCGAGTCCCGCCGGAGGGGTTCTCTTTCAGACCGTCCGGAGTGCTATTATCTCCGCGCCGAATCACCGCTTTTATTGTGACGGATTTAGAGCGGCGCCGGTAACGCCGGTAACCGCTGTTTCTTGAGGGGTCATCCTCCGCTGTTCCATCGTCGATCCCATCTTTCGGGATGCCCACCATGTATATGTCATATGACGAGGTGGCCTTCCGATTCTCGTGGGCGCTGGGTCTTGGTTGTCTCCGCCGCCGTCCATGCCGCCGATGTCTTCGGAGTCATAGTCAAGCATGTCGGTTAAATCATCGGCCAGTGGCTATAAAGTGGGTGGTGGTGGGTGTTGAATTTCTTCGTCGTCCGCATCCCAACCTTCCTCGTCCGTAATCCGCCAGGCTCCCCGGATAAAGAGAGAGACTTTAGTGAATTCAGGATGTCGCCAAAGGGTGAGTGCCAAAGATGTCATGACGATGAACTCCATGACCGCGCCCAATCGGATTCGATTAGCGGGCGCGGAGGGTTCGTGAGTCCCAGCACCGAGTCGAGGTTTTCGCAAGGACATGGATGGAGTTCGCTCGATCGCCAGAGATTGTAGCCCCCGAGGCGGTGTCCAACCACTCGCCCTCGATCGGGGAATCCGGCCCGGATTAAGGGTCGGAGCGGATACCGGTGCGGCCTCCGTGGCAATCGCTCGGATGCAGAGCGAGATCATGCCCATCGGTGACAAGTGCGGCATCGCTAGGCTGCGGCTCAAATCCGTCGAAGATCAAGTCCCGGATATCGGCCGTATAGTTTAAACTTCCAAATCTGACCTGATGGCAGAGGCGTAGCTTTCAATCTGCTTCCGGATGGCTGCTTAATTGGCCCGCAGCAAAAGCCGCCGAACACGAAGATCTGTCCGGGAGAAAAGTCTCACCTGGACCGCGTCGTGGTTGATGATCGAAGGAGCCATCGGGCCTATCGGTGACGGCTACGTGCAGGGAATTCTCAATGAAAGCACCAATGTCGTGTCAAAACCGGCGGATCTCGGTAGGGGGTCCCGAACTGTGCGCCTAGGCGGATGGTAACAGAGACAAGGGACACAATGTTTTTACCTGTGTTCGGGCCCTCTCGATGGAGGTAAAACCCTACTCCTGCTTGATTAATATTGATGATATGGGTAGTACAAGAGTAGATCTACCATTTAGATCAAGGAGGCTAAACCCTAGAAGCTAGCCTATGGTATGATTGTTGATGATGAAGTTGTTGTCCCACGGAGTAAAACCCTCCGGTTTATATAGACACCGGATAGGTTAGGGTTACATGTAGTCGGTTACAATGGTAGGAGATCTACATATCCAGACGCCAAGCTTGCCTTCCACGCCAAGGAAAGTCCCATCCGGACACGGGACGAAGTCTTCAATCTTGTATCTTCATAGTCTTGGAGTCCGGCCGTGACGATAGTCCGGCTATCCGGACAACCCCTAGTCCGGGACTCCCTCAACAACCATAATGAAAAATCCGGCCATGTTTGGTTATTAAAGATTTGAATGTATAACCCAGTTTAAAAATCGGTGCTTGATATGCAACTATCATGAATATTTGTCCTTTGAACAATTGTACTTATCATCAATCCGATGTAGCTATGAAAAGACTCATCAATTGTTGGCGACTTATAATCACAAGACCTTGTCTGTTCACAAGTAAACCCGGAGTAAAATATACCCGGCGGCTCTTGGCTAATGGCGACTTAATGTGCATCCATTGTACTCCGGGATGTAACCCAGCGGCTTATAGCCTTTGTAAAAATCAAGAATTGATAACTGAGGGAGTCCTGGATTAGGGGGTATCCTGACGGCCGGACTATAACCTTTGGCCGGACTATTGGACTATGAAGATACAAGATTGAAGACTTCGTCCCGTGTCCGGATGGGACTCTCCTTGGCGTGGAAGGCAAGCTTGGAAATACGGATATGAAGATATCCTTCCTTGTAAAACTTCGTGGTAACCCTAGCCCCCTCCGGTGTCTATATAAACCGGAGGGTTTAGTCCGTAGGACCAACGACAACAACCATACCATAGGCTAGCTTCTAGGATTTAGCCTCTCTGATCTCGTGGTAGATCAACTCTTGTACTACCCATATCATCAATATTAATCAAGCAGGAGTAGGGTCTAACCTCCACCGAGAGGGCCCGAACCTGGGTAAAAACATCGTATCCCTTGTCTCCTGTTACCATCTCGCCTAGACGCACAGCCTGGGACCCCTACCCGAGATCCGCCAGCTTTTGACAACCGCTATTGAGCTTTCATTGAGAGTTCCTCTGTCGCCATCGTTAGGCTTGATGGCTCCTTCGATCATCGATAGCGATGCGTACCAGGTGAGACTTTTCTCCCGGACAGATCTTTGTATTCGGGCGTTTTGCATCAAGGGCCAATTCACTTGGCCATCCGGAGAAGATTGAAAGTTACGCCCGCCACCGTGTCAGGTTTGGAAGCTTAAACTACACGGCCGACATCCGCGGAGACTTGATCTTCACCGGATTCGAGCCTCGCCGAAAGCGCCGTGACCGTCACAATGGGCATGATTTAGCTCGCCACGGACAAGGTTCGAGATCGTGACTCGCAACCGCTCCGACCTTCAACTCGGAGCCAATTGCGCCATCCATGGGCGGGTGGTTAGATCCCGCCATGGAGGCCGCAGCCTCAACGGTGATCGAGCCGAATAGCGGCCTTACCCTTCGCGAGACCCGTGACTCCAAATTGCCGGACTCTCCTCCGGACTCCGAACCACCCGCGCCCCTACCAATCGAATCCGAGTGGGCGCCGATCATGGAGTTCACCGTCGCGGATGTCTTTCAACACTCGCCCTTCGGCGACATACTGAACTCACTGAGGTCTCTCTCCTTTTCAGGAGAGTCCTGGCCGGATTATGACCGACATGATTGGGATGTGGATGACGAAGAAATTCGATGCCCACCCACCACCCACTTCGTAGCCACTGTCGATGATTTGACCGACATGCTCGACTTCGACTCCGAAGACATCGACGGTATGGATGATGATGTAGGAGACGAATAGGAACCACCGCCCACAGGGCCCTGGACAGCCACTTCATCATATGATATATATATGGTGGATACACCCAAAGAAGGCAATGGCGACGGGACAACGGGGGATGACCCCTCCAAGAAGCAACCCAAGCGTCAAGGCCGCTGGTGCCGCTCTAAGTCCCGCCAAAGCAAAAACGGTGATACCGGCACAGGAGATAATAACACTCCGGACAGTGCCGAAGACAACTCCCTCCAACAACAGCGCAGGAGGATGGAGAAGCCAGCCCTCCTGAGAGAGCGGCAGATAGAGAGGTAGAGGATGATAATCACATGCCTCCCTCCGAAGACGAGGCAAGCCTCGACAACGACGAATTTCTCGTGCCTGAGGATCCCGCCGAACAAGAGCGCTTCAAGCGTCGGCTTATGGCCACAGCGAATAACCTTAAGAAAAAGCAACAGCAGCTCAGAGCTGATCAAGACCTGTTGGTTGACAGATGGACTGAAGTCCTTGCGGCCAAGGAATATGAACTCGAACGCCCCTCCAAAAGCTACCCAAAGCGCAGGTTGCTACCCCGATTAGAGGAGGAAGCATTAAAACCTACATCCCAGCCAGATGACGGTCGATCGGCCACCTCGCTGTCAGCGAGTAGAGAGATATTTCAGCCAAAAGCTCAAGCCGCACCCCGTCGCCATTCAAAGAAAAATGCCAAGGCACAGGGAAATACGCTAGACCTGCGAGACGTATTGGAGGATAAAGCAAAGCAAGAAAGATCGATCTACGGATCGCGAGGGCTTCTCACAACGAGAGATGATAACTGTCACGCGGATACAGTAAAAGTAAATCCGGCCGGGCCGAAAACAGCAGACAAGACTCATTCGAGCTGCATCGTGATATAGCCCAAGATGTAGGCGCCAAGACACCCCCTATGCTTCACGTGATGAAGTAATGGATCATCAAATCCTAGAGGGTTTTTAACCCGTAAATATTGAATCATACGATGGTACAACAGATCCTGCGGTATGGATTGAGGACTACCTCCTCCATATCCACATGGCCCGTGGTGACGATCTACACGCCATCAAATACCTCCCACTCAAGCTTAAAGGACCAGCTCGGCATTGGCTCAACAGCCTGCCAGCAGAATCCATTGGCTGTTGGGAAGATCTGGAAGCCGCATTCCTCGATAACTTCCACGGCAAGACGTATAAAGCGACCACCAGATGCCGATGACTTGAGCCACATAATTCAACAGCCAGAGGAATCGGCCAGGCAATTTTGGACACGGTTCCTAACCAAGAAAAATCAAATCGTCGACTGTCCAGATGCAGAGGCCTTAGCAGCTTTCAAGGATAAAATCAAGATTTAGTGGCTTGCCTGCACCTTGGCCAGAAAGCCGAAATCTATGGCAGCCCTCACGACGCCATGACCCAGCTTTGTGCGGAGAGGATAGTCGGTCAAGCAGCAATAACATATCAAAGGACCCTGGTACTTCGGATACCAAGGACGGCAATGGTAGGTCACGTTGCAACTACACCAATAGGGATTGTTGGGTGTTCAAGTAGCCCGGCAAGTTAAATGCCGAAAACAAAGACAAGGGGCTACATAGCGACGACGAGGAGGAGCCCCGGCCACGAATACCGGAGGACAGAAGGGGTTTCCCCCACAAGTGCGGACGGTGAACATGATATATGCAACCCACATCCCCAAGAGGGAGCGGAAGCAAGCGTTAAGGGACGTATACGCGTTGGAGCCAGTCGCCCCAAAGTTCAACCCATGGTCCTCCCCGTCCGATCACTTTCGATCGCGAGGACCATCCCACTAGTATCCGCCACGGCGGATTCACCGCATTGGTCCTAGACCCAATCATTGACGGATTTCACCTCACTCGAGTCCTTATGGACGGCGGCAAGCAGCCTGAACTCAACTCGCTTTATCGTGACACAGGCAAAATGGGTATAGACCCCTCAAGGATTAAACCCACAAAACGACCTTTAAAGGCGCCATACCGTGTAGGGGCCCATTGCAATACTCACCACATCAAGTGGTCTTCGGATCCCGGATAATTCGAAGCGAGGAGTTAATCTTCGATATAGTCCTGCCCGTAGTGGCTATCACGCCGCCGGGCGAACCGCATTTGCAAAATTCATTGCGGTGCCGCACGATGCATACCTCAAGCTAAAGATGCCAGGACCTCGGGGGGTCATCACATTCAATGGAAACACAGAGCGCTCTCTCCGAACGTAGGAGCACACTGCGGCCTCTCAAGGCAATTCTCCAGTCCGGTGACCAAACGCCCGAACGCCTTCAAGCGCGCCCAGAGTAATCTGCAACAAGACCGCCTTTAAGACGCTCGAAAGCTCGCATAGCAATGCGGCCCCTACCCCAGCCCAAATTTCACCAAACGGCGATATACGTACACGCTGCATATAATTACGCATTGAAAATACCATGGGCATAGGGGAGGGCACGACTACTGCATCGCTTCCCAAACGCGGCTCAACCGCACTAGGGGCTTCCTACTTTGTTACTTTTTCTCTCTTTCGTGACTTTACTGGAAGCCCTGTCCCGGCAAGATAATTGCCGAACACACGATACAACAACCAGGGAGGCAGAAAAGCCGCACCATGGAACCCCCAGGTGGTCTCTATAATGAGCAAAATACCCGCTTTGAATACCATTCCGCAGCAAGCCCCCAGAGGGGACATGTCAAATAGTCCCATTTTTTGCTTATCGCACTACTTGTATCGCTCGCTTAATGCACCTTTTCGAATAAAACAATGCATAGCTTCAGTCTATTATTGCATTCTCTATTCCTTCCCTTTTTATATATACTAGTTGACCAGTTGCGCCAAATGGCGCAGAGACCCTCTGAAGACATGTTGTCGATGGAAATAGTTTCATGCTGCAAGAACCTTCAAGTAAACCATCCGTTGCGCCAAATGGCACAGAGACCTGCTGATTCCATGTTAGCGATGAAAAGAAATCCATGGTTTAGTTGATATAGTTACGGGTACGCACATATGACAACAAATTTAATCTTTCTTATATGAAAAAAACAGGGCTTGTTATCAACAATCAGATGTATATACACAATTAAATTTGGTAACATAGTGTTCTGTTTGAAACAAAATGTATGTAACAAATGTAATCCTCTTTAGTAGGAAAAACATGGTATACTTTGTTGTATATAATGAGATGTATATACAAATTCTAATTTGGTAGCACAGAGTTATATATTCTATAAGATGTGAATGACGGACATCACATCCAGAGATATTCACATCAGCAACAAAGTTGTCTACAATTCATGTGAACGATGTGGTTCGCCAAGGCGGCCGCTTCGGGGGCGTTGATTTCTGAGGGAGTCCAGGTGGTGATGATGATAGACACTCGGTGGTCATTTGTGGATTGCATGATCAGCGCAAATCTTGCATATTTCCCTTGCGAAGCTCGTCTTCAAAGTCGGAGTTGTCAATTGTTCGCGTGTGTAGCCATCTGTTAGCATGTGGCCAGGTTGGCCGGTGGTACCCATGTTGTGTGGGTTGAGTTGTATTGGTTTTAGCCCGGTTTTCCTCAATTAACCAGGCAATTCTCACTATCTTCTAAGCCAATGAAAATGGAAGTTTTTTGCCTCGTTTTAAAATAATTAAATAAAACATCAGCGAGAAATAACATCCTTGGGCCAGCACCTGACTAAGTTGAAACAATATTGTTCCGCGCCTTCCAAATATGCGAAGGATATTACCGATGTTGTCTTGGGCTTGCAGCCCTTCGGGTGGCATCACTTGCCAAACAAAGGAGAGATTGGTAGGAATCGAAACGCCGAGGATTGACCAAATCACAACAACAAAATTGCGGTCATTTTTTCATATATATACATGAAGTGTCAGGTCATAGCATTGCTGAACCGGACTAAAATTCAGGAGAATGGATGAGAATAGAAATGATGTAAAGTCAGGTCTCGGTTTAAAATGGGCATAAGAAAGTAGTATTTTATTAGAGCTGTATCGGAATGCACAAAGGCTTAGTAACTGCAATACTAATTTACTCAAGGAAGAGCTGCACAATTTACTCAAGTAAGAGCTGCTCAATATTGTCGTCAGAACAAACTGTAATAGGATCGTGGGATTTATATGTTGATGTGTACACACCTTCACAATTATATAACTCTATGTAACAATGCACAAAGGAGTAGCAGCCACAATATTAATTTACTCAAGGAAGAACTGGTCAATTATGTCATCAGAACAAACTGTAATAGGATGGTGCAAATTCTGTAAACCTTGAACGGGGCACATAGTACCTTCCAAAGCCTATGAACATCAAGATGTAATAAGGCAAGAGAAAAATGATTGTAACTATCTTCTAATTGTTCAAACATTTGAGAAAGCTTAGAGAATCACTCCTGCTGCCTTTTTCTTCAATGTTCTCTTCCTTCTTTTACCTGCAAAAATGAAGCATGTTCCACAAACTGGCAAAATCAGTGTTGTTACCAACAGACTTCCATATTATAAGAGGTATTCTGGAAGTATTTATGCTAACCAAATTCAGAAAAGACCAAAAGCATAATAATTTAGCAGCCCTATATAAGACTTGTTTCAATCCTCGTGGTGCATCTCAAAGCCCTGCAATCGGAACTGGAACATCACTCGCACTGAAATCTCCAAACACCAGTTGATCTAACTAATCGAGCAAGTAGCAGTCCTGCACTGACACCCCTAAACACCAGTTCAGTTATCCATATTATACACATCCCTGCTACTATAAATTCTGAAAAATGAGAAACTGGACCCTCAGCAACAACTGACATAAAGGCTAAACCAGAGAAATCAACCATTACTTCTGTCATGGCACAAAATTTCTAATAGAATCACATCCAAGAATGTCAATTGGAAGGAGAGAAAGGAACTCTAGGAATTCATGGTGGCAGATAAAGCAAATAAAATAATATTGTTCAGGAAACGAGATAATATCACGGACACGAAAGGTTGTTCCGAGATGTTCCAGAGAATCTAACAGTTAGACAGCACACAAAAAAAGGTTGAATCAAAGAGAAACTAAAAACCAGATTACAATATAAACTGGTTACCTTTTTTTTGCTTAGGCAAAGGCCGACATGAACATTAGAAACCAAATTGAACTTATCTTTTTCTGTGTAGTAAAGAACTGAACAAGTGTCTGTGTTTTTCATCGAAAGAAAAAAATGCTAGGAGAGTAATATGCTTATGGCAGAATTAACATTGATAGCAGAAGAAGATACATACTGGAAATGTTGGACTAAATTTAGCCAACCTCACTAACAATGTAGAAATTGGCTTCAGTGTACTAACATAGTTATTTTGGACATAAGCAATCAACCACTTAATTTAACATCAGAGATATCTGACCATTTTAAGTAACGAAAAAAGAGCCCAATAGCAAGATAGCACAACATAGAGCTGCATTGACCATTGGACCAAGCTCTGAGTAGAGAACCTACATTTCATATCCAATAACTGAACTTTGTGCAATACATCCATAAAGGAATATTAGCAGGACAGGCAGTGCTAGACATATTGTTTAAGCAAATAAATAGTCACTACTTTCTTGTGCGCAATGGAGCAGAAATTGGTGATCACAAGAGCAGAGTAGTCATGGTTGAGCCTGTTTTGACTTTCTTTTCTTATTCCACTTTGGAAAGGACAAAGTGAACAAAAGCAAGCCAAAAACATATAGTACTCCATTTAATGCCTCACAACAGTTTTTGCATGGCCAGTTAACCCTGAAAGACGAAAGTCTGTGATATTACACTTAATATGTAAAAGAGGCTCAAACACAAAATTAAATTCAAAATAAAAGTAATGCTCATGTAGCATATTTTGTATTTACAAGACAAGACAGTACCGTCAAACGTTATATATTAGCTAGCTTTAAAGCTTCTGAATTATCTTGCTCCTATTCCACCAGGAAAGTGCAGGCCTTCAAGAACCAAAAGATTTAAGAGTTGAACTAAAAGAACAGCAGTCCAAATCCTCATAAGCCATGTTGTTTATATCCTTAAACCCAAAAGGTTGCCTCTTAGCATCTCTGTTGTTCCCTTGGTTTGTATTAGGTGTCCGATTATCCTGAAGAAAAGGCAGTTGATATCATATTATCATTTCATAAATCCATACTCAACATGTGGATTGTGGGGAATGGCGAGATGCCATATTGGGGTTCGCAACACGAATAGAAGACCACTAATTTATAGAAGGAAAAAAAAGGCCTGAACACCCTTAAGAAAGACCATGATGGCGCATTAAATATTTGAAACGCCGAAGTTATTTTTTTTCGCCGAAAAGAGAAAAAAAAGATGAACAATTAGAAGACATGTAATGAAGAAAAAATAGGTGGTAGAAGACGAACTGCATTATTATATATAAACAGAAAGAAACAAGTCTGGTATATAAATATTATGATAAACGCAACTCTACATTTAAATAGAGAAGCCATGCATTACTACATGCAATCACACAGTTAGGCAAGCAAATAGGCTAGTCGCACTCATGTTAAGTGATCACATGGTATCAATATAGCAGCGATATGTAGAAAGTGTCTTAATTATACAAAGCAGATTCAGATACTAATGGTGTACTCACAGCATGGCCATCTGAAGTCCACTCAATGATATCCCATTTGGTTTTGATGTTCCTAGTTGGATCAAGAGGGTCGTGCTTCTGGAAAGAGATAGGCAAGTATATGTAGTACCTCACATTAATACATGATTTGGGTAAATGCATGTCAACACACACTCTTTCACATCAACTACCAATTTAAACGAAAATAGCCAAAAAAAACTCAGTAGGAAAACTGACACAATGCAGACCAAGATTTACTTGGTATTAGAACAAATCACACAGATTCAATCTTTGCTCAATGAAAACTGAGGAAGAACTCTATAACTATCCTAATCTGCACTGATCATTGCATGATATCAATATTCCTCTTTTACATAACTAAATTTCGACAACCATGTAAGCTCTAAATATTGTTCTTGATTAAAAGGCCAAAAGGATAAACAAATGGAATAAGTCTCACTGGGTAATTTGGAACAACTGATTCAACTTCTATAATCTGACCCTGCTAACAAATGATTTATTGGATAATTTGGACTGCTGTACAAAATTTAAGAGTGGAACTAATTGCTCAGTTTCTAAATTTTTTACTTGGCACATCCACTGAATAAGGTGAGCCCATTCTCTGAAGCAAATAAAACAATACTTGGGAAAATGCTTAGAAACAGTAGTAGCAAGTTAAAGATCAAGTTGGAAGAGTAAGGTCTAAATGGCATCTCCCTTTTTCTAAAAGGCAAAAGATCTTAACGGCCTCGTGACTGAATAAGATGTGTAGATGAAGAAACCATGCACATGAAGCTGCTCAATACAACTTAAATGAATTCACTAACTTGAAGTAACAATGAAGAAAGAAGAAAGCATTCATAAAATGCAGATTCTCTCTTCTTTGAACATATTACATGACTCGACATCTTCTTGTAGGAAAGGAAAAGAGCAAAGAAAGAAGGATAAAATAAGAAAAAAGCCATGAACAGAGCATTGAGGAATCAGTATAACAATTTCGAAATACAATAATTTCGAAATCTTGCAAAATCACAACAAAAATTTATGTAGTTATGAACAATTGGAAATACATTATACTAAAGGTTGATTAAAATCTGTCTATTGGATTGAGCAAATATGTAGCTACAGAAATTTTGCAAAATCAACACAAAACAAGAATCTAAGGCTCTCTAGACTCCTTTTCCTTGCTAAATATGCAGGCTTTCCATGGAAAATTCTACAATATATTTGTTCTATGAACAAATGCTTCCTTTCATTCCTTTTCTCGAAGCAGGTAGCATGCCATCAGCAGCCCATCACCGAACAGCCAGCACCCAGTCACAACAATCATGCACGTAGCAACAAGCCAGCAAAAAACACAACAGGTGCCCGGACACAGACACACACATAACTAAGCCAGTAAGCAAACACACAAGAAGAACTCGTAGCTAGCAAGCGAGCGCTACGGCCACCTGTTAACATGACGGCCACAGAAATATAACCAAGCTCGCTGATCCCCCAACAACATAGCATTCACAATGCAATACGGCACAACCAGGAGAGCTTTGACACAATTACAAAATTACATAGTTCTAGACTTCTAGTAAATAATGGTCCTAAGAATTGAACAGATGGATTTAAAAAATATACTTCCGCCTATAAGCAAATTCATGTTAGCAATGCCTGTGTATATTTCATCTGGTATAACAATACATTACTTACACTCAGAATTAAAATCCTAGCTTTAGAGCGTGAAGCTAACCAACCAGAACAGTATGTATGATGCTACCACCAAGCTAGCCACAACAATTATGCACGCAGCAGCAAGCCAGCAAAAAAAATACAATGGGTGCCTGGACGCACACATCACTAAGCCAGCAAGCACACACACAAAAAGAACTCATACCAATCAAGCACGGAGGCTAGGAGAACAGCTGGGACCGGAACAGAACTACCTTGCTAGCGACGGGATGCCCAGGAGGAAGTGACTCGAGGCGGCAGCGGCGAATCCAGGCAGCAGCTTCGCGAATACGAGACATGCATTTCATCAGTTAGCAATGGAAGCATCCATCATATTCATACATACCTGCGTTTCTTTATGAGCACCCCACTTATCCACCTCACACCATTGACCTCCACCTCAATAACCTGATTAATCAACAACACATGATCCATGGGGTGATGATAAACCTTGTATATATCTGAAAATTGATGGGAGGCAGTGTGGAGTATTAGATCTCTGACCTCTGACGGGCCGATGAGCCAATGGAAGAAGGGGATGGTGAGGGCGGCGTTGAACACCTAGGCCCAACGCTGGAAGGGAGCATCCAGAGGGGCACCTCACGGACGGCCTCCTGCTGCTGCATGTGCAAGCACCTCGCATCCCGCCTTCTCCTCATCCTCGCCGGCCATCTCTTCTTCCTTCCGGCGAACTTCTGCATCTTGCGCGCGAACATCCCATGAACACGTGCTCCAGCGGCTCGTCCCTGTACTCCGTCTTCTCCACCATTGGCCGAGGCCTAATTTGTCCTAGCAAAAGAAATCGCATCATGAGCTAAAGAACGAATTCGCAACTAACATTTCAACTCGAGATTTATCCATTAGCAATCCCAAAATATATAAATAAAGGGGTTTCTAATTGACCACCTGAGCAGTTCGAGCTGTGCCGGAATCCATGGGTAGAGCACTCTCGATCCAGGAGCGGATCGAGCAGCGGCCAACCTCCAGGTCGCGCCCGTCCTTGCCGGCGCAGGCCGACGCCGGTCATTCTCTCTCTCTGTGTCGGATTTCGGGTTCCGGCAGACCCTTAAGGTTCGAACTCTGGGGTGCGCGCGGAGATCTCTCCCCTACCGATCTACGTCTGATCTCCTCGCGTGATCTAAGCTGGAAACGATGAACAACACAAGGGACACGAGATTTATACTGGTTCGGGCCACCGTTGTGGTGTAATACCCTACTCCAGTGTGTGGTGTGGTGGATTGCCTCAGGGGCTGATGATGAACAGTACAAGGGAGGAAGAGCCTCGCGAGAGGTGTTCTTGAGCTGGTGTGATGAACTGTGGGGTGAGTTCGATCGCCTCTCTCTCTATCTTAGCTAGGGCTCTCTGTGATCTGGTCAGGTCTATCCCCCCTACTCTGGGGGCTAGCTCTATTTATAGAGGCCCTGGGCCTCTCCCCAAAATAATGAGCGGGAAGGGCGCCAACAATTGGCCATTTTGAAGGGGAACATCTAGTACAAGTTATCCTGACCAAAGGTGGTCTTCGGCCAAAAGCACTAATGATGACGCCGTCTTGGGCTCCACGGTGACCTCAAATCCTGTAGCTCTCTCTTTGGTTTTCGCCTCGTTGCACTTAATGGAATGGTAACCTTTACCTGATGCCTTGGTTCCTGGCCAGCTTCTCGCTTTGCACCAAAGGGGAAACAAGGACATCTTCTTAGCGGTGGCGCCCACTCGGGCGCCTCACGGGTCTCGATCGTCATGGCTTGCGCCACGGGCTCCTCGCGAGGTACCCCTGCCTTGATCTCTCCGGCCTCGCGAGCACACTGATGAGGCCGCTCCGAGGAAGCTTCATGTCGTCCTACCATGAGGCTTGGCCCCTCGCGAGGGTCTTGAACTTGAGCTGATGAAGATGGGCCGTGCTGGGCCCCCACTTGGGCCACGCCGCAGGCCGCAGGAAGGCAAGTCTGAGGAGCACCATTCCCAGAACGCCGACAGTAGCCCCCGGGCCCAAGTCGCGCCCGGACAGCCCTAGCGAGGGAAGCGAAGAGCCCGAAGCTCATGGGCCCAAAAGCCTGCTGTGACCTTGGGCGCCAAGGTGGCGGTTGATTGACGCGGGCGTCTGCGCTTCCCACGACGCCTTGTTACGCGCCCGGCTAAGCGGACCCGTAGTTGCACACGGTTGTTCCTCCTTCCCGCTGCTCGCTCGCCTCCTACCTTTCCTTCTCCTTCGAGCTCCAATCTCCGCCGCCAATCCGGCTCGAGTTCTTCCCTCTTTCCATTGCCATGGCGCCGACGAAGAAGGGGAAGAAGCCCGCGCCTTCGCCCTGCACACCTCCGGCGGTGGCTCCCGCCGTTGATCGGTCGATCATACTCAATCCAGAAGCTCTGAACAAGGTCTGCTCCGCCCTTGCCACTATCTTCAACGAGTGCGGAACCACGATCGCTTGCATGCCATGCCTCCCTTGCTAGGACCGGCTACGGAGGTCGATTCTTCGCCAATGCCCTATGGGCGGGTCTGTTCCCCTTTTCCGCCTTCTTCAATGCGGTGCTCTCCCATTATCGAGATCCGCATGATGCACCTCGGGCGGAGTCCATTACCCTTCCGGCTGCTTCGCTTTTCGTTTGTGGCGATGATAGGCATTCCTCCTTCCGTTGCCCTGCTGCGCCACTTCTTTTCTTTGCGCCTGAGCGACCCCACTCGGTGCTCAGGGTGTGTGAGCTTCTTCGCCGTGCCAGAGACGGCCACTTCAGGGATCAACTTCAGCCTTCTCCTCCTCAGGCCAGGTTCAGAGAGCGGTGGCTCTATGCGGACGTCGGAGCGCCCAACCCTCTGCTCTTGCACCCGACCTCGCCTGCTGTTCCCCACTCGGGTTGGGACCATGAGGTGCTCGCGAGCCCCCGGCTCGCCTTCGTTTGGCGCCGCTTCCAGAGTTTGAGGGCGCTCAATGTGACAGCGCCCAAGGTGGTGAGGGAGTTCCTCCAATGTTGCATTGCTCCCCTTGGCAGCCACTCTCATGGGATGTGGAATTTTATGGGCATAGAGACCGCATGCGGCTTCAGGAGGAGGACTTTGCGCCTGAAGTGCTGCGGACGGTGCTCAGGGTCTTGACTGGCGATCCTTCCCCAGGCAGCCTACGGAGTGATGGTGTCCTCTTGTATCTTTGCTCCGGCAGGGCCGATTTTGTGAGGCAGATGCCCAGCTTCGACGAGTGGGGGATGCGCCCAGTTGGCTTCACGGGGCCCCGCGAGAACCCAGCCGCCATGGTTGTTCCCCCTGTCGCCCATGGTGATCCCTCCTCAGGCGATAGAGCGGGGAGACAAGAACCGGCGGGAGTTGTGGCGACTGATGTTGAGGTGCCAACGCCGCGTGAAGCCTTGAAGGCGGTGTCTCCTGAGGCCCGCCCTGGAGTGGCTGTAGGCGCGGAGCTGCGGCCTACGGTTCCTGAGGCCGGGGCTCCCGAGGCCCCAGCCGTTCCTCGTGAGGTGACGCCTGACAGCGTCCCCCAGACAGACTCCTCCGGCGCTGATCGTCTTGACGCTCCTTCCATGCCACAGGTTGACCCCTGCGCCGCGCGCTTAGGTCGGTTCCGCGTAGACTTCGAGGCCCTCCGCAAGAGGAAGGAGGCCTTGGGTGGCAGCGACCGCCCTTGCCGCTTGTTGAAGCGCAGGAAGTACTTTGCCATGGACGAGTAAGTCTTCTTCTTTCTCTGATCATTTACTTGGCTATCCTTGTGACTGATTGTGGCTTCTCAGGCCCTGCCCTGCCAAATTCGCCGAGTCGGCCCGGGAGTCAACTCCCCAAGCTTCGTCTTCTCTACTAATCCTGGGCTCGCCGAGCTCGAGCAGCTCCCCTGCCGCTGGACCAGTTGGCGGGGTGGTCCGTTCCATAGGACACCTCGAGCCAGCGCGCCCGCCGTCCTTTCTTCACGAGTCCTCCTGGGACACGCCCGGCTTGCCCCGCATTCCTCCTCTGATCATAGATGGTGAATGGTGAAGGCTATCTTTGGCTCCTCCTCCGTGGGTGGACTGACGCCAAGCCGGATCCCGGAGGGGTCCATCTCGTGTTGGCTAGGGCGCCGGCCCCCACGCCGGAGGGGGCGTGCCACCTGGGGCCCCTCCGCATACTCTGGCGGCAGAGGGCGATGCAGAAGACGTGCTCAGGCGCGATCGGGAGCGTCGCGCCCTCCGCGAAGAGTTCCTCCAGGGGGCAGCGGATGCGGTGAGCCGGATCGGGGAAGAGCTTGCTACCGAGGATGCGCGCCTCGAGGCCGAAGGTCTGCGCCTTGCTGAGGAGAGGCACAAGTTGAAGGTAGCCATCACCCTCGCGCGTCACCAACGTGATCTCGACCATGCGAAGGTTGAAGGCCGTGGCGGCCTTGGGAGGCCTGCTCCTGCCGTCGAGGAGGCCCAGAAGTGGGACCGACGGCACCAAGATGCGGAGGAGCTTGCAGGGAGCTCCAAGCACAGGAGCAAAGTGGAGCTACGCCAGCGGCCCTTGGGTCGATCTGCGGGGCCTCCGCTGACGGGCGGAGCTTGAAGCCTTGAGGCGCTGACGCCGAGGCCGCCCGGCGCAACCTCGACCTTGAGCGGTTGGAGATGAGGGCGCCCGTGGCTCGAGGCGGAGAATGATGTTCCATGGCGAGCTCGGGCCCAGGAAGAAGTCGATCGCCCGGCGTGTGAAGCTCGCTTTCGGTCTTGGCCGCGAATCGAAGCGAGGTTAGGGCTGATCGGGGCCAAGGCTGAGGGTAGGACCACACCCTCGAGTCAAAATTTGGATGAGCTGACGGCGTCACGGACTCCTCATGTTTGCCCTTTGGCGCTTGGCCAGTGAGGTGGCCTCTTCCAGGCTGAGCTGATTCTTCTCCAATGGAGGGTTGATGACGCCAAGGAGCCATCGGCGCCGTGAAACAGGGCGGATCCAAGAGAGGCGGGTTACGGAGCATGAGCATGCTCCCATGCTTGAGCAGCTCGGGGAAAGGCCAACTCAGCTTTGGGCAACATTTGCGAAGGCTGCCAGTGAGGAGCGCCGCCGAGGCCCGGCTTCGCCGGCAATCTTTAGTTTTCACCCGGTGGTGGCGGCGGAGAACCGCCTCCGAGAGGTCCCGTTGGCTTGTTGAAGAAAGGAGCCGAGCCTTGCTCGAGCGCGCCTTCTCCCGTGTCTTCAGCTATCTGCAGGGCATGGACCCCCACTTCGACTTCGACGCTGCCATCGCACCCGTGCCCATATCCGTTGGGGGCGACCTGGCGCAATGGGTGGAGAACAACATGGACGCCCTCGTCGGAACGCCAGCGTCACGATGGCGGCACGGTGTGGTCGTGGCACGCCCACGGCGAAAAGGCGGCGTTAATGACGCCTTTGGCGGTGGCGGAGATCTTTGGCGGTGGTGGTGACGATGTCAGCGACGCCAGTGACACTTCCGAGGGTGCCCCAGAAGACGCGGTGAGTGATATGTCCGACTGACCGCATGTCACAGCTGTTACCACCTTGCGAAGAAGGTTCGGGCTCGGCCCTAAAGAATGTAAGAGCATTTTGGGAGGGGAGGCCCCTCATGTAAAGATTTGTGATCGGTACCCAGGTAAGCATAACGTTGCGTATGAGCTTAGCCGCTAGCCCGGTGATGGTTCATTTGATTTGTTCACCTTCGACCTCGGCGAGTCTGGCCGGGCTGCTGCGAAGCCACGCGCCTCGGGTGTCTTCCGATTGCTTTGTTGATCCTGCGATGAGAACCTCCGGAAGAGGCGTGGTGGTAGCGGTCACTGGTATGGCGTGCCAGCCCGGCCCGACTTCATGAGGGGCTCGTGTGAGGGGCGGCCGATGTTGACTTTGGGCGCAAAAGGCGAAACCCGAACCACGAGAGATTGCTCAAGCGAGACTAAACACCCTTCCCCAAACACACGCATAAGTCTCGAGTTCAAATCCAACTTAAATCCGAATCAAAGAACTCTGTCGACAAAGGAAGGCAAAAAGCAAAAAGGCCCGGCGTCCGGCACCTAGTCTAGTCTTGACGTCTTCTCACCGGTAGCGGAGCTAAGTCACGCCACTTGGGCGTGGGCGGGAGCCCGAGGCTGAGGCGGCTCTCCGGAGACTCGGGCGTCTACAGCCCCTCATTATTACGTGAGAGTGTCACGGGCGGCGAGCTTCACAGCACCGGGCCTTCTTCATGTGTACCGGCCTTGCTTCCTATCGCGGAGGAGGCCCACGCCTTGCGCCTCGCTCTGCCGCCATTGGCCTGACGGCCAGGAAACCAGGGCGACGCCAATGGGGTAGAAGCGGTCGCCGATGGTTCCCCGGCGACCCGCAGGTCCTCTGCCGAAGCGGGCCACAGGCACCTCCCGGTAGAGGCCTACCTCCGAGCATGCCTTGCTCGACCGCTGAGGCGAACCGGATCTCGGCCCCTTTCCTGCAGCCCTGCGCCCTCCTCCTGAGGGATAGGAGGCTGCGGCGTTGACGGGCAGCCATGCATTCTGACGACCTGCACCTCCTCCGACCCATGGTTAGCGTAAGCTTGCTCACGAGGGATGAGTGGTACCCGATAGTTCTTTGCCGCCAGTGCGGTTGTCGAGAAGGCTCTCTTGGGGTTCCTGAAAGAGCTCGACTTTTGGCGTCTCCTCACCGGCTGGCCGAGGAATGAGCCATGATCTTCTTCGAGGCGCGCCCGACCCACCATGCGGGCACATAAGCTTCAGGGCCGCGCCCGTGGGCCTACCGCCCGTAGCGCCCGCCGCCATGACGCAGTCTAGGCGTGGGCGCCCGTCTTAGGGGTGATAAGCGCGGCCGGTCCGGCGAAGCCAAAAGGCGTACACCCGCCGCCCGGCTTCGAGGAGGGGCGACTGTCGCCCGGTCTTGTGGAGGTGTTGGCGGCTGGGCGAGCCCGGAGTCCGCGAAGTTGCGTGAAACCCACTTGCATGCCTCCATCTGACCCGCCTACAGATCTGGGTGGCAGGTTGGATGCGAAAGGGGTACTCTGAGGCGGCGGCGTCCGAGAGCTCGCTACTCGCTCAATGACGCGTCGCGGCCGCCCTCCGGCAACCGGCACCGTGGCGACTCTCGAGCCACCGTGAGTGGCCGCCACAGACTTCACACCGCTCCCGTCGGTGTCATGCGGCACTTTGTGGCAGCGGCGTGGTTTAAATGGCCGTTCTGCTGCGGCCCGCTGCCGTGGTGTGAGGGCAGGTGTACGGCAGCGTCGCCACGCCCTGAGCGCCTTCGCGGGCGGCAATGGTGCAAGGTTGAGGTCGCCCCTAAGCCGTGGCGACCCGGCAGTGTGGGCGGGCCGCCGCCAAAGAGCAGCGTTGGCGTTAAGCCGGGTCGCTTCGACATCCCCGAAGGTGAGGCGACGAACGCGATCTGCGCAGAAGAAGGATTCAGCGCACCCCTACAGCGCGCCAAATGTCGGATTTCGGGTTCCGTGACCTTAAGGTTCGAACTACAGGGGTGCTGCGCGGAGATCTCTCTCCCTACCGATCTATGTCCGATTCTCCTCGCGTGATCTAAGCTGGAAACGATGAACAACACAAAGGGACCACGAGATTTATACTGGTTGGAACCACCGTTGTGGTGTAATACCCTACTCCCGGTGTGTGGTGTGGTGGATTGCCTCGAGGCGATGATGAGCAGTACAAGGGAGGGAACAGCCTCGCGAGAGGTGTTCTTGAGCTGGTGCGATGAACTGTGGGGTGAGTTCGATCGCCTCTCTCTCTATCTTAGCTAGGGCTCTCTCTGATCTGGTCAGGTCTATCCCCCCCTACTCTGTGGTGGCTAGCTCTATTTATAGAGGCCTTGGGCCTCTCCCCAAAATAATGAGCGGGAAGGGTGCCAACAATTGGCCATTTTGAAGAGGAACATCTAGTACAAGTTATCCACGACCAAAGGTGGTCTTCGGCTGCCAAAAGCAGTAATGATGGCGCCGTCTTGGGCTCCACCGGTGACCTCCGATCCTGCCGCTCTGCTGGTCTTGGTCTCGTTGCACGGAATGGTAACCTTTTACACGATGCCTTGGCCTGCACTTACTCCCTTTGCACCAAAGGGGAAACAAGGACACTGCACAGGCCGGCGCCCGCCTAGCGCCTACCTGGTCTCGATCGTCATGGCTTGCGTCACGGGCTCCTCGCGAGGTACCCCTGCCTTGATCTCTCCGCCTCCTCGCGAGCCTGCCTGATGAGGCCGCTCCTGAGGAAGCTTCCTGTCGTCCGCCCCGCGAGGCTTGGCCCCTCGCGAGGGTCTTGAGCTTGAGCTGATGAAGATGGTCCGTGCTGGGCCCCCACTTGGGCCACGCCGCAGGCCGCAGGCAGGCAAGTCTGCGGACCCCCGTTCCCAGAACACCGACACCCTCCCTCTCATCTTCCTCTCTCTCTTTCGTAGGGTTCGCGCAGGAGGAGGGGACCAGGTGTGCACTGCCCCAGCGTCGTGAGCCGGAGAAGCTGTCGGCGCCTTGGAACCCGAACCCCGGACACAGTCCGGGGTTCGCAACTCGGTATGCCGCCCACGGAGGCGTCTCCCGCCACCGCCACTCGTCTCGCGCCCGTGGCCGGCGAAGATCGAGGAGGAGGAGGAAGCTAAAAGAGAGAGAGGAGGAGACAAGTGGGTGTGGCGGTGGTAGGGATCCGGGGAGGGAGGCGGAAGGGAGGAATGGGTGTGGCAGCTATGAGAGGGAGGAGGAGGGAGGAGTGCGTGGCTGTGGATTGGGGGCTAGGGTTGGTGCTGTTGTGTACAATGAGACGACGAGACCCGTGTTGCCGATGAGCGGGACCATGAGCAGTGCTGGCCCACCCGTCCGCAGCTGCTGCCCACACCGCACGACGCGGGCAACGTGCCAGGAGCGTCCCGCCAAGAGAGGTTGTCCCCAAAAAACTCTCGCCTACACCGTACACCACAGGATGGGCACCACTCCAACTGACGAGCGGGACCAAGGGCGGCACCGGCCCACCCGTCATCAGTACAACACAGACATGGGCAGAGAAACCGGGTCCATAAGCGCTAGCCAACCCTCTGCGGCTCGCCCCCACTCCGCACGACGCGGCGCTTTTGGAGAGGCGTGCGGACACCCAGAAAAGTTTGACCCAGCCAATTGGATCCAGTCTGAGCCCACAGGCCATACACTCTCCAGTTCATACCTTGGTCCAAATAGCGAAGTCAATTCAGCCCGAGATCCAACGGGCGTGTGAAAAAGACTTTGTTGACCAGGATCGAATGGCTATCGAAGGTTGAATTGAGGGGAGCATCACAGGGAGGCGAGTTGGGTAGCTTTCTGTTTTGTTTTAAATATGTTCATTCATGACATTTTAGCACCCGTACACTTTGAGTACGGTCAATACATCGAGGGCTTAAGCACCCCATGTCTGGCATGAGAAGTCCGAACACTTTCACAAGTCCGGCACCCCGAACTTATAGCATTATATGCATCAGCTCCGGATCATGTCTTGGGTCAATAGTTGGGTTTGCCCGGCTCCCATGCTTTGGTACCTTACGTCCCGCTATATCGGCTAAGGTAGCACTGGGAGAACTACTGCGATTGTGCCCCGGTTCAGCTGGGCTAAGCACCTCCGTAGAGAAAGCTGGCCGACTATCATGATAAAGGCGAGAGTTGGTCGCTGTTCGAGAGGTTTCGAGTCCCTAAAGACTTATGCCGCTTAAGTGAGGAAGTCGACTTTGTCCGAAGCTTAGGTGTGTATGGCGCCCGAACTGGGTCTTCCGAATACTAGGGGCTTCGCCAAAATTTAAAATTATAGAATTCTCTTGCTAAGTGAGAGCGATAAAGCATTATAGTCTGATTGCCTTGTTTGTTGTGCTGAGCACCTCCCTCGAAGGACCCTAGAATGGGAAAAAGAGTGCTCAGCTTTATCCCGAACACCCCAGCACTCGTGGCATGGGGGCGAGAAGCCACGACATTCGCCATCTCTCAGTTTAATAAGCGGCCGCCTGAGAAGGTAATATTTTAAATTCAAACAAAGCGTTGCATAAGCATATGAACAAGTTTTTCAGTGTCTGAGGATCACCTGCGTGCGAGTTCACTCAAAAATTACATCTTTGGAACATTCACCCATACAAGGTGGGCACCCTTTAGGATGCCCTCATAGTACATTTCGGGGTGGCGATGCTCCCTTGCCCTGCGGTGGCCCATCCTTCACCCGGCTACTCAGCGTCCATCTTGCCCAGTGTACTTTAACACGGGCAGCGCCTGGCGCCCTCGATGCTGAGCCAGGCGCTTGATGACCTCAAGCCAGGGCAGGCATCCATAAGCCGCTTCCACAAGCCCGAGTAGCTCCCTGGCATAGCCTCTCCGAGCCACAGCCCGGACTATAAGACCCTTCATGGCCTGTTCGGCCGCCTTATGGAGCTTCGACCAATTGCTTCCGACTGGTCGCAAGGGCACAGGTGTTCGGCCTCAGTATATTGAGACCAGAACACCTTCTCCGTCGAGCTCCCCTCCTCGGCTCGATAGTGCTTTGCGGCATCCGAGACACTACGGGGCAAATCTGCGAATCCTCCTGGAGAGCTCCGGACTCGGGTAAGTAACAAGTAATTCACTTTCACGTGCTTGCTTTGCATAATAAATGCCTTACCTGCCGCTATCTTCTTCATCGCCTAAATTTCCTGGAGGGCCTTCTGGGCTTCGGCCTTGGCATGCTTGGTGCTCTCGAGGGCCGAGGCAAACTCGGACTCTCGCATCTTCGAGTCAAGCTCCAAACTCTCGTGTTTTTTCACGAGAGCCTGAAGCTCTTGCTGCACCTCTGCAACCCGCGCCTCTTGTTTCCCCCGCTCGGTGCGCTCCGTGGCCGCTTTGTTTTCAGCCTCGGACAGCGCTTGCTTCAGGGTCGCCACCTCGGTCGTGGCCCCTGGTATATAAACAATGATCCTGTCATTTTTTGCAACCGCATCTTTTTATATACTTACACAAGGTATTACTTACCTTTGTTCTCCTCGAGCTGCTTCTTGGCAAGGCCGAGCTCTTTCTCGGACCGCTCGAGGTTCTGATTCAATGATCGACCTCCATGATCGGTCTTGGCAGAGGTCAGCAATGGCTTTGCATGCATATAGACATACTTGTATTAGACTCCTAAAGATATTATTTGATCCTCTATTCGGCTTTTCTTTGCGAACACCAAACAGAGCATCAGGGGCTACTGTCTATGCGGTAACATTTTCCTATATTTTTAAATACTTACCTCAAAGCCTGTTAGAAGGCTGGCACAGGCTTCAGTCAGCCCGCTCTTGGCGGACTGAACCTTCTGGATCACCGCACTCATAATAGTGCGGTGCTCCTCATCGGCAGGCGCCGTTAAGCAGCTCGACAGAATTATCCAGTGCCTCCGGTTGGGTGATCACCCGGCACGATAAGCTTGCCCCTCTTAGTGGGGGCCGCTGCCGGAGTCCGGAACCACTAGAGGATTTCGGTCTGCGGTATTGACCCGGGGCGAACTTGGAGCCAAGGCCTTGCTCCCTTTGCGCCTACAGTCCGGAAGGTCGCCTTGTGGCGCCTCCAGGACTACCTCCCCTCGGCTTGGTACCCTTTGAGACAACACCTCGGCGTTGTCCATAGGGCGAGGGGTGTAGGCGGTCAGAAGTGATCCTCCGCTGCTCATGGCCGACAGGTCCAAAGAACCGCTCGACGAGGATACGTCGATACGGGCCCGGGACGGATTGCATAACCGTGTCCGGCGTTAGAAGAAGCTGTGCAATTAAACGGTGCCACGAGTTACTTTGGTGTTCGAATACTTACGATCTTGCGAGGGCTTGGCCCTGGGTGGCCACCTCAAATGCCCGGCTGTCGGTGGCGGTGGCCGGAGTAGTCCGGAGGGAGAGTCCTTCCTTCTTGGACCCTCCGACCTCCCAAGTTAGGCCTTCCTCTTCTTATCTTCCCATTTGGAGGGGAATAACCTTTATCAGCTTCCTCCCCGTTTCCACGAGAGGAGTGCGTCTCAGAGTCATCGGACGATGAGTCCGATAACACCTGGCGCCGGGAACTCTTTCGGGTTCCTGTGGCCTTCTTCTTGACCTTTTTCTCCGGCACCTCATAAGGAGCCGATAAGCTTATCTCCGTCGAGGAGAGCATCAGCCGATCTTGGTGGCGAGGGGAAATGGACAACCAATCTGCCCCGATGTCTCCACCCATTCCTGTCAAAGGCATGGAAACTCAAGTCCCGCACGTAGTTAAACTATGAAAAATGAATACCCTATAAGAGATAAAATATCTTACCGTGCTGGCTTGGCGCTTCGCGCTGAATCCGCGATCCTCGGTAAGGGGAGGGGGAACCTCGGCACCCTTAAATAGAACCTTCCAAGCATCCTTGTGTGTTGTGTCGAAGAGCTCGCTCAGAGTTTGGTGCTGGGCCGGGTCGAACTCCCACAAGTTGAGCACTCAGTTGTTGACACGGGAGGATCCGGCGGATGAGCATGACCTTGACTACGTTGACAAGCTTGAGCTTCTTGTTCACCATGTTTTGGATACAGGTTTGGAGTCTGGACAGCTCTCCCGGATAACCCCAGGGCAAGCCCTTCTCTTTCTAGGAGGACAGCTCTCCCGCTCCGGACATTGTTGGAGAAGGTTGAGGATGGGAATGTGGACTTGGTACTGGAGCTCGAGTCTGTGAAGAATGGATGAGCAAGGAGGAAGAAGGCGTGGGTAGAAAAGGTGAATCCTTATCCCTTTATATGGGCGGACAAACTATGCGTCCCCACCAGCCTGGTAAAACTTCGCTTATCCCCCAAGCGCCGTGAATCAATGGCGGCGGTTGGAGTTCTTGTTGGGGATATTACTATCGGGCGTAAAACCGCCTATTTGGGCGGGATTAACTTCACCGATGAATCAACCGTGCAGAAGCCCAAGAGGCATGAAAGTAAAGGCCCAAGACCAGAAGTCGGTTTAGCACACTGTAGCTATAAACCGGCCCGGTATATAAACTTGTATCATAAGTTAGGAATAGAGAGAGACCAACCGGATGTGTATGAACCCGGAGATTGGGACTCTTCAACCGACAAGCGTCACCCATGTATATAAGGGGACGACCCGGGACGGTTCAAGGACAACAACTCGAGGCCTAGGAGAAGCTTATTTGCTCCCTAGTCATCGAAACCATATCAATCCCATCACAACTAGACGTAGGCTTTTACATTCATCGAAGGGGCTGAACTTGTATAACTCTTGTGTCTTTGAGTCCGCTTTAACCCCTTCAAGTTAAACCGTAACGATGGCTCCACGACTAAGTCCTTTCCTGAGGACACCTGCCGTGACAAAACCACGACAGTTGGCGCCCACCGTGGGGCTATCGCACGATGGTTTGATGATCTTGGAGGGCAAGTTCGAAGGACTCAAGGCTATCTTTGTGGGCGGATGACCAAGAGTCGTCACGGCAAGCTCTACATTGACGACGCGGATGGGGCCCCGAGACGGTTCAATTGAGTACGGATACCGGTCCCCTTTGGTGGCATCCACGTTTTCATCGGCAAGATCGGGAGCGGGGCTGGCCAGGACATACTGCACCGACCTCGTCGAGACGGCTCGCCGTCTGAGATCTGCCTTCTGCTAAACCGGCCGTGAAGCGTGCCTTTGTGGGAGTCATCCACGGAGGAAGTTATGAGGATGGATCGAATCGGTGGCGAAACCATCGTTCGGCTCCGGCAACGATTTGCGTCGTCAACCCGAGAAACCATCTCTATATCGGTTACAAGATGGCGGATTGGGGCTGTTCCGATGGTGACGATATTCCGGACCCTCCGATCTACCCAAACGGGTTGGAATATTCACGGCGGTACACAAGCGGTGCTTCACTCTTTGACCGCTGCAGGCAAGAATGATGGCCGGTTCAGCAACAAGGCGGCTGCGCCGAAGCGAGGAGGCCACTGTCGCCCACCGGCTCAAGTTTTATCGAATCTGTTCGGCGTGTTGGCTGCGCTCGCCATGAAGGCTAATCCGGCGGATCGGGATGCTCATGTGACGCCGGAAATTGCGAAGGTGAAGGAACAAATTGCTCGAGCTAAAGAGGATCTAGCAATTGCTGAAGCAGGATGACGCAGAGCGGGCCGCTTTAGACGCGTGCGAGCTTATAGGCTCATGTTGGATCGTAACGCACCGCATGAAGTCATGAAGAGGAAATATAGATCCCGTTTACCTTGGTTTCGGAGGAAGAGACCTTTTCAACACCCCGGAGGCGGGAGAACGGTAATCCGCGATGCAAACCGGACGGGAGCGCACTGGGTTGGCTCGCCAGTTCAACCCGTTTGATAGATTTGCCTCGTCATAACGCCAGTGTGCCTCAGGCTGTGCAAACACCTCCGAGCCACTACTCCAATCCAATGGATAACCTTGTTGCAGCTGCGGCGTGGCTGGAAGCTATTCCAGTTGAAGGTGACTCACCACGTGCGATGAGGCAGCGCCCGGGTTAAGGAGCTCCTTAGAACGGCTTTAGTCCAGCGGGAAGCATATTCATACAGCGGCGACGGATCCACTCTACCCCCGCCCCAGCGGAGCTATAGCGAGCAAGTGGATGAACCGGCCGTATCAAGTAATGAAGCGGCGTGGTGCGCCCGTGGCAACCACCCGGCCGTGTGGTGTCGATAACGCCAGAGGTAGTGAGCCGGGCCGAAACGCGCGAGGGAGGCGAATTAGCGGCCTGACATCAAGCATATCAGCCCCACGCCGGTTCGTCCAACCGCATTGTCGATCGAGCACTGAGCTTTCCTCTAGCTCTTTGGGGTACCTTGCCTCGCCCGCTTTATGCAATGTACGCTTGCCCAAAGACTTCAAGGGTCAGCGCAAGGTGCTGAATTGCTACCGATTTAGCTCGAGAAGCATGGATAGAAAGTTATGAAATGGCCATGGAGATCTTTGGATGTAGGCGAGGCCGCATGTGCAAAGTACTTCACCATGATGCTCGAAAGGCACGGCCCGCACTTGGTTGAAAAGCTTGCCACCCAATTCTATCAGTTCATGGGCCCCAATCATGCGGACCCGGTTTATCCAAATTTCAAAGATACATGTAAAGCAGCCCATGTCCATGGTGGACTTGGCGGCTTTGTGTCGAGGGGACGGGAGTCAGCGACCCGTTAGATGTACGCCAGCGTTTGAAATCCTGCATTCATCGGACCGGATCAACGCTGATTCTGCGATCATAACCACGGAGGTAATTGCCGGGTTTACTCCCTTAAAGTTGAAGTTGAGGCGCATGAAGCGGTTCAGTAATGACATGGGCACTCTCATGGGCTTTAGTGAAGTATGCTGATTACGATAGTACCAAGGATCCCGAGTCCGGACGATGATGAGACAGGGAAGGAAAGAAGAACAGCGGCTCCAAGGGCCAGCGACATCATTGGCGGAGTAATGGTGGAAATAGCGTAAAGCGAATGGTAACATGGACTTCAGAGCCAACACCAACGCCAGCGAGGACACAAGGGCTACGGCGCAAGAAGGGTAAACGGCCGAATCAAGCGGGCGCTAATCCCCAATCGGACCGTTTGAACTATCTATTGAATCAGCCATGTCCAGAAGCACGGACGACGGAGACGCCATAAACAAACCACCTCTCGGAAGGATTGCTACATTATGCGTGAGTTCAAGAAATCCAACGCTTTCGGGTATGATCAAAGTTCTCGCGGCGGTTCGGGATCCGGGCGAAGTTTGGTGGAGGAAATTCGGTTCAGGATTTAATGGTACTTGATGGACATAGTAATCGTAATAATCGGAATAACCAAGGAGGTTACAACCAACAGACCTTGAATACGATCGGGTTATCGAGCCACCCAAAGCGGTTGAATAGTGGGCAATACCATGTCTTCCCCACCAGCTTAGATAAGCGAGACCGGAAGCTTCGAAGCGGGCAAAATCAACATTGTTGAACCGGCCGTGCCTCACTACCCTCTGTTGAATCGAGCAGCCCATTGTATGGAGTAGAGAAGGATCATCCTCCCCGGGTGGACAATCACGAATTAGCTATCTAGGTAGTAGAAGGCACCTCGGTGGGAGGTTATAAGTTCACCAAAGTACTCATGGGGCGGAGGGAGCGATAATAACATCACGCATTATGAGACTTTCGGTCGTATGGGGTTAACGAGATAAACATCTCAAACCGTCCAATACAAGGTCTTCCATGAGGTGGTGCACAGCAAGTCGGCCATATCCGATTGGTGAGATAGCTCTGGAAGTGGCCTTCGGAGATGAATATGATTCTAGATCGGAAATATTGGCGTTTGAAGTGGTAAAAATACAAAGTCCATATCACGCCCTATTTGGGCGTGCCGGGTTATCCAAATTCATGGCACGGCCTTGTTATATTTATCTGCAGCTCAAGATGCTTACGGGTCACAAGGGGACAATAACGGTTCATGGGAGCCGCAGAAGATCGCTTTGGAATGTGAGGAAGGTGACGCAGCTTATGCGGTAGTCGGTTTGTGCCACCGAGGAAGGCTGAAGTATTATAAGGACAATGTTGATCCGACCGGACATGACTCCATTGAAGAAGCCAAACCATCGAGCATGATCCGGCCTGAAATTCAAATCGGCAACGAGACTAAGCTTGTTGACTTACGTTACCGGGCGATTCGTCCAAGCAGTTTAGCATCGCATTACCAACCTGGATCCGAAATAGGAAAGCTGCCGCTCATCGAGATCATCCGAGAGAATAGGGACAATTTAGCCTGGAAGCCTTCTGACATGCCGGTGTGCACAGGGAACTTCTTGAGCACACTCTTAATGTTGATCCCAAGTACAAACCGGTGAAGCAGTTTCTCCACGGTTTAACGAAGAAAGGCGCAAGGCCATGGGAGAGGAGGTGGCAGGGCTCTTAGCAAGCTGGTTTCATCATTGAAGTTTTCCATCCAGAATGGCTTTGCTAATCCCGGTGCCTGGTTCTTAAGAAAAAGCAGGCACGTGGGCGCATGTGTGTGGATTACACAGAGATCTTAACAAGGCTTTTCCGTGAGATTCCTTTTGCCCTCCCCGCATTGACCAGATTATTGATGCCACCGCTTTGCGGGTTGTGAGCGTTGAGCTTTTTGGATGCATATTCTGGATATCATCGGATCAAGATGGCGATTAAGGACCAGGAGAAAAGCGGCGTGTATCACCCCTTTGGAGCCATACGCTATGTGTCTATGCCTTTTGGGCTCAAGAGCACCCAAGCAACTTATCAACAGGTACGAAATTGCCTCGTATAAACAGATCGCCGGTGAATAATGTGCACGCCTCTATGTGGATGATATTGTGGTCAAGTCAAGGGAAAAGGAGACACTAATTGGCGATTTGAAGGAAACCTTTGACAACCCTGCGGGTTTACAAGATGATGCTCAACCCGGCCAAATGTGTTTTTGGTGTTCGGCGAACAAGTTATTGGGTTTTCTTCGTGTCCAATAGGGGAATTGAAGCTAATCCGGAGAAGATTACGGCCATATTACTTAAACCTCGCTAAACCGAAGTGCTGCATAAGCAGCGTCCGGCTTGAGCGGCCGGGTTGCCGCCCACTAAGCAGTTTATCACCGCCTCGAGAGAAGGCCATCCTTTGTACCGTGATCTTTGAAAGAAGATGATCGCTTTGTGCAGAGTCCAATTATTGATGAAGCGTTGGAGGACTTAAAGCGGCAATTGGCCAACCCTTTTGTGCTTTCGCCAGCTCCCATTGACAAGGGCAGCCGCTTACGCTATATGTTACGCTAATGCTGCGGCGATTAGTGTAGCCATTGTGGTAGAAACGGAAGGAGGCGAGGGAAGGAGCATCCGGTTCAACGTCCGGTTTATTATATCGGTAAGTACTTATTGAATCTAAGCAAAGGTATCCGCATTGGCGAAAACTGGTATATGGGGTTTTATGGCTAGGAAAGTGAAGCCAATATTTTTCAAGGGCACCCATCAACATTGGTCAGATTCTGCTTCCTTTAGGTGATATCATACAAAGCACCGGAAGCGAAAGTGGCGGATTGCTAAGTGGGCTATAGAGCTTGGGCATATATGTCAGAAAGTCACGTGCCTGAAGGGAACGGCCCTGGTAAAGTCTCAAGCACTTGTGGATTTCATTAATGATTGGACAGAGTTAAAGCACCGAAGAAAAGCCGATCACACATATTGGACCATCCACTTTGATGGATCCGGTGCAATTGAGGGGGCCTTCGAAGGTCGGAGTCGTGCTAACTTCCCCACGAGGTGACAGAAGTTTTGTTACTGCGTTCTTCGCTTAATGTTCCCTTGTACTAACAATGCAGCTGAGTATGAAGCCTTGCTCCATGGTCTCCTGATGGCTAAGGAGATGAATTTAAGCCGGGTTAAGTGTTTTGACTCGGAACTCTAGTGGCTCAACAAGTGTCCCAAGCGACTTGGGATTCCAAGGACCCGCCATGGCTGCATATTGTCGTGAAGGTGGATATCGTCGTAGGTCATTTCAAGGGCTATCAGTGGACCCACGTGGACCGTCGGAAAGAATGAAGCGGCCCAGACGCTTTAAGCCGTTTGGGCTCTCAACGTAAACCGGTCCCGCCTAATGTTTTTCTCGGGCGTCTTGTATAACCCATCGGTCAAGCTCCCCTGGTGAAGCGGATTTGGCTATTCCTGATCCAGGAGGCTCAATTGGTGGCAGCCCTTCACGTTATTCTCGATTGGGCGCCCCTTATCTTGGCGCGCGTATATGAACCGGGGCGAAGTTAATGTAAGATGAGACGCTATTGGCTCGGCAGATAGTCCGGCGATCTAAGTCTATGACTATTATTAATGATGAATTGCATCATTGCAACAGATCCGGCGCGTTTCAACGCTGTGTGTCCCCCGAGGAAGGCTATGAAATATTGCGTGAGATCCACGAAGGAGATTGTGGTCACCACGCGGTTCAAAATCCTTGGTGGCTAAAGCATTTACGCCCACGGTTTTCCTAATTGGTTGACTGCTCATCATGCTCATGCGAAGATGCAGGTCGACGATGTGATGGTTGCCAAAAGTTTTCCGGACATGCTCATATACCGGCCCAAGAATTGAGGACGCATTCCGATTACATTTGGCCATTTGCAACTTGGGGGGTCTGGATATGGTTGGACCTTTTAAAAGGTCCAAGGACAAAAGACCCACCTCTTGGTAGCGGTTGACAAATTCACAAAGTGGGTGGAGGCGAACACTGTTAGCAAGTGTGATGCAAATGCTACTGGGTTCGATTCATCAAAAGGTGATTTTTCGGTTTGGGTTTCACATAGTATCATCACGAGATAATGGTACCAACTTATCCAAAGGTGCCATGAAAGAGTTCTCTTAACGTGAGCACATCCGGCTAGATGTTTCTTGATAGCACACCCACGATCCAATGGTCAAGCGGAAAGAGCTAATCAAGAGATCTTTAAGAGGCATCAACCCCGCTTATGGTCGCTGCAGAGAGGACACCGGGTTGTTGGGTAGAAGAGTTACCGTGCGTGTTATGGAGTATCAATACTCGCCTAACAGTCCACGGTGATACACACTGTTCTTTATGGTTTATGGAGCCGGAGGCGGTTCTCCCATGACATCCGTCATGATTCACCTCGTGGTGGCTGCTTATGTTGAAGCCGGACAATGAGACGGCGGCCGACAGACGCTTTTGGATCGGTTGGATGAGGAGCGTAACATAGTAAAGCCCGCTTCTGCAATTTACCAACAGGATCTTCGCTGCTATCATAGTCGCCGGTCGTAACTAGAACTTTTCAAGAAGGAGATTTGGTGCTACGGCTCATCCAAGACCGAGACGGATATGCACAAGTTATCCCCGCCTTGGGAAGGACCTTTCGTGGTCGACAAGAATCTGCACAACGGGTCATACTATCGATCGATATTCGAGAGCATAAAGACTCACGATACGTCGGAGGAGGAGACCAGTGAGCCCGTGGAACATAGCTCATCTTGACCTTATTATACGAGCCATCGGCTCTACTTATGTACATATTATAACAGTGTTTATGATATAAATAAAGTAATAAACCGGAACCTCGGCTAAAGCGGGGTATACATTACATTACATCATGTGTGGTTACCCAGAGTTGCTATGTTTTAAAACGACCTCCGGTTTACCCCAATTTGCTTTTTAAGAGCTTTGTAATATCACTTGAGGGGCTTGGTCGTGTCCGAACCAATGCAACACCTTTTGATAGGTGAAAGCCACCCGGATCACTTGGGGACATGGTCAAGTCTGAACGATCACGCCTCTTGATCGGCCTAAGGCCATAGAGTCACTTGGGGGCTTGGTCGAACTCAACCATTGCTACGCCACTTGATCGGCATAATGCCCACGGTTTGATTGGGGACTGGCTGACTTGAATCATAGCTACACCTTTATAGGGAGCTTGATCGTGTCCGACCATGGTAACACCATCGGTCAGCTCGATAAAAGCCTTCTTTTTTTGCAAACGGTTTATCATTGCCTTTTGCTTCCATGATTTTCTTGCTTATTGTTGTGTTTCTTAAACCGGACAACATTTTTAAGCTAGTTCAAACCGTCAATTGACGTAAATTCGGTCCATTTTATCTGGAGATAGTTTCACGGTTTGGTTTGTTACATTAACATCCCATTATGGAGTAACAGGGGGCTCGTCATGACACAGCACGATTCTGGCTGTAAACCGGCATTATAAATCTGAGGAGTTGTTTTCTCCTTTGACGGTAAGGGTTTATACAACCTCCGCTTCAAGATTGGTTAAACCAACTTTATCCCCAGCGAAGGCATGAAATTACTATCGCAATATTAGATAGTAAATCTCCAAATTTCATTACATATATATATGAACATCACAAAGTCAATCGGGCGGTGTACAAACCGGCGTGGGCGGTTTAAGATTTTGTAGACTGCGCAGTGCAATATAGATTGAAAATTTCCATCATTCAGTGCAAAGGTATCAGCATCCTATGCACAAAAGGCATATTCAAGATAAGAGTATTGGCTATCCTATTACAAGGCAAACATAGTACCCCAATAAGATCATTGTTTTTGGCTGAAAATAATGGAGCAGCTATTTAAACCGGCTTCTCGGTTCACACTTGCTCGCCGGCCTTTGATGGTTGTGGGGTCGCCCCTGCGTCGCTTCAAATTTTCTTTCATTTCTACCCACCGCCGGAAGTCAACGAGTCGATCGATTTCTATTAAAGCTTGAAAGACAGCCTCTTCATGGATCAGGGAAGATGGAGCGTAAGTGTGTTTACGGTTTGGGGGAATCAGGTTCTCCGCTTCAGGAACAGGTGCAGCCACTAACTTTTTCTGATCGTCATATTGAGCTTGATAATGTGACAAATTGGCCTCTTCGACTAGTTGGCAAGCAAGAGGTCGCACCGCCCGGTTTATCGCTCTCAGATCATTCTCGTTGAACTCTGAACCGTCCTCCTTCAAACTGGGATAATACGAGCTGCCTCCACAGGATCGAATCGCACCCATGCTTTGGCGGATTAAAGCATTAATGGCACCGGTTGACGGCGGCAGATTTTTCAGCTCTTCAATCCGGGCGGGGAGCATGGACAGCCTCCTAAGAGTGTCTTGGATCAAGGAGGTAGCCGGATTGTTGTGGGATGCGATGGAGATGATTCATTCACGCGCCCGGTGTACAACTTTGCTCTACTAGGGTATAGACTTTCAATTTCATCCGCACATCTGATCCCAAGTGACCAATCGTGTGCCTATGACAATACAAGAACAATCACAAACCGGATTTATCATCATCCGGGCCAAGTTATTACGTAAGTCAAGAAAAAGCTTACCAAAGATAAAGGCAGTCATGGCGTGCACTTGTCTTCACGCTGGTCAGCTCCTCCACCACGGTTTAAGGCGACTTGACGTTTTCAGCCCTTTTGTTAAAGCGGCCTTTTCAAAGATCCCGACCCGGCCCGCTCGCACTTGAACCACTCCTTGAGTTGCTCCATTGTGGTCAAGGCAGTTTTGATTCATCTTTGGCTTTGGAGGTTTCGCCATTTAGTCTTGATTTTCTTGAAGGTCATTGATTTGTACGCCTTGTTGGCATATCTCGCTCGCAATGAAACAAGAGCACGTTCAATACAAGTCCCGAGTGCATAACCGGCTATGCACTTGGCACTTGGGGCTAATGCATATTTGATCATCATCTACAACGGAATCACAAAGTCCCAAGCTTAATACAAGTATTCAACTTGGCACTTGGGGGCTAATGGCTATTTGCTCGAACATGTTACGATGCGGTGATATGAGTTACTGATCCGGTTTAACTATATTACGCTTAAACCGCCCTTGGGGCTAGGAGAGCTAACAACAATTGAAACATTCTAGTAGAAAGAAACATGGAGGTTACCTCAAATTTCTCTTTCATCATCTTCACTAGGCCAGCTTCAGAATCACGGCTAGTATATAGCGGTTCAAATAACCAGAATCTGCAGGTCTTGGGGCTCGAGAGCGGCGTAAGTTGCCGAATCAACATCCCACTTGCTCCTTGCTCATGGTGGCGATTCTTCCTTGGCGAGAATCGCTTGGCTAAAGCAATCGGATTACCCGGTTCATTGTGGCCAAAACCAGTAATTACAACATCGCCGTCCTTGCTAACGCCGCATGACCAGAACGGTCGTTTTATCGGCGGGACGGATTGGACTGTGGGTTTCTCAATCCGGTCGGGTTTACGGGCTGGTCGCAAGAAGGAGGAATCAATAGGCCCGTTTTCAAAGAATAAGACCGTCATCATGCAAAGCGGATCATTGGGCATGTCTTCGCAAATAGCCGCCTCGTGATTTGGGGTGCTATCCGGTTCAGGGCGCTTCTTCGTCGACCGTCTTATCTAGACGAGCCTTTACTTGGCCTCGGTTTAGCCCAGAAAGGCACACAATAACGATCAAATACAGCGTATGTTATGCAATGATGCACTAGAAATAATACGAAGTGTATAACTTACCCAAGCACCGTTTTAAGCGGTGGCGGTGGGTAGTGATGACTCGCCCGAGAGGAAGAGTGGGAAGTGACCGATAATCGGAGTCGATGGATTAAGGGGTTGTGAACACAGCCCGCTTTAGGGTAAGCACCGACAAGCAAATTAGAGACCTCTGAACGACGTTTCCGAACCGGGATTTGTTGATAAACCTGGAGGTAACTACCTGGCCGTGTCTTAAAAGTTATGCGGCGAAGCTTCATGTTGTTGAGTCTTCATAAGAAATTTGGGATCCAAGTAAGCAAGGGGATGAGAAAATCTAATTTTCCGGTTTGCCCGACGGATTTTTAAGGAAGGCGAAGGACTTGAATCAGAGGAGAGAATAATTACCTCTACATCATCAGCAATGCTGGCTTCAAAGATCATCATCGACAAATATCATCGTTAATTAGGCGGTGAAAAGTAAGCCAAGGAATCAAGTTCTACCTCGGGATCCGGATTACCCATATCAAGATCCACGGCCGGATCAAGATGCAAGATTCTTCTTTATAAGCGCTCTCTTGACAGCTTTGGTCTTTTGCGGATTGGTTTTTCCGGTTTTGTCGCTTCTCTGGTTTCTCTTGTGAACATTTCTTGCTCCGTAACGGATCATTACCCTGATTGAGCAAAGAAGCTTGAGGTTAAAAATGATGTCCAAAACAACAGTAATATATTCAAGAAAGGTTAGTCAAGTCTTACAGAGGGTTGTTTGTTGATGGCACGTAACGGGAAGCGGATTCGAACGCATAGAGATGTTCGGTTCATTCAACATTTTCTTCACCGCTTGATGACCTCATCATCGGTGAGCTGAATATTAATGTGTCGGAGGGGATCATTGACACTACCAGAGTATTCGCACATTAAACCGGAGCGCTGGGAGAGGGGCAGTATGCTCCATGATATCCAACAGCGTGCGAGATCAATTCCGGTCAGACCATTGGCCATGAAGGCTCTGAGCTTGGAGAGTTGAGGAGCGTATTTACTTCTCTCATTAGCGGTTAGCCTTTGCGGGAAGGATGTGCATTCTTGAGTCGCTCGGGGCGGAAACCGGGCAAAGGGTTACGATTGGCGGTGAGGTGTCTCTGCAATAAAACCATGTTTGATTCCATTCCTTGGGGTGGTCATGCAGCTTGACATGAGGATAAGTGACCTCCTTCCTCTTTTGAATCACCACACCACCTAATTACGTGTTGGGCCCGTCGGTGAATTACGTGCGGCGGTTTAGATGAAAGCAGTCTCTAAACAATTCAACCGTGGGTTCTTCTTGAAAGTATGCTTCACGTAGCACTTGGAAGTGACAAATATTGGTAACAGAATTGGGGCTCAGATCTTCAAGTGGACGGAGTTGAAAATTGGCTAGCACATCCCGGTAAAATTTTGAACCGGGCGGATTAAAGCCCCGGGCTAAGTGATCTGCGAATACTACAATTTCTCCCTCCCGCGGTGTGGGCGGACATACGTTACCAGGAACCCTCCAATGAATAACGTTTTTGCTTCTTAAAGCGCCAGTCAGTACAAGATTGTTTAGCTGAGTTTCGATGACACGGGAAGGCGCCCAGTTCATTCATACACTTGTTTGGCCATCTACAGAAAATATGAATCCAGTTTAAGAAATGTGTTGGGACAAAGAGAGAACCGGTGAACCATGCTAAAACGGAGGCAAATACATCTAAACCGGAGTTTTACGAAGCAACAATATCTGATTAAGGAGTTCTGGTGGTTCAACCAGGGGACTAATGGTGTATACCGGTTGGCTTAAATTTTTTCTATGTCAAGTTAAACCGCCCGATCTAAACATTGAAAGCAACTAAGGTTGCAAATGGCTAAGTATGCAGAAATAGGTTTCACAAGATTTCTTTACAATGAAGGATCTGGAGCCGGATCGTAAAAGAAGGAATAAAAGCGAGCAGTTTTTCATGCCATGAACAGGAGATGATATGTAAGATCTATAGGCGTAGGCACAAGGCTCTGGCGGATACTAAAAGCTACTGCTAATCAGAGCAAGCCGTCACAAAGAACTGGCCAGGAGTCTGGCATGAACATGAGCAGTTCATGGAGCACGGCAAGAACAGGAAACCCTAGAACGGATCTAGGTCGAGGGGAGCTGAAGGCTTACCTTGAGTCGAGGAGGTCCGGAGGAAGTGCTGCGTCTCGGTGCGTTCAAGGTTGATGCAGCGGCCCGAGACGAGGCAGAGGTCGACGGCATGGCGGGCGGAGTCTGAGGCGAGTGTCGCGAGGAAGACGTAAGAGAAAGAGGACGAAGGGAGAAAGGGAATGACCTTTCGGTCCCTATTTATAAGGCGAGACACATGTCGCGCCGGTAGCGTGAATCAAGGAACCGCGAATCTGGGAAGCGGAGCTGTCGCCTCGATTATTGCGGATCTATTAAAAAAGAAGACATCATGAATGCTATCTTTAACAAAGACGTCATGCCGCTTCTGACAGGCTCGGAGAAGGTGACGTCCACGGTGATTCAACAATTTCAAGAAAGTATTTGCAGATGAAGATTTTTAGCAAGGATTGACATGAACCTGCATAAATCAACTGGGGCCTAATGTTGGGGATATTACTCTTTGGCGTAAACCGCCTATCTGGGCAGGTTAACTTCATCGATGAGATCAACCGTGTAGAAGCCCAAGAGGCATGAAAGTAAAGGCCCAAGACACAGAAGGTCGGTTTAGCACTGTAGCTATAAACCGCCCGGTATATAAACTTGTATCATAAGTTAGGAATAGAGAGATACCAACCGGATGTGTATGAACCGAGATTGGGACTCTTTGAACCGATCAAGGCGTCACCCATGTATATAAGGGGCGACCCGGGACGGTTCAAGGACAACAACCCGAGGCCTAGGAGAAGCTTATTTGCTCCCTAGTCATCGAAACCATATCAATCCCATCACAACTAGACGTAGGCTTTTACCTTCATCGAAGGGGCCGAACTAGTATAACTCTTGTGTCTTTGAGTCCGCTTTAACCCCTTCAAGTTAAACCGTAACGATGGCTCCACGACTAAGTCCTTTCCTGAGGACATCTGCCGTGACAAAACCACGACAGTTACCCACGTCCGAATTGATGAGAATCCCGCGATAAGGGGACACGATCTCTGCTTTGACAAGACGTGCCAAGGAAACCGCGAACGCTACCGAGGTGGGGTGTGAAAAACGATTCGAATAAAGGCTTGGCTGTGGTGTGATGTCACGCTACGGAATACGTCAGCAGATTAGATTTGTGAAAATATTATTCTCTCTACGGTGGTATGTGGAACTTGTTTTGCAGAGCCGGACACGATCCTCGTGTTCAAAATCTTCTATGAAGTATTCGGGGTAGGAACCCGCCTTGCAATGCCGAAGACAATCTGCTATTTGGACTCATCGTCATTGAAAGCTGGTTCGAGAGACTCTTGAGGGAGTCCCGGATTAGGGGGTATCCGGACAGGCGGACTATAACCTTTGGCCAGACTGTTGGACTATGGAGATACAAGATTGAAGACTTCGTCCCGTGTACGGATGGGACTCTCCTTGGCGTGGAAGGCAAGCTTGGAAATACGGATATGAAGATCTCCTTCCTTGTAACCGACTCTGTGTAACCCTAGCCCCCTCCGGTGTCTATATAAACCGAAGGGTTTAGTCCGTAGGACCAACGACAACAACCATACCTTAGGCTAGCTTCTAGGGTTTAGCCTCTCTGATCTCGTGGTAGATCAACTCTTGTACTACCCATATCATCAATATTAATCAAGCTGGAGTAGGGTTTTACCTCCACCGAGAGGGCCCGAACCTGGGTAAAAACATCGTGTCCCTTGTCTCCTGTTACCATCCGCCTAGACGCACAGTTCAGGACCCCCTACCCGAGATCCGCCAGTTTTGACACCGACAATAACCCCTGTAAATAGACATGTTATAAAAATTGCAAATATGCACAATAATATAATTCACGAGTCGGCTTTTAAGGCTCGACAAAAAGGACCAGCTTTTAAGGCCCGAATCGAGGGCGGGTTACAACCCAGAGACTCATGGTCATAAACAATCATTGAAAAGATTATAATGGCGGCTTATAGCCAAAATTATATTGGCGACTTAAAGTCAAAAACCAGGGCGGGTGACAACATGAGATGTTTAAATATGAGTAACATAACCCGTAGCTTCACGACCCGGGTAGTCAAAATTTTCCCAAAAGCAAAAACTTAAGATAAAAACATCCAAAAACCTAAAAGAGAGATATACAAAAAATCTCAAATATTTGTTAGGCCGGCTTTCAAGACACGACCGAAAAAGTTGGCTCACAAGACTTGTGCTTTCAAGGCCGGATAGCCATTGAGTTTACCCTAGCTCACTATAAACCGGCTCTCAAGTGACAGAAGCCGGCGTTTTAACCTTAACAAGTTCAGGGTCTTAAAATAGATTGACTGTTAAGAGTTTGGCAGGTCACCTGGTGGAGTAGCAAGTTGCAAACAGGCACGTGTAACTCATAATGTGGCAACTCAGGCCGGTCAAGAGGGTATGAAAGCTAAACCCGGTGGGTTGGAAGCCCACAAGTGACCTTATGATCAAATAACAAAGACTCATATGCACAGATATGAAACGACAGAGGCCCCGAATTTCAGGGATGCCGGCTTTGTTAAGTTGATCATAATATGATAAGCCCATAAGGTAGGATACCCATGTTTGAACCGTGCATCATGGCAGCAAGTTCTCTTTGGAAACCTTTAATTTTTCCGAGAACTCGAACATGTGAGAGATGACGTCCTCCTGAACCGGATGTTGAGCCGGATATTGAGAGATCAAAACTTTGCGAGGCAGATTTCCCTTTAGCCGGATTTTAAACCGAATCTTTTCTATTTAAGCCGGAAATTTTTCACGGCCTTTAAATTTTCACCAATGTGGCAGTAGTCTCCGGGATCGGGTGTCTTCCCTTTAATTATCGGGGTTCTTGAATTTATGACAAAGGCCAATTATGTCGAGTCATGTCTCATGTAGCCCGAGTCTTAAGATGACTCGATGAGTTAACTTGAGATTCTCCATACTTGACTGTAATATAAATCATCATATAATTGAACAGCGGAATGTTGGGATGTGTTGAAGTTGGAGGCAAAGTAGTGAGTTGATGATCTTCGCAACACTCATTGTCCTTGACATTGATAACACGATGTGAATCCACGGAGGGTTGAGGTTCACCACAGTGGGTTATAAATGATCCCGTATGAATTGTATCAGTAACCCGGCCATATTTTCATCCTGGCTGGTTTTTAAAGTTAATCAAACTGCAATGGTGGCGACTTGTTTGCCTGTCCATTGAGCCATCCGTTGGAGGCTGATAATATTGCTCCAAAGTTGTTGGAATATACTGAGCTGCAGGAGCGGTGACTCACGTGCGCTCATTAAGCAGCTTGTGTGAACAGACGTGGCTCTGATTTGTTTATGCATATGCAGGAGTCAACCTCGTCATTACAAGACGACACAGATGCGTGAGCGGACACGGCTTTGTAAAATCGTGGGAACGGGTGAGTCAGCCGCGTCATCATAAGTTGCGCGGACGGATGAGTCGGCCGCGTCGTGTTGATGTAGATTGGGCCACAGAGGCGGCGGCTTGCACACACATTTGTTGAACAATGCGGTATGATCGGATGCGCACCATAATATTGGTGCCAACTTTATCTCTGTGGCATGACGATCGCTCTTGCAGGGAATAATTGTCCTGCATATAAAACATCGCAAGCCAGAGTAATTGTTATTTAAAGAAAAAATGTATCAATAAAAATCGACTGGATGGATTTCACCTGATTGGTTTAGACAATAGATTATCCGTATGTAGCATTCGTGGATAACATGACAATGTTGTAGTCTCTATCAAGTGCAAGGTGCCGAAGAACTTTGTTTTGTCCATGAATAGTACACAACATAAATTGAACAATTTGACACCTCAGATACCAGGCAAATGTCAACTTCCTCCCTTGACAGGGAAGCATGCATTGTGATAAATCCACCGCTTCTTCCCATCAGCTCCACTTATCTGATGCCATGAAATTCAGAATGTGCCTCAATATATGCTAATTTGATGGCTCTTTGTGCTGCCTCCATTGCGATATCAAATCCAAATGTCTTGTCCATCAGTAGTATGTCAGTATCAACAGTGTTTGAGAGACCAATAATCGACACTTTTTGTTTTCTCTTCTGGTACTTGGCATGTAGCTCATCAGCTCCAGCATGAATCCCATTCTCACTTAGTGCAAAGAGCATGTTTAAACCTCCTCCCTGGATGTCATTGATAATGACTGAAATACTTGCCCCATCATGAGAAACTCCTAGGAAGCTGCCACCAGTAAGATTGATATTTTGGACATGTCTATTAAGAGGTGCTTCCGCTAAATAATCTTGAAAAAATCTGCGGAAACCATGCTGTATCACAACAATGTTTTTCACTCTGTATTTGTCAAGCGTGAGCACAATCTCCCGGGTGATATTATTGAGACCAGGGAAAATCCGCCGCGGGTTACATTTCCAACCTTTACTCACTGATGGTTCAAAATATATTTATGTACGGGGGCCTGCCCGGTGCACCCATTGTTCAACCCAGCTACAATCAGGGTCAGTTCAGCTCTAGCAGATGTTTGGTGAGGCAAACTTGATAACCTGCGAAAGTACTCAGTTGTCATTGTTAACACAGCCATTCCACGACTCTTCGGAAGAACCATCAACATTACTCAAGACTCAACATGAGGCGGCAAGTCAAGCGAGGCGAGCAATGGTGAAGACGGGTCAACAAAACGGCAGCTCACGGCAGCGTGGCGGCTCGACGTACAGTGGCTCGAGGCGAGGCGAGCCACGGCTGCAGCGAGCCATGGTGGAGGCGGCCGGGCATATGGAAACTTGAGGAGGAGTGAAGCCGAGGTACAGGGAAGGCGGCCAGCGACTTATCGCGGTGCGTGACAGAGGAAACGGAGTGAGGTGGCGTCTTGGAGCGGCGATTCAGAGGCGTCTGATATGTCTCCGACGTACCTATAATTTATGAACTATTCATGCCATGTTTATAACAATTTTATATGGTTTTGGTATGATTTGATTAGAACTAACCCGGACTAACGTTGTTTTCAGCAGAACTACCGTGGTGTCTTTTTGTGGAGAAATAAAAGTTCTCGGAGTGGGCTGAAAATTTACGAAGAATAATTTTGGAAAATATAAAAAAACACTGGAGCAAAAAGATACCAGAGAGGAGTCTCGGGGTAACCACAAGGGTGAGGGGTGTCCCCACCCCTAGGGCGCGCGCCCTACCTTGTCATCGCCTCGTGGACCCTCTTGACTTGTCCCAGATGCCAACACCTCCTATAAATCCCAAAAACCTCAAAAATAAACCTAGACCGGGAGTTCCGCCGCCGCAAGCCTCTGTAGCCATTAGAAATCAATCTAGGCCCTCTCCGGCACCCTGCTGGAGGGGGCGATCATCCCCGGAGCCATGGACGAGGATACTGGAGGGGGCCATCATCACCATGGAGGCCAATGACCAGAGCGAGAACCTCTCCCCATCTAGGGGGGAGGCCATGGAGGAGGAAGCACAAGGGGGAGACTCTCTCCCGCTCTCTTTTGGTGGCGTCGTAGCGCCACCAGGGGAACCATCGCCGCGGTGATCATCTTCATCAACATCACCATCCTCATCTCTTTTACGCGGTCCACTCTCCCGCACCCCGCTGTAATCCCCTACTTGAACATGTTCCTTTATGCCACATATTATGATCCAATGATGTTTTGAGTAGATTTATTTTGTCTTTTGGGTTGATTGATGATCTAGATTGGTTTGAGTTGTATGTTTTATTTTGGTGCTGTCCTATGGTTCCTTCCGTGCACTTTTACGTGAAGGATTCCCGCTATAAGGTGTTGCTGTCACGTTCATGATTAAACTTATAGTGGGTTGCTAGAGTGAGAGAAGCTTAAACCCGAGTAAGGGGGTTGTTGCGTATGGGATAAAGGGGACTTGATACTTTAATGCTATGGTTGGGTTTTACCTTAATGATCTTTAGCAGTTGCGGATGCTTACTAGAGTTCCAATCATACGTGCAAATGATCCAAGAAGATAAAGTATGTTAGCTTATGCCTCTCCCTCATATGAAATTGCAACGACGACTACTGATCTTGTTAACAATTTCCTAGGATAACTCCTTTTTCTTAACCCATCATTATTCCACACTCGCTATTTATGATATATAGTAACATATTATAACTTTATGTTAACAACACATATTTTTATATTTTAGTTCTCTGATATCATGCAAAGTTATCCTCTTCATACCCACAACGTAGTTTTATTTCTCGTTCTAGATGGAAGCAAAGCGTTAGGTGTCGTGAGAGTAAATGTCGATGGCGAGATAGGACTTGAGAGAATATTGATCTTACCTTTAGCTCCTTGTGGGTTCGACACTCCATACTCATCACTTCCACCTTTGGAAATTGCTACGATGATTCCTTGCACTTGGGGATTATCAAGCTCTTTTTGGCGTCGTTGCCGGGGAGCAATAGCGTGGGGTTGGTATTCTCATGTATGCTTGTTTGCTTTCTTCACTAAGTAGATTTTTTTTCCTTTTTGTTTTTGTTTTATTTAGTTGTGGGTGAAACCAACATTTTTTAAAGAATGAAAATACAAAAAAAACAATACTTGCCTCTTATGCCCAAAAACTTTTTCGACAAGAGAAGTGATTGGAAGTTTATGCATTGGAGAAGTGAGGGTCGACCTTAAACACTTATGTTCATGCTCATGGAAACAATATAGAATTTTTCATGGAAGTTACTCAAAAATAATTATCCCCTTGTATATATCCATTGTATTATAAAAATAATGTGCCAAGGTTTGGCTTTAGAATGTTTAAATTGCTTAATTAGTGTGTGCAGCAGAAAAAACAGAAACTTTTGCTGTAGTAATTTAATTTACGTATTTACTGGAGCATGATAAAATCTTGATATTTTTACACAGTACTTCTATGCAAATTGTTTAGATTTTCCTAAATTTTTAGAATTTTTGAAATTCTGAAGTATCGTAAGTTCTAGATTGCTACAGATTGTCCTCTTCTTGACAGATTTTGTTTTCTATGTGTTGTTCGCTTATTTTGATGAATCTATGGGTAGTATTGGGGGTATTGTCATGGGAAACCACGACACCTATGGGACCAGAAGGCCCCTTGCTTGCTCGGCGAGGGGGGGGGGGGTGTCGCGATGCACAAAGAGTAGACGAGCGTGGGCAGCACGGCAGAGATCACGCAGGCATTTTTACCGAGGTTCAGGCCGTCGCGAGGCGTAAAACCCCACTCTTGCTTTGGTGGATTGATGGTGGAAAGGTGGTAATGGAGCGTAGTACACTTTCCCGACAGGAGTTGCCTCAGGGCAGCAGTGGCTATGCGCATATGGGGGTGTGAGTTATCCAACCTTCTAACCCCTTCTACGGTTGCCATGGGCCTCATTTTATAGATCAAGGGGTTACCACAAAGGCAAAGTAGTCATTATGCACTGATAATTAAGATAGCAAAAACTGCTATCATACCTAACTCTGCGGGCTGACAGGGCGCATTAAATGCACCACTCAACGTCACATCGTTGGCTGCCCGGCAAGGCTTGCCTGGCTATCTCGCCAGCTCCATGCTCGCCGCTTGACACGTCGCGGGGCCGAATTGTCATATCTGAGTATTTCTGTGGGAGAGGCTGCCATGTGGCGAATGGCTGCCACTTAGTCACTTTGCGGCTTGACACCGCACTGATTGATGACGTGTGTCGTGGCGGAGTAGTTGGTGAGGTGGTTTTGCCTCCGTGTGTCCCGGCAGGCCCTGCCGGAATGTCTTGGACGTCTTCTTCCGGGGGTGGCCTCGCCCCTTGCCGAGCTCGCCTGCCCGGCAAAGGAGGCCCTTCTCCTGATGGTATCTTGCTTCTCTGGCTTGATCTTGGTCCCTTTGATCTGCATGTTGGCCCTTTGGAGATGTTGGTTTCTTGTACTCTGGCTTGACATTGACTTGTCCATGCACGAGTCAGAGGAAAATGCATACCCCTGTATATTTTCCCCGACATAAGCCCCCGGGCCGGAGCCACATGTGTCGCGTGGCATGTTGGGTTAGGCCCCCAAACCGTGCATGGACACGTGGCAGGAGAGGGCTGTGTGTGCCGGTTTGCCACGATGACTAGTCAATCCAACGTCCACCATGCGCAATTACTGCGTGTCGTGGGGTCGTGGGGCTATTGCAGTTAAGGTAAAACTGTAACTTTCTGAAGTGTCGCACCGCTGCCCTGCATCGCCCCTTAAGAGCAGGGAAAAGCGGAGCGCCACGGTTCACCTGTCTCTTGCCCCATTCTCCCATCTTAAGCGACAGTTCCTCCCCTCGCTCCCCCGTTTGCCGCCGTCCCTCCCACCGAACCTCTTTCCCTTCCGCATCGCCGCCGCGGACATGGGGAAGAAACCCACGGAGAAAGGAAAGCCGACGGCCGCGATGAAGGAGGTCACTGTCGAGGGAAGCAGGCGGGCGGTAGAGCTGAACAATAAGCGGAGAGAAGATGTCGTCTTCATCCCGTCGAACTTGAGCGGCCCAGTCCCTCAAGCGAGGTAAGGGTATCTGTGGGGGAGGCCCGTTCCGAAAGGGTACGGGGTGCCCAAAGTTTTTGCGGCGGGGAAGGAAGATTCTCCAGACTCATATCGATTCTTCTGCGCTTACTTTATCTGTGGCCTCTGCTCCCCCTTCTCCGAATTCTGCAATCATGAATATCTATAGATTCCAACCCCTCGACTTCATGCCAAATGCAATGGCGACCATGGCTATTTTCACGCATTTGTGCAAGAATTTTGTTGGAGTTTGGCCCAATGTGGATCTGTTCCGGCATTACTTCGTTCCGCGGGTGGAGGACAAGGGCCACCGCTTCAGAATCATTAGCTGGATGCCGCGTGTGGCGAGAAGATCTGGGATTACATCCCTGGGTACCAGCGCGAGAGGTGGGATGAATGGAGAGGGGATTGGTGCTGGATTCAAGATGAGGAAGCCCCCGAGTTTTGCGAAGCACGGAAGGAATGTGTTGAGCGCGGCAAGGCATGGAGCGCCAAAGGCCTCACTGTGGATAGTCTATGCCCGGCAATGAATAGGATTACCCGTTTGAAGACTGTTGGGTTAACCATCGAACATGTGGGGGCACATTTTCTTCTCCGCTGTATCTCGTCACTATAGGAAAGGTACATACCTGCATGGTTGTACGGTGATGCTGCGGACAGGATGAGGTTGCTCCCAGGGCTGGCCAACAATTTATCAGTTTATGGCCATGGTTGGTTGTGCGACCAATTTTTTGCTTGCTTCGAGTTGTTCAAGCTTCCGACAACTGTTATCCCCCTAAACATTAAGTCTGCCCGGGACCAGATACTGAAGTGGATGCCGGACTGCAATGCCGAAGGGGTAGCAAGCACCCGGCAGCTACCCACCCTGGATGAAATGCTTCAGTGGTCGAGCACCCTGGTGGAGAGGGCCACAAGGACTGAAACTGGAATGTATAAATGCACCTCCTTTGCGGAGGTGGCGTATATCTTGAGGAGGGTCAAGGAGGACAAGGACTCCCGCCTCGCGGAGATGGAGAAGGCCGCAAAGGCCAGGAATGGCAAGGGGAAGGCTGAGGACGGGAGTTCTTCCCACGGAGGCAGCGAGGCGCAAACCACGGACGGAGCTGCCGGGGAAGAGCTTGTCGGGGATAACTTTGCCGGGCTAGAGGCCCTAGCCACGGCAGCAACAGAGCTTCAGGAGGAGGAGGATGCCAGTGAGGTGGCGAGGCTCGATGAGGAGTGGCTTGCGGCTGGGCCGCAAGCCCATGAGCCGGACCTAGACCAGCGCGCCCGCAAGCGCGCCGCTACCCGAGGGGCGGCAGCCTGCAACCCAACGCCAACCGCCAAGAGGGTGAATAGGACCACTACCAAAGCCACCATGGTTGGAGTGGCATGCCGCCAATCTCCTCGTCTTGCTCAGACCAAGGCCTCCTCCGCCAAGCGGCCGGTGGACGTGGAGGCTGAGACCAGCCCACACTCCGGCTCGAGCAACTTGCAGAGCTTGTCTTCCCCTGAGCTCCTGGTGCCACGTCAAGCACCCAAGCTGCCGGTGAGTTCTTCCCCTCCATCTCTAAAGAGAGGACGGGAGTATCCACCTCCCATGGAGTTCAACTTGAACTCCGTGCTCATTGAAGAAGAGTAAGGAGGATATTTCCTTTCATGGATAGCTTGTGCGTACTTAATTACTCTTGCTGACTAACCCTTGCTCTTGTTGTTGCCGGCAGGGAAGTGGAGGAGGACATGGAAACCCGCGTCCACCATTCCCGGAAGAGGCTCCTGTGTCTTGGGTTGCTGAAGGGCACAGAGAGCCCGGTCTTGGCGGGCGGGGGGGGGGGGTGATGCAGAGGACCCCATGCCAAGCCCCTAGTCCAGCCTCGGCCCTGGAGGCGGAGATTTGGTCCCATCCGCCCAGAGGTGATGGGGACGGTCTCCTGTTCCCCAAATGGAGGGAGGTGAGACGATGCAGGGCGAGCCCCTCCCTGAGGGGCACGCTTCCCCCACCGCTCGAGCCAAAGAGACCCGAACCTTCCGTGGATGACGTTGCGTAGAAGGCTTCCGGGTCTACCACGGCAGAGGGCGAAGTTCATGGCCCGGCAACAACTTTTGTCGGGGAAACAGAGGTTCCCGCCCGGGAGACTTCCCCAGGTACTTTACTTATTTCTTCTTTTCTTTCTTGCTCTGATTGCTTCTCCTGATTTCTCCATTCGCTTAAGACTTCCATTTCTTTGTTATTTCCTGTCCCTTTCATGTGCAACCCCTCAAGCCGAGGAACCAGACTATTGGAGGTGGTGGCTGATATAGGAAGAGCTGCCGCAGATGAGGCCGTGGAGATTGTTGCTGCTGAGGGATAGGATCTTGCTGTCGGGGATGCATAGGGCTCCTTGACAGTGATGGAGCATTCTTCGGAGGATGTCCCGGTAGAGGAAGTGGTCGTCGAGGCGAAAATCCCACTCTAGACTATGGACCCACCCCCCCTCCGTCGGGACAGTTGCTGAGAATCCACCACCCTCCTCGAGCACGCTGGCCATGGTGTTGTCACCGCCCGAAGCTGGAGCCTCCGGCCTGTCTCTGTTGGCGCGCGAGCTCGATGAGAACTCAACGCCCTCGCTTCTTTATGCTCGAGGAGGTCGGGAGGCTGATGACTCACTCACCGTCGCAATGGACCTGTCCTTCATGGAATCCATGGCGGCGGGTGTGAAAGAGATGCAGGTCTCGCAAAACCAGAAGTGGCAAGCACTCAAGGAGCAGCACGAATCCGCCGACAAGGTTGACCAGAAGCTGAAGGATAAGTGCCTGGAGTTGCACGAGTGGAACGACAGTTCAAGCTGCTCCTAAGGCAGCAAGAGACGCTCTTGATGACGAAAGAAGGCGTCATGACCCACGACGCGCGTCTGGCGGACCACAAGGCATCTCTGGACGCCAGAGAGTGAGAGATCTCCCTCCGGGAGGAGAAGCTCGAAGCCACTCTCCGCGCCAAGGATGAAGATCTGGAGGCTCTTGTGCGGCAACACACTAAGGAACTAGAGGACAAGCACGGAGCCATACGGCGCCCTTGCCGCTGATTACTGCTTTCGGTGAAGAAGCTTACTAAAGATCTGGCTGCCGCGTCTGCCGCCAAGATTGACCTCGACCGACAGCTGGCTAAGCTGAATGAGGACCTCGTCGGGGGCGCCAAGGAGGCAGAGGCACTGAAAGAAGGAGCATGGCGGGCAGAGATTCTCTTGGCCGACGTGCTGTCGCAGCTCTCCTCCAAGACCCAGAGCCTGGATACTGCCAATGGCAACATCTCGGACATGAAGGCAAGGATCGACACATTGGAGCGTTCGGCGGAGTCCCTTGAGTCCCACCAGCAGTTGTTGTCCAAGGATTTGGACATCGCCAAGCGTCTCCGGCGGGATCACGGATGACAGTGAAGAATCAGATCAAG